>CM039502.1:55568236-55651773 GCA_022432975.1 Begonia masoniana
ACCGTTGAGTCTAAGTGGTTTCTGCTTTTTTCCGTTGGTATTGTTCAGTGGAAGATGTGAGTAGAATTTTTGTCGTTTTGTGACCGGTGGATGTGAACGTAGGAGTGAGTATTAGATTTTTGTCGTTTTGTGACCGGTGGATGTGAGTAGTCAACGTGTCGTCGACGAGTGTGAGCGGTAGATGCGTGAAAGTCGACGTGTCGTTTGGCTGATGCGAGCGGTGAATGTTGAAAGCAGAAGATGCCTTTTGTTTCAGCTTCTACCGCTGACACTGTTCGGCGGTAGATGTTGTTTATATCCACTTTTTCCGTTGATACTGTTCAGTTTCGTTTCTCTCAGCCAAACGTTTTAACATATTGTTTATTTCTTAAATGTTGTTTATACAAAAAGTTTTCCGCTGCAAGATTTGAAGATTTGAAGACTTAATCTTTGTCGTTGAGTGAAATTTTAAAATTTTCCTTAAAAATTTCTTAGTCCTGTTTTATGTCATGAGTAGCGATCCAGGTTTATTTAATTCGGGGGGTTACAACCTAGGCTTTTATTAATCAAATTTAATCTCATTCTATCTGTTTTATTATTTTACATTAGTTTACTTTACTTGTTTTGGTTATTCAATTTAATTTTAATTCTTGAAACCATAAAACGGGTGTTCAATTTAGAATTAAGATTAATAAATTCGATTATTAATTAACAAGTCCTTGTGGGTTCGACACTTTATTTATCACTTTATTACTTGTTGCGACTCGTACACATGTGAAATATTTTTCACAACAAGTTTTTTCACAAACATAGTAGAGAGAAAATAATCTCAGTGAGAAAAACATGTGCGTATATGAATTAATTGCATACGTTAACTAAGTTCTGTGCATAAAGAGTTACATACTATTGGAATGCTTGTTCTAACTTTATCGTACTTTATTAGTAGGCCTTTCAAAAATCAATGGTATCTAACCCTCATAAGATTTTATCAATCTTTCATCTCAGGCGTATTTATTAATGAATATTAAATTATTTAGTATAGTAGGCTTCCGATAACCAACGATTCTTACACTTACAATGTTAACGTATGTGACCATACAATGTATGTGACCATGCAATAAAATGGATGACCAATGAGGTGGTGCCACATAAAAATTAGTGACTAATATGAGAGTAAGGTGTAAATAGTAGATAATTTAAGAAAAAATAAATTTAACTAATCATGATTAATTAAGTTAATCTTTGTAATTAACTTAAAACTAATCAAAATTAATTAGCTTAAGCTAAAAATGGTAAAGAGGTAATAATCATGGTATTTTTGAAATTATTCATTGAAGAAAGGGTAAAATATTAAATTTTAAGATAAAATGGTAATTTCACTTTAATATCTCTCTGGAAACTAAGGGAGAAGGTTGAGAATTTAGCACATTTCGTGCTGATCGAGAGGAGAATAGAAAGGGACTGAGGAGAGAAGAGAGAAAAGAGAAAGAAAAGAAGGAAGTAGAAAGAGGTGAAATTGAAGGGGAAGGAGGGTAATTTGATATTCAACCCTTTCAGAAAAGTTGTTCCTCTCGTTAAGAACATCAATTTGAGCTAAGGATCAAAAAAATAAAGTGAAGAAAATGAGACACTCAAGAGATAAGAGTTTGTAATCTTTGTATTTTCGAAACTAGGTTGAAAATTGTATAACTTAAGTGGAAGAAGTGGTATTATTTGATGGTTATAAATTAGACTCATGAATTGCAAATGTATAATCTTGAAGAATGTTTTAAAATGATGAAAGAAGCAGGAAATTAGTGTGTTTTAAATGATGAAAAGTTTGGTGATTAAAGATATGAAATTGGAGTATTTATTTGAGTGAGAATTCCTAATTTTAGTGAATTGAATTGGAGACATTAGAACTCTTTGATAGTTATGGACATTCATTGTTATTATTGGATAAATTTTATGTATCAGAAATAAAAGCATCAAGTAATAAAAGCATCAAGTGGATGTGTTGAGAAATAATTGGATTGATAATGATAGATGCATGAAAATGGATAACTTTAATCATTAAAAGGGTTGATGAGTCCAATGTTGTTTTAGAGTTATAATGTTGGTGAATAATGTGTAAAGGATGGATTGAAAGCATGAAATGGATATATCCTATAGAGGAAAAATTATAGCTATAGTGTTTTTAAATTTAAATATGGATATATAATAAATTGCAAAAATGGAACTTGGACTTTTTGATTAAATATTGATATTCATAGTTAGTTTGTATGGATTGAAGTTAGAATGGTTGTAATTAAGTAAATTTTGATGAATTGGAATGGTTTTAGGATGAAAATTATGTTAAATGGAAAGAGCAATTAACCTACTCCATAAAGCGTTTGACCTCAAAAATGGTAGAATCAACCAAAATGCTATCAGGTAGTTTAGAGGTCGAGTTACAATGATGGAGTCGACCGAAACACTAATATATTCAAATTTTAGACTAGAAATGTTCTCAGGAATGTGGTAGGTATACCGAGTAGTAGGAGTGGTCGACCAGTAAAAGGCCATAGATTGAAATTGTTGAGACATTTATTATATTTTAACCAAGATTGCTAACCATTTTAGTTGTCTTTTAGACATGGTTTGAGACATAATTAAAGGATGTTTAGATAGATGCATATTCCTTATTCATGCATCATATTGATTGTCATTTAACAAGAATTATGTGTTCATATTTCATGCATTATTATTATGTATAATGCATTTAATGTATGCATAGTGAGGATGCTAAAATCATGCATCGCGAATTATTTATAGTTTGCAAACTGTAAAACCTAGTATTTTTGTAAGTAATTAAATTTTCATGTGTCAATTTTTTTTTCTACTAACTGACGACGTGTTATGGATTGACTTGTTTTATCTTTTATAGCCACATTGAATTTTTTCATGAATTTTGATCAATTCAATAGTTAAGTAAGTTATCGTGTGATTAATTTGAGGAAAAATTAACATCAGGTAATTGAGAATTTACCTTGAGTCATCTATGGAATAGCATTCGGTTATTAATAGATTAAGATTTTTTATTTAATATAAGATATGAGTATATTAAATAAATTAAAGAAATTGAGAGGGCAATGAGTAAATATGGAAAGGTTGGATAAAAAGGTTTTGAAACCCTTTTGCTTCTTCATTTAGAGCCGCTGCAAGAGAGAAATGAGAGAAAGAGAGAGAGGGTGGTGCTTTAGGCAAATGATTCATCGATTTCTAAGGACAAAATCGTGTTCACAAGGATTGGAGAATCAACCTTCATGAAGGAATATCGAGGTAAGTCGATATCTCCTCTCCGTTTTTAGGTTATAAGCTAAGGTTTTGGTTTTGGAATGGATTTGGGCAAGGAAGCTTGAATCCGTTCAATTATTTTGGTTTGAAGGTATTTTTAGAGTGTTTGCATGTTTAATCACCGTTTGGAGGCAAAAAATGGAAGGGAAGTGCAAGTGTAACGCCCCGAACCCACCCCGGGCCCGGTGCGTCACTTTGCAAACAAATCCCGTGTTTAAACGACGTTTAAAAGTAATTTAAATAAAATATTCGGCTCGGTTTTGTAAAATTCCCGGCTCGATGTTCGGGTTTTTCGAACCCTCAAATTTTCTTGGAACATGTGTCTAAAATACGTTAAGATACGTTGGAAAAATTTCGGTTCAAAACATAGTGGAAATCAGGCAAAAAACGAAAAAAAAATCAAAATTTTGCAAGGAGGGGCGGGCGTTGGGCGCGCGCTGGGCGTCGGGCGCGCCCAGGCCGCGAGCGGCGTGCGCGCTACGCGCGTGATGCGCGCGCGCTACACGCGCGGCACTCGCCGCACGCGCGAGCGCGTGCGCGCGCTGGGGCACGCCAGCGCGCCCCAGCTTCCTTTTCTCGCGTGCTTCACGCGTGCCGTGGCGATTACTCGCCTCCGGGTGGCGAATAATCGCCACCCTCTCTGCCATCTTCGCCCAAAAACACCCCCGAGGCGATTGGTGGCGTTTGGGTGGCGAATAATCGCCACCCCCTTGGGTTTTCGGCCCCAAAATGACCAAAAATACCCTTTTTCCGACTCTCTCGACTTTCCTTCACATTTCTACACTTTTCTCCACTCCCGACACCTCCAAAAATTCTGAAAATTTAAACATACCTTCCCGACACCTAAATCTTCGAGTCCCGTAAAAATCTTGGAAAACCGACTTAAAACGAATAAATACAAAAATCACAAACATAACCTGACGTTAGTTACTTTAAAATCAAAACGGGCAATATAACGCCTAAAACTTTAAATACCCAAAACCTGAAATAAATCCCGGAAAACACACAGCTTCCATCACGAACAACTATACTTTATACTCACTATCCATCTCCAAATCAACTCGTAAACCCGGTAACATACATACGAAAATATTTACGAACCCAATTTACCACAACTTAATAAAGTTTCCTAACTTCCACAAAACAACATTTCCACACACCAACAATCCATACCAAAATACTTACAAATTAAACTATCCATGTCAAACATTCACCTCCCACTACCCGAGACATCCAGTGGTCAAAACGCCCCGACAATAGCCTGCACCGGCGGACTCCGTACTCCTCCAACTGCAGCCTAATCCTCGGTAGTCTCGTCTACCTCACCTGTATACAAATCGTCACCTACACCACAGAACACACAAAAAGGTAAGCCTAACGCTTAGCAAGTAGGGAAATAATGCACAACACACACTAAATGTTTGACTCAACCCTAACATGCAGTCTCTGCACACTCTGTTGTTTTCTTTTCGTTTCAATTGCATTTTTATCTTTCACTTCCAGGTGAATCAAGTAGGCACACGCCCCCACACAGTCCAGGACGGCCACGCCTTGACCCACGGAGCTAGACCGGAGGCACACGTCCCAACACAGTCCAAGACGGCCAACCGAATCTCCTCCAATCGATCGTAGAATCCTCATCGCGCACTTCAAGCACGAGTGCACTTCAAGCACGAACCTCATTGTGCGCTTCAAGCACGGGTGCACTTCAAGCACCAACCCCATTGTGCACTTCAAGCACGAACAGGTTGAGGTCAAGAAATTCATACTCACGACTCATTACGTACATTAGAATCCCCCAATCGATCGTAGAATCCTCATCGTGCACTTCAAGCACGAGTGCACTTCAAGCACAAACCCTATTGTGCACTTCAAGCACGAATAGGTCGAGAAATTCATACTCAGGACCACGTTGCAAATCTTTTCTTATCTTTCATTTCATTCTTACCGCTCAAGGATGCAAAACACGTAATTTTGTAGTTTAGAAAACCATGATGCGTGACACACGATGCATGACACAAAGCAAAACATAGCAACAATCAAATAATCCCTACCGTTCTATGGTGTAGGCCCGAAGGCAACAAACACGCACTCCACTACTTACCTGGTTGCTGCTCGATACTTTCTCGTTCACTCCGTCCAACAAAATCAAACGTTCGATTACCTAAAAATGACGAGAAATCAACTTAGAAATTTACAAACTCTAAGGGAAATTCTTAACCTAACTAATAGAACTATAACACAACTCCCAACCCGATCTTTACCCCAAAATTGACCGTCTAACTTCAAACGGTCATAACTCCATCATTTTGCAATGGATTTCGACGTGCCACCCCAATTCGGAAACCTCTACACGTCTACTATCCATTGAATCACTCAAATCAACCATCCAAACACGAAGGCTAAGTCGGACATGCCAAAACAAAACCAGTGCTCTTTTAGGGTAAAAATCGATATTTCACACTTTCACTTCCAATCCTCAATCCAACCACTCCATCAACCTAAACTAAGTCATTCACCAACCAAATCATCAAAATAGGGAAGAAATCTAACATTTAAACCTAATTTTCGCACTTCACATTCTAGGGTTTCCTAACCCTATGCAATCTCTCACCAAACACCCTAAAAACCTCAACAAGCCGTCCCTTAAAGTATACAGCTGAAAACCCACATGTTTTTACCTTGAAAGCACCTTGGAAAATTGAAGAAGAGAAAGAGCAAGAAGCAGCTATGGAGGACGCCAAGCTTGGAAGAAAAATCGTGAAGAAGATGGAAGAAAAGAAAGAAACTAAACCCTTAAATCCTCCACTTTTCTTTCTTTTAAAAGCTCTCTTCCAAACTTTTTATAATTGAAAATCCACCCTCCCCTTTTCTCCTCTTTTCCTCCCAACGTGAAGGCCTTATTCTTTCCCCCATTTTCATTCATTTAATTAAATTTCTTTACCTACAAAAATTTCCCATTGGTTGATTTAATGCATTTGACTTTTCAACCAATGTTTGAATTGTCAAACCACCATTCTCTTTTCTCTTCTCTTTTCTCTTCTATGAAATTTCAAATTACACGTCAATGCATCACATGAAACTTGTATATCGTAAGCTACGCACGTAACAGGAAATTCTCGGGTGTTACAGCAAGTTTTACAAACTCAACTTTGTTGGAATCGACTCAGACATCAACACTTCAAGGAAAGTGTCGATCAGTCGTGCATTCCAAAGAAACCCGAGAGTTTAGAAGTGTCGATACTTCTAAACTCTTGGGTGACTGGTCATACTTTTCAGTGAGAACAGAGAAGTTTGAAGGATCGACACTTCAAAGGAGGTATTGAAGCTAGTGTATTTGAGTTGAAACCCAAAAAGGTATGAGGTGTCGACCATGACCATTAATAAGTTGTCATATTGAATTTCTTGTCCCAATATAAGGCTCATCTGTAACGCCTCGAATTATATAAACCCGGTTCGCTACACATAATACTGAACTACACTATGACATTCTGAGAAAATTTCAAAATTTCACTCAACGGTCAAAGTTTGACCCTTAAAATTTTAAAACTTGCAGCGGAAATTTATTTGTATAAAACGACATTTATTAATTAATTAAAATATTAAAGACTATTGGTTGAAAGAAAACAAACAAAACAGAACACGTCCACCGCTGAACAGTTCCAGCAATAGAAATAAAAACAAAAGGCATCCACCGCTAAACAGTGTTAGCGACAGAAGCAGAAACAAAATAATCTCAGCGGTGGACGTAGAGACAAAATACGTCTTCTACTAACGAACACCCACCGCTCACGTCAGTCGAACGACTCGTCGACTACACACATCCACTGGTCACGTTAGTCGAACGACGCATCGACTACACACGTCAACCGGTCACAAAACGACAAAATTACTACCCACATCTACTGCTCACAGCCATCCATCACAAAACGACAAAATCTATTACTCACGTCCACCGATCACAAAATGACAAAACCTATTACTCACATCCACCGATCACAAAACGACAAAACCTATTACTCACATCCACCGATCACAAAACGACAAAACCTATTACTCACATCCACCTATCATAAAACGAAAAAACCTATTACTCACATCTACCATTCGACAACATCTACCGATAGACTACATCCACATCCATCGATAGACTACATCCACCGATAGACTACATCCATCGGTGAACAGTAACACTCTAAACAAACAGACAACTCTGCCTACTAAAAGAACTTATAAATTTTAACAGTAGCTATTCAAAACAACATAAATCCACAACTTTATAAATCCAGAATAACAATCGACAACTAAAACCAAATCGTGTTTTTCATAATAAAAAAAGCTCCAAAATTAATAAAAACATTAAACTCCTGCTGTCATTAACATTCTTAGCATACTAAAACTAAACCATTGTTAACTAGACTTTCACACCTACTGACATTAGTTAAACCGCCTCATCAGATTGTCAAGTCGATGCGTGAATGTACTCCTCCAACCAGCCTACTCCTCAACATACTCAGTGAACCCACCTGCTGAAACTTCTTCATCTACATCACAAAACTCATCTATTAGCCTAATGTTAAGTAAGTAAAGCAACAATGAAATGATATGCTGAAACATAAATCCTAGACATGCAGTTTCTACTTTCACATCTCTGTTCTGATCTCTCAGTTCCATTGAGAGTTGGATCATTTTTCCTAAAGTCATACATCCTCTTTATAAATTAAGGGGCAGATTAGTTCCCTTAACAGCTGATCTGATCCTAAATTCCATTGGGAAGCGGATCAATTTTCTCAAAGTCATACATCATCTTCATAAATTAAGGGGCGGATTAGTTCCCTTAACAGCTGATCTATTATATTCTATTCATACATTGCCATGCCATTACATGTAAATTCATTTTCGTGTTCTTTCCAAAAACATGATACATGACATACAGAAAACATTCAAACAAGCATAAACCTATTGTTTTGTGATGTAGACCCAAAGGCACACACATACTTCACTTACCTGGTTTCCTGGAAAAGCTTGGTTGCAAACTACTTCAGGTTTTGCTCAAACCTATATCCATAGACAGAGTACTAGTTAAGCTTAATTCTAAACTATCCTCAAATCTATCAGAACTCATAAGGAAACTAGTTTGGGAACTCAGATCATCAAGCATTCCTAATATGCCCCGAACCCGAACTAACTCTCACTTACAGCATTCTCAAAACTCGTATTTAAAATCCCCTCTAACATCGATAGCTATAATGTAACAAGAAATCAAAGTAGAACTCACCTAGCTTGGAGAAAATGGGAGGGAAAATCGTCAAGAGAAACTCTACTTAGCTGAGCTGAATGCCGAGAAAGGAAAATGAGAAAATAGTGGCGGCTAAACCTAAGTAAACCTCCCTTAAATACGTTATCCACTATAGATCTCCATTTACCATTATGCTCTTACATAGTCACTCATTAACCTAATCAATATTTCTCCCAATTTCATCCATAAAGTGTACACTATTAGATGACACGGTAAAATTGGTTCGATGTTTTGTCCTCAAAATTTAATACCTGAATAATTCTGGATGTTGGTCCATCATGTCCTGCTGGCGCTCCCAAGTTGTCTCCTCTATGCTCTGGTTATGCCATAAAACTTTCACCAGCGGGACCTCTTTGTTGCGCAACACCTTCATAGCATAGTCAAGGATCTTTACTGGTTTCTCCTCATAAGCAAGAGTAGGATGAATTTCAATGTTCTGCTATTCCACAACCTGAGTTGGATCCCGCATACACTTCTTTAACATAGAAATATGGAACACATTGTGAATCCCTTCCATAGAAGTTGGTGACTGTAATTGGTAAGTTGTCTTCCCAATCCTCTTCAATATTGAGAATGGTCCAATATATCTAGGGTTCAACTTGCCTCTCCTTCCAAATCTCACAACTCCCTTGAATGGTGATACCTTAAGAAAAACTTCATCACCAACTTCAAACTCTAATTCTCTACGTCTCATATCGGCATAGATTTTCTGTCGGCTTTGAGCTGTTAAGATTCTCTGTCGGATGAGGGCAATCTTCTCCACTGTTTACTGCACAAAATCAGGACCAATCAATCGCGCTTCACCAACTTCGTCCCAATACAAAGGAGATCTGTATTTTTGCCCATACAATGCTTCATACGGTGCCATACCTATGGTTTCCTGAAAACTGTTGTTATAAGAGAATTCCACCAACGATAAATACTTACTCCAAGATCCTTGAAAATCTAATATGCATGCACGAAGCATATCCTTCAACGCTTGGATAGTCCTTTCAGATTCTCCATCTATTTGAGGGTGAAAGGCTGTGCTAAAGTTGAGCTGTGTACCCATAGCCTTATGCAGACTCTTCCAAAACTTTGACGTGAATCTAGAGTCTCGGTCAGAAACTATAGTGCTTGAAATTCCATGCAGTCTAACAATCTCATGCACATACAATTCAGCTAGTTGGTCCATCGAGTAGGTCATCTTTATGGGCAGAAAATGGGCAGATTTGGTTAGACAATCTACTATCACCCAAATTGCATCATGTCCATTTGCTATCCTAGGCAATCCTACCACAAAGTCCATCGTTATTTGTTCCCATTTCCATTCGGGAACTGGTAATGGTCGCAATGCTCCTACAGGTCTCTGATGTTCAGCTTTAACTTGTTGGCAAACTAAACACAATCCTACGTACTCGGCCACACTTCTTTTCATATCTGGCCACCAATAATGTTGTTTAAGATCTCTATACATTTTTGTACTTCCAGGATGGAAAGAGAGTCTAGAAGAATGCGCTTCCAAAAGAATTTCATTTCTAAGTTCAACATTAGCCGGAACAAACCACCTATTCCGAAACTTGAGAATTCCATCATCCGAATAATTAAAATCTGACTTATCGGAAGAATCCATGCTTGACTTGTACTTGGTGCATTCAGCATCATTCACTTGAACTTCCCTTATTCTCCCCAAAATAGTAAGCCTCAAGGATATGGCAGAAAACATGGCTGACACACTGGATACAGCCTCAAGGTTAAATCTTTGGAATTCACTCTCTAAGGCTAATGGTATGTCAAGAATCAATGCAGAGGTCGATGTTGTCACTCTACTCAAAGCATCAGCCACTACATTCGCCTTGCCGGGGTGGTATTTAATCTCAAAATCATAGTCCTTGACAAACTCCAACCATCTACGTTGCCTCATATTTAATTCTTTCTGTGTGAAAATATACTTCAGACTTTTATGGTCCGAAAATATCTCACAAGACTGTCTATACAAGTAATGCCTCAAAATTTTTAGTGCAAAAACAACTACAGCTAATTCTAAGTCGTGTGTAGGGTAATTCTTCTCGTGTGTTTTCAACTGCCTAGAAGCATAGGCTATTACTTTTCCATCTTGCATCAACACACAACCGAGTCCAACTTTGGAAGCGTCACAATAAATGCTGAACTTTCCATTTTCAACATTGAGTGTTAATACTGGAGCATTGGTCAACTTCTGTTTAAAAGTCTGGAAACTGGATTCACATTCCTCAATCCATGCATACTTAATATTTTTCCTTGTTAATCGAGTGAGGGGTGTTGCAATCTTTGAAAACCCTTCAATAAATTTTTTGTAATATCCTGCTAAACCAAGGAAACTTCGAATATCAGTGGCATTCTTTGGTTGGGGCCACTCCTTAACTGCTTGAACCTTGGCTGGATCGATAGATATCCCATCACCCGAGATCACATGACCAAGAAAGTGAACTCTGTCCAACCAAAACTCACACTTGGAAAACTTGGTATAAAGTTGGTGCTGTCTTAATACTCCCAATACTAAGGTCATGTGTCTTGCATGCTCATCATTAGTACGTGAATAGATTAAAATATCATCAATAAACACTATGACAAATTTATCTAGATACTCGTGAAACACTTTATTCATGAGATCCATGAAAGCTGCTGGTGCATTAGTCAATCCAAAATACATAACTAAAAACTCATAATGTCCATATCTTGTGCGAAAGGCTGTCTTAGGAATATCTTCTGATTTGACTTTCAATTGGTAATAACCGGACCTAAGGTCAATCTTAGAGAAAACTCACGCACCGTTAAGCTGGTCGAATAAATCATCAATCCTTGGCAATGGATACTTGTTCTTGATGGTTAACTTATTCAATTCCCGATAATCCATGTACATACGCATTGATCCATCCTTTTTTTTTGACAAAAAGAACTGGTGCACCCCATGGTGAAAAGCTTGGGCATATGAACCCTTTTTTCAATAGGTCCTCTAACTGTTTCTTAATTCCTTAAGCTCCGTGGGTGCTAATCTATAGGGATTCTTAGATACAGGCTTGGCGCCGGGGTAAACATCTACAACAAACTCAATTTCCCCATCTAGCGGTAAGCCAAGAAGGTCATCTAGAAATACTTCTGGAAAATCTTGGACAACTAAGACATTCTGAGAACTTGCTTTTCCTACTAGTTGTGTATCTAAAACACTGGCCAAAAAGCACAAATACTCCCCGCATGGAGAAGGTCTAGCGTTGACAGAGGTTATAACAGATATTTCCTTACTCTTCTTCAAAGCTTGAAAGGTATGATTCAAACCACCAGGGGGTTGGAAGCTAACTATTCCAGTCCTACAATCTATTGTGGCATAATGCTTAAACAACCAATCCATTCCTAGGATTACATCAAATCCCATTATATCCATAATAATAAGATCAGCAGGTAGACTCACGTTTCCTACTAACTCATCACTGTCAAGCATCACTTGGTTAGAGTGCATGCGTTCACTAGAGGGTAATGCAACATTAAACACATGCACAGAAGAGGTAAATTGTACATCTAACTTAACAACAAACGCAGATGCTATAAAGGAATGTGTCGCGCCAGAATCTATTAAAGTAAAAGCAGGCACATAGTTGATCAATATGGTACTTGACACCACAGCAGGCTGGTCTTCATCACCCGACTCCATCATGGAGAATATCCTCAGTTTCAACATAGCAGGGTCATTTTTTAAAGCTGGGCAGTCCATGTTGATATGACCGAATTTGTTACAGTTGCAGCATCGGGTGATTCTAGGCTTCAGGCAATCTCTGTACGTGTGTCCAACCTCCTCATAGTTGAAACACTTTCTCGTCCCAAATCTACACTCGCCCAGGTGACTCTTTAAACATTTCGGGCACTGGGGAAACTTCCTGGTATCCGGTACTTTCCTTCCTGTTCCTTGATTACTCTGGCCTTCACTTAGCCTCTTCATTCCTCTCTGCTATTGGGGCTGGATGAATTTTCACGGGGCTTCCTTTGGTCCAGAACACTTCATTTCAGCTTCTTCCACCTCCAATGCTGTGGACACAACTTCACTGAATGACAACCCTTTAATGCCACAAAATTTGCCTCCTCTGTAAATTTTCGGCTTCAGTCCATGCACAAACTGAAACACCTTATCCTCATTCTTGTGAACAAAATGTCCAGCAAACCTGGATAGGGACTCGAATTGTCTACGGTACTCTGCCACAGACCCTGTCTGCTTCAAGTTTAGAAACTCTACCTTCTTTGTGGCCTGGACTGTGTTGTTAAAATATTTCTCATAGAAAATCTCCTTGAACTGAGACCAGGACATAGACAGAACATCAGTGGTGGTCTCTATTGTTTCCCACCAAAATTGAGCGTCCCCAGCCAAATGGAACGTTGCCAGAGTGACTTTGTCTCCTTCTCCGATGTTGGAACATCGGAACATGCTCTCAATCTTCCTAAACCACTCCTCAGCAACAATCGGATTGGACGATTAGTGTGGGCGGCTGTAGCCTCCGGAATCGGTCTCCTAAATGCTAACTGCTGGAACTTGAGTTGGCACTTCCTTATACTTCTCGGTTCAACAATACTCCCAACTGATCGGACTGCTGACAAACCAAATCGGTCTGCTGACGCACCAAATGTAACACCCCGAGTCTTCAGAACCCGGTTTGTTACACAAAACTTGTGCATGACCCGGAAACTCTTGTTCAAATTTGAAATTTTGCTCGAAGGTCGTAATTTAATATTTTCTAAAACCTCAACATTTAAGAACTTGCAGCGGAAATCATTTGAGTAAAAATAGAGTTAAATAAAACTAATGAACAATGCTTGAATAATCAGTTGGAAAATTAAGGAATAATCGGTCGAGAAGGAATTAAAGTTTAAATCGTAAAAAAAAAGAAAATACTTCTTAAGATTCAAAAGTCAAACGCATCGCCCGCTGAACAAGGTCAACAAAAAGGGGCTGAAGCAGAAAATGGAAGACATCATCTGGTGGCAAAACGACAAAGTATTCTCTACATCATCCGGTAGATTCACACCCGACATCCACCGGTCACTAAACGACAAAAGACTTTTTACATCATCCGGTAGATTTACACACGACAGCCACCGGTCACTAAACGACAAAAGACTTTCTACATCATCCGGTAGATTTACACACGACATCCACCAGTCACTAAACGACAAAAGACTTTCTACATCTTCTGATGACGTCAGCCAGATGATTTCCTTCATCTGATCGACTTTGTTCTACATCCACCGGTGACTAAACAACAAAATGCCCTCTACATTTTCCGATGACGTCAACACGCATCTGCCGATGAGTTTACTGAGACATCATCCGATAGACTTAAACCTACATCTTCCGATTGAGTAAACTGCATACGCCGATCACTAAACGACAAATTTTGTTCTATATCATCCGATGGCTTCCACTGAAGACATCTTCCGATAGACAACAGAGCAACAACTCAACCTATAGAAAAGAACTTACTCACTTCACTGAAACCATTCAAAAACATTTCAAACCATTACATTACTAAAATCCAGTGGGTACCAACATTAAATCCCAACAGAATTCTATAAATAGGAAAAATCTCGAAATCGCATTCAAAACATTGAAATCACTACTGTAACGAAAATTTAACATACTTAAATTGAAACACTGTCAACTAAACTTTCACACAACCAGACATCAGTTAATCCGCCTCATCAGTATACCAGTTCGAGACAGAGAAGTGCTCCTCCAACCCCGTCTATTCGTCAGTAAACTCAGAGAATTCACCTGCAGTATCCTCAACACCTACATCACAAAACTCATCTATTAGCCTAATGCTAAGTAAGTAAAGCAATAATGAAATGAATTGCTGAAACATAAATTCCTAAACATGCAATTTCTACTTTCTCATCTCAGTTGCATACACATACGTTCATAAACTGATCTGATCCCTTAGTTCCCTTGGGAGTGGGATCAATTCTCCCAATGTCATACATCCTCTACTCGATTAAGGGGCGGATGAATTCCCTTAATAGCTGATCTGATCCCTTGGTTCCCTTGGGAGTGGGATCAAATCTCCCAATGTCATACATCCTCTACTCGATTAAGGGGCGGATGAATTCCCTTAATAGTTTGTCTGTCACATTCAGTTCATACCTTACCATTCTTACATGGAAATTCATTTTCGTAATCTTTCAAAAACATGATGCATGACATGCAAAATCATTCACAAGATGCATAACCCTACTGTTTTGTGATGTAGGCCCGAAGGCACATGCATACTTTACTGTAACGCCCCGAGTTATCTGAACCCGGCTCGTCACACAATGCCCATATATGACTAAGATTTCTACTATATATATTTTTTTTAAAAAAAAAATAAACTTTAAAAACATTTAAATATTTGCAGCGGAAATTATTTGAATCACAACGAAGTTATACAAAACTACGAAATGCTGTTGAATGGTTAAGAAACAATCGGCAATTTGAAAATTCTAGTTTAAACAGCGAAGTACCAGGGAAGTCGTAGTAATCAAACACATCTGCTGATTGATAAAGTCAACGGAAGAAGCAGAAAACAACCAAAATAGGAGACTCCTGCCGATGGCGTCAGTCGAATGAGAAATAAAGGACATCTCTCGGTAGACTGCATCTACCGGTGACTAAACGACAAAACGCACTCAACATCTTCCGATGACGTCAGCACGCATCTGCCGATGAGTATACCGAGACATCATCCGATGGACTTAGACTCTACATCTTCCGATGACGTCAGCTCGTATCTGCCGATCACTAAACGTCAACGTTGTACCCAATCATACCGGTAAGGCAAATCCTACATCTTCCGATGACTATTCCTACGGCATCTTCCGATAGACAACAACAACATCCACCGATAGACATCGTCTACCGGTAGAAAACAGAAGACATTTCAACTACTCCTCACTGTACTCACACAACACTAGTTACAGAAAGGAATTCGTTTGCTTTTCCGAGACCATTCAGAAATAGCTCAACCATGGCATTTACCAAAATCCAGTAATAAACATTTAAAACTCAACAGATTACAGTTAACCGAAGAAAAATCTCAAAACGTGTTCAAAGTATTGAAACCACTACTGTTATGGAGACTTAACATTTCTAAGTTTAAACACTGTCAACTAAACCTTCTCACCAACAGACATCAGTTAAGCCGCCCCATCAGCTGCCAAATTGTTACAAAGATGCACTCCACAACCAGCCTAGTCCTCGGCAGACTCAGTAAACACACCTGCTATCACTTCTTCACCTACATCACAAAACTCATCTATTAGCCTAATGCTAAGTAAGTAAAGCAATCAAGAAATGAAACAACAAAATATAAATTCCTAATATGAAATTTCTACTTTCTCAACTCAGTTGTTCATGCTTCGTTTCTGTTCAAATCCCCCTGTGAAATTGGGAGTTGGATCAACTCTCCCAAAGTGCATACATCCCTGTCTCATTAAGGGGCGGATTAATTCCCTTAACAGTGAAACTGATTCCTCTGTTCAGATCCCCCTGTGAAATTGGGAGTTGGATCAACTCTCCCTAAGTGCATACATCCCTGTCTCATTAAGGGGCGGATTAGTTCCCTTAACAGTGAAACTGATTCTCATGACTGTTTCAATATGTTCAATCCTTACCATGCCAATCATGCTTTCAGATTCATTTTCGTATGTTTTAAAAAAAAAAAACATGATGCATAGAATACAAATACACACAAATAATCATAATCCTAACGTTTTGTGATGTAGGCCCGAAGGCACAAGCAAACTTCACTTACCTGGCCTCCTGGAAAAACTTGGTTGCAAGCTACTTCGGATATTACTCAAACCTAAAACCATAGACAAAGCAAACATTAAGTTTCTTCTAATCTTCATTCTAAACCACTAGAAATCTAAGGGAAACTGATTTGGGAACTCTAGTCATGGTGCATTCCCGATTTCAACTCATAAACCGAAACTAGCACTCGCATACCGCATTCTCAAAACTTCATTTATCAACCCTCCTACCAACGATAGTTATAATGTAGCAAGAAATAGAAGCAAAACTCACATAGTTCAGAGGAAATCGCTGGAAGAATCGAATAGGATCTCCTATCGCGCTCTGCTAAGCTGAGGGGCTGAGGGTGGAAGAGGAAATGAAATGAAACAGTGGCGGCTACTTCATTAACACTTCCCTTAAATACGTTATCCATTTCTTCCAAATTTGTAATTACTCTTTTGTCCTTGCATAGTTATTAATTAACCCTATCACTTTCTTTCCAAAATTTACACAACAGCTAATACATCCTATGGGATAATTTAAATGTGGCTTAATAGAACCGAGTGTTACAATCTACCCTCCTTAAAGAAATTTTGTCCTCAAAATTTAGTATCTGAATAATTCTGGATACTGGTCCATCATGTCTTGCTGGCGCTCCCAGGTTGTCTCCTCCATGTTCTGGTTGTGCCATAAGACTTTCACTAGTGGAACTTCCTTGTTGCGCAATACCTTCACCGCATAGTCCAAGATCCTTACAGGTTTCTCCTCATATGCAAGAGTAGGAAGAACCTCGATGTCCTGCTGTTCCACAATCTGATATGGACTCTTACACACTTCTTTAACATAGAAACATGGAACACATTGTGGATTCCTTCCATAGAAGTTGGTAGTTGCAACTGGTAAGCTGCTCTCCCAACTCTCTTTTGAATAGCGAATGGTCCAATGAATCTGGGGTTCAACTTTCTTCTCTTTCCAAATCTCACAACTCCTTTGAATGGTGACACCTTGAGAAAGACTTCATCACCAATCACAAATTCCAATTCTCTACGCCTGCAATCTGCATAACTCTTCTGTCGACTCTGAGCTGCCAAAATTCTCTGTCGGATGAGGGTAACCTTCTCAACAGTTTGTTGCACAATATCAGGACCAAGCAACTGTGCTTCTCCAACTTCATCCCAGTACAAAGGTGATCTGCACTTTCGCCCATACAATGCTTCATATGGTGTCATTCCTATTGTTGCCTGGAAACTGTTATTATAAGAGAATTCTACTAGGGATAGGTACATGCTCCAGGAGCCTTGAAAATCCAATACACATGCACGGAGCATATCTTCCAATGTTTGAATAGTCCTTTCCGATTGTCCGTCTGTTTGTGGGTGGAAAGCTGTGCTAAAACTAAGCTGTGTTCCCATAGCCTTGTGCAAACTTTTCCAAAACTTAGATGTGAACCTGGAGTCTCGGTCTGAAACTATAGAACTTGGAACTCCATGCAATCTGACAATCTCTTGCATGTACAATTCGGCAAGCTGATCCATTGAGTAAGTTGTCTTGATTGGCAGAAAATGAGCAGATTTGGTTAGACGGTCAACTATAACCCAAATTGCATCGTGTCCCTTTGTTGTTCTAGGTAATCCAACAACAAAATCCATTGTTATTTGCTCCTATTTCCATTCAGGGACTGGTAAGGGTTGCAATGCTCCTGAGGGTCTCTGATGCTCGGCCTTAATCTGCTGACAGCACAAACACGATCCTACATATTCTGCCACACTTCTCTTGTAATACCCCGCTTTACGGAATATTATTATTTTAATATAAGTGGCATTTTTGTAAATATGCTAAATCAGGTCCGTTTTACGAAAAGAAAGCGTTATTAGGATCCTATCGATTTATTGGAATTTTAAGGAAATTACGAGAATTTTCAGAGTAACAACGATATATTTCGATTAATTACGTTTCTCGTAATATAATTTTAGTAAAAATAGTAAACGAGGTCCGATTCACGAACGGACAGTTTTAATAGAACCCAGATAATAAGTTGGATTTATCGGCGAAATAAGAAATTCGAAACAGTTGGAAACACGAGAGGTAGTGACGTTCAATAAAATAGAGTATTATTATTATTATTATTATTATTATTATTTTTTTTAATACCCCGCTTTACGGAATATTATTATTTTAATATAAGTGGCATTTTTGTAAATATGCTAAATCAGGTCCGTTTTACGAAAAGAAAGCGTTATTAGGATCCTATCGATTTATTGGAATTTTAAGGAAATTACGAGAATTTTCGGAGTAACAACGATATATTTCGATTAATTACGTTTCTCGTAATATAATTTTAGTAAAAATAGTAAACGAGGTACGATTCACGAACGGACAGTTTTAATAGAACCCAGATAATAAGTTGGATTTATCGGCGAAATAAGAAATTTGAAACAGTTGGAAACACGAGAGGTAGTGACGTTCAATAAAATAGAGTATTATTATTATTATTATTATTATTATTATTTAAAAAAAAAAATAAATAAACAATAGAAATCGACAGAATAGCCGAGGCTATTCTGTCGAGCCCGAGCCCGAGCGCGAAGGGAGAGGAGAGGAGAGGGAGACGACGGCGACCGACGGCCAGTTCATCGGCGTTCTCCGACGTTCTCCGACCAGACAACGGCGGCGTGGGGCTCCGGCCTGTTTCCGCGCACGAACCGAAGGTATGGCCGGTTTTCTCCCTGTTTTCGGTTCGATTTAGGGCCGCGAAGAACGAGCTCGATTGAGCTCTGATTTTCGGCGGCTTTTGGCCGTTCTTGGCGTCAAATGACCGGGCTTAGGCCGGCGAAGGTCGCCTGGCCGTGTTGTGCTCAAATTGAGTGAAAAATCAGAGAACCTGATTTGGGGATTTCGGGTTTTGGTGTGTGTAGCCTCTGAATTTTTGATTGTTTATGCTAATTGAGGGTGTGAGTGGTTGATTGGTGAAGAAATTGATGAGAATTGATGGAAAATCGAAAATGGTGAAATTCCCGGTTTAGGGCAGATTCGGGTTTTTGGATTTTTGACCTAGTTAGAGTTGTTTGTTTTAAAATTCCTTTTGTCAGATTAAAATAGGTTATTAGAGGAGTACGTGGCCGCTGGAATCGTTCGATTCCGATAACCGACGCAAAAGTTACGCGCGTTGGAAGTTTCGGGTCGGTTTTACCGAACCCAAATTGGTGGTCTGTTTGGTTAGGTTTTAGTTGAGTTAAAGCTTTAGGAAATTCCTTAGTTAAGAATTTTGTTAGTTTTGAACATTAAATTGTTTAAGCTCGTATTAACGACAAATTGATGAAAATTGCATAGGTGAACAACGCTCGTGGACAGAACTAGAGTTGCGACGGACACGAGGTAAGTTCTCGTGACTTGCTGTGGCCGATAGGCCTACACCATATGTCGTGTTTCGTTGTCGAGGATATTTGGAGTTATGTATGTTTATTCGCTTTGGTTGGGTAGTTTAGGATTAGGCCTTTTATAGGTTATGCTTGTATTGTTTGATGGTATGCACTTTGTATGTTTATGTTATGCTTTTACTGTCATGCATCACTGATTTATAAAAGTCATGAAAAATGAATTTAAGCATGAGTTCACGAAAAGAAACGAATGAAAGTAAAGTGAAAGAAATGAACGAAAGTAAAGGAAATGTGATGACATGAATTGAGACGACTAATATGAGATGACTATGACGACTAATACGAGATGACTATGACGACTTAAATGAGACGACTAATATGAGATGACTATGATGACTTACATGAGACGACTTACATGAGATGACTATATGATAAATGAATGCATGATATGATAAATGAATGTATGACATGATAAATGAAATGAATGCATGATATGAAAAATGAAAGTATGACATGATAAATGAAATGAACGCATGATATGATAAATGAAATGAACGCATGATATGATAAATGAAGGAATGTATGAACTGAAAAATGAGACGACTATATGATGAATGAATGAATGTATGAACTGAAAAATGAGATGACTATATGATGAATGAATGAATGTATGAACTGAAAAATGTGACGACTATCTAATAAATGAAATGAATGTACGATATGATAAATGAATCGAATGCACAGAAATTTATGAAAATTGCATATACATGTTCATGCATTATCATTTACGTAGAATTTACTGAGATTTATTCTCATAGGCGTCCTTATGGTGTAGGTGAACTCGAAACAGGTGAGGAAGACATTCCTCTGTTAGATGATCACGCTGGTTGAAGAAGGATACCCGTGGGAGTGCGCTGGCGCAGTCGATGCTTAACCGACCCGTGGGGATTTACGTATGTATTTTGAGGGTATTGAGATATTCTGGGTGAATGATGGATTAGTTAGATAAATTTGTATAGTCGAACATATTAGGATGTTTGGTTCTGATTAGGTGTTAAATTTTTACGTTGATCTTTCAAATGTTTTGTTTAAATCATTAATTTAACGTTATGGGAATGCTTTTAGTTTAATTGGTAGTTGGTACGTTTTAGGGTGTTTGATTCTGTTTAGTTGATAGATTTGTTTTATAAAACGTTTGTTAAGGTTTTTATTTGGATTTTATGAACTGCTTGGTGATTTTGTAAACAGGAGGATATGTCACACTTTTAAACGGAACCATGCAGTTTGTTTTCGTGAAAATGTACTTCATTTTAATCGTGTTTAGAGTCGGATTTGGGCAGAGTTACGAGAACGTATGAATGTTTGGAAAGTTTATGTAAAATGTATAATTGAAATGTAGATAGAAATGATATTGTGAAGATGTGATGAATTGATAAATTGAGGAATGATAGAAGGTTGAGTGGTTTTATGTAAACTGTTTTTGTATGATAAATGAATTTTCTTTAAAGGTTTTCGAGGATGTTTTTAATTGATTTAGAGGCTTAAAAAGAAAAATTTTATACGGGAGATTAGGAATAGTTTGAGGGTCGTTACATCTCTTCATGCCTGGCCACCAATAATGTTGTTTAAGATCCTTATACATCTTTGTACTCCCAGGGTGGACAGAAAATCTGGAAGAATGCGCTTCACAAAGAATCTCATCCCGAAGTTCCTTAATGGCAGGAATAAACCATCTACTTCTAAACTTAAGGATCCCATCAGCAGAATAGTTAAAATTCGATTTGTCCGTAGAATCCATGCTTGACTTGTACTTGTTACACTCAACATCATTCGTCTGAGCTTCTTTTATTTTTTCAAGAATGATAGGCTTTAAGGTTATGGCTGAAAGTATAGCTGACACACTGGATACTGCTTCAAGATCAAACTTTTGGAATTCTGACTCTAAAGCTAATGGCATACTGAAATTTATAGCTGGGGTTGATGTTGTTACTCTACTCAAGGCGTCAGCCACTACATTTGCCTTGCCGGGATGATATTTAATCTCGAAATCGTAGTCCTTGACAAATTCCAACCATCGTCGTTGCCTCATGTTTAGCTCCTTTTGTGCGAAAATATACTTCAGACTTTTATGATCTGAAAATATTTCACAAGGCTGTCCGTATAAGTAGTGCCTCCAAATCTTAAGTGCATATACTACAGCAGCTAATTCTAAATCATGGGTAGGGTAATTCTTCTCATGAGTTTTCAACTGTCTAGAGGCATAAGCTATGACCTTACCATCTTGCATTAACACACATCCAAGACCAATCTTGGAAGCATCACAGTAAATACTAAATTTACCATCTTCAGTTGGAAGGGTTAAAATTGGAGCATTGGTTAGTTTCTGTTTCAAGGTCGTGAAACTATGTTCACATTCATCCGTCCATATATACTTCACATTTTTCCTGGTTAACTTAGTAAGGGGTGTAGCAATCTTAGAAAATCCTTCGATGAACTTTCTGTAATACCCTGCTAGTCCAAGAAAACTTCGAATATCAGTAGCACTCTTCGGTTGGGGCCACTCCTTAACTGCTTGAACTTTTGCTGGATCAACAGATATGCCGTCCCCAGAGATGACATGTCCTAAAAAGTGGACTTGGTCCAACCAGAACTCACACTTAGAAAACTTGGCATAAAGTTGGTGCTGCCTTAGTAATCCTAATACCAAGCTCAAATGCCTTGCATGCTCATCCTTAGTTCTAGAATAGATTAGAATATCATCGATAAACACTATGACAAACTTATCCAAGTATTCATGAAACACTCTATTCATAAGATCCATGAAGGCTGCTGGTGCATTTGTCAAACCAAAAGACATAACCAAAAACTCATAATGTCCATACCTTGTGCGGAAGGCAATCTTTGGGATATCTTCAGATCTTACCTTCAGTTGGTAATAATCGGATCTAAGGTCAATCTTAGAGAAAACTCTTGCACCCATAAGCTGGTCAAATAAGTCATCAATCCTCGGCAAAGGGTACTTGTTCTTGACAGTTAACTTATTCAACTCTCTATAATCGACGCACATACGCATTGATCCATCTTTCTTTTTGACAAAAAGGACTGGTGCACCCCATGGTGAAAAGCTAGGGCGTATGAATCCTTTATCCAACAATTCCTCCAACTGTTTCTTTAATTCATTAAGTTCTGTTGGTGCTAGTCTATATAGATTCTTAGACACAGGCTCGGCTCCGGGGTAAACATCTACAACAAATTCAATTTCTCTATCTGGTGGCAAACCAGGGAGGTCATCTAAGAATACTTCGGAGAAGTCTTGGACAATTAGGACATTCTGAGGATTTACTTTTCCTACAAGCTGTGTGTCTAAAACGCTAGCTAGGAAACACAGATACTCTCCACACAAGGGAGGCCTTGTGTTAATAGAAGTCATCACAGACATTTCCTTACTCTTCTTTGAAACTTGAAAGGTATGCTTCAAACTACCAGGGGGTTGGAAGCTAACTATTCCAGTCCTACAATCTATTGTGGCATGATGTTTAAACAACCAGTCCATTCCTAGGATCACATCAAATCCTATTATATCCATAATTATAAGATCAGCAGGTAGACTTACATTCCCTACTAACACATTACTGCCAAGCATCACTTGGTTAGAGTGCATGCGTTCACCAGAAGGCAATGCAACATTAAACACATGCATGGAAGGGGCAAACTGTACATCTAACTTAATGGCAAAAGCAGATGCTATAAATGAATGTGTTGCACCAGAATCTATTAAAGTAAAAGCAGGCACAGAGTTGATCAATATTGTACCTGACACCACAGCAGGCTGTTCTTCATCCCCCGACTCCACCATGGAGAAAATTCTTGGTTTAATCATAGCGGGGCCACTCTTAGGAACTGGACAGTCTCAACTAATGTGACCAACCTTGTTACAGCTGTAGCATCTGGTGACTTTAGGCTTCGAGCACTCTTTGTATGTGTGTCCAACCTCCTCACAGTTGAAACACTTCCCAAAGCCCAGTCTGCATTCACCTGGGTGGTTCTTCAAACATTTAGGACACTGGGGAAATTTCCTGACATTCTGTACCTTCCCTCCTGATCCCTGGCTATTTTGGCCTTCACTTGGCCTCTTCGTTCCTCTCTGTTGGTGTGGCTGGTTAAACCTTTTTGGGACCTCTCTTGGCCTAGCACACAACCTCTCAGCTTCTTCCACTTCCAGAGCAGTGGACACAACCTCGCTGAATGTCAAGCCTTTAATACCACAGAATTTAACACCCCGGTGAATTTCTGGCTTCAATCCATGAATAAATTTGAACACTTTATCCTCGTCTTTGTTAGCAAAATGTCCAGCAAACCTGGACAGAGATTCAAATTGCCTACTGTATTCAGCCACTGACCCTGTCTGCTTCAAGTTCAGGAATTCCAATTTCTTTGCTGTCTGGACTGTGCTGCTGAAATACTTCCCGTAGAAAATGTCTTTGAATTGCGACCAAGGCATCGCCAAAACATCAGTGGTGGTCTCTACTGTTTCCCACCAGAGTTGAGTTTCACTAGCTAAATGAAAGGTTGCCAACGTGACCTTGTCTCCTTCTCCTATGTTGGCACACCTAAACATACTTTCAATCTTTCTAAGCCATCCTTCAGCAATAACTGGATCAGATGACTGTCCATCAAACGTGGGTGGCCTTAGCCTCCGGAATCTATCTCCAGAATGTTCACTGCTAGAACTCGAGTTGGCACTTCCTTGTGCTTCCCGGTTCAATAACACTCCTAGCTGGTCAGACTGTTGACGCACTATATCAGTCTGCTGACGCATCAATTCGGTCAGCTGTCTGATCACACTAGGCTCCTCTTCGTTTCTCACATTTGGTATTTCTCTAGGCACTCTAGGTCTCCCTGGGCGTCTGGCCATTTTACTAAATTCCTGCACAGGGTTATTTACACTCTTAAATATCTATGAACTAAGGGTAACATAAACACTTACAGTTGTTGAAGTACTTCCATGCAACGATCGGCACTGATGAGTAATCTTTTGAACGGTTTAACTGAATGTCTCTGATACCATACTGTAACGCCCCGAGTTATCTGAACCCGGCTTGTCACACAATGCCCATATATGACTAAGATTTCTACTATATATATTTTTTTTAAAAAAAAATAAACTTTAAAAACATTTAAATATTTGCAGCGGAAATTATTTGAATCACAACGAAGTTATACAAAACTACGAAATGCTGTTGAATGGTTAAGAAACAATCGGCAATTTGAAAATTCTAGTTTAAACAGCGAAGTACCAGGGAAGTCGTAGTAGTCAAACACATCTGCCGATTGATAAAGTCAACGGAAGAAGCAGAAAACAACCAAAATAGGAGACTCCTGCCGATGGCGTCAGTCGAATGAGAAATAAAGGACATCTCTCGGTAGACTGCATCTACCGGTGACTAAACGACAAAACGCACTCAACATCTTCCGATGACGTCAGCACGCATCTGCCGATGAGTATACCGAGACATCATCCGATGGACTTAGACTCTACATCTTCCGATGACGTCAGCTCGTATCTGCCGATCACTAAACGTCAACGTTGTACCCACTCATACCGGTAGGGCAAATCCTACATCTTCCGATGACTATTCCTACGGCATCTTCCGATAGACAACAACAACATCCACCGATAGACATCGTCTACCGGTAGAAAACAGAATACATTTCAACTACTCCTTACTGTACTCACACAACACTAGTTACAGAAAGGAATTCGTTGCTTTTCCGAGACCATTCAGAAATAGCTCAACCATGGCATTTACCAAAATCCAGTAATAAACATTTAAAACTCAACAGATTACAGTTAACCGAAGAAAAATCTCAAAACGTGTTCAAAGTATTGAAACCACTACTGTTATGGAGACTTAACATTTCTAAGTTTAAACACTGTCAACTAAACCTTCTCACCAACAGACATCAGTTAAGCCGCCCCATCAGCTGCCAAATTGTTACAAAGATGCACTCCACAACCAGCCTAGTCCTCGGCAGACTCAGTAAACACACCTGCTATCACTTCTTCACCTACATCACAAAACTCATCTATTAGCCTAATGCTAAGTAAGTAAAGCAATCAAGAAATGAAACAACAAAATATAAATTCCTAATATGCAATTTCTACTTTCTCAACTCAGCTGTTCATGCTTCGTTTCTGTTCAGATCCCCCTGTGAAATTGGGAGTTGGATCAACTCTCCCAAAGTGCATACATCCCTGTCTCATTAAGGGGCGGATTAATTCCCTTAACAGTGAAACTGATTCCTCTGTTCAGATCCCCCTGTGAAAATTGGGAGTTGGATCAACTCTCCCAAAGTGCATACATCCCTGTCTCATTAAGGGGCGGATTAGTTCCCTTAACAGTGAAACTGATTCTCATGACTGTTTCAATATGTTCAATCCTTACCATGCCAATCATGCTTTCAGATTCATTTTCGTATGTTTTAAAAAAAAAAACATGATGCATAGAATACAAATACACACAAATAATCATAATCCTAACGTTTTGTGATGTAGGCCCGAAGGCACAAGCAAACTTCACTTACCTGGCCTCCTGGAAAAACTTGGTTGCAAGCTACTTCAGATATTACTCAAACCTAAAACCATAGACAAAGCAAACATTAAGTTTCTTCTAATCTTCATTCTAAACCACTAGAAATCTAAGGGAAACTGATTTGGGAACTCTAGTCATGGTGCATTCCCGATTTCAACTCATAAACCGAAACTAGCACTCGCATACCGCATTCTCAAAACTTCATTTATCAACCCTCCTACCAACGATAGTTATAATGTAGCAAGAAATAGAAGCAAAACTCACCTAGTTCAGAGAAAATCGCTGGAAGAATCGAAGAGGATCTCCTATCGCGCTCTGCTAAGCTGAGGGGCTGAGGGTGGAAGAGGAAATGAAATGAAACAGTGGCGGCTACTTCATTAACACTTCCCTTAAATACGTTATCCATTTCTTCCAAATTTCTAATTACTCTTTTGTCCTTGCATAGTTATTAATTAACTCTATCATTTTCTTTCCAAAATTTACACAACAGCTAATACACCCTATCGGATAATTTAAATGTGGTTTAATAGAACCGAGTGTTACATTTACTTACCTGGTTCTCCTGGAAATGCTCGGTTACAACTACTCCAGAAGCTCGCTCACCTAAAGTCATGACAGTACATTAATCCAACTCTTACTAAACCTTACCAAAACTCAATAATATATTTGAGGAAATCGATTTGAAACTCTGCTACCCGTGCATTCCCATTTATCACCAAGAACTTGAACCCACCCTTAATCACAGAAACCTCAAAATCTTCACATTGTATTCTCTTAGTAAACTAATCGCTAAAATGCAAGAAAACAAGACTTACCTAGGTTGAAGGAGAATCGGGCGAGAGAATTGCCTAGAGAGTTCTACTGTTCGAGCTGAAAACCGAAAGAGGGAAATAGGGAATAGTGGCGGCTACTCTCACTGAACTTTTCCTTAAATAGGTTATCCACTATGTAAAATTCTAATTACCATCATGCCCTCGCCTGGTCATTTATTAACCTAATCAATAACTCCTCAAACCCTTCTATAAAAGTACATCATTAATAATAAATTAAATTTTGGTTCAATGGAACCGGGTGCTACACCAAATCCGTCAGCTGCTTAATTACACTAGGATCCTCCTCACGTCCCGGATTTGGTATTTCTCCTGGTACTCTTGGTCTTCCTGGTCGTCTAGACATCTTACTAGATTCCTGTACAGGGTTAATTACACTCTTAAATATCTAATAGCTAAGGTTAACATAAACACTTACAGTTGTTGAAGTACTTCCATGCAACGATTGGCACTGATGAGTAATCTTTTGAACGGTTTAACTAATGTCTCTGATACCATACTGTAACGCCTCAAATTATATAAACCTGGTTCGCTACACATCATACTGAACCACACTATGACATTATGAGAAAATTTCAAAATTTCACTCAACGGTCAAAGTCTGACCCTTAAAATGTTAAAACTTGCAGCGGAAATTCATTTGTATAAAACGACATTTATTAATTAATTAAAATATTAAAGACAAATGGTTGAAAGAAAACAAACAAAACAGAACACGTCTACCGCTGAACAGTTCCAGCGATAGAAAGAGAAACAAAAGGCATCCACTCCTAAACAGTGTTAGCGGCAGAAGCAGAAACAAAATAATCTCAGCGGTGGACGTAGAGACAGAATAAGTCTTCTACTAACGAACACCCACCGCTCACGTCAGTCGAACGACACGTCGACTACACACGTCTACCGGTCACGTCAGTCGAACGATGCGTCGACTACACACGTCCACCGGTCACAAAACGACAAAATTACTACCCACATCTACCGCTCACACCCATCCATCACAAAACGACAAAATCTATTACTCACGTCCACTGATCCTGAAAACGACAAAACCTATTACTCACATCCACCGATCACAAAACGACAAAACCTATTACTCACATCCACCGATCATAAAACGACAAAACCTATTACTCACAACAACCGATCATAAAATGACAAAACCTATTACACACATCTACCGTTCGACAACATCCACCGATAGTCTACATTCACCGATAGAATACATCCACCGGTGAACAGTAACACTCTAAACAAATAGACAACTCTGCCTACTAAAAGAACTTGTAAATTTTAACAGCAGCTATTCAAAACAATATAAATCCACAACTTTATAAATCCATAATAACAATCTACAACTAAAACCACATCGTGTTTTTCATAATCAGAAAAGCTCCAAAATTAATAAAAATATTAAACTCCTGCTGTCATTAACATTCTTAGCATACTAAAACTGAACCATTGTTAACTAGACTTTCACACCTACTGACATTAGTTAAACTGCCTCATCAAATTGTCAAGTCGATGCGTGAATGTACTCCTCCAATCAGCCTAGTCCTCAACATACTCAGCGAACCCACCTGCTGAAACTTCTTCACCTACATCACAAAACTCATCTATTAGCCTAATGTTAAGTAAGTAAAGCAACAATGAAATGATATGCTGAAACATAAATCATAAACATGCAGTTTCTACTTTCACATCTTTGTTGCATTCACGTTCTTTCTCTGATCTGATCCCTCGGTTCCATTGGGAGTTGGATCATTTTTCCCAAAGTCATACATCCTCTTCATAAATTAAGGGGCGGATTAGTTCCCTTAACAGCTGATCTGATCCTAAATTCCATTGGGAAGCGGATCAATTTTCCCAAAGTCATACATCCTCTTCATAAATTAAGGGGCGGATTAGTTCCCTTAACAGCTGGTCTATTACATTCTGTTCATACCTTGTCATGCCATTACATATAAATTCATTTTCGTGTTCTTTCCAAAAACATGATACATGACATACAGAAAACATTCAAACAAGCATAAACCTACTGTTTTGTGATATAGACCCGAAGGCACACACATACTCCACTTACCTGGTTTCCTGAAAAAGCTTGGTTGCAAACTACTTCGGGTTTTGCTCAAACCTATAGCCGTAGATAGAGTATTAGTTAAGCTTCATTCTAAACTATCCTCAAATCTACCAGAACTCATAAGGAAACTAGTTTGGGAACTCAGATCATCAAGCATTCCTGATATGCCCTGAACCCGAACTAAGTCTCACTTACAACATTCTCAAAAATCGCATTTAAAATCCCCTCTAACATCGATAGCTACAATGTAACAAGAAATCGAAGTAGAACTCACCTAGCTTGGAGAAAATGGAATGGAAAATCGCCGAGAGAAACTCTGCTTAGCTGAGCTGAATGCCGAGAAAGAAAAAAGAGAAAACAGTTGCGGCTAAACCTCATTAAACCCTCCCTTAAATACGTTATCCACTATAGATCAACATTTACCATTATGCCCTTACTTAGTCACTCATTAACCTAATCAATATTTCTTCCAATTTCATCCATAAAGTGTACACTATTAGATGACAAGGTAAAATCGGTTCGATGGAACCGGGTGTTACATCATCATTGTGTCTATCCTTAGTGCTGAGTGAGATATTCATGACTTTGATTTTTCCTTATAGGCTCACATAAGTTTGTTGATTTCAAGCCAGCTCAAGAGGTTGCTGCTCCTATAAGGAAGATGTGTAGTTATCGTCGAGGTACGGATTTTATGCTTTTTGCATTGCACAACATGTTTTTCAAAAACTATTTTGGTGGGTTGCTACCTGTAAAAGTTGACGGGACTTGGTTGCCAGCACGTCGGTTTTATATGTATATGTACGTATGGTTTTCTAACATTTATTTTCATTATTACATGACTATAGTTTTGTTGTGGTATGTTGACAGGATAAACTCTCTTAATACTTAGAGTCGTTTTGACATTAAAGTATCACGAGGTTATCCTGTTACACCATATGTTGCGTGAAGATATTATTGTTTGTATGTATGGAAAACTCTTAATAAGGTGGTGATGATGGGTTCTTTGGGTTTCGAATCCCTAAACTTGATTAGAGTGTTGATTGTTCGAGTTGATGCCGTGGCTGACTGTCGTTGTCGGTTACTCGGGTGACGAGTTGGATCTTCAGATTGTTGTCACGGTTTCTGCTAGCCTCATGAGACGTTTGTTGGGGTCTTCGAATCACCTTCTTTTTGTGGTTTGTGCTAGAGGGATCCTTATGTGACCTTCTATTTTCACTAGTGACGGTGAGAGTTATTTTCATTATATAGTCACCTATGTACGTAACAAGTTTTATAACTACCTCACTGAGGGCTTGTGGAGCCATTTTTAATAAAAGAAATGAAAGAGGTTTTCTTAATTGTTTTGAAAAGTCATGCATAGTTTTGAAATGCCATCACGTTTTGAAAGAAAAATAAAAACCCATTTTTAAATCGGATGCATTAGTCATAACTTTTCTATTGAGTTAGTCACTCACTTCAATGATCCCCTTCCAATCAAAGTAAAGAGAAGAGTGGATAGCTTTGGCAGAGGAATTGTGAGAGACTGCTAATATTTAATTTTCTTTTAGAACTCTGTTTGTTATCCTTCGTAAGGATCGAGTTGTTTAATTTGGATATGTAAACTTAACTTGTGGACTGGATTTCCTTTATTTCCCACACGGTTGGAAATTGTTGAATATTTTATTTTATATTACACTTTCAATTTGGGATATCATTATGTGGGATTGGTTGTAATTATTCTAAAGGCTTCTACTATCAAATGTAGCATTGAGAAAAGTGATCGGGTTCCCTCCCCGGGAATCAGGTCACCCGACCAAACTTTTTTGCTTTGTCTCATCTCCGAGTCGTGATAGAAATAATATTGCGAGAGATATGATTAATCGCATTCGAACCCAATATATCTCACTGACTATTTATTAAGTGAGGTATATAAAGTCAGAAAATAAAAGAGGAGTGACTCTTAGTCCTCCTTGAGTCACAATTCCTTAGCTCTCTAGAGCTTTATGTTGTGACGTGTAGAAGCTAATGTAGAATAGTCGATAGGTTGTACATATATGTTCAGCTTTATATATGGTAGTTGATGATCATGCATATCACCATTCACATTATATGTTGATATCGATTGTGTATATTGACATTCACCTAATATGTTAATATGATACTTGATAAATAGAGTAAATATCAAAATAGACCCTGAAGTAAGAGAGTATTTTAAACTGACACCTTAAATTTTTAATTTTGTCAATTGACACCTCATAGTTTGAGACATTAGCAACAAACACTTTGCCTTTAACTTTCGTTAAATTTCTGTATTACTTCGCCAATTCTCTTAATCTTCTCCTAGTCTCTTTCCCTTTCTGTTGTAATGGGTTGGTGGAGTTTTCTTCTTCTTTTCCATCAGCAAAACTCCATTTTCATGCAATTGATAAATCAAGACCTTTTCGTTCTCGTATAAAATGGTGGATTTCCTATCATTGCTTGAAACATACTCACTTCTTTTCTAAAAACATAAGGAAATTATTGTTGTGCATTAAATCCTATCTCATCGTCATCTCAGTGAGCACCAACAAAAGTATTCTTTTGCCACGAGGATTGCTCAAATGAGATAAAGAGACGCCAGCCACGCCATTCCTCAGAAAGCTTAAAGTAGAAAAGCTGAGGCTGATGACATATGAAAAGCATTAGGTTAGTCCTTCTAATTCCAGCTGAAGCTAACCATACTTGCAAACTTTACTTTTCATATATAAATACTAGTAGCTCTCCCAAACCACCATACCAAATTTCTTCCTTTTTTAGTTTCTGAAATGGACTGGACTAGAGGTCCATTCATTTGTCGTGGGTTGTCAGACAACGTCTTCGATGCTGAGGTTAACCTAACTCGTCGTTTACTTGGTTGTGAAGTCAATGTACCTCTCAAAATCTGAGTTGCTGAAGAGGGAGCCGAGGATTTTGTCTCAATTGAATCCTACTTATATTGTGAAATATAAGTGATGGACCTTACATCGAAGAGTGTAAAACATTTGTTTAACCTTGTCATGGAGTATGCGCCGAGTGGTTATGTTGTTGACACAACTGGATTTGATGAGGATACCGTGAAATTCTATACTTGCCAAAGTTCACTAGGGTTGAAGTATCTTCATCATAATGGCGTAGTGCGTTGCAACATTAAGGGTCCTAATGTTTCAATAACTGAGAATAGGGTAAAGATCATTGATTTTGGGTGTGCATGGCAGATCGATGTGGTCTCAAGGCCTGCACACCTCTATACATGGCATCGAAGATGGGGAAATCAGGGGAAGAGAAATGAGAGAAGGAAGTGAGAAAATTGATGGAATTAAACAAAAATTTAACGGACGTTAATTGCAAGGTGACTGTTGCTAACAGATCAAAGTATGAGGTGTTAATTGACTAAATTAAAAGTTTAATGTGTCAGTTGAAAGTACCCTATTATTTCATGGTGGTTTATTTTGATATTTACCTTGATAAATGTGAGATCAATTAAATAAAATAGTACATGGATATGCTTTGATTCAATTATCATAGCATGAGCGTGCAAACTTTCATTGATCATAATATGAGAAGTGTGTGAGAGATGCATTTCCTACTCATTATATGTTGAGTGGGAAGTTAGTGGAGGTTATTGGTGGATCATGGTGTCTAGGCAATGATTTATATTATCATATGTCTAGGCATATTTCATTTTCTACATATAGAGGAATGTGATAAATGTAAGTTGAATTACACATTGATAAAAAATGTTTAATGAGTCATGTAAAGGACATTGGATTATACATTAATTAGACATGTCCATTGAGTTGTGTAAAGATTATGGAATAGCTAACACATGAATTACACATTAAATAGAAATGTCTAGTGAATTTGAGATATGTCAAGAAATTAGACATTGAATAGATATGTCTATGTAGATTGGTGAAACACATAATTTTGTTGGACTTATGAAAGAAGTCAACGAGTGTGAATGCATAACATGAGTTTCACATTAAATTGAAGGATACATGAGAATTAATTGCATGTAGAGTTAAAGTGTGCATAAAGGTTAATTGTACTTGAGAATATAATATAGTTATACTATAATTATCTAAATTATATGTTTAAGCATTCACATATATGCAATATACACCACTTACATAAAAAAGTGTGACACAGATAAACATTGATTAAGAAATGTTTAGAGAATTTAATAACACACAAAACATGGGATGTGGGTTTGAGAGTTGATAAATATTGAATTTGAAGTGATGGTTGTGAGGACTAATCATGTTGGGTTTTTGTTCATGATTCGATGTGATATTAGTTTTATTTAGTTAATCCTTATACTAGGATTCTTACTAAGCTTTATGAAGCTCATTTTGTTGTTTTCTCTGATTTTTCAAGATCAGGTGGTAGCAGCTCAAAAGATAAAGATAAATGCAAGATAGATTAACGAGTTTGGCACAACATATGCTTGATAGTACTTTGGGTTTTTATTTCTTTATTTGTATTCTCAGTTTAGTATGGGCCATGCATGCAAATTAAATGGATAAAGTCCTAGAACTAATGAGTCTTCTATATAAACTGTTGGTTTAATTTATATATTTTATAATGACCATTGCGCATGAATAATTAGTAATTGTTGATTTTAGGTTAATTATACTAATTTGCACGATAATCAGGATGCGAGCCTGACAACTTTGGTTCTGATACCACTTGTAACATCATGATCCCCACTTCAGATGTAGCGCCCCGGGTTATCTGAACTCGGTTCGCTATTCTTACTAAAATTTTATTCATCGCCTTAAATCAACATCGTTTAAAACATTTAAACCTTTAGGGCGAAAGACTAACATTTCGTGAAAACCCCATTGTTAAAACCAAAACAACTTTTTTAAAAAAAAATTGGATAGCATAACGCTTAAATCTTTTAAAACCAAAACTTCCTGCATTTTCAAGCCAACCAAAAACTACTATCAAAACAAATCCCCATACAGTTCCAAAAATAGTATATACATCAAAAAGTGACTACTAAAACGTTTAAAAATCAAGCTATACACTAAAATATCTCAAAATCTATACATATCTCAAAAATCTATACATACGCTCCATGTTTAAATCGCCCTAACAGATGGCCTGATAGTCACATGAGCGTACTCCTCCAACTGCCTCTTAGTCTTGAACGTGCTCTGAGAACTCACCAGCTATCACCTCGTTACCTACACATAACTCATCTATTAGTCTAATGCTAAGTAAATAGTGCAAAATGAAATGAAAATACTGTACATAACTTCTATCCTAGCATATGCAGTTTCTACAATTTCGTTTCATTTTTCGTTTCTTACTCTTTAATTATTTTACTGTTCTGTACTTCTTTACACTCTAGATTAAGGAGGAACACCTCGCGGTCCACTTCTCGAGATGGCCATACTCACGTAAAATGGGGAAAAGGAGGCACGCCCCGTGGTCCACCTCTCGGGACGACCAACCTCAATCCCACCTTCATTATCTTTCTTACGTATCTTATCATTTTGTTCACGTCATACTATGCTCTTTCGTAAAAACATGCAAATTCATTTTCGTTCTCATATGTTTAAAACCATGATGCATGACATAAAAAAAACATACAATAAGCATGCACACAAACCTATCTATCTGTGATGTAGGCCCGAAGGCAATGCACATACATACACTACTTACCTAGCGTCCTTAGCGATTCGATACAACACGATCGATTCCGTTGGTCTGAAAACCTAAAGCATACAATTCGATATTAACATCCATAATTTATTTCGATTCATAACTATAATCCTATAACCGATTCATAAATCAACAAGTTAATCCAAAACACAATACACAACTAAATTCTTCTCAATTTATAATAAATAAACCCAATTCTAAATAGGTCAACGTATACATCTAATATTCCACATCAAACAACAACTAAAATCCCAATCAAGAACTATTCCCAACAGATACCTAATTCCAATTATTTAATACGAGGATATGCCATAATTTGCATAATTCCAATCGAGCACTTCAAATAGTCAATAGTTGATCCAAATTCAAAGATGAATCAAACTTCCAATAATCATCCAACATGTAATTCATAAACTTAATTCAAGTGTCATACCAGCAATAAATGCAACATATTTATTCATGCTATTCCACAAACTCGAAATTGACCAACATTTTGTCCAACTTCCATAATTCGTAACAAATCCAATACTTGTCCAAATTTGATGATTCAAAATGCTATTGAATCCTTAAAGAGTCTAGTTTAACATGGTGAAAGCCATTTATCAAAAATCCAACTTGATAAATGGCAGAAATTAAAAAACCAGAACTGCCCTCAAAATTTTCCTTAAAAGTTTGCCCTAACTTTGAAAATTCATAACTTTTTTTAAAAATATCAAAACGACTTGATTTCAAAAGCTCTTGTTTCCTTAAATGTCTAGTGTAACATACCAAAACAATTTTTAAAATGGAAGTCGATAGATTTGCCAAAATTTGAGAAACCCGAAACTGCCTTGCACATAGCTCTAAATTCCAGTTTTTATCAAACTTTTAACCAACTTCAAAAATTCGTAATAAATTGAATATAGGTCTGAATTCAATGATTCAAAATGCTATGGACTCCTTAAAGAGTCTACTTTGACATTCCAAGGTCAATTTAGAAATCAAAAACCATAAAATGATTCAGAATTACCAAAATAGAACTGTCCTAGAAATGTTTTTCCCAATTTTGGTACTATAGATTCAAAAATCCGTAACAAATCGAATATAGGTCCGAATTCGATGATTCAAGATGCTATGCAAACCTTAGAGTGTCTAGTTTCTAATAGTTAAAACCATTTTATAACCCAACACCATCAGATTAGTCGAAATTGGCCAAAACTGAACCTGCTCTGTTTTAGTCTAATTTTTTTTTCAGTTTTCACCAACATTAACCAAACAACTAATCTCTCCATACATACCATCAATACATGTCCATAGCATAATTAATTAGCAGAAATCCAACAAGGAAATATGACATTTCGTGAAACCATTTAGGGTTTATAAATCCATCTAAAATTTTCACCAAAACTAGCATATTTTAATATCCAACTCTTATATCTTTCAAATATTAACTAACATTGATCTTACCTTATGTTTTTCCTTGAGAAGAGGTGGAAAGCTTGCTGGAAGAAAAATGGAGGAAAAGAGGATGCTACATGAAGAGAGAAGAGAAGTGAGACAATGTGATTTGCAATTAATCTAAATCTCTTAAAATATTAAGAGAATGAGGTGGCAGCCATCTCTTATTTGGCTATCACTCTTAATTCTTTTCACCTAAAGCTTCTCACGTGAGGTTTTTAATTCACTTACCATTTTTGACTTTTCTCCCACCTTTCTTCCTACCAATTATCTAGCATTTCACTTTACTTTATAAATTTCTTTCTTCCTTTTATCTTTCATTTCATCAATAATATCTTAAATAATGATGTTTCATATTATATTAGCCGATAATATGCTAGGGTGTTACATTCCGCCCTCCTTAAAAAACTTTTGTCCTCAAAATTTACTTACCGATCACCCTTCCAATACACCTTCAGATATTATTTTTGTAATTATGTTCCTTACGCTTGGTCTGACGAATTAAAGTATTGATGGTTACCAGGTGCTGTTAAATTTCTGTGTTTGCAAGAATTTAATCATTCTAAACTGCACACTATAATCTCAAATCATTTATCAGTCATTGACTCGAATCCAATTAGCCATAACTCCAACCTCCGAAGTCGCCTAACTGAATATTCTATCTATAGTTTCTCAACTAGAACCTCGACAATTATCGTTTAAATCGTATGTCTTCAATCGGGATTAATAGAAATCATGTACCTAAACTTATAATCTTGAGGCGACCCTCACGGGTCCCCACATGACTTGTCTTTTATCGTATAATTTTTTTTTCTACTTTCTGACTTTAACTCTATTAATTTTTCTCGAGCGACATTATTTAAGATATTAAATATTAGCAGCGAAAAATATTCGTGCATAAAATCGAGCAGCATAACCCTATACTTATCATCAAACCAAAGATCACCTATCCAAACTATCCATTAAGCATAAACATAAAACTTTCCACTAAATTCCTAACTTTTCTATTAAAACATTAAAAACGTTTTAAAATACTTTACAAGTTTCTAACTTACATCTATATGCCTAATCACCACCCAAAAGTCTATACATACCCAAAATACATATCACCCCAAAATACCAATACATCACCCAGGGGTCGATTTCGCTCCGACAGTCCCAAGCACACCACCAGCGTCATCCTCCATCAACTGCGTCACTCGTCAGGTCGAGGTACTAAATCCTCACCTTGATCTTCTATGTCACATACACCACAGAGACATTTATGAGATAAAAGCTCAGTAAATCAACATAAATGATAATGCATTCTATGCATATGGAGTCCATAAAATTATGCATTCATTTTCATTCTTTAGTTACATAACGGGAGTTGTCACCGGGGGTTTACTCTCACCAGATGAAGAGGGTACATCTCGCGGTTAGATAGCCCTTTCCATCTACCGGGGGAAAAACATGCTCCTCCTCTCAGGACAGCTATGTCTGAACCCCACCCCGACATGACCGGGATTACATGCATTAATATCTTTTCATTAGTCATTTCTTTTCATGAAAACGTATGCAAAATTTCATTTTCATGCTTTTTCAAAAAATATGATGCATGGGCAGGTACGATGCATTAAACATAAAGAAAAATAAAAACAATACATAAAACTTAGAAAAGACATTCTATAATCATAAACATCCTAACTACCCATCCAACCTATGCTAAAGTAATAAAATCATCAATATCCTTAATAACGACGGTTTCATGTGGTGTAGACCGAATCGGCCAAGTAAATCATGTGGACTTACCTCGGGTCCTTAGAAATCTAAGCTTGAAGGTCCTTAGCCTTGCTTTTGTTAATCTCAAATAACCTAACAAGACATCCAAAATCACACACAAGAATTTTTAGATTTTACACTAAACATAGGCTAAATTTCAATCGAGCGTATCTCACTCAATTTTTATCGAAATCCTTTAATTTCAAAGCCTAAAATTTCCTTAAAGAGTCTATTTTAAGATGGTGGAATTCATTTAAGAAAACCACTCACCAAAAATAGAAGAAAATTGAGCAAACCAAACTGCCTTGCAAGTTTCTCTAAATTCCCTTCAATTTTTCATCACATTTCAAACTACCATAACTTTCTCAATTTAAATCGGAATCAAGTAATTCTAAGTCCTATGGACTCCTCTAAGAGTCCTCTTTCTAACTGTGCAAACCATTTACCAATTAAAATTCACCAGTTTTTTCGAATTCTCTCAAAACCGAACTGCCCTGTTTTGACATTTTCGAAAACAATTTTCCTCCCTTTTGAAAACTAAAGCATCAAACCATCTTACAATCCCAAACCAATCCATAAAACATCAATTTAACACATTTAATTCATCAAACAAGCAAAAAATCCAGAGAGAATTTGCAGGTTTAGGGTTTTTGGAAACTCATTCAATCAATCTTCCAAAAACCTTAACTATAAACACAAAAAAATGCATAAATCACAACCAATAGTCAAACTTACCTTAAATCTTCAATTAAAAGGGAGCTAGGGCGTGAGAGGAAGTTTCTGTAACACCCCGAGTTTTCTGAACTCGGTTTGTTACTCATAAACTCGAACATAACTAAAAAAAATTTCGGACCAAATTTAAAACTTCGTTCGAAAGTCAAATTTGAACGTTTGCTAAAAAAAAAACATGAAAACTTGCAGCAGAAAATCTTTGAGCAAAGCAAAGTTTAGCAAAACTGTAAAATAGTGTTTGGATAATCAATTAAAATATTAAGGAAATGATTCAGCTAGAAGAGATGGAGGCTTAGACGTGAAATTTTTAAAGTTTCAAAAGTCAAACGCATCATCCGCTGAACAAAGTCAATGAAAAGGGGCGGAAACCAACCGAAGGCTTCCACCGGTGACGTCAGCCGGATGAATCACTCATCCAACCTCTGCCAACCACAAGACGACAAATCATTTGCTCACGTCTTCCGGTTAAACAAACTACATACACCGGTCACAAAACGACAAAGATTTCTACTACATCATCCGGTAAGTTTATTACTCGACATCCACCGGTCACTAAACGACAAGACTTCTATTACATCAACCGGTAAGTTTATTACTCGACATCCACCGGTCACTAAACGACAAAACTTATACTACATCATCCGAAAAGTTTATTACTCGACATCCACCGGTCACTAAACGACAAAACTTTTACTTATATCTTCCGATGGCTTCTGCTGAAAACATCATCCGATAACTATACTGAAGACATCATCTGATGGCTTTACTGAAGACATCATCCGATAGACAACAGGACAACAACAATTTCACTCTAACAAAGAAAACTTTGACTACCAGAAGAACTTAAGCAATTTACTAAAATTCATTCAAAACCACTTAAATTCGGACACTACTCCAACATTTAGTAAAACCACTATTAACACCAACAGAGTATAATTGTTTGGAAGAAAATCTCAAAATGAGTTCAGAAACATTATAACTACTACTGTCATGAAAATCCAACATACTTAAATTGAAACATTGTCAATTAAATCTTCACACCAACTGACATCAGTTAAACCGCCACATCAGCTGCCAGATTGCTGCATAGATGCACTCCTCCAACCAGTCTAGTTCTCAGCAAACTCAGTAAACACACCCGCTGTCACTTCTTCACCTACATCACAAAACTCATCTATTAGCCTAATGCTAAGTAAGTAAAGCAGTAATGAAATGAAATGCTAAAATATGAATTCCTAAACATGCAATTTCTACTTTCTCATCTCAGTTGTTCATGTATCGTTTCTGTTCAGATCCCCCTGTGAAATTGGGAGTTGGATCAACTTTCCCAAAGTATAGATATTCACTGACTCATTAAGGGGCGGATTAATTCCCTTAACAGTAAATCTGATTCACATAGCTGTTTCTGATCCTCCTGTTCGATGGGAAGCAGATCAAATTTCCCAAAGTCTAAATATCCACTGTCTCATTAAGGGGCGGATTAATTCCCTTAACAGTAAGTCTGATTCACATAGCTGTTTCGTTATGTTCATTCCTCACCATGCCAACATGCATTCAAATTCATTTTCGTATACTTTTAAAATATGATGCATAACATACAGACATATTCAAGTAAACATAATCCTAATGTTTTGTGATGTAGGCCCGAAGACACAAGCATACTTCACTTACCTGGCTCCTGGAAAATGTCTTGTTGCTAGCTACTTCGGAAATCTGCTCACCTAGGTTCATAACAGAATATCAATCAAACCTTTACTAAACTTAACCAAAAACTAACCAGAAGGACAAGGAAACCAGTTTGAAACTCTATTGCTCGTGCATTCTCATTTATCACCAGAACCCGAACCTACTCTCATTCACAGCATCCTCAAAAATCCTCACATTGTACTCTCTCGGGTATCTAACCGCTATATCATAAGAGAAATGAGGAAAACTTACCTAGGTTGAAGGAGAATCGGGCGAGGGAATCGCCAAGAGGGTTCTGTTGCAGAGCTAAAGGCTGAAAGAGGAATGGTAAGCAAGATAGTGGCGGCTATAGTGCATTAAACCCAACCCTCTTTCCTTAAATACGTTATCCACTTTAGAAATTTCTAATTTACTCTTATGCCATTATCTAGTCACTCAATAACCCTACTTTAATTATTGCATAATAAAGTGTACACCATTAATAATAAAAGAGAGCTGGTTCGATAGAACCGGGTGTTACAGTTTCAATGGAGGAGAGTTGGAGTAGAATACCGTGGAGAAGAAAAAGAATGTTTTAAACCACTTTTACCTTTGGTTAATTACCATTATCTCCCTTCACCAAAATACATGTAGTTTTTCTTATGAAACTACTTGTAGCTTTGCCAGTAATTTCCTCCTCCTTTTCTCACGTGAAGGGCTTCTCATTGCACCAAAATTTTACTTTTAAATTTTTGACTTTTCAACTTTAAATCAATTGCCCCTTTTTGTTCTTCATTTTCTCTTTTACTTTTCTTTCCTTTTTCTTCCAAATCAATAAACTTCTTTTTATTGAAACCATAACTTTAAATATCTTCTACTAATTTTTATCTCTTCCTGTATTATTTTCGTCAATCGTTTAAAGTAATTCCTCATATATTTACTAGGACAAAATGTACAAAATTTTTGGGTGTTACAAATCTACCCTCAGATTTCTTGATCTTTGATTAGTCAAAATATTTAGGTTTCTAAATTGGTTTCCAAACTATAATCTCTAAAACCATGTACCCCAAATTTTTGGCCTCGTAACTACACTCACTACATCCAAATTTGACTCACTACACCCCAAACTACGCATCAAGTACTATTCAGCTCCTACGTCTCCAACTCAAATAACTCAACTATGTACTTCAACACTTAATAGTTCATACATTCATTGATTTCTATTCAATCGGCTATAATTAAACTTTCAAAATCATCTAATTTTGGCCTCTTTTTCAGACTTCCTCGAGCAGAATTCATTTCAAATCCTCAATTTCCTAATAAAACTATCTTCCAAATTTCTTTAATCAATGATATTCTTTCTCTTCTTAAATAATAATAATTGTATTTAAGCTTCTTAACACCACTTGGATTGACTGTTGTCTAAAGATTTAATAATTCTTAAGTTGCAACTTAATCTCGTGCTTAAGTCCATCGACTTTACCTTGACCATAATGTACTATAATCCAAATTTCACGTTTTCACTAGTAATGAATTCACATAAACTATTTCATCAATAGAATCCTAGGTCACATACTTCCTTGGACAACCCAGCATTTTTGACAACTATTCAAATGTGGGTTTCACACTTAAAGTCCTCATTGCTATACTTCGTCGACTATATCATTGGAAATATCTTCAAAGTTTCAATGACTCCAATTGAGAGCTACAGTCACTACTTTTCTAAGACTATGGTTCATTTATAAATTAGGTCAGATACAATTATATCATTCTATCATTTATAATAGTTTCACACTTAAATATCTCATTTCAATTATATCATTCTATCCTCTCAACATCTAGAAACATCTCTTCATCATAATTCATTTTAGTAGTTCCTCAAACAATAATGTTCCTATATCCGTCTTTGGAGGTCAGTCTCACGTTTGCGGTTCTTAACTTGAGTTGAATCAACTATAGTCTCATAATTTAACTTTTTTATTCTAAAGTCCTCAATACGTCTTTTTGTATTTAACCTATTGTATCCTCACCTAAAATCTTACATTAAACTTCTCCCCTCGACTATAATTTAGTACCTTACTTAATTTCTTTTCCTTTGAACTTCTTTACTAAGACAACATTCATCTTCTTAACAACGATGAACCTAATCATATGTTTTAGTATACAGATCTACGCATCAGTCACATGACCTATAACGGTGGTCACCTTTATCGTCAACATATCATGTAATGTTATTCCTAGTTCTTTATGTCAATAATAGTATTTTAATAATGTCTTCTGATATATGACATATATGAAAAAAGTTTAATAATAGCATTTTTTACTTGCACGGTTTTTGAGATTTCAAAGTTATAAGTTTCATGAGTCATATGATCTTTCACGCCTAAATAAATTATTTTGTTATTTATATCAATATTGTATTAATTATCTAGTTTTCCATAATTTATCTACTTTAACTTCGTATAAGTTCGAGTGCGGTTCAAATCTCTTGAATGGTAAATTTTTTGAACAAGTCATCTTTTTGAGATGGATTAAATTATGGGCTTCCTCTTTTTACACTCGATCAAATTCTTGGCTAGTCAACCTTTCTGATCTAGACAATTCCTGAACTGGTTTAGACTTTGGGCTACATGAAATTTTGGGCATGTTCATTATTTGACACAAAAATCTAGGGAAATAATTTTTCTAGACTAGATCAAGTAAAGTTTGTGGGCTAGATCCCACTTCCGGGAATGACTTGACCTTGGCCTTGATCATATTGGGCTTAGCTCTTGGACTTGGTTTATGTTCATTTGTTTAGCTGGACCAGTTTGCTTGTTGGGTTTGTTCCAATTGACCTGTCACGATCTTCCTTTCTTAAGAATTTCTTCTTCAAAATTGAAAAGTTCTAACCCTGCACTCATTCAATCTCTTCTCTTCTCTTCTCTTCATTCTATGAATTATGAGTTTCTCCTTGTATGGTTAGTTTGGAATCCATACCAAACTCTAGTGGTTTAATTTGTTTTTATGTGATAGGCCAAGCTGCCAAGCTCAACTCAAAACCAAGGGAGTCATTTTCCAATATTTGTGACGTATCTCTTAATTGTCTATGTATGACAATGTCTTTAGTTGTAGGTGGTATTTGGAAATTTGGATAATTTGTATGACATCATTCTTGTCTTCCTTTGTAATGAAGAGCCTAAAAACTCAAATATAAATTGTTTCTCTTACTTGAATACTTGATGTTATTTACGAGGGAAACACTCCAAAAGGTCATTGAAACTTTTTTGTGAATTTTAGTTATTCTCTCTTTGTTTCAGTATAACTCTACTGTCATTCCTAAGTTTTTCTCTAACTAGTCAAGTTAATGATTTTCCCTGTCCTTTAATTTAACACTGGTTAATCAATAACTTAGAATAACTATACAAGTGTTTATTTCTTCAATATATTCCATAATAAAACGCGGCGACTAATTTGATCTAGTCCCAACATACAAGGGTTAATCATAATATCCTTTCTTTTCAATCCATAAGTTTACTGAACTCTTTTAATAATTCAATTATCATAAATTCTTCTATAGCTCATGCTATTTGATTCAATCTATATTGACAATCCTCTAGTTACTAAGACATGGCTTTCTATGCTTTCATTACTTTAATTTATATATCTCTCAATCAAATTTTAAATTTTAGGATAATTTACATGGTAAATCTTAAACAATTTTTGTTAACAAAATAAAGCATAAATTATAAAAAATATGACAAAACAAACCTTAGTGGGAGCCCATTCTCAAGAACGAGAAATCTTTTTTTTTTTTTTTAATGTCGAGAATGAGAGCCCATTCTATGTGACTATAAATAAGAATAGGAGTTTATTTCTTTCCGCTTTCGCTAAAAACCCTAAATCAACTCGACCTCCAACTGCTCGCAAACGATTTGGACCAAATCGACTGACATCCTCTCCTCAAAATCGCGTTGTGTCTCTTCCCAAGTGATTTTGCAAACCCTAAGGTAAGCCCAATGTTATTTGATTTTGGTTGATGGATTCAAGGTCATTAATAGGTGATCATAAAAATTTAAATCACAACATGGATGATGATTCATACTTCAGACCTATCTATAGTGAACTTCGTGCATTTGATTATTCACCTAGTTAGTGGCCAACAAATGTGACCTCTAGTAGATTTGCGAGAAATTAGGCCATAGATAACAAATCGTCAACCAAGTAGGCTGAGGGAAAAAAGAGTCAGAGACGTCGACAAGACTCAAAGCCAATCAATTAGTAGGAAGAAAATCATGATCACTTGTGGAAGGTGTCGGGGGGTGGGCCACAACTCCCAGACTTGTCAGGGTGCAAAATCCACCTCTAATACGGCTTCTGTGTAAAATACCTTTATGAGATTCAACAATGATATGGGGACGCAAATAAGAGTTTCATGTCAATGTTACAACTTGGTATGTATGTCAGTTTTCATATCTTTTAACAATCAATTACATTTGTTGTGCAAGAGTCTTCCATGCATGGACTGGTCCGTCATAAATGACATTTTGCAATTAATACAGGCCTTTTTGTAATAAACATAGGTCATTTTGTAATTAACATAGACCATTTTGTAATTAACATAGGCCTGATGCGAATCTCGGATGTTAGGAAATTCGAAACCCGTCAACAATGCAAAATAAACGATAGAATTGCAATGTGATTCAAGAAAAATAGAGAAACTAGGCCCTGATCGACCTTTTTCGTTAGAATCGTAGTTATCAAAAGAGGAGATTGACCCGAGCCACACTTGTTGGCTGAACCAAAACTATCAAAGGTGATCTACCAAGTTAATACTTGATGAAAATCTAGTTCTATACAAAGAACTCAAATAGAAGATTCTCTAAAAAAAAACTCAAATTTTTATTAATCTCAAAATCTATTAATACAAAGTGTAACTCTTATGTTTAAATAGGCAAAATACATAAAATTACAAAAATAAAATAAAAAAAGACTAAAAAATAAAAGTTGGCCGCAAATAAGAATAATGTGCGCAGGGGGCGCGACAAGAGGCTTGGCTTGCGTGCAGGCTGGGCTAGCGAGTGCACGAGGACGGGCGCGTGGGGTGGGAAATACGTTGTCTTCGCGTGCAGACGCTAGGTGTCGTTGCTTATTGAACACACTTTCATGCTTAGTACGCGCGATGTCGTGCACGTAAGGGATGTTGTGTCGCTCGAGTGTGCTGTTTACACTATCGTAATCCACAAGACACAAGGGTAGGTGCGTTGATGCAGCACGCGAGGATGATGCACGCACGGGCTGTGATGTGGGAGCACACGGTGCACTGCAGCGTGGACTGGCGCGCACAGTAGTGGGTAGCCACTCCTTTCTACTTTGGAGCTTCCTTTTGGACTCCTTTACTTGGTCTTTTGCATCTTCCTTTTGGACTTCTTTACTTGGTCTTTTGCATGGCTTTCCTTCATTATTTCCTCATCCATGTGAGGCATAGTCTTGGGCCTTTGCTCTCTCTTGGCTTTGTTTGAGCAAACTATGGTGGTTTTTACGCTTCTTTTTTGGGTCTTTCCTTGCTTCTCAAGCTTGTCATTAGGCTTTCTAAGTTTTGTAATAGATCGTGATCCTTGTACTTAAGCTTGATGACCTCTTCGTTCACATCAGGCCATTGTGTAATTAACGAAATCCATTTTGTAATTAATATAACTGCTTTTGTAATTACCATTGTGAATATTTGTAATTAAAATAGTGGATTTCCTAGTTGTTTGATTTACACTTTGAGTAATTGTTGATGTAATTAAAATTTTAAAATAAGATAACGATTTTACAAAAAATTGAGCAGTTTCATTTGTTTTCTCGCTCCCCCATAGCCATTTTTCCTGCATGCAAACAACCAATTCCAAAAATTATATCATACATAAACGAAAACCATCATTTATCATCCAAATATCCCCAAAAAAAAATGAAACAAACAAAAAAAAACATCCGAACGTTAAAAACTATCAACTAAAGTTTACAATTACAACGAAATGAAAAAAACTAAACATCAAGGGCTGGAGGAGCAACAACGGCGTCGGAGGTGCTTCTTCTTCTTATTCTGCACCATAATTTTTGCACAGATGATGAATAACTTGAAGTCTCTCGATTATCACAGCTTGGGTCATCACAACATCTTGAATTTGTCTGCTCATATCTTCAATAGTTGACATAAGACTATTTAACCTCTCCTCTGCTATGGTCAGATAACTGAATGCGGTGGCCCGAGGGGGAGCTGGCTGAGAAGAAGTGGGAGCCAAATGGGGAGTAGGCTCAGAGGATGAGGAAGCCGAAGCAAAAGCTGAAGAGGTGGAGGCTTGCTAATCGGTCTTTTATACCCATTGCCCTTCTACTTCAACAATTCCAATCTGACTTAGTGTGGTGTTATCAAATACATCTACTGACATTTTTTTACCTCACAAGCTTGTGAGGCGGTATGTGTAAAACCCGTCAATTTTAGTAGTTGTAAAAATTTGAATAAATTTTTCGCGAATTTTAAGTGTAAATAGTTGGGATCAATTTCGCTAATTTACGGTAAGAATCTAGGTCGTAAAACCGAACGTTAAATTGAGGGTAATTAATTGTAAAAATAATAAAAGAATTAATAAAAAGAGGTAGGTAAAGTTGGTGAAATTAATAAATGAAATAGATTTAATATAAAATAAAATAATAAAAATAAAACAATTAATAAAAGAAATAAATAATAAATAAAAGTTTTATAATATTTATTTTTTTTACAATCAGGTTTTCAAAAGAAAACCTGATTGCTTCTTTGTGTCGGCAGCGTACCAGAAGAGAGAGAGAGAGAGAGAGAAAAAGAGAGAGAGAGAGAGAGGAGAGAGCCGCCGCCGACGGAACGACCTCCGTTCGTCGAGATCTTGGTGTCAAAACGTTCGCCTCGAAGCGTAGATCAACGTTTGTGAAGGGCGATTTCGAAGGTAACTCTTCTTTCTCTCGATTTTTGCCCGAGAAAGTTTCGGGTTTTGGTTTTTTGTAGATCTACGATTTAGGGTTGTTTTTTTTGTATTTTTGGTAGGAAACGATTGAAGAGAAGTCGACTAACGCGTTGGAAACGTTTTTTGGCGAAAAACAGGTGTGAAATTTGGGTTTTTGTCGTCGGAAGGTCGTCGGTCGGTCGCCGGAGCGTCGCCGGAGCATCGCCGGCCTTCGGTGGTCGCCGGCCGAGTCAACTCGACCATGGGCTGAGTTAACTCGGGCTTTGGGCCGAGTTGACTCAGGCCCAAGGCCGAGTTGACTCAGGCCCAGGGCCGAGTTGGGCCAACTGGGTTTGGCCCAGCCCGATCCGATTTTGGGTCAGGCTGGACCCAGACCCATGGCTTTCTGGGCCGGGTTTGGCTTAGGCCCATTGGGTCGGGTCTGACCCAGCCCATCAGGCCAGGTCAACCCAGCCCTTGCTGGCCCGACCCGATTTGGGTTTGGGCCGGGCCTGGCCCGAGCCCAGTAGGGTTGGGTTGGTTCGGGTCAGACCGACCCGAACCCGGACCAACCCGGGCCGACCCGAACCAGGCCGACCCGAACCGGTCAGTCAAAGTCAACGGTTGACTTTGACCGTTGACTTAGACCAAACCGTTGACTTTGACCGGTCACTCAAAGTCAACGGTTGACTGTTGACTTTGACCGACTAGTCAAAGTCAACGGTTGACCGTTGACCAGACAGTCAAAGTCAACGGTTGACCGTTGACCGTTGACTTTGACTTTTTGACCAAAAGTCAACTCGGGCCATTTTGACCCGTTTTCGCCCCGGTTCGTAATTTATATCGTTTCTGGACCGAATTGGACCTTAACGGGGTTCCTTCCTTGTGTTGTTTCTCAGATTCTGAGAATTTTGCCGATTTGGAAGCAATTCCTGAGGAGCCACGGTTTACCGAAGATAGGAGGACTCGCCGTAGGGGTATGGGTTATTATACTTTCCGCGTATACCTAGCCTTGCATGCACGTATATTTTTCACTGATTATACTGCCTAGTGGATTTTATATGTCATGTCTTACTTGGCTTTGCTGACGGGTGGTATTTGAGATTTCCTTGAGATTTTTCATGCTTGGCACGTAGATGGTTTTATACCTGCATTTGATATTGTCATGCATTGATTTTCTGTTGTGCCATTTGGAGTTTGATACTGGAGATAACCGTCTGGCACTCTTAGCTGGGCCCTTATGCTAGGAGTATCAGGGGGTTTTGCCCAGTTGTGGTGGTACTCCCCACGCTTTGTTTGGATAGGGTACGCCCCCTTAGAATAGGTGGAATGAAGGGTACGCCCCCTGAGAATAGGCGGAATGGGCTCGGAGTATGCTCGCCCAGTTACCTGACCTGGCCAGTGTCTGTTCGTTGCTACCCCGGTATGTTAAGTCCACCTTGTGGACCACTTGGGCCCAGGGTTTAGTGGTTCGTCCCTCCTGGTGTGCCCTAGCGCGTGTCCCAGTGGCCCAAGGCTGAGTGGTTCGTCCCTCCTGGTGGTTGACCTTTTCTCTTCTCCCTATGAGGCCCTGCCTGGTGTTATCGCGGCCTTTCTGTGTTGGTGTGATTCGGAGGATCCGTGAGTGACCTCCATTTTCACTGTACACCTGGACATATATTTTTATGATAGAATTGTTGATGTGGGCCTATTTTCACTATATATATACTTATTTTATCGTTAGCCCCATTAACCGTTTTAAATAGATAATAAGAAGAGAAATGAATAACATTAAAACTGGTTTTGATTTTTAAAACGTGCATTGATTTAATAAGGCATGCATCATTGAGTGGTAGGTATAACATCCCATACTGAGTTTGTCACTCACCCCATCGACTCCCCCTCTACAGGTAAAGGAAGGAAGGCTAGGAAGTGAGGCCTGTCGTGTTTGGATTTTCCCTAGAGTCTCACTTTTTATTTTCCACAGCTCTGTATTATGTAAGACATTCGAGATTGTACCTTATTTTGGCATGTAATTATTTTCATTTATCTTGTATTTCTACGATTGTTTGTACTCTCTTTTATTTGTTGCTTCGAGGAGGTCCTGGATTAGTGCTAAACTTCCGCATTTAGCCTTAGGTTAGACGGTGGACCTCTCCGAGGTTGATCGTTTAACCTGGCGTTTCTGTTAGGCCCCCTCTCGGGTCGTGACAGAAATTTATTGGTATCAGAGCGCAAGGTTCAATGACCTCTTAGTGACAAATGATTGAAATCAAGTATGAGCAGTTAGTAGGATACGTGAAAAGAATGATTGATGAAAAATGCTAATGTGGTACAATCTCATGTTTTGCAGAAGTGTCACGATGCCACAAAGGAGGAGAGTTCCTCGAAACCCCGATCAGGACCCTAGCACCATGTCTTCTATATTGGAGGCTTTGCGGAACCTGGTGAGCGGTGCTCAGGCTCCACCTCCACCTCCGGCTCCTGTTCCTACCCCTGATCCCACCCCTGCTTCGACGACCACCCGAGGGGTGTACTTTCGTGAGTTCAACGAACTCAACCGTCCAACTTTTGTGGGTGGTACTGATACAGCGGAGGCTGAGAACTGGCTCGAGGTTATGGAGCTTAACTTCGAGACTCTTCAGACGCCGGCTGAGTCCAGAGTGCCTATTGCTGTCCATTTTCTGAGGGAGGCAGCTAGGCGTTGGTGGGTAGCCATCCGCAATGAGTTTAATGTCGAGTCTATGGGATGGGCTGAGTTCACTTCTCTGTTTCGTAGCCAGTTCAGCAGCAGAGAGTATAGGGGTATGATGACTAGAGCATATTATGAGCTGGTGCAGGGGTCTACATCTGTGACTGATTATTACAATCGTTTTATTCATTTGTTACCATATTCTGGAGGGGTCAGTGTGGAGGCCCAGGTTATTAAATTTATTCAGGGCTTAAATTTCAGTATCAAGCGAATTGTAGCTGTGAACCAGTATGATAGTTTGCTTCGGGCTTATGAGGCCGCCCTGAGGATAGAGAGGTTGTGCAGCTCGGGTGATAGCACCTCTCAGCACGGATCAGACCGTCAATCTTCAGGGAGGAAGATGACTAGGAAAGGTCAGCGACAGGTGTCAGATCAGGGTGGCAGTGCTAGTCGCTCTTCTGGATCGAGTGGTGGATCGTCCAGGAGCAGTAGGTACTCCCCTTATTCTTGCCATACCTGTGGCCAGCCTGGTCATTTTAGGAGGGAATGTCCGCTGAACCAACCTCAGGGGCAGCAGCCGCGACACTCCTTTCATATTCCCGCAGCTGCTGAGTCATTCTCCCCTCCGAGGCAACAGCCGCGGCACTCCTTTCATATTCCCACAGCTACCGATTCATTCTCCCCTCCGGGCCAGCATCGGGGACAGACCCGACCACCTTTTCAGCAGGCTCAGTTTCAGACACCCCAGCGCCGAGCAGAGGATAGGCCTGTTACTGATACTCCTTATCGACCGATCGGGCAGCCCTTTGCTAGTGGTTCACCTCCTGTTCAGCAGCAGAGGACAGGTGGGTTTCGTGGACCTACCTCTAGAGCCAGCGGCCGTGGTCGCGATTACAAGGGCAAGGGAGTTGCTGGTCAGTCATATGCAGTGGACCAGGCCGATTATTTTCCTGTGCCAGACCAGCCTGCGGTTGTGGATGGTACGATTCTGATCTTCCATACTTTTGCTCGGGTTTTATTTGATACTGGGGCGTCGCATTCGTTTATTTCTGCTGATTTTGCTGAGGTGTTGGGTTTGGCCATCGAAGAGATGGGAACCCCTTTCTTCTTGAATACTCCGTTGGGCGACAGGAGTGGAGTTGCTTATATCTGCAGATCAGTTTGTGTGGTGATCGACGATTGCAAGTTTTCAGCCGATCTTATTGTCCTGCCTTTGAAGCAGTTTGACGTCATTCTGGGTTGTGATTGGCTGATGAAATATCACGCGATAGTTGATTGCCACTTAAGGCAGGTCACAGTTACCTCGAAGTCTGGCAGGGTTGTTACCTACCACCGAGGTCCTTGTACGGGGATTGTGAACTCTATGTTTCGGGTATGTTTACGAGGCAGGGGTGGATTGGAACAGTATGGGGGACTTTGGTCGATGGATCTAGACCTTGAGACCGCGGTGCAGGAGATTGATGTCTCAGTCGTCAGGGAGTACGATGACGTCTTTCCTGATGAGCTACCGGGTTTACCTCCAGACAGAGAGATTGAGTTTTGTATCGATCTCGTTCCAGGGGCTACTCCAGTTTCTATACCTGCCTACAGGATGTCACCTGCTGAGTTAGTAGAACTGCGTAAGCAGTTAGAGGATCTGCAGAGCAAAGGATTTATCAGGGAGAGTGGGTCGCCCTGGGGCTCTCCCGTTTTGTTTGCTAAAAAGGCGGATTGGTCGTTGAGGTTATGTGTTGATTATCGGAGGCTGAACAGGGTTACTGTTAAGAACAAGTACCCGCTTCCACGGATTGACGACCTCTTTGATCAGCTTGGTGGTTCACGATATTTTTCGAAGATTGATTTGAGGACGGGGTATCATCAGGTGAAGATTCGGGAGGAGGATATACCCAAGACTGCTTTCCGGACCAGATACGGACATTTTGAGTTCTTGGTCTTACCGTTCGGGCTTACAAATGCCCCAGCGGTGTTTATGGATCTTATGAATAGGATCTTCCGGCCTTATCTGGATCGGTTTGTGGTAGTCTTCATTGATGACGTCCTAATTTATTCAAAGACTCGTCGTGAACATCGAGATCATCTCCGCATTGTCCTACAGACCTTGAGGGAGCATCAGTTGTATGCGAAGCGCAGTAAATGTGATTTCTGGGCTTCCGAGGTGAAGTTCTTGGGCCATATCGTTTCGCGGGATGGTATTTCTGTTGATCCTGCGAAGATTGGGGCGGTAGTGGGCTGGCCACCACCCAAGAACGTCTCGGAGATTCGTAGCTTCCTCGGGTTAGCTGGATATTATCGGCACTTTGTGCAGAACTTTTCTTCTATTGCCGCGCCGCTTACCAAACTCACTCGCAAGGATGTGCGGTTTGTTTGGGATGTCGACTGTCAGAATGCCTTCGAAGAATTGAAGCGAAGGTTGACCAGTGCTCCTATACTGACAGTTCCGGATGGGAACCTTCCCTATGCTGTGTATACCGACGCCTCCGGGGTTGGTTTGGGGTGTGTTTTGATGCAGCAGGGTAAGGTAGTGGCCTATGCCTCTCGACAGTTGAAGCCCCACGAGCGGAATTATCCTACCCACGACCTAGAGCTCGCTGCCATCGTCTTTGCTTTGAAGATATGGCGGAGTTATTTATATGGGGTCAGCTTCCAGGTTTTCTCCGATCACAAGAGTTTAAAGTACTTGTTCACTCAGAAGGACCTCAACTTGAGGCAGCGCAGATGGGTGGAGTATTTGGAGGATTATGATTTTAGTCTGGAATACCACCCAGGCAAGGCTAATGCAGTGGCTGATGCATTGAGCCGGTATCCTCGTGCTTCCATTTCCTGCATGATCCTGGATGAGTGGAGGAAGTCTTTGGTGATTGGGGATTTTCAGTTGCAGTATCATGATACTGGGAGCCAGGCTTACATCTACCATGTAGTGGCTACACCATCGATGCTCACGAGGGTGAAGCAGCTACAGCGGCAGGATGAGGAGCTTGTATTCAAGGTGGGACAGCTTCAGAATGGGGAACAGCTTGAGGGTTGGTCGGTGAATGCTGTTGGGGACCTATTCTATCGTGGTAAGGTGGCGGTTCCCAACATCGCCAACTTGAGGCAGGCTATTTTAGATGAGGCACACAGATCCAGTTTTGCCATCCACCCCGGCAGTACCAAAATGTACCAGGATCTGAAGCGTCAGTACTGGTGGGTTGGCATGAAGAGGGAGGTAGCAGAATTTGTTGCCCGATGCATGACCTGCCAGAAAGTTAAAGTTGAGCACCAGCGGCCAGCGGGTTTGCTCCAGCCATTACCGATTCCGGAATGGAAGTGGGAAGAGATTACCATGGACTTCGTTACCCATCTTCCCAGGACTCCTCAGAGATTTGATTCTATCTGGGTCATTGTGGATCGATTGACGAAGTCAGCACATTTCATTCCTATTCGGATGACTTTTTCTGTTGCCAAGCTCAGTCGGTTATATGTGCAGAACATTGTTCGTCTTCATGGGGTACCTTTGAGCATTGTGTCTGACCGTGATCCTCGTTTCACTTCGGATTTGTGGAGAGGATTGCAGAAGGAGCTCGGTACGAAGACCCAGATGAGAACTGCACATCATCCCCAGACAGATGGGCAGTCCGAGAGGACTATTCAGATCTTAGAGGATATGCTGAGGTCCTGTATCCTGGATTTTGGTAGCAGTTGGATAGACCACTTGCCACTGGTTGAGTTCGTGTACAACAACAGCTTCCAAACCAGCATCGGGGTTTCTCCGTTTGAGGCTTTGTATGGTCGTCCATGTCGTTCTCCTTTGTGTTGGGCTGAAACAGAAGAACGACTTGCGCTTAGGCCAGATATCATTCGAGAGACCACAGAGAAGATCCACCAGATTCGTGAAAGGCTGAAGGTCGTGCAGAGTCGTCAAAAGAGTTATGCAGACCTGAAGAGACGTGAGGTGGAGTTTGATGCTGGGGACTTTGTCTTTGTGGAGGTTCATCCTACCCGTGGTGTCAGCAGGTTTGGGGTGAAGGGAAAGTTAGCCCCGCGGTACATTGGGCCGTTCCAGATTGTTGAGAGGATTGGAGTGGTGGCTTACCGGCTGGAGTTACCTCCTCAGTTGGGACATGTGCACAATGTTTTCCATATATCCCAATTGAGGAAGTACATTCCTGATCCGTCTCACAATGTTTCGTGGGATGAGGTAACGGTCCAGGCTGACGCGACGTACGAAGAGGTGCCAGAACAGATTTTAGGACGCGAGCTTCGGCGTTTTCGTCGTCGGGAGGCTCCGTATGTTCTGGTGAAATGGAAGAACCACACTGACAAAGAAGCTACATGGGAGCTAGAGTCCGATATGGTGAATAGGTACCCTAGATTTTTCTACGATGTGTAGTTGGGGCGAATTTCGGGGGCGAAATTCATAAAAAGGAGGAAAAGATGTAAAACCCGTCAATTTTAGTAGTTGTAAAAATTTGAATAAATTTTTCGCGAATTTTAAGTGTAAATAGTTGGGATCAATTTCGCTAATTTACGGTAAGAATCTAGGTCGTAAAACCGAACATTAAATTGAGGGTAATTAATTGTAAAAATAATAAAAGAATTAATAAAAAGAGGTAGGTAAAGTTGGTGAAATTAATAAATGAAATAGATTTAATATAAAATAAAATAATAAAAATAAAACAATTAATAAAAGAAATAAATAATAAATAAAAGTTTTATAATATTTATTTTTTTTACAATCAGGTTTTCAAAAGAAAACCTGATTGCTTCTTTGTGTCGGCAGCGTACCAGAAGAGAGAGAGAGAGAGAGAGAAAGAGAGAGAGAGAGAGAGAGGAGAGAGCCGCCGCCGACGGAACGACCTCCGTTCGTCGAGATCTTGGTGTCAAAACGTTCGCCTCGAAGCGTAGATCAACGTTTGTGAAGGGCGATTTCGAAGGTAACTCTTCTTTCTCTCGATTTTTTCCCGAGAAAGTTTCGGGTTTTGGTTTTTTGTAGATCTACGATTTAGGGTTGTTTTTTTTGTATTTTTGGTAGGAAACGATTGAAGAGAAGTCGACTAACGCGTTGGAAACGTTTTTTGGCGAAAAACAGGTGTGAAATTTGGGTTTTTGTCGTCGGAAGGTCGTCGGTCGGTCGCCGGAGCGTCGCCGGAGCATCGCCGGCCTTCGGTGGTCGCCGGCCGAGTCAACTCGACCATGGGCTGAGTTAACTCGGGCTTTGGGCCGAGTTGACTCAGGCCCAGGGCCGAGTTGGGCCAACTGGGTTTGGCCCAGCCCGATCCGGTTTTGGGTCAGGCTGGACCCAGACCCATGGCTTTCTGGGCCGGGTTTGGCTTAGGCCCATTGGGTCGGGTCTGACCCAGCCCATCAGGCCAGGTCAACCCAGCCCTTGCTGGCCCGACCCGATTTGGGTTTGGGCCGGGCCTGGCCCGAGCCCAGTAGGGTTGGGTTGGTTCGGGTCAGACCGACCCGAACCCGGACCAACCCGAGCCGACCCGAACCAGGCCGACCCGAACCGGTCAGTCAAAGTCAACGGTTGACTTTGACCGTTGACTTAGACCAGACCGTTGACTTTGACCGGTCAGTCAAAGTCAATGGTTGACCGTTGACCAGACAGTCAAAGTCAACGGTTGACCGTTGACCGTTGACTTTGACTTTTTGACCAAAAGTCAACTCGGGCCATTTTGACCCGGTTCGTAATTTATATCGTTTCTGGACCGAATTGGACCTTAACGGGGTTCCTTCCTTGTGTTGTTTCTCAGATTCTGAGGATTTTGCCGATTTGGAAGCAATTCCTGAGGAGCCACGGTTTACCGAAGATAGGAGGACTCGCCGTAGGGGTATGGGTTATTATACTTTCCGCGTATACCTAGCCTTGCATGCACGTATATTTTTCACTGATTATACTGCCTAGTGGATTTTATATGTCATGTCTTACTTGGCTTTGCTGACGGGTGGTATTTGAGATTTCCTTGAGATTTTTCATGCTTGGCACGTAGATGGTTTTATACCTGCATTTGATATTGTCATGCATTGATTTTCTGTTGTGCCATTTGGAGTTTGATACTGGAGATAACCGTCTGGCACTCTTAGCTGGGCCCTTATGCTAGGAGTATCAGGGGGTTTTGCCCAGTTGTGGTGGTACTCCCCACGCTTTGTTTGGATAGGGTACGCCCCCTTAGAACAGGCGGAATGAAGGGTACGCCCCCTGAGAATAGGCGGAATGGGCTCGGAGTATGCTCGCCCAGTTACCTGACCTGGCCAGTGTCTGTTCGTTGCTACCCCGGTATGTTAAGTCCACCTTGTGGACCCCTTGGGCCCAGGGTTTAGTGGTTCGTCCCTCCTGGTGTGCCCTAGCACGTGTCCCAGTGGCCCAGGGATGAGTGGTTCGTCCCTCCTGGTGGTTGACCTTTTCTCTTCTCCCTATGAGGCCCTGCCTGGTGTTATCGCGGCCTTTCTGTGTTGGTGTGATTCGGAGGATCCGTGAGTGACCTCCATTTTCACTGTACACCTGGACATATATTTTTATGATAGAATTGTTGATGTGGGCCTATTTTCACTATATATATACTTATTTTATCGTTAGCCCCATTAACCGTTTTAAATAGATAATAAGAAGAGAAATGAATAACATTAAAACTGGTTTTGATTTTTAAAACGTGCATTGATTTAATAAGGCATGCATCATTGAGTGGTAGGTATAACATCCCATACTGAGTTTGTCACTCACCCCATCGACTCCCCCTCTACAGGTAAAGGAAGGAAGGCTAGGAAGTGAGGCCTGTCGTGTTTGGATTTTCCCTAGAGTCTCACCTTTTATTTTCCACAGCTCTGTATTATGTAAGACATTCGAGATTGTACCTTATTTTGGCATGTAATTATTTTCATTTATCTTGTATTTCTACGATTGTTTGTACTCTCTTTTATTTGTTGCTTCGAGGAGGTCCTGGATTAGTGCTAAACTTCCGCATTTAGCCTTAGGTTAGACGGTGGACCTCTTCGAGGTTGATCGTTTAACCTGGCGTTTCTGTTAGGCCCCCTCTCGGGTCGTGACAGTATGACAACCCCACAACGCTCAATGATCTTCTGAATCAACGTGTTGTTAGGAAAATTTTTGTTGCATGTAACGCTAACCTCACCCATTTGACTCAGAATCACGTACTCCTGATTGAATATTTTGCCTATGTATAGCTTCTCCATTACGTACAAATTCATGTAATTCACAAGATCTCTGTGTCAGTCACGTGGTAGAATAGTGTGAGATATCAATGGTGGACAACCTAACCCTTCACATTTAACTCTTTGACCTTTAGTTTGTAAAGTCCAGCAATATCTGGATTTCGATGAATCCTCTTCATAAAAGTCAGCCCTCCCCCATTTTTAATAAAGTCGGCATACCTTGAAGCATGGTAATACTCTTCGCTAGGCTCTCCATGTCAAAATCGATCAACCCATTCACAATGTTAGGAGTTAACTTGATTTCTTTACCAAACACGTGAGAAGCCACTATGAAAGGCTGCGTGCTAAATTCCATATTGGCATAGAATAGCCTAATTATCCTCTCACAACTATGGATACGCAGTTCACAAATTCCAAGCAAGCCAATTCCCCTAAACATTTTCTTCACTCCCATTGATTCAGAAGTCACCCATAGTAGTCTCCTAGAGTAAATAATAGATCGAAGCGACAAATCTACTAGATACCTATATTGACTTTTCGGACATACAAAATCTATCTCCTTGACTTGTGTCGAAGTTGATTGTGTCGCAGAACATTTTGCCATACGAGCACTTTGCGAGGGAACACTTTCTGAAGGACCACCCTTTCGTTTCATAGGAAGCTTGATCTTTGGAGCCATTTGAGCTAAAATCGGCGGAGAGCGGTTGTTAGGGTTTGCGAAATCGCAAAATCGGCAAAGAGAGCTTTTTGGTTTCAAAAATTGCTAAATTGGCAAAGGAGAGAGTTAGTTTTTGCAAAATTGGCATTTATGAGAGTTGGGGAACGCAAGATCGGCAGCAGAGAGGTGGAGGATCACGAAACCACCGGCGAGTTTTGAGAGAATTTTGGGTTTTTTGTGAGAACGGGAGGAAATAAACTCCCATTCTCGATATTTTAAAGAAAATGGCACTGGGAATAGAAGCCGTTCCCGAGAGCCATTTTCTTTTTAAATTACACGGGAAAGAACGGACTCCTGCTGAGGTTTGCTTGGTCAGATTTTTAGTTTTTTTTGTTAACAAAAATCAGTCAAGATTTATTTTGTTAATGATCCTGTAGTGTAGAGTTTACCATTGTTAATTACCCTAATTTTTATTAATCTCATATTAGGCCTTAAATTCTATTTTCATTGAATATTATACTCCATTATTCATTCATGCTAAATTACTATGTTGAATATACTAACATCCACAAGAATATTTATATTCCTTAATTTTCATTTGTGCATACGCATACAGGCTAAATATCTCAATGAGCGGAGATGACAAACGAGCCGACCAAGCAGAGTCAAGGCAAGTTAAGAAAAATTCTTACTCACCGAGCTAAGTGAGTTAAACGAGTCCAGCATAACGAATCTAGTGAGCCCAAAGAACCGAGTTTAACGAGTCTGACCAAATAAAAATTTCACCTTGAGCAGTCTCGCGTGCCAATGTTAAACGAGCCAAGCCAAACCGAGTCAACGAGCCTAACGAATAAACATATATAAATATTTTTAATTTATATAAATGTAATGTATATTTAAAAAATTATTTATTAAATTATAATAAGGGTTTTTTTTAAAAAAAACCCTGAACTAACGGTCAACAGTAAAAAAACCCCTAAAAATTACTGTTCATCGAAAAACACCTCCAACTATTGAAAACATTCGGCTTAAACCTGGTAGGGGGGTGAGGAGTACGTACTCACTATCCGAGTACGGCCGGTCCATCTGGACCGGCCGTACTCGACTCGATTTGCAAAATTTTTACAAATTTTAAAGACCAAGTACGGCCGGTCCAGCTGGACCGGCCGTACTCGGAGAGCGAGTACGGCCCATAGGAGGACCAGCCGTCCTCCTATGGGCAAAACCCGTGACTTTTGTCACGGGTTTTGTCCTGTAGTGCCGAGTACGGTCGGTCCATTTGGACCGGCCGTACTCTCACCGTCAAAACCCGTGACAAAAGTCACGGGTTTTTGTCCGCTAGCGCCGAGTACGGCCGGTCCATTTGGACCGGCCGTACTCTACGGGCAAATACCCTTGACTTTTGTCACGGGTTTTTTGTCCTCTAGTGCAGAGTACGGCTGGTCCAAATGGACCGGCCGTACTCGCACCGTAAAAACCCGTGACTTCAGTCACGGTTTTTTGTTTTTTTGTGGGTGTGTACGGCTAGTTCATTTGCACCAGCCGTACTCATTTCACAAAAAAACAAAACTCGTGTCTGATCGAGTACGGCCGGTCCAGTTGGACCGGCCGTACTCGACCCCCCTATAAAAACCCCAATTCGGGATTTGAAAATAACACACACCCCCCTCCCTTACCCCTCTCAATTCTCTACACACCCTCCCTCCCTTACCCCTCTCAAATCTCTCAAAGCTCTCTCACTCATTTCTAATTTCAATTTCTTATTTCGACCATATTTTTCCGGCTTTATTTACAGGTATTTAGATTTTGATTAAGTATTTTAATTTGTATTTGAGTTTTTTTATTTAAATATTTATAATGTTATTTTCTTGATTATTGATGAATATTTCTAATACTATTTTTTTCAATTTTATCATTTACCATATATTTTTTTAATGAATATTTCTAGTACTGTAAATAATTGACTTGTATATATTTTTTTTAACGAAGGTTTTATTAGCGACGAAAATGGATTCCGACTCAAGTACATCGATTGATTTAGATGAGCGATCAAGTGGTGATGCCGAAATGGATTGGGGTTTGGACAACACGCCGGAATATGGTGATGTACGAGCATTCGATAACCCACTGGCAAATGAAGAAATATATATCTATTCGACCTCCAAATCGCTAGACGATGAGCTTCGAACACCGGTCGGCTCAGATGACGACGAGGTGGAAAGCATACCGGTAAGAGAACAAATCTCAATGGGATTTCATAAGGGTAAAAATTATGGTTCTTTGCAGGAACTGAAAAACGAGATAGACCAATATTCCATAGAAAATGGTTATGGTATTACATACAAGAAAAGTGAAAGAAGTCGACTGACGGCTGAATGTGGAGATGGATGTGGGTGGCGATTGCATGCTTCATTGATGCAAAATGAGCGAACGTTCCAAATAAAGAGCTTGATCGACTCTCACTGCTGTTCGAGGCAAGTTGAAAATCGACGCGCTTCAGCAAAATAGGTGGCGAACCATTACCTGGATAGGTTCAAAAGTCACCCTACCTGGGACATCTCATCTATTATGGAGACAGTGAGGAATGACTTCACCGTTGACATTTCATCCAGTCTTGCCACAAGAGCAAGAAGCATAGCTCGAACCCTCAATGAAGGGAAGTGCGACGAACAGTACGGGCAACTGTGGTCGTACGCGGCCGAAATATTCAGATCAAATCCGGGCAGCATAGTGAAAATTGATGGAAACCCAGTGGGCCGTAATCAATCGGGATTCCAAAGATTCTATATGTGCATGGCTGCTTGCAAAACTGGGTTGCTGGAGTACGGGAGACCCGTTATCTGCTTAGATGGCTGTCATCTAAAGGGGTCGTGTGCTGGCCAACTACTCACAGCCGTCAGCATCGATGGAAATGATGGAATCTACCCTGTTGCTGTTGCCAACGTCGAGTCTGAGTGTGCAGACTCATGGACATGGTTTTTGGGTATATTAAAGGAAGACCTCAACACTCAGCATGGCTATGGTTGGACACTTATTTCAGATCGACAAAAGGTATGATGTATTTCTATAAGTTTATTTAAAATTTTGTGGCTTTGGCTTATTAATATTGTTTTATTAACGTCATTGTTTGTGCAAATATCAGGGGTTACAGAGAGCTATTCGAGATCAATTCCCATATGCTGAACACCGCTTCTGCCTCCGGAATCGCTTTCGGGGCAAAGCATTCAGAGATGCGATGTGGAATGCGGCCAGAGCACCCACTGAGGCCCATTTCGAGCAAGAAATGTGGAAACTACACCGGCTATGTCCGGAAGCCCACGAATGGCTTAGAGCAGAAGAGCCGAAATTTTGGGCTAGTCATGCCTTCTCTGCGAATCCCATGTGCGATCTGGGATTGAATAACTTGAGCGAGTCATTCAATGCACTTCTTTTGCCAGTCAGGGACAAACCGATCCTGACCATGTTCGAGATGATCCGAACACGCTTGATGACTCGCATCGTCAAGAAATATGAGAAGCTGTTTGATTCAAATGAGATCTTGTGTCCCAAGATCCAAGCAAAGCTTGACAAGCTTAAGAGTGCATCTGGAAACTGGCATGCAACGTTTTCGGGAGCTACACGATTTCAAGTCAGCAATGATTACGACCAATTCGAGGTGGACATGACTTTGGGTGTATGCAACTGCACTCGGTGGGAGCGTACAGGAATCCCGTGTGTCCATTCCATTTCTTGCATGTACTGGATGAGAGTCACGCCAGAAGACTACGTGCATGCATGCTATTACAGGGGAAGATACCTGCAGATGTACTCACACTATATTCGTCCGATCAGTGGCCAAATAATGTGGCCGATCGTACGAGATATGAACGAAATCCTCCAGCCAAAAAGACGACGTCAACCTGGTAGGCCGAAGAAGACAAGAGTGCGAGATCCCGAAGGGCCGTCAAGCTCGAGAGTCAGTAAGAGTAACTCAACCGTGCGTTGTGGTATATATCGGCAGCAGGGGCATAATACTCGCACTTGTCCTAACCAGGGATCAACTTCAGGCGCTGCTTCGCATGACACATTCATGGGCTTTAACACATTTGATGGGACGTAGGAATCTTCGACACGCGGCCGTGGCAGGAATTTGTAAATATTTTTAATATACCATGTATTAATTTTTTTAATCGTATTGTTTATTCAGTGTATATCATTTGATGGGTTTTTGGCATTTACTAAATCAAAAATCTGGTGTGTAAAACCGAGCAATTGGAACAAATCTGGAGTCTGTTTATGCAGCACTACAACCTAAAAAAACTTCAAAATTTCTTCTTTCTTGAATGAAAAAATCAATCCATACGTAGCCAGAAATCGCAAGAAACTCACTAATGAATCCTCATGTTGTCTTGTAATCTTCACATTCCATTCAATTGCCAGTTCAATCGCATCCTTTTTTACCTGAGGGTCAATATTAGGTGATATTTTGGCCAATTGCTCCAGCATGTAACTCCTCGCGACACATTCTTCAATAGCACTTTCTTCCTTCTTCCACTGTTGAGAAAAATACCCTTGAAACACATCCAAAACAAGCTTTGCTGGATCCAATGACATTTGAAGAGTAGCTGAAATTTCATGGGACGTCAAATCATGCCTAGACTTGGTACTCAACTCTTTTTTTACAAGTACAGAGTTAAAGGCAGTGTTTGCCTGCAAAGCTTCAAGTTGCTCCATTTTAACCGAGTGAAAAGTGCCACTTATTGGTGATATAGCGGTAATACCAAGAACCTGCTGTAAGTATGTAGCTTGTTTATAATCAGAAAGAGAATTCAAAAGACTTCCATAGTTCGCTAATAGGTGCAGGAATCTCAACGCCTCTAAAGAATTTTCTTATGTCCATTTCATTTTAGCTTTCCATTCATTGGTCATCTTTAATGCCTCTACTTTAACTGGAGCCGTGATCTGTGCCGGGATCCTCATTAATTCTGCTAACAAAATAAAACAACTCCTCTTAGTAAGATTCCCATCATATTCCATATCTCCAATCCCCATAGTTGAAGGGTAAAACCATCTTATTGCATCTAGAACCATTTTGGCAGGGAATGACGATGTTTGAAGAGCATTTGCAATAGAGAAGATGATGTTTCGAGCTCTGTCATCGGTGGAGCTCTTTTCACTCGGTTAAAATGGAGCAACTTGAAGCTTTGCAGGCAAACACTGCCTTTAACTCTGTACTTGTAAAAAAAGAGTTGAGTACCAAGTCTAGGCATGATTTGACGTCCCATGAAATTTCAGCTACTCTTCAAATGTCATTGGATCCAGCAAAGTTTGTTTTGGATGTGTTTCAAGGGTATTTTTCTCAACAGTGGAAGAAGGAAGAAAGTGATATTGAAGAATGTGTCGCGAGGAGTTACATGCTAGAGCAATTGGCCAAAATATCACCTAATATTGACCCTCAGGTAAAAAAAGATGCGATGGAACTGGCAATTGAGTGGAATGTGAAGATTACAAGACAACATGAGGATTCATTAGTGAGTTTCTTGCGATTTCTGGCTACGTATGGATTGATTTCTTCATTCAAGAAAGAAGAAATTTTGAAGTTTTTTTAGGTTGTAGTGCTGCATAAACAGGCTCCAGATTTATTGTAAATTAAACTGATGACGTGTGATTTTAATTCTCCTCTATTTTACCCAGAGTTTTGTAAAGTTTTTTATTTAGTATAAATTTCTTTGCTCTTCATGTCATTTTTCTCTTTATTTTCGTACATATTTTTGCCTACAAATATAGAGCTTCAAGTCATTCATTTTGAAGGCGACGCTTCTGGAGCTCTGAGAAGACGATGCTCCGAACTATGGCATCAGCGGAGTTGATGTTTTTTGCCATCTCCCCCACTAGTTACCAACAAGAAAATTAGCAGGGTTGAAGTCAGAATCGACGTCCTGAATTGCTCTAATTGTGTGGCTGAGTAAGAGAGAGAAACATATTTACAGTGCCCAAGCAGAGTAGGCGTATTGATGAGAAATACGTTTCATTCCCAAAGCAGAAGATAATTATTTCTTTTATGATTATGACACTTTTCCATTTATAACCCAACATAACTTACAACGGTCGGTGATTCAAAACCTTTCAAATTCTAATCCGACGATTGGCCACTGTACTTTCTTCTTCGCTCGTCCTTCAAGCCATTTTAGCGAGCCTCTTCAGATAGGGTTTCTGTGGCGACGAGAACAGACGATCCCATTCATTGAAGCCGGAATTTGAACGTATCAGTTTATTCCGTTTTCGATGCGGAAACGATTAAGGTCAGTTTCTTCGTTTACGAATGTGCATTTTTTGGTTCTTTGAAATGATGAAAGGCATTGACGAAGTGTGAAGAAAATATAAATCAGAGATGCAAAAAATTGTATAAGATCTGTTATTGAATATCTCCACTAATCTCTCAAGCTTTATCGTAGAAATGACAGTGAGATCTGTTATTGAATATCTCCTCCAACTTTATTTTTGCAAAAAATTGCAAAGGGAGTCCAGTACGGCCGGTCCAGCTGGACCGGCCGTACTCGATCTTTGAGGACGGCCTCCCCACCTCCCCTACTTTAAGGGTTTTTTTAAAACCAACCCATACTTTAGGGTTTTTTTTAAAAAAAACCATAATATTTATTATAATTTTAATTAATTATTTTAGAGTTAAATTATAATAAATCGTGCAAGTGTTAGAAAATCACGAAAATTTTTGGATTACCTTTTCATGATTTGCTCTACAGATGGTAAAAATTTAGTTTATTATAAAGTACAGCAAATTTACCTACAACAACTAAGCAGACTACAAAGGAGGAGCATCATCGTCAGAGTCCGTGTCGTTTTTCGCCATCCAAGTCGCCCACCTCTCGCTTATCTCTTTATAAGACTCGTTGAGATAATGCTGAGCAGAGACCAGTTGCTGCATCTCTCGTTGCTGGCTTTGCTGTGATTCCAGCAATTGTTGCAGCTGCTGCTGGTGTGTTTGCTGCATCTCATATATTTGCCGCTGTTGCTGGTACTGTTGGTGGTGGTGCATTCGATGCATCTCATTTATCTACTGATGTTGCTGGTACTGTTGCTGGTGCATATCATTCAACTGCTGTTGATGCGTCTCTTGCATCTGATATAGCTGTTGTAGATACTGCCTTGTATCCCAGCCGCTTCTCTCATCCTCTTGGGGGGCGTTTGGTGGCGATGTAGTCTCATCCATCGGCACTGCCTGAGAGGTGGATGCCCGAGAGGTGGATGCTCCCTGATTTCTTCTCAGCACCCACTCGCCATCGACTTCAACGATCCCCATCCGTATCAACTGGGTCGTGTCAAATACGTCGGTCGATCTACGAGGGATTATCTGCTCTCCAACCGGTATGCGAATACCAGCTCGCATGACGAGCTTCATAATCAATGCCCCGATGAGAGATTAGTGGTGGGTGCCCTCCCGATTTCACGCATGTGATTTAAAATCAAGAAACCGGGATCAAAAAGCTTCCCGTTGCATATCTTCTCCATGACATAGAGGTCCATGCAAGTGACGTGATTTCGATGACCCTCTTGCGGCAGAAGAGTGTGGGCGAGCATGTTTCGGAGAACCCGACCTTTAACATTCAGCTCGTGCGCTCTTGGCTTCACGAACACCCCAATATTGGGGTTGCAGTGAATTTGGCGAAGGAACTCTACTCCCTCGGGCAATGTAAAAAATGGGCAGTCTCGGGAAGCATGGTAATATCGCTCCGCCCCTTCTATGTTAAATCCCAGGACGTCATTCACCTGCTCTGCCCGTATCATAAAATCAAACCCAAGAATGTACGCCCTGAAACCTGTTAAAACTCCATCGGTCCCGATCGTTCTCAGGTTGGCGTAGAATAAGCGAACTATTCTCTCGCATGTCTCGCCTGTCAATACATTAATCCCGTTTAGGCCGATGTTCTCCAACATCTGTTTAATGCCCAACGACTCCCAACCGCTAAAGTCGACATGCATGCAATAGTTTAGTGAGCGTTTTCGCAGATCTTGCTCAAATTTTCTTTGGCAATCTTGAGACAAAAATTCCATGGTAAGATCCTGTCAAAAAAAGTATTAGTAAAAAATTATCGATAATTGAAAAAAAGTATTACAAATATTTAATATTTAAATAAATAAACATTAGAAATATTTAAAAGTATTAAAGAAGTATTCGAATTATTCGAAATTATTTAAATAAATAATCCTAAATTAAAATAATTATACTTTAATGACATAAACAATATATATATATATATATATAAATAATAAAAACATAATGCATACCGTTTGACATATGTGATATAAATAATAAAAATATTCATATTATTAATTAAAAAAATAATATCTAGAAGTGGAGAAAAATAAAATTGGAAGGGAAGGGAAATATTAGTGGGATTGAGACAAAAATTCCCGGGTAAGATCCTGTCAAAAAAAGTATTAGTAAAAAATTATCGATAATTGAAAATGTGACGGCCCCAAAACCGAACCCGATCGGGCTCCGAGAACCGAGCCGTCACTCCGGGACATTTGCAGAAAACGGGCACATATTGTTTTTTATAACAGAAAACAGGGAACAGAACGTTTACAAACTATAAAACTTCACCGAGAGAGAGAGTTCTCTGGAGTTGAAAGCAAAACGGGATTCAATAACGGATAACAGAAGAGAAACGAAAATGCAGGAAGACAGGGACATTTAAGAGAACTTAAACTGGGAAGAAGCGTACTGTGGAAGGCTACGGTGTATAACAGAACTATGCACAATTCGGAAATGAATAACAGAAGAGAAGAAATGGCGAAGAAAATAATTAAACAGAATGGACAGGAAGTTAACCAGAAATCATAAGCATAGAAGCAGGAAGCTGTTGGGCGAAAGGCGTATGACGTCATCGGAAGAAAAGATGACGTCAACCGGAAGACAAAATTATAAACTGGGCGGAAGACTTATGCTGACGTCAACCGGAAGACAAAAATTATAAACTGGGCGGAAGACTTATGCTGACGTCAACCGAAAGACAAAATTATAAACTGGGCGGAAGACTTATGCTGACGTCAACCGGAAGACAAAAATTTTAAACTGGGCGGAAGACTTATGCTGACGTCAACCGGAAGACAAAAATAGTAAACATAACCGGCAGAAGGTGATGACATCAGCCGGAAGATGGATGACGTCAACCGGTAGATAAACACTTAAAACAGCAGTGAACGTGATCGGAAGATGCAGTTTTTGAGATAAAACTTGGCAAATTTTAACATAAAGACTTACAGGCAGGGAACATCAAAACAGGAGGCATGAGGGCTTCAGACCCTCAAACCCGATTTCAAAACAAAGTTTTGAATTCATACTCTACAAATGACGGGAGTTCGAGCAGACAAACTGCATGGATAGCTCTAAAATTCGAGACTATCCATGCATGACCTGAAAAGGGAGAACTCAAGCAGTTCCAGAATGTTTTCAAAACATTTAAAATATATGGATACAATCTGTCAAATACGGAGGTTTTAAATACATCAACAACAGGACTTATACATTTCAAAATTTCCAACAAAACTTTCAAACAAAACACAAGACTACAACAGAGTTTTAAAACAGAAACCACAAACATCCAGAAGAGTTTACAAATATGAACTTTACTTTAAAGACTTAAACCTCTACACAGAATTTATCTGACTGCAACAACCATTTCCAATGAGCTCGATCCACCACAATCCATTACTCATCAGCTTGAGGAGCAAGGTCCTCCTCTGGAGTATCCGTACCTACAACAGGGAGTTCATCTATGAGCCTAGAGCTCAGTAAGAACATGAAATGCAGTGTGCATATGCTATGCATGGACATTTTCAAATACATGAACATTACATTACATTACGTTTCACTGGACAGGAAGGTATAAGTGGGAGGAGGAGCTGGCGCAACAGGATGTACATGCCACTTTCAGGACATAACAGGAGTACTTGACAGGATGTCAGTCCTCGTCCACACTTAACCGTACATTTTCTTTACAGGATTTTATCTTACTCACTTCAAAACCGGTGCTGAAAACATTTGCATGATTTTACAGGAAACGTGTATGCATGAATAAGTGAAATGCTTAAACTTAACATTCACAGATAACAGAATGAATACAACAGAGAACAGAATATAACGGAAACACGTTTAACTTAAAACATAACCTAAAACCTATCTACCCGAACCAGACCTAGTACCTCCGAGTTGTAGGGCCTTAAGGGCCAACGTAGATGCATGAACTTACCTGTGTGCAGCCAAGTAGTATGCTCGAACGTCTCTGGAAAGCTCGGACCTGTAGCATGAATGTTCAGAGTTTAAACACGCTACAAATGCTAACTAATATCTCGTAGGAAATGCAGCAAACACATTTCAACTCTTTAGAAAACACACCAACGTGTTTTCATCCAAAAACAGTGAGTTTTCACCGAAAACCGAAACCCTAAACTTCGATAAAAACTCACCTTAAACTTGTCCAAATTTATTAGCATTAAAAGACGCTCACATTTGCTGAAGAAAACGGAGAAACGCTGGAGAAACAAAGTGTGGAAGTTTTGTTTCAATCGCTTGGAAGAGAGAAAGCCGAGAGAGATGAGGGGAAACAGAGAAGTGAATGAACATTCACGTAGGAGAAAGAACTTAACTTCTTCAACAAGCTGCCACATGTCAATCATCTATTTGTTTTCTCCCACCAACCTTAATTTCTTCCTAATTTGCCCTTTCATTGGTTTTTTTTTTTTTAACTAAAACATTATTTAGTTTAATCGATACGGTCTCACGAATCACCCTCGCTCGATTAAACACATCGACAATTTTATTAAAAACAATCATTGCATTCATATCGGAGAAATTCTGCTTACATATTCGGGGAATAATTACATTGGCAAAAATGCCGGGTGTTACAGAAAAAAAGTATTACAAATATTTAATATTTAAATAAATAAACATTAGAAATATTTAAAAGTATTAAAAAAGTATTAGAATTATTCGAAATTATTTAAATAAATAATCCTAAATTAAAATAATTATACTTTAATGACATAAACAATAAATATATATATATATATAAATAATAAAAACATAATGCATACCGTTTGATATATGTGATATAAATAATAAAAATATTCATATTCATAATTAAAAAAATAATACCTCGAAGTGGAGAAAAATAAAATTGGAAGGGAAGAGAAATATTTGTGGGATTAAGAGAGGGAGAGGATTGTGAGTAATAAGCTTGAAAATGGGAGAGGGAGAGGAGTGTGATTTAAAATGTGAGGGCTGGATTTATATAGGGAGACCGAGTACGGCCGGTCCAGCTGGACCGACCGTACTCGGCTTGCTAGAGGACGAGGGAGAGTACGCGGCCCGTGACTTCAGTCACGGGTATTTGCGGTGCGAGTACGGCCGGTCCAAATGGACCGGCCGTACTCGGCACTAGAGGACAAAAAACCCGTGACTGAAGTCACGGGTTTTAGCGGTGAGAGTACGGCCGGTCCAAATGGACCGGCCGTACTCGGCGCTAGCGGACAAAAACCCGTGACTTTTGTCACGGGTTTTGACGGTGAGAGTACGGCCGGTCCAAATGGACCAGCCGTACTCGGCACTACAGGACAAAACCCGTGACAAAAGTCACGGGTTTTGCCCATAGGAGGACGGCTGGTCCTCCTATGGGCCGTACTCGCTCTCCGAGTACAGCTGGTCTAGCTAGACCGGCCGTACTCGGTCTCTAAAATTTGTAAAAAATTTGCAAATCGAGTCGAGTACGGCCGGTCCAGATGGACCGGCCGTACTCGTAGAGTGAGTACGTACTCCTCACCCCCCCTGCCAGGTTTAAGTCGAATGTTTTCAACAGTTGGAGGTGTTTTTCGATGAACGGTAATTTTTAGGGGTTTTTTTACTGTTGACCGTTAGTTCAGGGTTTTTTTTTAAAAAAACCCTTATAATAATAATTTATCATTATAATGTCAAAATATAATAGTTAGTCATTTAGTTAACAAAATTATTTTATTAATATACAAAGTGACATATATTTAGGAAAAATATTATTTGAAATGATCTAATAAAAAAGTATCACACGAATATCATTACAAATATTTGATAATCCATCATTAAAAATTATACATACACTAACTAGGCTGTCAGCTATCTAATTGTCAATTATTTACAATTAAAGTGACAAACAAGATGACTGAGTCGAACTCAGCTGAGCCAAGTCAACCATAAAAAGACCGGCTCACCGAGTTTAACAAGTTAAACGAGCCAAGCCTAACGAGCCCAACGAGCGAGGCTAATGAGCTCGCCCAAAAAAAAAAAAAAATCAACTTGAGTCGACTCGAAAACCAAAGTTAAACGATCTGAGTCAGCCTGCTCATTTGTCATCTCTAAACGAGCCAATTTTTTTTTATTTAAATTACATAAGCATACAAACAAGTACTTTTCAATTTACCTTAATTCCCAAGCTTAGGTAGATTAGATACTCAATATTAAAATTTATGCCTAAATACTCAATTTTATTTCAATCAAAACTGTATCTTCAAAATTAATATATTCCATCTACTAAAATCTAGCCTTTATTGTTACAGAAACAATGATTTATTTAAATCCTTAATTCATTATATGTCTTCGAGACTTTTTAACAATTTGTCCACTAACTCCTACAACCAGTCGTTTCGGATTAAACACTATTATAAATCTTGATCTTAAAGTTCACCACTTCACTTTGATATCTTATACTTCTATATATATAAACATACTTCCATAAGAAATGATTTTTCTAACATATTACTTGAACAAGAATTTACACTAGGTGTCTCAATTTACTTAGAGCAACTATAACCTCAAAATTTATCAGTTTCTCAAATATGATCTATGATATGTTGTTTCTAAAAAAATTATCTTTCTAATTCTTCAAGATATATCCAAACCACCACTTAGGAATGATTATTACATTCTTAATCTAAATCATAAAGCCTATTCAAGCATCTTTACTTTCATCCTAAAATCATCCAATTCCATTGATCAAGATCAGCTATGTCCAAATTTTAATAATTTCTCAACACAAATTTAACTTAAAAGTTCTCATCAAGCCATGATCTTACTAAATACTTAAATAGTTTAATTCTCATAGTCAAATCCCCATATAAGAGATGACCATCTTATCTGTCAATTAAATTATAAAGTGTAAGCATTTTTGGTTTCATTCTCATAATTTATTGTCGAGACTAATATCCTAAATTTAATTCATGACATCACATATTATAAGAGAATCCTTAACTCTTGAATTTTCTAATTTCCATATCAAAAAATTAAATCATCTTTATTATTTTTTCAAAAGCTCATGCAATCAAAATATTGTAGTTTAAGCTACTATTGTAACGCCCCAAGTTTTCTGAACCCGGTTCGCTGCACACAAACCAGTGCATAAGTAAGAAATTTTGGACAAATTTTAAAATTTCACTTGAAGGTCAAGGTTTGATGTTTACTGAGACCTCAAATCTTAAAACTTGCAACGGAAAATCTTTTGAGCAAAACAGATATTGAACAGGACTGTAAAGCAATTTTCGGAAATATTAGTTAAATATTAAGAATTAATTTCGGCCAACAAAAACCAAGACTTAAGCGTGAAAACTTGAAATTCGTAAGAGTCAAACGCATCTGCCGCTAAACCAAGTCAACGAAAAGGGGCAGAAACAGAAACTAAAGGCTTCCACCGATCACAAAACGATAAAACTTATTATATACATCTACCGATGACGTAAGCCGGATGATTCGTTCATCCAACTCACACCGATTACAAAACGACAAACTTATTATGCACATCTACCGATGACGTAAGCCGGATGATTCGTTCATCTAACTCACACCGATCACAAAACGACAAACTTACTGCCTACATCTTTCGATAGCTTTTATTAAAGGCATCATCCGATGGCTTTTACTGAAAACATCATCCGATGGTTTTTACTGAAGACATCATCTGATGGCTTTTGCTGAAGACACCATCTGATGACGTCAATCGGACGATTTACCCATCTAACATCTACCGGTAGACATTGTCTTCCGACAGAAAACAGAAACAACTCAGCATAGTAGCTTATCAAGCATTCACACTTTAAACAATGTATAACTCTGGCTACTAAGAACTTGAGCATTTCACTAAAATCCTTCAAAAATAATATAAATCCACGATTTTGAAATCCGGAGTAGTAGGCTACGACTAATACCAAATCATGTTCTCATACTCGAAAAGCACAATTCATAAATATGAAAGAAACCACAAACTACCAATGTGACTGACATTCTCTGCATACTTAAACGGAACCCTTTGTAACGCCCCGAGTTATCTGAACCCGGTTCGCTACTCATTACTTGACCATGACTAAGAAATTTCAAATAAATTTAAAACTTCATTCGACATACAAAATTTGACGTTTACTAAACGTTCAAAACATTTGAAAACTTTGCAGCGGAAAAATTATTTAAAACTACAATGGGGTTAAACTAGCGGTGAAAATATTGTTGGAAAGATTAATGGAAATATTTCAAGTGTCCGGTCAAAAGAATTAAGGTTTTAAGTGATGGACTACTCAAGGAATTACAAAAGTCGAATTCATCTGCCGACGACAAAGTCAACAGAAGAAGCAGAAGTAGAAAACCAAAGGCTTCTGCCGATGACGTCTACACGACTTCACCCACAACTTCATCTGCCGATGAAGTCGTGAGAACTTCATACACCACTTCATCTGCCGATGAAGTCAACATAACTTCATCTGCCGATGAAGTCAGCGCAATTTCATCTCTCAATAGATAAACACACGACATCTTCCGATAACAACAATATGACTCCTTCCGATAGAATTAAAACATACACTACATCTTCCGATTCACTACGACAAACAGATTACTCTACATCTTCCGATTCGCTAAACGACAAAACCCCTTAACTCTCTCAGACTACACCTGCCGATCACTACTCGACGACTTAATACTCTACACCTTCCGATCGAACAGACTACATTTGCCGACACGTGCTTCTCACGTGACTCCTTAAGGCATCTGCCGATAGACTTTCATCTTCTGACAGACTGACACACCACATCTACCGATAGACTTCCTTCTTCCGATAGACATCAACACGATTTCCTTCCACAGAACGCAATAAACCTCTACACATATCCACTGATACAAAAAATTATTCAATTCCTACCAATGGACTGAACAACCTGTCTATAACCCGAGAAAGCTTCGACTATCTAACAGACTTAAAACATTTTACGAAAAATCCATTCATAACACTCCAAGTCATTGTATTGATCAAAATCAGTAAAAACATGAAAATCAGAAATTCTCGAAAACAAAGTCAAATAGCTGTAATCTCATTTACTAAAAACTTCATATACTCGATTAAATCATTATCCACTAAACCTCCACATCTGTAGACAACATGCTAAACCGCCCCATCAGTTACCATGCCGAAGCCTGAATGCACTCCTCCAACGTCCACTATTCCTCAACACGATCAGGAGACACACCTGCTAACACTTCTTCACCTACATCACAAAACTCATCTATTAGCCTAATGCTAAGTAAGTAAAGCAGTATATGAATGAAGTAAAATGCTGAACTTAAACTCCTAAATATGCAGTTTCTATTTTTTCTCATCTCAGTGGCATACGCATTCGTTCATAACATGATCTGATCCCATGGTTCCCTTGGGAGTGGGATCAATTCTCCCAATGTCTACATCCTCCTACTTAATTAAGGGGCAGATGAATTCCCTTAACACTTGATCTGATCCCATGGTTCCCTTGGGAGTGGGATCACTTCTCCCAATGTCTAAATCCCTTCATAAGTTAAGGGGTGGATTAGTTCCCTTAATAGCTTGTCTGTCGCATACAGTTCATACCTTACCATTCCTTACATGAAATTCATTTTCGTAACTTTTAACAAAACATGATGCATGGACAATAGAAACATTCAAGCATACATAAACCTACTGTTTTGTGATGTAGGCCCGAAGGCACAAGCAATACTTTACTTACCTGGCTCTTGGAAATCTGTCTGGTTGCTAGCTACTTCGGAGGTCTGTTCACCTAAGTTCATACAGAATATAAATCAAGACTTCACTAAACCTTTCAAAATATCAAACAGTGGTTCGAGAAATCTAGTTAGAAACTCTACTACCCGAGCATTCCTTCTTATCGCTAAAACCCGAATCTACACTCAATCTCAGCATCCTCAAAATCCTCACATTGCAATCCTCCAGGCATTTCACCACTATACCACAAGAGAAATAAGGAAAAGAAACTTACCTAAGTCGAAGGAGAACCGAGTGAGGAGAATCGCCTAGAGAGCTCGGCTGCTTGAGCTGAAAGTTTCCGAAGAGAAGAGTATGAGAGGGGGGTGGCGGCTACAGTTCAATAAACCCAACCCTTATCCTTAAATACGTTACCCAACTTTTGAACATTGTAAATTACTCTAATACCCTTAACAAGTTGTTCAATAACCTTATTTAATTCATTACCTAATCAAGTGTATTACTTTAATAATAAAAGGCTGGTTCGATAGAACCAGGTGCTACACCCTTGAAGACTACGCATCACACATCTACCGACATCAGTTAAACCGCCCCATCAGTTGCCAGATCAATACATGAATGCACCCCTCCAACCTACCTAGCTCTCAGCAATCTCAGAGAACACACCTGCTGTCACTTCTTCAACTACATCACAAAACTCATCTATTAGCCTAATACTAAGTAAGTAAGTAGTAATGAAATGAAATGCTGAAACATAAACTCCTAAACATGCAATTTCTACTTTCTCATCTCAGTTGCATATGCATTCGTTTCTGATCTGATCCCCCTGTGAAATTGGGAGTTGGATCATTTCTCCCAAAGTCATACATCCTCTCTCTCGATTAAGGGGCGGATTAGTTCCTTTAACAACTGTTCAGATCCCCCTATGAAATTGGGAGTTGGATCACTTCTCCCAAAGTATAAATCCCTTCATAAGTTAAGGGGTGGATTAGTTCCCTTAATAGCTTGTCTGTTCATTCTTTACCATGCCATATCATGTAAATTCATTTTCGTATACTTTCAAAATATGATGCATGACATACAAATACATTCAAGCAAACATAATCCTACTGTTTTGTAATGTAGGCCCGAAGGCACAAGCATACTTCACTTACCTGGCTCCCTGGAAAAGCTCGGTTTCAACTACTTTGGAAGCTTTGCTCACCTAGAGTCATAAACAGAATATTAATCAGATTTCTACTAAGCCTCATTCTAATCTATCCAGAAATCTAGGGAAACTAGTTTGGAAGTTTAGTTCATAGCACATTCCCGATTCATACGAGACCCGACTCAACTCCTATGCCCTGCATTTCCAGGAATATGCATCTACGATACACCTCTATCGTCTATAATCATAATGCAGTAAGATACCTTAGTAAAACTCACCTAAGCCGAAGGAAAAATCGGAGAAGAATCTCTTAGCGCACTCTGCTGAGCTGAGAAGCTGAGAGTCGAAAATGATTTGGGAAAAACAGTGGCGGCTACAGCGCATTAAACCTAAAACCTCTTTCCTTAAATACGTTATCCACTTTTAAATTTTCAATTACCCTTATGCCCTCGCCTAGTCATCCACTAACCTTACATTTATTATTTCCATGAAAAGTGTACCATTAATTAAAAGATTAAATAATTAGTTCTATAGAACCGGGTGTTACAATTATATTTTCCTAACTTAAAAGTTACCCATTTAATGTCAACAATCTGAATTGTTTCTAGAGAAACCTCTAAGCTCTCACACCAATATTTGATTCTAAGGTGGCCTACTCTAGATTTGATGTGGTTGTATACTTTGTCTAAATGCGGTTCATTTAACCATTTACCCACTTCTTATGTAGTCATGTAATTGGTTTAATGACAAAATTCTTGTTGCTAGTTTTTCCTAGTCTTATTTTTCATTGAAAAGCATATTATTGAATGGGTTCAAGTCATAGGATTAGCCATAGATTTACGTCACAAAGTTTGTCCACATATATGTATATATTAAAATACACTTTAAAACCGTTTGAAATTACTTTAAGGTTAATTATCAAAATAGACCCTGAAGTAAGAGAGTATTTTCAATTATACCTTAAACTTTTAATTTTGTCAATTACAGATTCTTCTTCTTCTTCTTCTTCTTCTTCTTCTTCTTCTTCTTACTTCTTCTTCTTCTTCTTCTTCTTCTTCTCATACCTAAACGTTTTAATTTTGTCAATTACAGATTCTTCTTCTTCTTCTTCTTCTTCTTCTTCTCCTTCTTCTCTTCTGCTTCTTCTGCTTCTTCTTCTCTCCTTTTCTTCTTCTTCTCCTTCTTCTTCTCCTTCTCTTCTGCTTCGTTCTTCTCCTCCTTCTTCTCCTTCTTCTTCTCCTCTTCTTCTCCTTCTTCTCTTCTCTTCTTCTTCTTCTTCTTCGTCTTCTTCTCTCCTTCTTCTTCTTCTTCTTCTTCTTCTTCTCCTTCTTCTTCTTCTTCTTCTCCTTCTTCTTCTTCTTCTTATTCTTCTTCTTCTCCTTCTTCTTCTTCTCCTTCTTCTTCTTCTTCTCTTCTTCTCCTTCTTCTTCTTCTTCTTCTTCTTCTTCTCTTCTTCTCCTTCTTCTTCTTCTTCTTCTTCTCCTTCTTCTTCTTCTTCCTTCTTCTTCTCCTTCTTCTTCTCCTTCTTTTCTCTTCTCCTCGTTGATGGTTGACTTCTTTGTTGCAATCATCTGTAACCCAGATACTGTACCCATTTTTACCGTACATTTTTTTTTTTTTTTTTTGCCCTTATACTTTCAATGACTCTAAGCGTAACCTAATTCCGAATCGAAACCAGAATCGAAATCGATTGAAATCTAGCTTACCATTTAAATACTTAAAACAAATTAATAAAACTTGAAACATTTAATAAAACTCATTAAAATACAACAAAAATCGGGAGGACAGAAATGTCCAAACCCGAAATCAAGGGGACAGCGATCAGTCGCTGCAGCATGCAGCGACTGATCGCTGCACATGCTGCAGAGACCAGCGATCGATCTCTGCAGCTTTGCAGAGATCGATCGCTGCATTGCTGCATCGTGCAATGCAGCGATCAGCGATCGATCTCTGCATTGCTGCAGAGATCGATCGCTGCATTGCTGCAGCGCGCAATGCAGTGATCAGCGATCGATCTCTGCATTGCTGCAGAGATCAATCGCTGCACACTTGCAGCGATCACCACGCAGCGATCGTTCCCTTCTCCTTTCTTTGCTCTCTGTGTTTTCTGTTTTACAATTTCTCTCTAGAAATCCGAATTCCAGAGAGCAACACTTCATGTTTCAACCTCTCTGGAATCCGATTCCAGAGAGTAAACTCATCTATTCCCACCACTTTCTCCTCAATAAACCTGATTAACCTATAACTCAAACTTAACTAAAAACGTATTCTATACTCAACTAACTTACAGCGGACTTTGCGAAATCCAACTGCGTGGATATCTCTGAAAACCGAGCATAACCGTATCAATCCCAAACCATTAAAAACATTTCTATAACGTTCAAATAACAGATTAAACTAAACGTTTTACAAATCAGTTTATAAAACTTTAAAAACATCAATATGTAAACCTAACATCTACCAGAACCAAACATCTTAAAACGTCTCAAAAGACCCTCAGAAGCTATACATACTATCCCCACGGGTCGGTGAAGCCTCGACTGCGCCAGCACACCCACGCGAGCCGTCCTCCGTCAACTGCGTCACTCCTCAGGTGGAGGGATCTCGTCCTCACCTACACCATACAGACACCTATGAGATAAAAATATCAGCAAGCTCTACGTAAGTGCAATGCGTGCTATGCGTATGCAATTCAGAAAACATGCAGATACAGATACAGATTCAGATTACAGATTCAGATTCTTTACGTCGCAGACAGATTATCACTGAGGTCTACCAAGCCTCTCCGTGACCAGATAACAGATTACGTAGATTCTTTTCGTTGGTTCATTTTACTTTTTGATTAGGTCGCAGACAGATTGTCACGAGGTCTAAACCCACCTCGCCGTGACCAGATAACAGATTACGTAGATTAATTAGGTCCATTACTTTGCTTAAAACACGTACAGAATGATGCATGAACAATTCATATCAGACAGTAAACAGACAACCATGAATACCATCAAGACTATAAGAAACTAGTCTATAAAACAGATAACCTAACTACCCAACCAAAGCATATAACAAACACGTCACCAAAATTCCTCGAGAAGACCACGACGTACGGTGTAGGCCAATCGGCCAGAAAAGATCACGAGAACTTACCTCGTGTCCAAAGCAGCTCAAACTCCGTCCACGAGCGTTGTTTGTCTGAGGCAAAGCACAATATGCCGTTAAAATCAATTTAAGCTAATAAACGTCCAAATTATCAAAACCTTAACTAAGGCAATTTCCTAACGCTTTAACCCAATCCATTGAACTATTCTATCGAGCATTTTACGCCCGGCACCTAAAAATCCAAATTACGAGTTTTGCCCTAAAACCCAAAAATTAACCAATTTTTAACTTTTTCACAAATTGATTTTTCTTCGTCCAATAACGTCCAATACGTTCAATATATACTTAATCACGGCTAACCTATTAATTACGAACCCTAATTCGCATTTTTAACGAATTCCGATCGAAACCCTAATTTCTTAAAACGTCGTAAAACTCGGAATAAAAACTCTAAGATCGTAGATACATACCTAAGGTAGCGAGAGGAGGAGAAATCGTGAAAGAAACGAGACGAACGGGAGGCGAAACGGAGGTCGGAAGCTCGAGATCGCGTTGACGCCAGAGAGGGTTTGCTCTCTAGTTTTTGCGATCGCCAGAAGAAGAGAGGAGGTGAGGGAGAGAAGAAACAAATTTGATTTTTAATATAATTGATTTGGAAATTTACTAAAATGCCCTTACTTTGTTTTTATATAAATTTCGTGTCTCGTTTCGTTAATTGGCTAGCTATTCAGTTTCACCAAATCTTCTTATTTCACCATTTAGTCCAACTTATTATTTGGGTCCTAACGAAACTGCCCGTTCGCAAAACGGACCTCGTTTACTATTTTTACAATATCGTTCTTTTTATTACGAGAAACGTAATTCTCGTAAATTTAGGGTTTGAACTCCGAAAAATCCCATAATATTCCTAAAATCCATATTAATTATTAGGATTCTAATGACGCTTTCTTTTCGTAAAACGGAGTTAATCCGACATATTTACAAAAATGACATTTCATATTAAAATAATAATATCCTTAAAAATCCGTACGAGTCGGATATTACATCATCATTCCTTCTCCTTCTCCTTCTCCTTCTCCTTCTCCTTCTCTTCTTCTCCTTCTTCTTCTCCTTCTTCTTCTCCTTCTTCTTCTCCTTCTCCTCGTTGATGTTTGCCTTCTTTGTTGCCATCATCATTCCTTTTCCTATCTACTACAAAATCATTAATTCAACTCGTAAGAGTAAGTGGAATTTTCACTCTTAACTAGAAAAAAAAAATCAGAAGGGAGAAATGATAGAAGAAGATTGAAGATGAGGGAAAACAAAGAGGAGCGAAAGATTTAAAGGAAATTCTAACCGAGTTTAATGGTAAGGTGTCTGTTATTAACGCTTTAAAGTATGAGATATATCAATTAACGAAATTTAAAAGTTTAAGGTATTAATTGAAAATACCTCTTTACTTTACGTTCCATTTTGATAATTTCCCTACTTCAAATAAATAGGGTAGATTAAATATTCCTTAATATGTGTTTATAGAGTAGATTAAATTTTCTTTCAATACGATTCTCTCCTCATATGATATTCTTTCCCTCATACAAATGCATATCAAATTCATACTATTTTCTTCCCTTTCATCACTATTAAAAAGATTAGCTCAGAGTAAAATATGACAAGAAATAATGCATCGGAGCACATAGATAAATCTAACATACTCTCCTTTAATATATACCAATTATTTTGTTTTAAAAAGAATCTTTTCTTTTCATAAAATCTCTTCTTCTTTGTGTCCTCTTCTCTATTATTATATATTAAAGCAAATGGGAGAGCAACCCTTGTATTCTCTCTCCCCCTTAATCATTATTAAAAAGAACTTCTATATTAACAACAATAGTTCAATTAGGATATGCAGAATCCATTATCAAAGCATACATACCAAGTGCACAGAGACACATCAAAAGGTATATAAGAGTAATAAGCATCTCAATGTAAGAGAAAACATTGATCAAAACAAGATTAAACTCTCTAAATCACTAGTACAAATATGTTCATTCCTATATCCAATAAATAATATTTTTCAATTCTTGCTATCTTTGATCATGTAAATTTTTTTTTATTAAAAAATAGGGTAATTATCGATTTTAACCTTGTACTATGCACTTTATTTAAGTTAACCTCCTGTACTAAAAAAACAGGCAAACCAAACCCTGTACTTTGATTTTGTTATCAATTTTGACTTTCCATCAATAATTTCGTTAAACCCTCATTTAAACAATTATCAAACGATATTGGATTAACTTAAAATTTTTACCACATGTTCACTACTTAATAAGAAAATAAGCTGGAAGTTTTAGTGATTTTTTAACTCATGTACAATGTATTGTAATTTTATTTTAGTAATTTATAAAAATATTATAGTAAATCATACAAGCTTTAGAAAATCACGAAACTTTTTTTATTATCTTCCCATGATAGGTTGAACATGTGAAAACATTTTAAAATAAATTCAATATGGTTTACTATTTGTTTAAAAATTAATTTATAAAGTAAAGAAGAAACTAAGATTAATTTTAAAAAAATACCAAAAATATTGGATTTATTTGAAAATTTTTCAACATGTGCATGACATTATGTGCAGATAATAGAAAATTTTTTGTCATTTTCTAAAACTTATATGATTTATTATAATATTTTTACAAAATACTAAAATAAAATTACAATAAATCGTACTATGTGTTAAAAAATCATAAAATTTTTATATTATTTTCTTATTAAGAAGTGAACATGTGATAAAAATTTCAAGTAAATCCAATATCATTTGGTAATTTTTTAAATTAGGGTTTAAAGAAATTATTGATGGAAGGTCAAAACTGACAACAGAATCAAAGTACAAGGTTTGGTTTGCCAGTTTTTTTAATACAGGGGTAACTGAAATAAAGTACATAGTACAGGGTTAAAATCGATAATTACCCTAAAAAATATTTATTCTTAACCTTTTTCGCATTGTTGGCTAGTACTTGGTAGGTTATGTTTCAAACTATAAACTAATAATGCATTTTCAATGATAGGGTTTGGAGAATAACTTATATTGTCGATACTAATAATTTTGCCCTTTGATTACCTTAAAAAGTGGCATTTTCTATAATTTTGGTAAAGGAGGTGAATTTTGAGTAATCTCCTATCATATCCCATGTCACCCATTATCAATGTATCACTCGTCTTTTATGAGAGATTCTTTAGCTTCCAAGAAAATTAAGTACTTTTTCTTGGTATCTAAATCTTTTTTGTTCCTTGAGCGTCAATTTTCAATTTATTCAAAGATTTATGATATTTAAATTTCAAGGGACGCACAAATGATTATGACCAACTTTATTACAAACATGAAAAATAGATGGTCTAATAAAAAGTTTTTTATCTTTTGAAAATGTTGATATCCTGATCCAACTTTATCAAAAGTAATTTTTTGTTGACCTAAGAGCATAAGTTAATTTTTGCTACTGTATTTAAATTTAAGCCCCATATTATACAAATCATCATTCTTATTTTATCACTTTCCTTTTCAAAATATTAGTTAATATCTGCATGTTTGTTCACCATTCACTACTCTCTTTTTTAAAAACCTTATACTTAGATTTTAGCATATTTAATTGTTCAAATAACTCATCAAATAGATCCAACAATTTGTTTTTCTCATAACTATCATTCAAATCACTAAGAGAATTGTGTACCTCATTCTTCTTAGACGTGAATCACATGTTTGTTACTTCTTCATCTTCGAATGATGTGTTTTCATTACTATCTTCCATGTGACCTTTATTGCTTTATTCTTGGAAGCTTTTGTTGCCTTGTTGGCTTGGAGGCAATCAACTTTGTAATTACCCGACTTCTCACATTCAAAGCAATTAGGTTCCTTCTCATCTTGTCATTTTCTTGTTTGTTAGAACTTGTTAAATCTCCTTGTGACGAAGAAAATTTCTTCATCATTTTCTTCTTTTTCAGATTCAGCATGTTTTCTTGATGAGGATTTGAGAGCTATATTCTTCTTTTTTGAGACCTCATTTTCCTTTAATTCTCCTATCTCATTTGTCTTCTTACTAATCTCATGAGTCATTAGAGATCCGATGATTTTCTCCATTTTTTAGTTCAAGGTCATGAGCTTTTTGTATTGTTGTAACCTTTGGTTACTACAATCTTGATAGACACTTGAAGATTTTCTTACCAACTCTTTGTTGGTGTTAATCCAACCAGGAACTTTTAAAGTATTAGTAATATTAGTAAATTGTCCAAACATTTCAACAATGATTTAATCTTTTTTCATAGAAAATAATTTACATTCGTGCGCAAGTAAACTTAATTTACTTTTTTTTTTTAGTTTTTAGTTCCTTCAAATAATCTTTATATTTCATATGCAAGTAAACTTAATTTACTTTATTTTAGTTTATTAGTTCCTTCAAATAATCTCTATATTTCATATGTATTGTCACGCCCTTATACCTTATTAAATTTATCTCTATTTAGAGCGCAATATAATGAATTTATTGCCTTAACAAATCACTTAACAAGTTGGTTAAAATGCATGGTAGGGGTAAATTGGAAAGAAATTAAGGTTGGTGGGAGTAAGCCAATGGATGATTGCCAAGTGGCAACTTGTTGAGGAAGCTAAGTTCATTCTCCTACGTGAATGTCCATTCACTTCTCTGCTTCCTCCCATCTCTCTCGGCTTTCTCTCTTCCAGGTGATTGAACCAAAACTTCCACGCTTTGTTTCTCCTGTATTTTCCTGTCTTCTTCTGAAAAGGTGAGCATCTTTTAATGCTAACAAATTTGGATGAGTTTAATGTGAGTTTTTACCGAAGTTTAGGGTTTTGGTATTTGGTGAAAACTCACTGTTTTTGGATGAAAACACGTTGGTGTGTTTTCTAAAGAGTTGAAATATGTTTGTTGCATATTCTACATGATTTTAGTTAGCATTTGTAGCGTGTTTTAAATTCTGTACATGCATGCTACAGGTTCGAGTTTTCTTTCTAGGACATCCAAGTTTTCAACCCTCCAGAAAACCAGGTACGATTCATAACAGTAGGTTGCCCTCAGGCCCTACAGTCACAGAGGTACTAGGGGATCCCAGTTTAGTCGGGTGTTTTGGGTAGAAATGTTAAGCTTATGTTAGTTGTGTTTTGTATTGTCTGTTCAGGCTTTATGTCCGCGTGGTCTGGGTCGTTTTCTGCCTCACAATATGCCCTGTATTCTGATGTATGTGGTTAAGGTTCAAGGCCATGAGAATGCATGCATACACGTTTTACGGAAAATCCATGCAAAATGATTCTGTACACTGTTTGAAATATTTA
>CM039502.1:55651873-55691459 GCA_022432975.1 Begonia masoniana
AAAAAAAAAAAAAAAAAAAGGCTGAGGCATCACTATTTATAGTTGCCAAAACCCTCATCTTATGATTATGTTTGTATATGTTGCCGACATTATTCTTACTAGAACTAAGCCTTCTTAGGCACCATTTTTTCTCTACCTCAGTCCAATTTGGGTAAGAGGGACATTGGACCCCTATCTTTCTTCTGGGATTTCTGTACTATTCACTACAGGAGAGCTTCTCTCAATCCCGATACATATCCTGAGTGGCTTCACAGAGCTATCTGAGTTCTGCAAAACGGTTTTCCACTCTCAGGGTTTTTGGGAAACACTCCTCTCCAAACACTCCGGTTCTCCACTTAAACTGAGGCTTCTCTCTACTGTACTATGTTTAGTGGGTCTTTTCAATACTGTTGTCTTACTAGACCAATATAGCCTGTACTGTAAAACAAAGTATCTCAATTCATGCAACACCATCAGATGTTCACTAGCAGGCTGTCAAGCGCAATTAGCGATACTGAGGGTACTTCCTCCCTGAAATTTCTTTCTATTGTCTTCATTATTTCATGTGACCTGCGTCTTATGCCCGATGGGCTTCCTGCTCGGATGACAGAAGAGCACCGAGCGGTTTCTGCTATTTTTGGGATAGTAATCTTATTTATGGTCTTCTGCAAAACAAAAGCGTGGTTCCCGTTATAGCATCGGAAATCTGAATATCGCAAGGGGCCAAACGGTGCAGCAGAAATCTAATGGTTATAGTCTCTTCTTAAGGAACTTAGTATGTCTCACTCAAGCTCACCTATTCTAGGGACAAAACTCAGTGCAAAATACTTTGGTCATTTCGGTCTACACTCAAAATCCAAACACGCAGTTGAGATGATTTTCACTTTATTCGAAAAAAAATTTCGCAAAATCATGATAGTAAAATTCATCGCTCCGAAAACAGAACCTCTAATTCTCTTACTAAGCTACTTCGGCCCGCTCAGTCTATAATTTCCGTCAAGATCTTCAACCAAAAATGCTTAATCTTGAGGGCGGAGGGTATCATAACAATAGTTGGAAAATTGAAAGTCAGCCAGTTCCTCAATCGCCCGACGCTCTTCACCTTCTGTATCGAAGTCTCTCAACAAACTATATCCTTTCTCGGTTTTACTTTTCTCATGATAGCTTTTCACTAAAAAACAAATGACCCTTTCTGCCGGTGGTCCCCCAGCAACCTCAATCGTCTTCTTAAATGCTTCTTTTGCCATACAAAATACATACATTATTACTTTCAGTAGCACATCCAAAGAATTATGGTACTTGCAATAAGTTCACTTTGGCTGCAAACAAGACATATTAATAGGCGTGAACACAACATAGTGGAAAGGCATGGCCTTATTTGCATCACAGTTGAATCACCCTACAGTATTAGGACAAAAAGTGACAATTACATGTTTGTGATAGAGCTGTGATGATGAAATGATTAAATAAAACCTGTACAAAATAATGGTGCAAAGACATTATTTCGAAGAATCGTTCTTCCTTTTGATCAACTTGCCTTCATTTTCGAGCTGCATGTAAAGCTACATATAATCAGAGAGAGTGTTACAAGACCAGTCTTGCTCCATCACTGTCTGCACAGTGAGTTAAACCAATCCCGACCACCATACCAAGCAGAGATGGCCCTGAAATAGTCATAACATTTCATACCCGAAAATGATCACTAAACATTTGAAAGCGTTCAGGTATCAAATAAGAGCATATCTAGAATTACATATTGAGACGATAATCAACACCCACAGGATCGGCACCATCAACGTTGAATCCATTTGGTTCGAGGGACCTTATTTTAGGCTTTTGCTCTTTCTTGCTCATGTCAACATCAATACAGTGTCGAAAAGTCTAAAAAAAGGCAAAAGGAATAAAGAAAAAACAGAAACGTTTTCCTGCGATAAACCAGTCTAAAAACAAAATCACAACTTGTAGCACTTAATATGTATCAGCCTTAAGCATAAACTTGGTTAAATAAAAAAAATATATAAAACCACGTTTTTCTAAACCAGGGTATTGACAATATCTGTCATGGCTATGAGCTGAGTGAGTCCACATGGTTCAAAATTGAAGGGACAATATAAAATCAGCACAGCATCGAATCTACAACAACATCACGGTTGGTCAGAAGATAGTATTCAAATATTTCAACTTCACTAGTCATCATACAAGTGGGAAAGAGTTCACATAAGTCAAACATAGACTGGCACCGGTCACCATGTGTCGAATGCTAGGCGGATTGCCAAATTCACAAAATCATTTGTATTCGAGAATCAGGAGCTGAACCAAAGCAAGACAACCTGCAATATCCGTTAGTCAGTATCTTGTGCATAAAGGTAACACGGCTATTTTCTATAGTAATCGAGGGAGTTTTACATCGAGTGAAATTCAATCAGACACGTTATCCAGTCGAAAATGACTAAACTCAAAGGGAAACAAGAAAAGAAACCTGGTCCATTGCGCTCTAGGGTCCTCCAAAGAGCATGCTTTATGGATGTAGTCATTGTCTGATGATTAAGAGGGTGATGAATCCTACTCAAGGGAGATCCGCTATTTTCAATCACGAGCCTTCGTGCCAAAAGCTTCCTTAGCAGTCTTTGCCTTCAACTACATTCCGCGGTAAGATATCTGACACCACACAAGAACACATTTTAAGAACACCTCTATCTGATGGAAAAGAAAGGCCAAATTGTGAGCAAAGGAAGAAATTACGGTGTCAGTGTACATTTGCAGTCTTAAGGTTTAACATCCAGGGTACATTAGCCAGGAGCCATATGTAGGTTTATAAGTGTAGACTGACGGATAGCATAATTCATACAGAGAACATACACAAAAGAATACATAAATCTCTACAGAAGAAACCTTATGCCTCCTGGGATAAACTTGTCATTAATGGATCCCACATATCTGGGTCGATTCCATTCACATACCATGGAAAATTTCTGGAGATGAGGAGCAAAGAGGATTTCCTGCAATCTGTAATTTGTTGAGGTACCTGTGAATGCATAAAGTAGAGCCATAACACGGAAGTTAAAAGAGAAACTAAAAAATACAAGATTGTCTTTAAGACCATTTAATTATTGGGAGTTCTTATCAAGATCCAGTCCACCAAAAGTTCATTGCATAAACCTTTCATTATTTTCAGCACATTTTCTTCCATTCTCATAGGTTAACCTGCATTCTATGGGAATAGAAATAAATTTCTTCAACTGGGAGGACTCAACATGTCTTTTAAGCAAAAGCTGAAAGATGCCAACTATTGTTCATGCCCAGATAATAAACCAATTATTCTCCACATATTTCATACTCTCCTTTTTATTGAAAAAAAAAAAGTGTTTATAAAAGAAAAAATAAGCACATGCCATCGACTTGGTGTAGAAAATGATGAAGAAATGTTAGTTAATAGGAAAGTGTCAAACAGCACGCCATGGATTTTCATATGAATGAACGTGATAAAAATACAAAAACAATTTCGGAAACGATGCAGATTAAAAATTATGAAACAGAAAAACTGATACGTTTGTAGCTGTCCGAGGCATTCATGGCTTTCTTGTGTTAATGAAATGTTGACCAAAGTACGGTTGTGAGTGTAAAGACAAACCCGAGCCTTGAAAGGCCAGAAGCATGTATGTTCTTAAACACCAAGCAACAGGGCACTACTCCAATCATGCAAAGGAGATTCCTGACAACCGGTCCAACACAGCTCACTTCAAATTTTAACTTATCAATCTTTACTTATGTAATACAAAGAGGGAAAAACATCTGAGGTTCTACTTCTACAACTTGAGCGCAGTACAAATACAGCAAAACTTTTCTTCAAAGAAACGGTTAAACCGCGGGCTTATTTCTTGTGAAAATTTAGAGACGAGAACAATTTGTAATAAATTGATCGTTAGTTCGTGAAGGTAACTATCACTGGCGGATTCGCAGGAGAAATAGTCTGGAAACGTAGATTCGTAGGATGGAGAAAGTTGGTGGCTTCTACCCTTCATGATTTTCATGTTATAGTCTAAGGTAAGACAAATTGGCTTGTAACGTGGGACTATAAAAGAACATGTGTAACTTTACAAGGCTAAGTAAAATATAGCATTTAACAAGGCCATAATAAAATATAAAGACTATGAAAATTAGCAGAACATGACTCTTGAGGAAACAACTCTACTAGATATTCAATAACATGCATAGAAACTCAGACATTGTCAGTATCCCTCTATTGCCAATAGTACCCATACTAGTATCTGTGGCTCCTATAGTAAAAAAGAAATGAATAGAAACAAGGAGGAAACCCCCCCCCCCCCCCCCCCCCCCCCCCCCCCCCCCCCCCCCCCCCCCCCCCCCCCCCCCCCCCCCCCCCCCCCCCCCCCCCCCCCCTGGCATTCTACGCAACCATACAGACATTTGGAGCAGATATAGTATCCACGACAAAAAAAAAAAAAAAACAGGAAAGGATGTATTTGCTTAGGTTGTACGTCGGAAACCACTGCGTTAAGCAGACATCTCCTGCCGAGCATTACTCTGGCAACCAATAGATGCCGCGTGAGAAAAATACCGATCGAAAATCGTCGAATCTTGTGGCGATTTAAAGGCGGTTGAAGCGGAGGAGAGTGGATTCAAGCAGGCTACAAGGGAGTTGGCAAGGTTGCCAGAATTTGACACGGGAGGGCACGGAATGACATTAGCCGAGAAAAAAGGTTGGAGCGGCAACAGATTTCTACAAGGGGAAGGACTGATCAAAAGGGAAGGGGTGACGGCCAGGACTTTCCCAATTGAAAAGATCACCATTAAAGGTTTAGGTTGGGATAACAAATTGCTTGAAGATGGGTGCAGAAGAGGGACGGAACAGTTGGTCAAGGAGAATTGGGCAGGAGGATGAAAGAAGGGAACTGATTGTTTCCTGGGCGGGGCTGGAAAATCGGTGAAGAGGAACTTTGAAATGGTAGCCCTGAATATTATGAAGGATAATGTGTGTGGGGCTCGGAAAGGAAGCAGATCAGACTACGAGGCAAACCATAATCCAATAGGCTGAAGTCGGATCACATAGTGGGATGGATTGAAAATATTTGCATGGATATAGAGAGGCCGGACTACTTCACGATCTTGAAGACAATGTCGAACTTGAAGGGGGGAGTATATCATCAAGGGCTATTTTAGTAACATAAATATAGTAGGGTAAGTCTATTGCGAGTATTGTTACTTTTAATGATTTTATTGACAATGAAGTAAGTAGGGAGTCCGAGTTTGAGGGAGAGAGGGAAGGGATAAAAGAGGGTAAAGCTCGAGAAAGGCGATGAATATTTTGTGAAAGAAACCATTGATGTTTATTTCTATCCTCAAGAAGTTTAGCCAAGTGTTGGTATTTTCAGACGTGTGGCTGCCTTTGTTCTTGTGTTTGTCTATTAAAAATCCAGTTGTGTGCAAAGAAACTCTCAGGAATGAGGACTACCAAGCATCATCTGATTTAATAATCACTTGTAATAACGTTAACAAGAAAATTTTTTTAGTTGGGTAGCTAACAAGTCAAATCAAAGAGCTCACAGGATGATATCCGTCTTGGAGTAGAAATTCAAGGGCAGCGTGGCAAAAAAGCCAAAACTTTCTGCATCATGACTACACCCATATATGATCGTACAAAAAGAACCTGCAAGATGGGAAAAAACATTCGTTAAAAAATGCCATTAACAAAATCAAACTACAAGAAGTTCAAGGAGAGCACACAACATACTGAATCGCCACATCACTCACATATTCAATCAATACGCACATTTAGATATGAATATGATGAACTTCTAATAAACAACGTATAGAAGGTAGTTGTAAATAAAAGATAAGTGGATACAATGTGTTTATGAGGGGAAGAAATTGTATTGTAGATCATAGTTTTTTTAACAAGTGTAAATTTAAATTTGAGTTTATAATACAAAAGTGTTTAGGTTGTAATGTTAGTTGTTAATAAAAAAAGTGTTTCTTATTTATCAATTTCGTCACCCGCATTGCATGGAAGAGGATGATTAGGATGATTTATAATGAAATTATTCAAATTTCAAGGTTGAAGCAACAAAAGCGAGAATATTGACATAAAATGCAGAAGGTGAACCATGGGACTTAGCATAAGTACGTAAACTGATAAGGTTTGACCACACTGATGTAGAATTTACCCATTTTGCGGATCCAAAAAAGAAACGGAGAGGCCCTCAACCTTCCCAGCCCAAACTTTATTCCAGTTCCACCCCAAAAGTTAGGTCTTTGATAATGAAAATTGTCAACTGCATCAGAAGAACCTCAAATAGTAAACAAAACTAACTGATATGAACTAAAACAATGCAGAGAAGCAATTAACAAGAAAAGGAGATAGCAAAGAGTAAGAAAAATTCAATCTCTTAGCATTCATACACATTTTACAAGTCCCAAGAGCACAGGGAAATATGGAGGTAAAGGAAAGTAATTAATATTTAAGGGAGAAGTAATAACACCGTATAGTAACATTAAACGAAATTGATTAGTTAAACTATATTATTAGCTCATATAAAATCTTCTCTAAGGACATTAAGTGCAACCACTACAGCGACAATACCTTCAAACTATGTAAGTTTCGCAAAGAGGATATTACTAAAAAAGGAATAGATATGCCATAGCGAGAAGGAAGGGCTTACATTGCTAAGGTCATACAGTCCAATTGGAAAAGAATAATATTCCACATTGTGGTTTCAATATGCAAAGCCCGAGAGAGACTAGTGACAACTCACCAAGACTCGAACCTACAATTTATGGAAAAAGGAAAAATGGTATATAAATGGAAAGCAGCCAACACTTGTGGTCATTTCAACCAATTTGTAGTCTGATAAGCAGAGTATTAGTTTCAATAACTAATATTTGAGGAAATATAAGTCTAGGAAGTGCCAGTGGTGTCCCAGGTCCATATTTATCAATTTTATCCAATGAAAGCGATGGCAAGTGAATTTTTAATGATGAGAGGGACCAGTTAAAGGAGATAAAAAGGCTGAAGATCAAGAGAGGAATAAACAGAAAGGTTTTTTTTTAAAAAAAACCTTAAGGTTTTGGTTTTTTTAAAAAAAAACCTAAAGTTTTACTGTTAAAACGAAAAAACCTACAGGTTCGCAAATAGGCGAAAAAACCTCTAGTCGGAATGAGCCGCGGCCTGTAAGAGATGCCGCGCCGTCCATGGACCGGACGGCCTCCCTTTTTTTTTACTAAATAAAATGGTAATTAAACTAAAATCAAACGATATCATTTAACTTGAAATTTTTACCAATGGTTTAACACATTTGGGAAGATCATGTGAAAGTTCGTGATTCTACACTTGTACGACTTATTATAATTTTAGTAATTCGGTTATAAAAACCGTTAAAATAAAAAGACAAGTGTTACAAATTACGAAACTTCTAAGATTATCTTCCCTTGATGTGGCGAACAGGTGGTAAAACTGTCAAGTAAATTGGAATACGTTGATATTTGTGTAAAATTTATAAATTAATTTAAAAAAATAATAACCGATATTCATTTGACCTTGAATTAATTTTAACAAATAGCAACGAATTAATACTGAAATTTTACCACATGTTTACCACTTATGGGACGATCATGTGAAAAGTTCTAATTTTCAAATGACGATTATCTAATTTTAGGTACTTCTTTTAGAAAACCATTAGAATCAAAAGTACAAGTGTTACAAATACAGAAAATTCGAGATTATCTTCCGATTGTGGCGAAATGTGGTTAAAAATTCAAGAAAGTAAGGAATATCGTTGATATTTGTTTAAAATTAATTAAGTAATTGAATATCGTTATTATTTTTAAAATTAATTTATAAATGTTAAACAAATACAACCGAATCAATTAATAAAATTTTTACTACAGTTCGCCACATCCTGGGAAGATATCTGAGAATTTCGTATTTGTAACACGTGTTTTATTTATAAAGTTTATAAAAGAATTAACTAAAATTATAAAAAGTCTACGAAGTGTTAGAAAATAACGAAACTTTTCACAGGATTTCCCATTAATGTGGTAAAAATGTGGTAAAATTTCACGTTAAATGAAATCGTTTGATATATTTTAAATTACCATGTGATTTAGTAAAAAAAAAAGGAGGCGGGCCGGTCCAATTGGACGGACCGACGGCTCTATGACAGGCCGAGGAGCAGTCGGACTTAGAAGGTTTTTTCGACTATGTTCGACACTGGAGGTTGTTTTCGTTGAACAGTAAAACTTAAGTGTTTTTTTAAAAAACCAAAACTTAAGGTTTTTTTTAAAAAAAAAACCTTTATTTTTCTCCCTCTCTATTTGATCTTCATGCATTTTTATCTCCTTTACACGTGGTCTTCATCCTTAAAAATTCACTTGAATAGCGTTAATTGGATAAAATCGATAAATAGGGAGATGGGACCACCAAATTCACTTCCTAGACTTGATTATGCCTCACATAGAGTATGTAAAACTAATCTCTGCATTATAAGACTACAAATGGTTTGAAAGCTCAAGAAAAAAAAACACAAGTGTTGGATTTCATTTTAAGACCATTTTATCCTTTCCATAAATTGTAGGTTGGAGGTCTTGGTGATGTGTCACTAGTCTCTCTGTGCTGTTCAGAGTGAACCACAATGTGAATATTATTCTTCGATATGAATGTATGAAACGTAGCAAGTAAGCTTCATTTCCTTCTCGCTAGGCATATTATTCCTTTTGGTAGGAATTCATCTGAATAAACTTACCAGAGTTTGAAGGGATGTGCTGGAGTAGGTGCATTAAATTTCGTAGAGAAGGTTTAAGATGAGCGAATAATCTCGTTTTACTAATCCAAATGTAATCGTTTAATGTTACTATACTGTGTTAAGTACTTCTACCTTAAATATGGACTGTCCTTTACTACATCTTTCCCTGTGCTCTGGGAATTGTAAAATGTATGAATGAGAGGATGAATGTTTCTACAGTCTTGCTTCCTTTCTTGTTTATATTGCTATCTGCATTGTTTTGTTCTGATCATGGTTAGTTGTACTAATTTGAGGTTCTTTTTTGAGCAGGTGAACAATTTCAGTATCCGGAAGACCTACTTTTGGGGTGGAACATGAAATAAAAGTTTGGGCGGAAGGTTAGGGCCTATCCGTTTACTTTTTGGATCTCAAAATGGGTAATTCTTAGATCAGTGTGGTCAACTATCAAGTTTACGTTCTAATGCTAAGTCCATGTTTCACATTCGGCATTATGTTCAATTAATTGATCGATTTTGTTGCTTCAACAATGAAAATTTGATGAGAATTTCATTATAAAAATCCAATCATCCTCTAAATTTCTAATGCGTGGTGGCGAAATTGAAAATAAAAACACTTTTTATTAACAAACTAACAATTACAACCTAAACACTTTGTAGTTATAAACTGCAAATTACAATTTCCACTGTTAAAAATTACAGCGTACAATACAATTTCTTAAACGTAATAAAAAACATGTATCCAACTGATCTTTATTTAAACAACTAACTTCAGACGTTTTTATTAGAAGTTGCATCATATTCATAGCAAATGTTGCTTATGAGATTGTGAAAAGTGATGTGCGATTAAGTATGTTGTGTGCATCTCCTTGAAATCTGGTAGTTTGATTTGGTTTTTTAATGGAATTTTGCCCCCCCTAACCGAATGTTTTTCCCATCTGCAGGTTCTTTTGTAAGGCGAATTATATGTGGTAGGAATGGCGAAAGGTTGGCTTCTTTGCAACGCTGCCCTTGAATTTCTACTACAAGACGGATATCATCCTGTGAGTTCTTGATTTGACTTGTTAGCTACCCAACTTAAAAAATTTTCTGGTTAAAGTTATTACAAAGTGAGATTAAAATATGATGCTTGGTAATCCTCATTCTGAGAGTTCTTTGCACACATGTTAATGAACAAACACCAAGAACAATCGGAGCAAAGTCGGGAAAATACAACCACTGGATTAAAAACCATATTGACGATCGAAAATAACATCAATGGTTCTTCACAAAATATTCATCGCCCTTCTCGAGCCTTACCCCTCTTTTATAAACTCCCTTCTCTCCTCTAACACACCTAGGGGACTCCCTCCTGACGCTCATTGTCAAGAAAATCATTCAAAGATAACAATACTCGCAATCGACTTACCACTAATAATCTTATGTTACTAAAAATCCCTTTGATGATATACTCCCCTTCAGTCGACATTGTCTTCAAGATCGGGGGAGTCCGTCCTCTCTATAATCCATGCAAAATAATTTTCAATCCATCAACTAGGTGATCGATCAAGCATTGGATGATGTATTTGCCCCCGATAGTCGGATCTGATTAATTAGAGCCAACAAACGTGATTATCCTCAAATAGTTCAGGGTACCAATGTCAAAAGATTCACTCTTCATCGATTTTCCAGCCCTCCGCTCAGGTAAAAACAATCGCTTCCTCTTCAATCCTCCTGCCAATTCTCCTTGACAAACTGTCAGGCCATCTTCCCGACCCATCTTCAAGCAATTTGTTAGCCATCACCAACCATTTAATGCCGTGATCTTTTCAATGGAAAGTCCGGGCCGTACCACCTTCCCTTTGATCATTCCTTCCCTGTCGAAATCTTGTTGCCGCTCCTCCGACCGTTCTCGGCTATGTAGGCCGTGCTCCTCCCGTGGTCAGATTCTGGCAACCTGCAAATCTAGTCGTCGCTTGAATCACTCTCCTCCGGCTTCAACCGCCGTTAGAAAATCGCCACAGATTCGACGCTTTTCGATCGGTAGATTTGTCTCAACGCGGCATCTATTTGTTGCAGAGTATGCTCGGAGGTGAGATGTCCTGCTAACCCGGCATGTTCGATGGGCACAACCTAGCAGATACATCTTTCAGTTTTTTTTTTTTGTTGTCGTGGAGAGCTGATATTTTCTCCCTAATGTTGATGGTTGGTAGAATGCCTGGTTTCCTCCTTGTTCTATTCATTTCTTTTTAATACTATAGGAAGAACATACTAGTATGGTACTATTGGCAATAGAGGGAGCCTGAAAATGTATATTTCGAGGCATGATATGAATAATTAGTAGAGTGTTCCTACGGAGTCATCTTTGCTAATATTCTTATATTTTATATTAGCCTGTAACTGCTATATTTTACATTAGCCTTCGTAAAGTGACACTATTTCTTTATAGTTCCCACGGTATCAAGCCACGTTATGTCTTACCTTAGACGTATACATGAAAATAATGAAGGGTAGAAGCAACCAAACTTTCTCTTCATTCTATTAATTACTTTCCAGGGATATTCTCCATGAGAATTCCGCAGTGATAGTACCTTTCACGACAACGACGATTCAAAATTTATTACAAATGTCTCAGTCTCTAAGAGGTTCATCAAAGAAGAGAGCAGCTGTTTAACTTTCTTGGAGAAAGTTTTTGCTGGATTTGTACTGTCAGATCTTCTAGAAGAGACTCAGATTGTTTTTTTTCCCCCCCCTCCCTCTTGTATATACCTACGTAGCAGAATTTGATAAGTTAAATTGAAGTGAGCGGATGGGTTGACCGTTGGCAGGAGATCATCCATGCATGTTGGAGCGTAGTGACTGGTCTGTGGGTTTAAGGACATTACATGATTATGGCCTTTCAAAGCTCGTTGTCTTTACAATTCACAACCTTGGAATTGGGCAACAGTTCATTACCAAAGCATGAGACTCAGACAAAGCTACCAAGTAGCAAGTTTCGTTTCATAAATTTGAATCTGCATCGTTTCAGAAATTGTTGGTTTTTTATCAAGTTCATTCATATGAAATCCTGGCGTGCTGTTGACAACTTCTATGTACCTAACATTTCCTCATCAATGTTCACAACAAGTCGATGGCATGTGCGTATTTTTCTTTATAAACAACTTTTTTTTTCAATTAAAAGGAGAGTATGAAATATTGGAGATAATTGGTATAAATCTGGGCACTTTGAACAATAGATTGCATCTTTCAGCTTTGCTTAAATACAGTTGGTCATCCCACTGTTGAAGAAATTTATTCTATTCCCAATCGAATGCAGTAACAAGAGAATGGAAGAAAATGTGCTGAAAAAATATGAAAGGTTTATGCAAATAGACTTTTGGTGGACATGGATCTTGATAAAGAACCCCAATAATAAAATGGTCTTAGAGAAATCTTGTATGTTTTAGTTTCTCTGTAACCTTCGTGTTATGGCTGCTACTGATGATTTCAAAGGTATCTCGAACATATTGAAAGGGAAATTGCAGGAAATCCAATCTGTTGCTCCTCTCGCCAGAAGGTTCATGGTATAGTGAATGGAATCGACCAGATATGTGGGATCCATATAATGACAAGTTGATCCAGTGAGTGCATAAGGTTGCTTCTGTAGAGCTTTATGTATGTTTTGTGTGTATGTATCTGTATGAATTAGGCAATTACGTACATGGACACGTTTAAACATAAATATTGGCTCTGCTAATTGTACACTGGAGTAAACCTAAGACTGCAAATGAGACATGACAGCCGGTAATTTCTTCTTGCTCACAAATTTGGCTTTCTTTTTCAATAAGATGGAGAGGTGTTTCTTAAGATGTGTACTTGTTTTTCAGATTATTTTACACGTCGGAAAATGTAGTGAAGGCAAAAGAGCTCTAAGGAAGCTTTTGCACGAAGGTGGAGTGAAAAATAGTGATCTCCCTTTGTAGGAGGTCATCACCGCGTAAAACTCATCAGAAAGGAAAATTCATCAAGCAGGCTCTTTGGAGGACCCTAGAGCGCAAATGGACAGGTTTATTTTCTGTTACTTTTAGTTATTCATTTCAGACGGATATTTGACGGTCTGAATGAATTTCACTCGATGTAAAATCCGCGATTACTATAGAAATAGCGGGTTAATTTGGGCACAAGGATACTGAATAGACAGGAGATTGCAGGTTGTCTTGCTTGGTTCAGCTCATGATTCCGAAGACCAAGATTTTGTTGAATTGGCAAATCAGCTGCATTGACACATGGTTTGACACGTGCGGTTCTAGTTTGATTATGTGAACCTCTTTCCATTGGTATGATGACTAGTGACGTTGAAATATTGAATCAGCTTTCTGACCCACGTGCGTTTTGTTGAGTTCTATGTGGTGATGATTTTGTAGTGGTCCCTTCATTTTTGAACCATGGGACCACTCAGTCATAGCAGTGAGATTTGGTTACAATCCCCGTGGTTCGAAAACGGGGGTAGATATCCTTTTTTTTTGAACCAAAGTTTGCGTAAGGCTGATCATAGTAAGTGCTCAAGTTGTGATTTGTTTTTACTGTTGATCTAAGGAATTTTCTGTTTTCTTTATGCCTTTTGCCTTTGTTAGGACTGTTCGACACTGTATGTGATGTGGACCTGATAAAGAAAGAGCAAAAGCCGACGGTCTCGACCAATGGATTCAAAACTTTGTGGTGCTGATCCTGTGGGTGTATATGCTCTCAATAGGTAATTCTAGATTGCTCTTCTTGATAACCGAACGCTCAATGTTAGTGATCAATTTCGGGTATGAAATGGTTATGATATTCAGGGCCATCTCTGCGTGGTATGGTGGTCGGGATTGTTTAACTCACTGGGCAAGGACAGTGATGGACGCAGACTGGTCTGGAACAGACCTGCTCCGTATATGGAGCCTTTACCCTGCGCTCGGAAAAAGGGAAGAGGCAATTGATCGAAAGAAGAACGAATTCTCGAAATTAATGTCTTTGCACAATTATTGTGTTACAGGTTTATTAAGATTTCAACAACAAAGCTCTAAAACATGTAATTGTTCATTTTGTCCTAATACTGTATGGGTATGCAACTGTGAATGCAAAATAGAGGCAGGCCATTCACTAGTGTGGGTTCAGACTATTAATAATGTCTTTTTGCAGCCAAAGGAAACTTATTGCAAGTGCACCAATACGTCTTTGGCTGTGCTATGAAAGTAAATATAGGTAGGGGATTTGGTATGGCAAAAGATGCATTTAAGAAGACGATGGTTGATGGGGGACCACGGCAGAAAGGGGCCTTGTGTTTAGTGAAAAGCTATTCAGTTGAGAAAATAAACCGAGAAAGGAAGATAGTATTGGCTTTGAGAGAAGTCGATAACAGACGTTGAAGAGCGTCGATGGAGATGATGAATGTGGCTGACTTTCAATTTTCTCAACTAGGTTATGATACATCCGCCCTCGATTAAAGATTTTTGTTGAAGAATCTGAACGTGAAATTAGAGACTGAGAGGGCGACGAGGCTTAGTAGAGAATATTGAGTTTGATTTGTCGGAAGCGAGATCTGGTGAAGTTACTATCAAGATTTGCGGAGAGTTTTTTTCGAATAAGTGAAAATCAATCTCAAAGTGTTTGGATTTTTGAGTGTAGAACGAAATTGACGCAACGTATGTTGCAATGAGTTTGGCACATAGAATGAGGTGAGCTTGAGTGAGACGATACTAATGTCTTCGAAGAGACTATAACATCGGATTGTTGATGCAACGTTTGCACATTGCGATATTCAGAGTCGATGTAGAAAGAGGAACCACCTTTGTTTTGCAGAAGACCATGAATAAGATTACGATCCAAAAATAGCAGAACGCTCGTGCTCTTCCTGTATCCGAGCAGAAGCCCAATCGGCCTAATGAAGCAGGTTCAACTGCAATAATGAAGACAATGAGAAGGAAATGTCAAGGGATGAAGTACTGCGGTAGCGCCTAATTCGCTTGACAGCCTATAGTGAAATCTGATGGGTGGGCAGAATTGGATAATCTGGTTTAAAGTAAGGCTATATCTGGTTAGTAAGGACAACAGTAGTGAGACCAACTAACCGATTACAGGAGAGGAGAGCCATCAATAAGTGGAGTACAGGATGTGGGGAGGAGTGTTCCCAAAAACATGAGAGTGGAAAACGGTTTGCAAGAACTCATATTAGCTCGTGAAAGCCACCAGATAGGATCGGGATTGAGGAGAAAGCTCATACCTGTAAGGAATAAGGAACAGAAATCCCAAAGAAGAAAGCTAGGGGTCCAAGGTCTCTTACAAAATTGTGAATGAAAGGTTTAGAGTAAAAAAAAAGGTGCAATAAGAGAGGCTGAGTTACTAGTAAGAATAAGTCGTCTACATATACCAAACCAAAATCATAATGTAGGAGGGTTTGCAACATATAAATAGTGATTGCATCAGACTTTGATTGCCAAGACAACCCCATTCGCAGAGCATGATATAGTTTATTCTCCATGCCTGAGCTTATTGAGGCCATATAGAGCTTTTGAAGAAATAGACAGTAGAGGGTGAGAGGGGGTCAACAAAGCTGGAAGTGCTGCATGAAACTAATCAGTTAGCAACATGCAGAAAATGCATTGTTTATGTCTAGTTGTTTAATGATCCAACCCAAAAGGAGACGACTAAGGACAGGCCGTAGTACGTATGTAGGGGATTCACAACAGGGCCTATAAACGTATCACACTAGTCAATGTCCGGCCTCTGATTATAACTTTAGCAATACGGGATTGTAGTGGTCAATTTTCATCGGCTGAGTTGATTAAAAACCCACTGGCATCCAATAATTTTTGCCCAGCTGGAGGATGGTAATTTCCATACTGTTCTGTTAAGGGGCGAGATATCATCTCCATAATATCTAAATATGTGGAATCTTGGAGGCTTGTTGGAAGGTTTTGGTTCAAACAGAAGAAATGGTGGAAAGGGGCTTTGGTTTAAATATGTCATCTTAGATCTAATCTCATGAATATATTACAGTGATACGGGAATAGTTGAACTGGTTTAGCTTGTGAGGAGAAGTCTGAGAGGGAACTAAAGAGAAATTTGAGGGAGAAGTTCGGGTGGAGGGTATTGGGTAAAGAAATAGGTGGAAGATATGGTGTATGCAGGATGTTGTCCTAGACGGAGTTAAAAAAGAACAGTAACTGGAAATGGGATCATCAAAATTGACCTGAGGGAAAAAGATGTTTATTTGAAGTTGAGGATCTAAACATATATAACCTTTTTTGATTCGCCCTCTAGCCTAAGAAGAAACATGGAAGAGAAGAGGTTGAAGTTTTGATTGTTGAAACGACGCAGAAGAGGAAAAACATGAGAAACAAAAAAAACTCGCACAAGGAATAGACTGGAATTGAGTGAAAGAGACATTAAAAGGAGCTTTGGTAGGCAACAAATTTTTAAGTTGTAGCCGTAGTAAAGCATAGGGCCAAAAACGGTTAAGGAACTGGCGAGATGAAAAGTAAAGCCAAAAGATCAGTCAACAACATGACAATTTTACATTCTACACGTCTATTTGATTTGGGGTTAAGGACAGGTAACACGATGATGTATACCAAGAGATTAAAAACATGGAGAGAGATTGAAATTCTCCACCCCATCGGATTGACGGACTTAATATTACGCCAAAGGGAATGGAGACAAATTCTATGGATTGTATGAAAATATTAGAACTTCATTTTATTTCAAACAGAAACCATGTAAACGAGTGCAGTCCAACGAACAAAAAAAACAATCTCGGCAACCGTTACAGATGTAAAGGGGATGAGCCACAAAAATCAGTTATGAAAGATATCAAAAAGGTCACTTAGCATGAGAAGTGAAACTGAAAGGTAGCTTCTGAGTTTATCATTGGCCACGAAGTAACACTTTCATAAGGTGCTTAGTACAAGGAATGAAATGAGTTAAAATGTACTGTAAATAGCAGGGGAAGAGGACTAGGTAAATGCCACAAATGAGTTGGATTGCAGTTTGGAGTCGTAGAGATAATTTGAGGGCTGACAGGTCCGTACAACCTTTAGCGGGGAAGCCGGAGAAGTCTGATGGGAGATTGTCCTGCTAACAAATATCCGGAGTGAAATTCAGCATCGGACAGAATTATCACGACATTAATTGAGCAACGCTAAGCAGTTATGAGCAATTTGTGCGGTATGAAAGACGTGTTAAATTTAAGAGGATGAATGTCGTCGGAATCCATAGCATAACCAACTTGATGGTGATATAGGAGTGTTACCATCAGTTGGGCACAAATTGATGAGAACAGTATAAGGGGGTGTTGGGAGCATGGTGAAATTGTGGGTCGCCCCGGAGTAAAGCCAAGGTGTGTGGGGTTTGGACGGCTCGAGTTTGGGAGAGAAGGATGCCGTCAAAATGGCTTGGCTGGGAAAGGCGGTGAAGGACTAATGGAATTGTTGGAGGTTGGTTGGTAGGATGCATGGTGCCTGTGATAGCACACATTTGCTGAATGAATGGCCCTTTTGTTGATATTGACACTGGTTTGAACGGCCCAGGGGACGGGGGCGCCAAGAGTTCGGAAAAGGATGTGGCACAGGATAGCTTGATATATACAGGTTGAGGATTTGGTCGGTGCTGGGATTGTAAAAAGGTTAGGAAAACCCCAACTCCACCCTTGGCGCGGAGGACGGATGGAGCCGCATTAATCTGAAGATGACTTGCTTATGGAGGCGGAATTTGCTTTTCCAAACAAAAAATCTAAATTTGGGAAAAGCTGCAGAGAGTAACAAAAGCATTGTAGTCAATACCTAGTCTCCGAAACGTTATAGCACTTGATCACGGAGGAGACAGCTCTCCAATTGCAGACAAGGTGTTGTAACGAAGAGTCTTCGGAGGGAGCGGCGGGCAAAAAACTCATCCTTGACAGAGAATAGAGTTGGCTACGGAGATCAATGATCCTGGCTAATGAAGGAAGCAAACATCCCGGCCAGCGCCGACTATATTTCACTGGCAGTACAATTTGAGGCAGGATGGTTTCATAGAGGGATGAGAAGATCCAGCACATGATGAGACGATTATATCGTTGTCAGGGAGAGAGTCTAAGTATTGAAGAGAAGAGGAGCAGGAACGTTCAAAATGTGGTTCTATTCCATTTGCAATAACAATATTCAGAAGTTGGGTTTCCAGACGATGATAGGTTTGAGTTATCAAGCTTAATGGTAATAGTTTGGTTCATGGAGGGGAAAGGAGGAAGAGAGACAGAAAGGGGAGCCAATGATGAGGAGAGAATGGTTGAGCTGGAGAGGCCATAACTTATGATGTGCTAATAGGCCCAAAAGCCCAACCCTTAGACTAAGGCCCAATCCATATCCAAAGCCCATACTACTTATTATTTGTTACTAATGACTTTATTTCTTTTGCAGGTAATGGACTCAATTAAGCTTGGGGCGGGAGGCCCAATTCACATGGCAAGGATCAACCTTATCACTTAACCTCTTGGGATGCAGTGGGATGAAACGAATCGGCTGGATTAGCAGAAGCGGGAATTTGTCTTCCCGGAGACAAATCTTGTAATTTATTTTCCGTTGGTTTTCTTTAAACAAACATTAGTTTTATTTTATGTTTTGGCAAAAACCATTAGCCCTTAGAGTTGTATGGTGAGTAGCTAATTTGAGTTAAAGTTAACCATCTTGATGTGGGAGGCCCAACTCATTAGAAGACAAAAGGGATAAGAAGCACACAAAGGACAATGTGTAATTGAAACAAGGATTGATGATGTGGCCACAAGGAGGGCACTTGATGACATTTGCAAGGGAGGAAGCATCACCATTGGATGAAGAAGCAAGGACACGAGGTAGTGCGCACAAGGATGATGAAGTGGCACAAGGAGGATGCTTGATGGCATCTTTGCAAGGGAGGAAGCCTCACCATTGGATGAAGCACAAACACAAATCATCTGGCCGCCCATCATCACACTCATTCAACGGTTCACATCAAACTTGAAAAACCCTAAATACCCTAGGATCTCTATTTAAGCATAACACTTGGTCATTGTATGGTCTTTTGCCAAACTTAATACAATTGAGGTATTTTCATTTAGACTAGTGTCTAGAGAAACGTCTTCTTCCAAGGGTTGGTTGCCATTGGAAATCCCACAAGGTTGGTGCCAAGGTAAGTATTGGTTGGCTTAAACCGATTGGAGAGAACCTCCATTGCTTCCATAGGTGTGGTGGCTTGAAAGATCTTACTCCTTACTCTATTCCAAGTCACCTTGGTGCTGGAATCATAAGAGAAGGTCACACCATTCCCAAAGATACCGGTCTTCTTCCTTGGCAGAAGCATTAGCCGAGAGGTACTCAATACCTCTATCGGCAGGTTCAGAGTTTTATCATTTTCTTTTATTTTTCTTCACATAACACTATCACCACTTTACACGTATTTCATCTTTCATCTCTTAGCTTCATTTCGTCTGAAGAAATCGTTCATTTCAAGCACTTTAACCTTTTCATTTCTGCTCATACATTTTATTGCTCTCGGGTTAGTTGACCAGGAGCAACCCTTACTCTTTGAGTGATAATTCGCTCATTTTCAGGTCGTTACCCATCATTTTGGTATCAGAGCGTAGCTAACATCCATGGGAACATTTTGGTACCCTTTTATTTGTACCCTATTTACAAATTTTTAGCTGCATTGTTCGTTGAAGTTAAGTTACTTCTGCTGTTAACAAATCAGTTTTCCAGATTATGCATAAAACCCTTTCGGGTTTAGCCACTTTAGGTAGCGAATTTCTTTTTATTTTTTTTCATTTCTTTGCTTAATATTGTTCTATTATTATTGTCTAACATTTCATGAGAGTCGTTTAAGGCAATAACATTGTTCCATTTCGTTTACTTGCTGTACATTTCATTTTTATACAAAAAAACTACTCAATAAATTGCTTTGAATATTGAACTTGCTCTTGATATTTAGTTGCTGTTTTTTGATTATTGTTCGAACTTTATTCACACAACATTGATAATAGTATGTTTGGAAGATATCTGATTGTTTTTGGGGTAAGAATCGCATATAAAGTCACTGCATATTTATTGTTACACTAAGGAGTTTGAAAGGTGTTTGACAAAATGACCTAACTAAAATAGCATACAAAAATCCTAAATTTTTTTAATCAATTGCTATTTTTTTTTTGTCACGAATCTGTTATATTATTGTTCATTGAAGATTTAAATGACAACTCATGCATTAAGTAATCAACTTGAGGTTTAACAGTGATAGTAAATGAGCATGCAACCGAAAATTTAAAACTGTTTTATTTTTAAATAGTGTAACTAGATTGATAATGTAGGTTTGAAATTCTCTAATTAGTTGATGGTCTTAATTAACCAATTTATCATGATCTTATTCACTAAGTATTTGAGGATTAAATGGATCATTAAATCAATTACTTGGACGTAAAACTATTGTGAAAAGTGCATGCAAATCGGTTTAAAAATCACAACAAAACTGTTTTTTCTAAGCACCCATCAACTAGTTTGAAAAGTGTTTTGTGAAAATACCTCACCCTAATTTTATCAACAATTGCCTAGTTTAATTTTTTTTTTTCTTTCCTCAACTAATTTTAAATTTTTGTTAGCAAGTTATTTACTTATTTTCTTTGTTTAAAAAACAAAAAAAGAAAAAAAGAGAAGAAATTCCTATCGTAAAACTTAGTTTAAGTGTTAACTTATTTCATACTCCCCAAAGTTAGAAACACATTAACTAATATTTTTTAAGACTTAGGATATAATGCAACAAGAAGTGGAGCTTAAGGGAACAAAATAGGGGCAAGGAAACCCAAAACCCACATCCCATGGCTCTTACCCAATCGGAGGGTGAGTCGAATATGCAAGGACAAATTATGGGATAAATGAAGCCCCTTATTACCCTAAGCCAACAAATTCAAAACATGAATTTGAGATTCGAGGAATCAATGAGGAACAACAATCGAAGGGAATTCCCCCATAACTCCCCACGACGACGAGACCTTGAATCCCCTCGAATAAGAAGATACGAAGGATCTCCTCCAAGGAGAAGATATGAAGAATCTCCTCGAAGTAGAAGTTATAATGAATTCCCGAGACTACGGAGGGATGAAGCATCTCCCCAAGGGAGAAAAAATGTGGAATCCCCTATACAAAGGAGGAATGAAGAAAGGAGGAGATACGAAAATTCCCCTCAACAGAGGAGGAACGACGAAACCCCCACGAGAGAGAAGAAGAGACCAACCGAGGAGACGATACCGAACTCGTGAATCATTGGATGATATTGATTAGGGTGATGAGGAAGATGATGACTATGCCCCTACAAGGCGAAGAGATAATGACGAGCTAAAGAACGCCAAAATTACAATTCCCCCATTTAATGGAGCAAGCGATGGGGGCACATTCCTCGATTGGGCTGATAAAGTCGAGAGAGTATTCGATTACTACGACTATTCGGAGAGATAGAAAGTAAAGCTCGTATCGGCTGAATTGACGGGTTACGCTGCCCTTTGGTGGGCCAACCTAAAGAACCAAAGAGCACAAACGAGAGACGAACCAATAGCAACCTGGCGGACTATGAAGGCACACATGGCAAGAAGATTTGTGCCAAGACATTATCGTCAAGAAATCTTCCTACAAATGCAAAACCTCCGACAAGGAAGTCAAACCGTGGATGAATACCTCATGGAGTTTGAAACTCTAAAGATCCGAGGAGGTATGGATGAACCTGAAGATCACATAATCGCCCGATTCATACGTGGACTTAACCGTGAAATTGGAGATCTAGTCGAAATACAAGCCTTAGATTCTATGGAAAGAGTAGCACAAATGACTTAAACCATTGAGAGGCAACTAAAGAGGAAGAAGAAGGCTCTTTTCACACCTAAATTCACTCCTCAAACCTCCAAAAACTATGAGTTTAGTACAAAGACCGAAGACAAGAAGTCATTTAATCGTAATTGGGCTCCAAGAGACTCTATTAGTAAATCTAATGTGGACAATATAAACAAACCAAAACCCCGTGACATGAAATGTTTCAAGTGTCTTAGAACGGGTCACTTTCAAGCTCATTGCCCGAACCTACGTACTATGGTAGTTCGAGATGGCATCATGGAGGAATTGGAATGCGAGGTTGATGACGGAGAAGTCGAAAAGAGTAAAGTCAATGAAGTAGAAGTAGTAGAGAGTGAAGATGATGAGATGATTCATGCGCCTGAAGGAACTCTATTAATGGTTGTTCAATGAACCCTATATCAAAGAACACTAGCGAAGCATGTCAACGAGAAAACTTATTTCACACCCGATGCATGATCAAAGATAAATTGTGTTCTATGATAATCGACGGAGGAAACTGTGCGAATGTGGCTTCACAAGATTTGGTAGAAAAGTTATCATTGGAGACTAATGTCCATCCCCATTCATACAAGTTAAGATGGCTCAATGATAAGATGATGTCAAGGTTACTAAACGTGTAGCCATAAATTTCAACATTGGAACTTATAAAGATTCCGTTATATGTGACATCGTGCCCATGAGTGTGAGTCACCTAATATTAGGACGACCATGGCAATACGATTGAAAGGCCATACATGATGGAGTCTCAAATTACTATTCACTAAAGTTTGGTGGAAGGAACATTACGTTAGTACCTTTGATTACGGAGCAAGTTGCTAAAGATAAGGCTACAAAGAAAAAGGGAAAATCAAATCTTTTAATAACTAAAGACCAAATAAGAAACACCTTGTTAGAGGAAGAATCTTCAAGTGATAATGAATATGAAAAGAACGAGGATGATGTATCCGACGAAGAATCCTCAAGTGAGGATGAGGACGAAGAGATCAAAGAGAGAAAGTTCTATTTTGCAAACAATCCACTATTTGAGTGGAATGATCAAAAGGATGAAGGACTTGAATTCAACCTCATTGAAAATTTTGAAGATCAACACCAACTAGAAGAAGAACCCTTTCTATTGATGAAACCAAACATTCACAAGATTATTAACAAACCTATAGATTTTGAAGGTTTATTACTCAAGGATCCATATTATGATGAAACCTCAATACCACATCCTTTAGAATCCTTAAGAGTAACCTTAACTTTGGGAAGTTCAAAGTATAAGTTGGGAAATGTCAAAATTTGTGATACTTATACACGATTTATCATACTTGAGCTGAAGAAGAGTCGAAATATATTTAAGGCAATCTTGAAATGTTTTGCTCAAAATCATTATTGGTGGCTCAACGGATTACAACTTCTCATTATTATGCTCAATGACTCATTATTTTCCTTGATAGCAAGCTATTTAATGAGTCAAACCGATAGTTGTGGACATTTCTTGATGGATAAGAATCATAAGCAACCACCTAGAAGATTCAACTTTAATAATGGTATACCACTATCTTTAATAGGTATTTGGAGATAAACATCGAGGTGATCCAAGAAAGGGATTTGAGGACAAATCCTAAATTAGTTGGGGAGGATGATGTGCTAATAAGCCCAAAAGCCCAACCATTAGACTAAGGCTCAATCCATATCCAAAGCCCATACTACTTATTATTTGCTTACTAATGACTTTATTTCTTTTGCAGGTAATGGACTCAATTAAGGCTTGGGGCGGAGGCCCAATTCACATGGAAAGGATCAACCTCATCACTTAACCTCTTGGGATGCATGGGATAAAACGAATCGACTGGATTAGCAAAGTGGGAATTTGTCTTCCCGGAGACAAATCTTGTAATTTATTTTCCGTTGGTTTTCTTTAAACAAACATTAGTTTTATTTTATGTTTTGGCAAAAACCATTAGCCCTTAGAAATGTATGGTGAGTAGATAATTTGAGTTAAAGTGAACCATCTTGATGTGGGAGGCCCAACCCATTAGAAGACAAAAGGGAGAAGAAGCACACAAAGGACAATGTGTAATTGAAACAAGGATTGATGATGTGGCACAAGGAGGGCACTTGATGACATTTGCAAGGGAGGAAGCATCACCATTGGATGAAGAAGCAAGGACAAGAGGTAGTGCTCACAAGGATTGATGACGTGGCACAAGGAGGATGCTTGATGGCATTTGCAAGGGAGGAAGCCTCACCATTGGATGAAGCACAAACACAAATCATCTTGGCCGCCCATCATCACACTCATTCAACGGTTCACATTCAAACTTGCAAAACCCTAGCTACCCTAGGATCTCTATTTAAGCATAACACTTGGTCATTGTATGGGTCTTTTGCCAAACTTAATACAATTGAGGTATTTCATTTAGACTAGTATCTAGATGTAACACCCGGAAAATTTCGATTACGTGCTTAGACCTAGGTTAGAAAAGTGTGAGAGTGTATTGTGAAGGGTTAGAAGTGATTTACATAGAAGAAAAGAGATTGAAAATTCAAACCAATTAAGTTGAAAAGTCAAGGTTCTAATAACCAATAGAAATTTAACAATTAATTGAATAAAAGTGGGAAGTAATGTTGTTTCACGTGGGCTTTCATGTGAAGGGATGTGAGGGTTGGTTTTACAATTTTAAGAACTATGGTGGAGAGTTGACAAGTCAAACTTAATGGAGATTGGTGGAGAAGTTTGGTTTGAAAAGTCCAAGTGTGCAAGCCAATCAAATTGAAGGAAAAAAAATGGAAAAGTGGTGATTTAAGGTGACTTTGGCGTTGGAAACATAAAGATGATGGAGGGCTAAAAGTGTAATTTACAAAGGTTTATTAAATGATTAAATTAAGAAAGAAAAAGGTGGGTTTTCATTTGTTCTTCTTCTCCTCCATCGCCCTTTCTCCCTTTTCCTCCATAGCCGACGCCACATCTCCATTGTTCTTCATTTTCTCAAGCCAATCCAAGGTAATTTTTGTTGGGTTTTGGTTTGTGTACGATTAGATGAAGATTGGAAGAGATTTTAGGGTGTTTTAAGTGGATTGGGTTAGGTTTTAGAAAACCCTAAGGTGGAGCTACGAATTTTTGGTTTCAATTGGGGGTTGTCTTCCTCTTTTGCTTAATTAAGCCTTAGCTATGTTAGATTAGGTGGTTAGGGGTGATTAGAGTGAAGATTTGAGAAGTGTTACACAAAAATCGGTTTTAGAATACTAGGGGGGCCGATTCTGTCTTGGCCATTTTCGGGTTGGTTAAGTGTATTGTTTGATGGATTTAAGCATTTCAATGGATAGTAGACGTGTAGAGGTTTCCGAGTTGGGGTGGCACGTCGAATTCCGTTGAAAAACGAGGAAGTTATGGCCGTTTAAAGTTTGACAGTTGATGTGGGGTAAAAAATCGAGTTTGAGTGTTTTGGAGTGTGAAGTTGTTTAGGTATTGTGTAGTTTTAGTTAGAAAATCTTTTAGAATTTATTGATAGCTTATCAAACTAAGTTTACGTTGTTTTAGGTTGTCGAGCGTGTGACTTGGACAGTAAAAGTAAGCAAGTGGAAGCCGAGCATTCAGGTAAGTAGTGGGTGATGTTCTTTCGCCTTCGGGCCTACACCACAGGACGGTAGGGTTTCTTTGTTATTGCTTTTACTTCGTGTATGTTGAGTTATTGTTCTGCTTAGTGTTGTGTTGCATTGGTTGGTTGTCGTGTGATGTTGCATTGGTTGGTTGACGTGTGGTGTTGCATTGGTTGGTTGTCGTGTGGTGTTGCATTGGTTGGTTGACGTGTGGTGTTGCACTGGTTGGTTGACGTGTGGTGTTGTATTGGTTGGTTGACGTGTGGTGTTGCATTGGTTGGTTGACGTTGTGTGTTGCACTGGTTTGGTGTCGTGTGGTGTTGTATTGGTTGGGTTGTCGTGTGGTGTTGCATTAATTGGCATGGTAGTCGGTTAAAGTGTAAGGCACTTCGGTGCGGGCAATGTGTAAGGCCCTTCGGGGCGGGCAACTAAGGCACTTCGGTGCGGGCAACCAAGGCCCTTCGGGGTGGGCAACTAAGGCCCTTCGGGGCGGGCAACTAAGGCACTTCGGTGCGGGCAACTAAGGCTCTTCGGGGCGGGCAACTAAGGCCCTTCGGGGCGGGAAACTAAGGCCCTTCGGGTGGCGGGCAACTAAGGCACTTCGGTGCGGCACTAGGCCCTCCGGGGCGGGCAACTAAGGCACTTCGGTGCGGGCAACTAAGGCCCTTCGGGGCAGGCAACTAAGGCACTTCGGTGCGGGCAAGCAAGGCCCTTCGGGGTGGGCAACTAAGGCACTTTGGTGCGGGCAACTAAGGCACCTTTCGGTGCGGGCAACTAAGGCATCCTTTTGGGTGCGGGCAACTAGAATTGTTTGGTCGTGTTGTCGTGTTATGTTGAGTCAGTTTGTTGAGTTGCATTGGGTGGTGTTGTGTCGTTGTGTTGTTGTGTTAGGGTAGGATGGTGCGTGCATTGTTCTTGTTATTATTTGTTACTCCCTACTTCCTAAGCGTAAGCTTACGTGTGTGTGTGTGTGTGTTCTGTGGTGTAGGTGACGACTGGAGTACAGGTTAGAGCTACGAGAAAAGCTGGGATTGGGACGCAGTCGTTGATGTACGCTGTATGCTGGTGCAGGCAGTTGTCGGGGCGCCTCGTCCATGGTCTTCGGGAGTGTGGGCTTTGTATTTTAATAGTATTGTAAATGTCTGTTTGTGGAATTGTTGGAAATGCGTAATGTTTTTGGTTAACAGTTATGAGATAGCTATGTGTCGAGTGATGTTTTGCTAGTTAGGAAATGTTAGTATTTTATAGTCTCCTACTTACTGTTGTTTGGAGGTTTTTATGTAGGATTGTTGAGTGGATAGTTGAGGAAGAATATTCTGGTTGGGAATTGGTTTGTGTGCAGGTACCTAGCATTTTGGAGGCGCCATTTTCAGGCGTTACTTTGCCAAAATTTTCGGGAAGGACGCCGTGGTGCTAAAAGGTTAGGGGTAAGGGATTTGGTGAGTCTAGGCGGTTAGGTACGATTCAAGAGAGTTTCGGGAGTTTAGTTTTAAATTCAGATGTGTTCGTTTCCTTTTACATTTGGGAGTCAGTTTTAACGTGGGATTGATTAGCAATGTAGCGCTCCGAGCCAGGGTGGGTTCGGGGGCGTTACACTAGAGAAAGTCTTCTTCCAAGGGTTGGTGCCCAAGGTAAGTATCGGTTTGCTTAAACCGATTGGAGAGAACCTCCATTGCTTCCAAGCGTGTGGTGGCTTGAAAGCTCTTACTCCTTACTCTATTCCAAGTCACCTTGGTGCTGGAATCATAAGAGAAGGTCACACCATTCCCAAAGACCGGTCTTCTTCCTTGGAAGAAGCATTAGCCGAGAGGTAACTCAATACCTCTTTCGGCAGGTTCAGGGTTTTATCATTTTCTTTATTTTTCTTCACAGAACACTATCACCAGTTTACATGTACTTCATCTTCCATCTCTTTGCTTCATTTCGTCTGAAGAAATCGTTCATTTCGAGCACTTTAATCTTTTCATTTCTGCTCATACATTTTATTGCTCTCGGGTTAGTTGACCAGTGAGCAACCCTTACTCTATGGGTGATAACTCGCTCATTTTCAGGTCGTTACCCATCAACTTAGCTCTGATACCAAGTTGAGGAAAATGATCCGAGAGAGGAAGATAATTTTCGTTGAGAGATGTTGATACAAAAGGTGAAGAGCGTCAAATAAGAACGATGGAGATGATGAACAGTGGCTGACTTTCAGAGGAAGAAAAAACCACACGGAGAGAGGGGGTAGGTTTAAATGATCTGATATTTTCTTCTGATGATCACCATTCTTCTTTCTCGAAGGTAACCACTATATACAAACAAACTACAATTTACTTAACTAACATTAAACTTAACTACGACTATATTAACACTATCTTTGTTTATGCATTTGGATAATGTGGAGCCTCGAATAGTGGTGAGTTCTGCAATTGTTGGTGGGTTGTGGTTAGAATTTGATATTCATAGAAGAAGCTCCATGAATGCAAGAGTCTAACAAAGCTCGAGTTTTTCTGTTGAATGGTCTAACCAAAGTTAGCCTTTTAGGACAAGTTTATGGAGTTGGCTTTCTAGGAATAAGAATGGCATTTGTCCAAAAAATGTCATTACTTTTGTAGTTGACATTGTTCCATGGATAGGGAGTCACTACAAATATGGCCTTCTAGTTAATTAATTGCCAAGCCCAAAAACTTATTCCTTAATCTAACTATTTCATTTCCAACTTCTCAAGCATAGTTTCCATTAATATGAACAACTAATCAACTACAAAATTGAAAAGAAAAAAATTGTAACTATTAACTACTCCAAAATTACACCATTAATTAAATTGGTCATTTTTATCTTAAAAACCTCGCGTACACACTTTAGTCTCCAACTCATTCCCACGTTATTAAGAAGAGACTTTTAACACTTGCCAAGAAACAATTTTTACTTGATTTTTAAGTACTGACTTAAAGATTTGGATTGTTCTAAATTCAGATTGTTAAACAAATAAAATTGAAGTAACATGACCTTGATTTATAAAGAGATTGTAACCAAATAAATAAGAAAGAAAGAGATGTTGAATCGGGAAATAAGAGAAGATTTGTGAGTGAAAAGTCTAAGTTGAATTCAACGAGAAGCTCTTGTTTAATTCACAAATGTCTAAAAAGAATTAAAGAGAAAATACTCCTAATAAGATTATTAATCAACTTATTTTCAAAGGAACCAACATGTCTATTGTTTATAGGTTAGGGAAGGCGCTTCCAACTTTTCAAACACGTCCTAAACAATAAAGAAATCAAATCTAATAACAATGTATTGTTTACATATTTAAGCAAAGAAAGAACTATCAAGTTGACTTTTTATGCCTTACATAGAAAGAAATAATCTTATGGCAAATAATGCCTTAAAGAAAGAAAACAAAAATATAATGGAGAACTATAAGGAAAGTTACCTGAATCAATTTGGAAAACTATTGTACATCATTTAGAAAGTTATCAAAAATTGATTTTGTAACGCCCCGAAAACCCACCCGGATTCCCAGTTCGCTACAGGGACTACTCTGAGCTAAACGACTCACTAATTTTCTTTAACCCTAACAACCATTAAGCACCACGGCGTCCTCCCCGAAAATTTTGGCAAAGTAACGCCTGAAAATGGCGCCCCCAAAATGCTAAGTACCTGCACACAAATAAATCTCAACCAATCCAGAATACTCCTACACAACTATCCAGTCTACGAAATCTCCAAACAATCATCATAACAGAACAAAAATGCTATCGACCAAAATGAAGAAAGTCCACAGTATAGAGTGACATATCACCCTTAACTATGACTATAAACAACAAATACAAATACTCCCACAAAAGACAAACAGTCCTACTCCCCATCAACACCATGCTACGGCTCTTCCTGGGTTGGGTCGCCCTAACACTGTCATCAACCGGGGTCTTAGTCGCACGCCATCAACTGCCACCTACTCCTAGTCAGATTCTTGGTACACACCCACCAGCTCAGCAATACCTACACCACAGAACACACCGTAAGCTCAAAGCTTAGCAAGTAAAGTGCTGAAAGATAAACGTGAAGCATGAAAACTGATTATGCAAGCCTAACACATGCAGGTCTCTACACACGTTGTCATCATCTCACTGCATCGCATCACACCGAGGTTTGGAATGTAACCGCACCGAGCAGTCAGTCCGTACACCGCACTGTTTACCGGCACGTCACCACCGTCCCGGTTCCTCCAGGAACGGGGTCTATAAGTCACACCCAAACCCCCCCTGACCCGACTCGAAATGCAACCGCACCGGGCAGTCGGTCCGTACACCGCACTGTTTACCGACACGTCACCGTCGTCCCGGTTCCTCCAGGAACGGGGTCCATAAGTCACATTCCAGCCACTATCTCGAGTCGAAGTGCAACCGTCTGGGCAGTCGGCCAATACACCGCACTACCACCAGCACGTCGCCACCGCTCCAGCTCGTCCCGGAAGCGGGGCCCACAGTCACACTCCAGTCCACTGTCGCCTGTCCACACCGTACCTCACCTCCACTACTCTCCCTCCGTGCTTGAAAACATGCTCAAAAAATTTTGCGTAGTTTTTAAAACATGATGCATGCTGACCATAATCAACTAATTACAACTCCACATACGCATCACAATCAACTAACTACGACTCCACATACGCATCACATCACAAACGTGCCTACAACCCATAACGTGCACAAAGCTCACAACTGACGTACAACTCACCCACTGCCTGCATAAGACTCATAACATACGCGCCACTAACCCACAACCAGTACAAGACTTGTAACATATTTATCATTAACCCATAACCTGTACAAGACTCATAACATACACACAACTAGCCCACGACCCACACAAGATTCACAACCTGCACAAAACTGTCCCACAACCTACACAGGACTCACAACCTACACAACATGCCCAACTAACGACAACTTCTCGTCCACATCCGTACCCACAACCCGCCACATATGCAAGACTCACAACATACAACGAACAATGACTACACATACACATACGTACATATGGCCACAACACACATAAGACTCACATCCTACACACTATGACCAACTATCGACGGCTTCTCGTCCACATCCGTACCCACAACCCGCCACGTATGCAAGACTCACAACATACAACGAACAATGACTACATATACACATACGTACATATGGCCACAACACACACAAGACTCACATCCTACACACTATGACCAACTATCGACGGCTTCTCGTCCACATCCGTACCCATAACCCGCCACGTATGCAAGACTCACAACATACAACGAACAATGACTACACATACACATACGTACATATGGCCACAACACACACAAGGCTCACCAAACCCACAACCTACGCACGACTGACTCTCCACCTACGCACAACTTACCCACAACCCCACCAGACTCACCACCTACGAACAACTGACCAACAACCTACACGATACTCACAACCTACGTACAACTCACCTACAGCCTGCACAAGACTCATAACATACATACCACTAACCCATAACCAGCACAAGACTCACAACCTACACACAACTAGCCCACAACCTCCACAAGACTCACAACCTATGCAAAGCTGGCCACAACCTACACAGGACCACAACCTACCCACAACTAGCCCACAACCTACACAGGACTCACAACCTATGCAAAGCTGGCCCACAACCAGCACAAGACTCACAACATACCACTAACGACGACTTCACATCCACATCACTTCACGTACCTACGACCCCCAACCTACATCCATGACCAACTAACGAGACTTCACCTCCACATCACATCACACACGTACCTACGACTCACAACCTGCATACCATGACCAACTAACAATGACTTCACCTCCACATCACATCACACACGTACCTATGGCTGTGACGACCCTAATACTGTACCCGATTTTTCGTACTATTTTTTTTTATATAATACTTTAAATAACTCTAAGTGGAAACTAAACTGAAATCGAAATCGGAATTGAATTACAACTTTAAAACAAATTAAACTTAAAACCATTTAATTAAAACTTAAATTAATTAATTAAAACAATTGAAATAAATTCGATAGAGAGGCGATTATTCGCCCAAAAATGGGGCGAATAATCGCCCCCTAGGCGATTGCAACAGGCGAATAATCGCCTGTGGCGATTGCTCGCCACAGTTTGTGGCGAGCAATCGCCACCCCCTCTGGATTTCTCCAGAGGGAGGCGATTCAATCGCCAGGCTTGGCGACTATTCGCCAAGCCCTATGCCCTGTTTCCTTTCCTTCATTCTTTCTTCCAATTTCTCCTACGCCAACTACACAATACAACTTATTCTTACACCCTATACTATACAATAACATCACGACACAAACTCTCTCATATCCTCATTCTTTTCACACTTCACCGTTCAACCAATAAACGACTCGAAACAACATTTTAAACTAAGAACATTTTCATGAAAACGAACTGCATGGATACGTTTAAAACCTAAACAAACCCTCCTGTTTTAAATCACCACGCAGTTCCAAAATACATTCAATGAAAGACTTTTCAAACCATTATAAAACAGTTTCCAAAACATCAACATATACATATATACCTATCAACTATCCAGAATCAAACAACCTAAAATATTTCTATACAAACATCAGCCCAAAATGTCCCAAACCCTCAAAATCTATACATACTGTCCCCACGGGTCAGGTAAGCGTCGACTGCGCCAGCACACCACTGCAGCCATCCTCCGTCAACTGGACTCAAGCCTCAGGAGGAGGAATCTCATCCTCACCTGTATCCTCGTAATCACCTACACCATACATACACTCTATGAGATGAAATCCCAATAAGCTCTACGTAAATGCAATGCATGCTGTGCGTATGAGTTCGATAAATCATGCTTTATTTTCTTTACTATGCAATGCACGATAGGTGTCACCGAGATCCTATCCCTCTAACCGGAGAGAGCTCATCCAGCGGGCGGACTACTCTTTCCAGCTAGAGGTGGGGGGTACACGCTTACAACACGTACAGCCGTGCCTGAGCCCCACCTCGCGTGACCGATAAACGATACGTCTTTCGGCCAATATGCCTTTCGGCCGATATGCCTTTGGGCCAATATGCCTTTCGGCCTATGCTATGCTTTACATTATCTTTAAAACCCTGTGCGGAAGTTCATTTTCATGCTTTTCTTAAAAACACGTGATGCGTGAACAGTTCATATCTTAAAGTAAACAAGCAATAATGTATACCATCAAAGACTGTAAAACATAATCTATAAAACAAATAAGCCTAGCTACCCAACCAAAGCAATATAAAACAAGTGCATCTCCAAATTCCTCGACACGACATTCGACGTACGGTGTAGGCCAATCGGCTAGAGAAGAATCACTAGAACTTACCTCGTGTCCAAAGCAGCTCAAGCTCCGTCCACGAGCGTTGTTTGTCTGAAGCAAAAACACAATATCGACGTTAAAACTAATTTAAGCTATCGATCGTCCAATTTACAAATCTTAACTAAGGAAACTTCCTAAAGTTCTAATCCAATTTATTGAGCTATCTATTCGAGCAATTTACGCTCGGCACCTCAATTCACAATTTACGAGTTTTCCTTAAAAAACCCGAAAATCCCTAATTTTTTAACTTTTTTCACAAATGGTTTAAATTCGTCAATAACGTTCAATACTTCCTTTATATCGTCAATCACAATAAACCTATTAATTACGAACCCTAAATCGCGTTTTTTATCGAAAACCTAACGAAAACCCTAACGTATAACTCTACGAAACTCGGAATATAAAGTTCAGAAACTATAGAATCATACCTAGGTTGAGAAAGGAGAAGAAAACACGAAGAACGGAGGAGAAACGGAGGAGAACGGAGGTCGGAATCGTTGATGGCAGAGAGGAAATCGCAAGGGAGAAAAATCACAGAGCTCACTGGCGTGGAAATGGTGAAGGAAGAAGAGTTGTGATGTCTTAATTAAAAATTAACTTTACAAATTACCATTTTGCCCTTCACACTTAATTCTATTTGTTTCGTCCTTCGTTTCGTAAATTGATCAACAATTCGGGTTCTCAAATTTTCTTATTTCACCCATAAGTCCAACTCATTATTTGAGATTTATTAAAATTGTCCGTTCGCAAATCGGACCCCGTTTACTATTTTTACTAAAACGTTATTTATATTACGAGAAACTTAATTACTCAAAATATAGCGTTCTTACTCCGAAAAATCCCGTAAATTCCTCAAAATTCCTATTAATTGTTAGGATCGTAATAAAGCTTACCGTTTGTGAAACTGATTTGATTTGACATATTTACCAAAAATGCCACATATATGAAAATATGAAATTCCGTACAGGCCGGATATTACAATGGCCACCACACACACGTCACATACAGACCACTCACGACATACACACGATTCACAACAAGCAAACAACTGTGGTGTAGGCCCTCCCGGGCGACTCTCAATCATTTACACTCACACTACTACTTACCTGGCGTCCTAGCTCGCTGAGGATACTCGGTTCCCTGTCCACCTACGGCTTGACCTACGACAAACATTCAAACTTCATTAAAATTAAGCTTATATTTACCAAATTACTCTCAAACTACTATTTCTGTCCTAACCCAACTAAAACCTAACTAAACGGACCACTAATTTGGGTTCGGTAAAAACTGACCTAAAACTTCAGACGCGCATAACTTTTGCATCGGTTATCGGAATCAAACAATTCCATCGGCCACGTACTCCCCTAACAACCTAGTTTAACCTGCTAAAAATAAAATTCAAAACGAATGGCCGTAGCCAGGTCAAAAATAGTAAACCCGAATCTGCCCTAAATCGGAAATTCTCCCCCTCACGTTTTCCATCAATTTTCACCCACTTGCTCACCAATCAACCACCCTCACACCTAATTAGGATAATCTAACAAAACCCTAAGACTTCACACAGGAAAAACAGAAGAACACAAATTGTGACTTCTCTGTTTTTCGCTCAAATTGAGCTCCTCACAGCTCGGCGACCATTGCTGGTCCAAGGGTCGGCAAACCCATGCCGAGAACTCCCAAAATTGGCCGGTGATCGGAGCTCAAACTCGCTCATCACCCTCGGCCATGAACAGAACCGAAACAGGGGAGTAGGCAGACTTACCGTTCGGTCCTGCGCAAAAACGATCAGAAATGGCAACCCTGGAATCGCCGCCGTCGTCTGGCCTGAAAACGACAATGAATCGTCGGCGATCATCACCCTATCTCTCCCTTCTTCTCCGATCGGGTCTTCGGCGCTCGGCGCTCGATCCTCGAACGACAGAATGGCAAGAAGCCATTCTGTCGTTTACTTATCTTTTTTTTTAAAAAATAATAATAATAATAATAACATTAAATACAATAACATTACCATTTTGCCCTCTCAAAAATCCTGTTAATTCCGCTCTTCAACCGTTAAATTTGTATAAATTGCCCCTCACTTCACCCTCGGTCTAACTCCTCCACCGAAACTCCCGAGATATAATTAGTTAACCCAATAACTGTAACGACCCCGGCCAGGAGCCGTCACGTGTTCATATTCTTTCATTAATCGTTTGCTTGACTTTTACTATTATTACATTCACTTACAATCTCTCAACAGACTTTCACATTTTACATATATTTTTTTTTTCTTTCTAAACTGGTAATAGAGACGCAGAACCATTAAGGAAGACGAACCTTCTCGTGCCCGACTTCCCACGCCTCGTCGGCTCAACTTTCACAGAGTCGAGCGACTAGACTCGGTCATTGGTTTCTTGACAATTTCGGGAAAAGAGGAGGTGCCCTCAATTCTCTTAACACAATACCACTCGGGTTGCATGGGTTGCATGCGTTGACAACCCTCAGAAATTTAGTCGTCCGGTCATCACGTGCATACGCGTGACTCGCTTAACATCGCCTAAAAGGAGCCATCTTCCGGTGGGCACGTGGGTCTCGCGTGCTAAATTAAACATCTTCCGGTCGCTAAAACGACAAACACATTTTACATCTTCCGGTCGCTAAATGACAAAACACATTTTACATCTTCCGGTCGCTAAACGACAAAACACATTTTACATCTTCCGGTCGCTAAACGACAAAACACATTTTACATCTTCCGGTGACGTCATCCGGAAGACTAAACCATCATACAACTATCCTTCGGCATCTGCCGATGACGTCAGCCGGGAAGACAAAACCAACAAACAACTACCCTTCGGCATCTGCCGATGACGTCAGCCGGAAGATTGCCTCATCCAGCTTCGTCTTACGGTAGAGAACACTAAATCATCAAAGGACCTCCTTCCAACTGGAAGAAAACACAACTCATCCAAATGCATATAACGGAAGACTTAAGCAACGGATCATTTATAATCTATATAATCATTCCCTGGCTCAGTGATTTACTAGACAGTTTCAAAGCTCAACGTTTTAAAATAATCTCATCCTACTTAACTACCATATCCTTTAACATACTGTAACATAAGAGTCTTAACCAGGGGTCATAAATCGCCTTTCCAGCCCCGCACTGTCACCTTGAGCATCCCTCCAGCAACCAGCCTTAAGCATCCTCTTTGAACATAACATCCTACCTGACCCTTCTTCACCTACACCATAAGGGTTTAACTATAAGCCTAATGCTTAGTAAGGAATGCATGCTGACAGATATACATGAGTACACAATTCAGCGAGACATAAGTTCATAAACCATTCATCATTCGTGTTCATCTTTATCTTTTACAAACATGTATTAAGGCAGGGAACGAGGGATGAAGACAGGGGTACCATATCATTTGTCCTATCGCGGCAGACATACATAATCATTTGCCTATCGCGGCAATCATGATACATCAGTCGGCCTCCCCAGTGGGAGAATTCGTGAGCCATACATATCATTAACTCGGCCTCCACCAGTGGGAGATTTCGCGAGTCATACATATCATTAACTCGGCCTCCACCAGTGGGAGAATTCGCGAGTCTACATAACATAGTCTTTCCTCGCTCTGCACTTAATCTTGGTTACATTTGCTTTTCATATTCTCAACTTAATCATAACAGGGACACAGTGCATAGACATAAAGTTCATAGAGAGAAGTCATATCATGAGGACAAGTAAAACAACCTGTAACTTTACATTTACTTACACAACTTCTTCATATCGTGGAAATAACAAATCGTAGTCAATAAGCTAACATCTCAGTGATTTCCTAATACCCTTGCGGTGTAGGGCCCTAGTGGCCGGAAATCTAATACATTCACTTACCTGGATTCCTTAGCAATCCGAGCTTCTTTCCTTTAAACTTCTTCACCTAAAACATGTACATTACAGTAGTTAAAACAAAGTCCTAATAGTGTAACGACCCCGGCCAGGAGCCGTCACGTGTTCATATCCTTTCATTAATCGTTTGCTTGACTTTTACTATTATTACATTCACTTACTATCTCTCAACAGACTTTCACATTTTACATATATATATATATTTTTTTTAAACTGGTAATAGAGACGCAGAACCATTAAGGAAGACGAACCCTCTCATGCCCAACTTCCCACGCCTCGTCGGCTCAAACTTTCACAGAGTCGAGCGACTGACTCGGATCTCGGTTTCTTGACAATTTGGGGAAAAGAGGAAGTGCCCTCAATTCTCTTAAAAAAATACCACTCGGGTCTGCATGGGTTGCATGCGTTGACAACCTCAGAAACTTAGTCGGTCCGGTCATCACGTGTATTACGCGTGACTCGCTTACTCATCACCTAAAAGGTGACATCCTCCGGTGGGCACGTGGGCCTCGCGTGCTAAATTAAAACATCATTCGTCACTAAATGACAAACACATTTTACATCTTCCGGTCGCTAAACGACAAAAACACATTTTACATCTTCCGGTCGCTAAGCGACAAAACACATTTTACATCTTCCGGTGACGTCATCCGGAAGACTAAACCATCATACAACTATTCTTCGGCATCTGCCGATGACGTCAGCCGGAAGACTAAACCAACAAACAACACCCTTCGGCATCTGCCGATGACGTCAGCCGGAAGACTAACCAACAACAACTACCCTTCGGCATCTGCCGATGACGTCAGCCGGAAGACTAACCAACAAACAAACTACCCTTCGGCATCTGCCGATGACGTCAGCCGGAAGACTAAACAAACAAACAACTACCCTTCGGCATCTGCCGATGACGTCAGCCGGAAGACTAAACCATCAAAACATTAACTCTCGGCATCTGCCGGATGACGTCAGCCGGAAGACTAAACCATCAACAACTATTCCTTCGGCATCTGCCGATGACGTCAGCCGGAAGACTACCTCTTCCAGCTTCCGTCTTACGGTAGAGAACTCTAAATCATCAAATGACTCCTTCCAACAGAAAGAAAACACAACTCATTCAAAATGCATATAGCGGGAGACTTAAGCAACAGACCATTTATAAGTCTATATAATCATTCCCTGACTCAGTAATCCACTAGACGGTTTTCAAGCTCAACGTTTTAAAATAATCTCATCCTACTTAAACTACATATTCTTTAACATACTGTAACATAAGAGTCTTAACCAGGGGTCATAAATCGCCTCTCCAGTCCCGCACTGTCACTTGAGCATCCTCCAGCAACCAGCCTTAAGCATCCTCTTTGAACATAACATCGTCACCTGAACCTTCTTCACCTACACCATAAGGTTTAACTATAAGCCTACGCTTAGTAAGGAATGCATGCTGACAGATATACATGAGTACACAATTTAAAGGGACATAAGTTCATAAACCATTCTTCATTCATGTTCATCTTTATCCTTTACATAACATGTATTAAGGCAGGGAACGAGGGAGGAAGACAGGGGTACATAGTCATTTGCCTATCGCGGCAGTCGTACATAATCATTTTGCCTATTGCGGCAATCATGATACATCACTCGGCCTCCCCAGTGGGGAGAATTCGCGAGCCATACATATCATTAACTCGGCCTCCACCAGTGGGAGATTTCGCGAGTCGTACATATCATTAACTCGGCCTCCACCAGTGGGACATTCGCGAGTCATACATATCATTAACTCGGCCTCCACCAGTGGGAAAATTCGCGAGGTCATGCATAACATAGTCTTTCCCCGCTCTGCACTTAATCTTGGTTACATTTGCTTTTCATATCTCAACTTAATCATAACAGGGGACACAGTGCATAGACATAAAGTTCGTAGAGAGAAGTCATATCATGAGGACAAGTAAACATCCTGTAACTTTACATTTTACTTACACAACTTCTTCATAACGTGGAAATAACAATCATAGTCAATAAGCTAACATCTCAGTGATTTTCCTAATACCCTTGCGGTGTAGGGCCCTAGTGGCCGAAAATCTTAATACATTCACTTACCTGGATTCCTTAGCAATCCGAGCTCTTTCCTTTAAACTTCTTCACCTAAAACATGTACATTACAAGTAGTTAAACAAAGTCCTAATAGTCCTAATCATAAACCATCCTAGGATCTAATAGCTAAAGTCATTCCGATTCCTCTGTTTGACACACTGCAGTCTGAAATCCGAAACTAGGTGGACAGGTTTTACCATTGATTAAATCCCGAGTTGGTTACTTAAAATGCTCAGAATCGTTCGGGATGACATTTCTACTCTCAGATTTTAAAAAGTCTAAAGCTACTCGGCCACTGCTAAAATATCCGATCATTCCGATCTGAAAACAGAGCTCTATTTACTAATGATGACTACATTGTCCATTTCATACATCGGGTGTGGAGTTTGCAGAGACAAAGCAGCTCGACCGGCCGTCGTAAGGATGTTCATTAATTTATCACAATCCAATGAGAAGTAGGAACACAGCTCAAGTAATGACACCACTGAAATGCTCGTTCCCATTTTCTCCTCGAACAGCATCAGCACCCCAACTGTAAATCTGCATTCACCAAACTCACTTTTAACCAAACCCACTCAGTCTCATTTTTCAACTCTTTTCTCCATTTTAAACGGAACCGTTTTCAAAAATAGGATCAGAAGTAGAGAGAATTTTGTTTCAGCACTTACCCAACAACCAGTAGAGCAAGCGAGAGCAAGCCCAATGCGTATTGATTAGACTTGTGCTTGGATACACGGCGAGAATCTGCCGGAGATAATGCCGCTCAATCCAACCAAATTGTGGGCGGAGAAGCAAAACGAAGCCGAGAAGAAAGCGTCAGGAAGCCACCAATGTGAGCGAATTGTCTACGTGTGGGAGAATCCCACTAGCTAAGTTAATGGCTATCACACATATGACTTGAGGGTGTTAAGTGCTGCAGCCTGCAAGAACAATAGAGTTGATAAATAACCCTTTTTTGATTTAAAACAGGACAATTTTTTTAATTGAAGATAACCATATTCGTGTAAAACTCCAGTTTGTCAAAAGCTCGGAAAGCATGGCTCCAAGAAGCCCGAATAGAG
>CM039502.1:55691559-55827323 GCA_022432975.1 Begonia masoniana
CCCTTATTAAAAAAATATTTGGACTCTTGAAATTAAATTGAGCTTGGAGCCGACGTGATAAGTATTCTATGTCAAGTTCAATTTTATCACCTGTTAATGATTTCCTTGGACATTTTACAGACTGCATTGGATTTCAATTTTTGTCACGTTTTTGCACAGAGTATTCTTAATCAGTGTTTGAGTGGAAATCTTGGCGAACACTGATCGCGTTGGGAGCTATTGAAATCTGAACAGAGAGAATAGGACCAAGTATTGAATTAAAGTGTGGATTCATCGATTTAATTGTTGGAAACTTTGTACGTTTAATCGAGGTAGGGATTTATTTTATTTTCTTTAGTGTTAGTATTTTTAATTCATTAATTTTAAATTCATACATGGAACAAAAACCATAATCAATAAGCTAACATCTCAGTGATTTCCTAATACCCTTGCGGTGTAGGGCCCTAGTGGCCGAAAATCTTAATACATTCACTTACCTGGATTCCTTAGCAATCCGAGCTTCTTTCCTTTAAACTTCTTCACCTAAAACATGTACATTACAGTAGTTAAAACAAAGTCCTAATAGTCCTAATCATAAACCATCCTAGGATCTAATAGCTAAAGTCATTCCGATTCCTCTGTTTGACACACTACAGTCTGAAATCCGAAACTAGGTGGACAGGTTTTACCATTGATTAAATCCGAGTTGGTTACTTAAAATGCTCAGAATCGATTCGGGATGACATTTCTACTCTCAGATTTTAAAAAGTCTAAAGCTACTCGGCCACTGCTAAAAATATCCGAACTCAGTGCCGAGCTGAAAACAGAGCTCTATTTACTAATGAATGACTACATTGTCCATTTCATACCTCGGGTGTGGATTTGCAGAGAAGAGCAAACTCGAAACCGGCCGTCGGTAAGGGAAGTTCTGGTAGCCGAGAGCAAGAACTTGGGAAAGAAGGAATCGCCGAGAGGGAATGTCGGCTACAGTGGTAATAAATGAGGTTTAAGGTTTCCATTTCTATTTATACTAAATCCATCGATTTTAATTACAAAACTGCCACCCAACCTTGTTTCACACAACTTGTAATAAATTTGTCTTAACATTAAATTTAAATCATAACGGTTAAATAAGAGGGTGACAATGAAAATGGTCAGAAAATCACCTGGCCGAAATGTCGGGTGTTACAAATAGTCCTAATCATAAACCATCCTAGGATCTAATAGCTAAAGTCATTCCGATTCCTCTGTTTGACACACTGCAGTCTGAAATCCGAAACTAGGTGGACAGGTTTTACCATTGATTAAATCCGAGTTGGTTACTTAAAATGCTCAGAATCGATTCGGGATGAAATTTCTACTCCCAGACTTTAAAAAGTCATAAACTACTCGGCCACTGCTAAAAAAAAATCCGAACTCAGTGCCGAGCTGAAAACAGAGCTCTATTTACTAATGAATGACTACATTGTCCATTTCGTACCTCGGGTGTGGATTTGCAGAGAAGAGCAAGCTCGAAACCAGCCGTCGGTAAAGGGAAGTTCTGGTAGCCGAGAGCAAGAACTTGGGAAAGAAGGAATCGCCGAGAGGAAATGTCGGCTACAGTGGTAATAAATGAGGTTTAAGGTTTCCATTTCCTATTTATACTAAATCCGTCGATTTTAATTACAAAACTGCCACCCAACCTAGTTTTACTCAATTTGTAGTAATTTTATCTTAACATTAAATTTAAATCATAAAGGTTAAATAAGAGGGTGACGATGAAAATGGTCAGAAAATCACTTGGCCGAAATGTCGGGTGTTACATCCACCCCTCCTTAAACAAAATTTTCGTCCTCGAAAATTGCTCAAGCAAATAACTTAGGATATTTGTCCAACATCTCCTGCTGCCTTTCCCATGTGGCTTCTTCAATGCCGTGATTTGTCCATAAAACTTTCACCAATGGGATCTCTTTGTTTCTCAGAGTCTTGACTGCATATTCCAATATCTGTATCGGTTTCTCCTCATACTCCAGTGTCGGTTCTAAACCAATATCCGATGGCTGGATGACCTGCATCGGATCACGCATGCACTTCCTTAACATTGACACATGGAAGACATTATGAACTTTATCCAATGATGGAGGCAGTTGCAGTCTGTAAGCTGTACTCCTGATTTTTGCCAAGACAGGGAAGGGTCCAATGAATCTAGGATTAAGTTTTCCCTTCTTGCCAAATCTTAAGACTCCTTTAAATGGTGACACCTTTAAGAATACTTCATCTCCTACTGAAAACTCGAGTTCCCTTCTCCTTTGATCTGCATAACACTTCTGCCGGCTTTGTGCAGTCATCATTCTTTTCCGAATAGTTGCAATCTTATCTGACATTTGCTGCAGAATATCAGGTCCAAGAAGTTTTGTTTCACCAACCTCGTCCAAGTAAAGGGGTGACCTACATTTCCTTCCATACAGTGCTTCATAAGGTGCCATACCGATGGTGGACTGATAACTGTTATTGTAGGAAAACTCAACTAGTGGTAAATGTCTGCTCCAAGTTGTCTGAAAGTCAAGTACACATGCTCTCAACATATCTTCGAGTATTTGAATCGTCCTTTCTGACTGGCCATCGGTCTGTGGGTGAAAAGCTGTGCTGAAAGATAACTTTGTACCTAATGTACCTTGCAAACTTTTCCAGAATCGAGAGGTGAACCTGGGGTCACGGTCAGAGACAATGGATACAGGGATCCCATGCAACCTAATAATTTCCTGAACATAAAGATCAGCAAATTGGTCCATCGTATAGGTGGTCCTTACAGGTAAGAAATGGGCTGATTTCGTCAGTCTATCCACCACAACCCAAATACAATCATGCCCTTTAGTCGTCTTAGGTAGTCCTACTACGAAATCCATAGCTATGTGTTCCCACTTCCACTCGGGAATAGGCAACGGCTGAAGAGTACCTCATGGACGTTGGTGCTCGGCTTTGACTTGTTGGCATACTAAACAGGACTCTACATACTTAGCAACATCCCTTTTTAGGTTAGGCCACCAGTACTGTAACTTCAGGTCTCGGTACATCTTGGTGCAGTCAGGATGTACAGAAAAGGAATAGGAGTGCGCCTCAGCCAAGATCAACTTACGCAATTCCACATCATTAGGAATGCACCACCGATTTCTAAACCTCAGGATCCCATCCTTGGAGAGACTGAACTCGGAGGTGGTGTCCTTCAACTTATCCATCATGCTGATATTTTCCACTGAATCCTTCTGTTGTGCATCCTTGATCTTTTCCAAAATTGTTGGTTGAATAGTTAACTCAGCGAGCAAGACTGATAACTCTGGAACTATCTCCAAGTCAAATTTCTGAAGTTCTGTTCTTAAGGGTATAGACATGGTTGAAACCACGGGTTGCATTGTTGTTGACATCCTACTCAACGCATCAGCTACAGAGTTAGCCTTCCCGGGGTGATACTTGATCTCAAAATCGTAGTCCTTGACAAATTCCAACCAACGTCTCTGTCTCATGTTCAATTCCTTCTGTGTGAAGAGGTACTTTAGACTTTTATGGTCAGAAAACACCTCACATTGCTGTCCATATAGATAGTGTCTCCAAATCTTCAAGGCGAAAACAACAGCAGCTAATTCTAGATCATGAGTGGGGTAATTTTGCTCGTAACTCTTTAGCTGCCTAGAAGCATACGCTATAACTTTACCCTCTTGCATCAGAACACAACCTAAACCGACTTTAGAAGCGTCACAGTAAACACTAAATTTTCCTTCTTCGGTTGGGAGGGTCAATACAGGAGCTGTTGTTAACTTTAGTTTTAACGTCTGGAAGCTGTCTTCACAGGCTTCAGTCCAAGAATACTTAATGTCCTTCTTTGTCAAACCCGTCAGGGGTTTAGCTATCATGGAAAATCCCTTGATGAACTTCCTGTAATAGCCTGCCAATCCAAGGAAGCTGCGGACTTCGCTGGCATTCTTAGGTTGAGGCCAATCCTTTACCGCCTGAATTTTGGTCGGGTCCACAGATATGCCATTAGCAGAAACTACATGGCCAAGGAAATTAACCTTATCTAACCAAAACTCACACTTAGACAGTTTGGCGTAAAGTTGATGCTCCTTCAATGTCGTCAAAACTACTTTCAAATGTTCTTCATGGTCAGCCACAGTTCGAGAGTATATCAAGATATCATCTATGAACACAATAACAAACTTATCCAAATACTCATGAAACACACGGTTCATTAGATCCATAAAAGCGGCAGGGGCGTTTGTCAATCCAAACGACATGACTAAGAATTCATAATGTCCATAGCGGGTTCTGAAGGCTGTCTTTGGTATATCTCCTTCTTTAACCTTCAGTTGATAATAACCCGAACGTAAATCTATCTTTGAAAACACCTTAGCTCCTTGCAATTGGTCAAACAAATCGTCAATCCTGGGTAAGGGGTACCTATTCTTGATTGTCAACTTATTTAGTTCCCTGTAGTCTATGCACATTCTAAGAGAACCATCCTTCTTCCTTACAAATAAGATTGGTGCACCCCAAGGAGAACTGCTGGGGCGAATAAATCCCTTGTCAACCAATTCCTGCAGTTGGACCTTCAATTCTTTCAACTCAACAGGTGCCATACGGTACGGATTCTTAGATACAGGTGATGCCTCGGGGTATGTATCAATCACAAATTCTACTTCCCTATCAGGTGGTATACCCGGTAAGTCATCTAAGAATGCCTCGGGAAACTCCCGGACTATAGGAATATCTTGTAGCTCAATTTTATTCTTCACCCGGCCATCTATTACACTAGCCAGGTAGCTCTCACAACCACCTCTCAGCATTCGGTATATTTCTAGTGAGGATATAATTGGTATCTTACTTATTTTAGGAATAGCTTGGAAGGAATAATGGTTATCATTTGGGGGTCTAAAATCAACTATTCCAGATCGACAACTTATCGTGGCATGATGTCTAAATAACCAATTCATCCCTAATATCACTTCATACCCTTTTATGTCAATGACAATTAATTCCGCATAGAGATTCTTATCCCCTAAGGACACGACGTCACCCTTAACAATCTGCTCTGAATGTAGGGACTTCCCTGATGGCAACACAACACTATATGACCTTTCAGCTGGTAAGGGTCCTATGTTATGTTTGCATACAAACAAGGTTGATATAAACGAGTGTGTGGCCCCTGTATCTATGAGTGTATAAGCAGCAAAACCACAGATCATGATGGTAACTGATATGACTGTATGTTGATCAGCTCCCTCATCTTCCATCAACGCATACACTCTGGGTACAACCCTTGCACGGTTCGGGTCTGGCGGCATGGGGCAATCTCTGACCATGTGTCCGGTCTTATCACACCTGAAACACCGGCCAGAAAGCAGCTTGCACTCACCAGGGTGGTTCCTCTGACATGTAGGGCATAGAGGCGCCAGAGGTCTCTTTCCTTTTCCCTGGTCATCATTCTGGTTGAGGGGCCTCTTCATTCCATGCTGTTGTTGCTGTGGTCCCCTGTTCTGTCGTGGCTGCCAACCCTTGTTCTGACGTGGTGGCGGCTGAGCGTCCTTCATGAGTTTCTTTGGCTGTTCGCGTTGTGCATATGCTGTCATTTCTGCCTCTTCTAGCTCCAAGGCCTTAGCCGTCACTTCACCATAAGGTACATTATGTATCCCGACAGTCTTCACTTTCATGTACAGACTTGGCTTCAGTCCTTGAACAAACTGGTAAATCTTATCTTCCTCATCCTCAATCATACGGGGAGCAAACCGTGATAAAGCATCAAATTCACATATATAATCCGTCACAGAGCCAGTTTGTCGTAGATTCATAAACTCCTTCTTCTTGTTGGCCCGAATAGTCCTATTGAAGTACTTGTCAAAGAAGGCAGTCTTGAACATCCCCCAGGTCATAGCTTCGGCATTAGTGGTGCTCTGGATCGAGTCCCACCAATGCCTTGCACTTAACTCCAAATGAAAGACAGCATAGGTGACCTTATCCCCTTCGTCAACCTTTGCATACTTAAACATATCTTCAATCTTTCGGATCCACTCCTCAGCATGGACAGGATCTGAAACATACCCATTAAACACCGGGGGTCGAAGCCGGTGGAAGCGCTCACCCCCATGATCATGAGTTGCGTTAGTACTGGAGTTGCCTTGTTCTTCTCTAGCTGTCATCAGTCGTTCTATCTGGTGAGATTGACGCATGACCAACTCAGTCAACTGAGCAATAGCATTGCTATCCTCATTGGCCTCTCTCTGTTGACCTCTAACCATCTTGGGATTCCTAGACAAATCATTACAGGCATAACTTAACTTAATGACATACATGAAATCATAAACACTTACAGTTGCTGAGGTGTGCTCAAGTGACAGTCAGTGCTGGGAGGCAGTCTGCAGAATCGGTTTTAGAACCTGGTTTTGCTTTGATACCACAATTGTAACGACCCCGGCCAGGAGCCGTCACGTGTTCATATTCTTTCATTAATCGTTTGCTTGACTTTTACTATTATTACATTCACTTACAATCTCTCAACAGACTTTCACATTTTACATATATTTTTTTTTTTACTTTCTAAACTGGTAATAGAGACGCATAACCATTAAGGAAGACGAACCTTCTCGTGCCCGACTTCCCACGCCTCGTCGGCTCAACTTTCACAGAAAACCGACTCCAAAAAGTAATAAAAAATGTAGAACAAGTGAAAACCGATGTTGTTTGCTTTTGAAATAAAAAACGAGCAACATAACAGCTAAATTTCTAAAATCCAAAAACCGGAAATCAAGCACCTGAAATCAAGCACTTTATACAATAAATTCCAAACATCATTTATCATCAAAAACATTGATCCTAAAAGAGTTATAAAACGTCAAAAGAGTTATAAAACATTGTCAACATTTATACGAATAAAATCCAAATCCAACATCCAAAAGCCAACAACCTAATAAAATACCGAGTGTAACACCCGACAATTTTGGCCAGGTGATTTCTCAACTGATTTAACTGTCACCATTATTATTGGACCTCTTGATTTAAATTTAATACCAAGATTTGCTCTAAATTGTGTGAAACCAAGTTGAGTGGTAAAATTGTAATAAGGGTGGGTTGTGATCGTTATATAAAGGAAATGGAAAATTTTTAAACCTCACCAACGCCACTGTAGCCGACACTTTCCCCTTTCAGCGATTTTCTTTCCCGAGCTCTCGCTCTCTGCCTGCCAGTAATCCTCCCTTCAACGACCAGTTCCCTTGCTATTTCTCGGATACTCTACGCTCGAGGTATGGGTTAGACAATGTAGTTGTCAGTTAGTTGTTAAGCTCTTTTTTTCAGCTTAGTGTTGGAGTTTGGTTTCTCCAATGGCCGAGTAACAATAGTAACATTTATAATTTGGATTTAGTAATGTCATTTCCGAATCGATTCTGGACATTTAATATAACCGACCCTGATTAATCGTTAGTTGAACCTAGCTGTTTCGGTTTTTGGATTTCAGACTGCACACAGAGAACTAGACTAAGGGATTCGGGAATGACTTTAACTACTAGATCCTAGGATGACTTGTGATTAGGACTTTTAGGATTTTGTTTTAACTACTGCGATGTAAATGTTTTAGGTGAAGAAGTCTGAAGAAAAGGAGCACGAATTTGCTAAGGAAGCCAGGTAAGTGAATGTATTAAGATTTCCGGCCATTAGGGCCCTACATCTTAAGGGTACTAAATTAGTTATGTGTTTGATGTTTGTTTTAAGTTAGTAAGATGGTTGTACTTGGATGATTTACGGATGTTTGAGAACTATGTTATATGATGTTCTGATAGAGTCTATGAAGTCAACTGTCTAGTATGATATTTTCCATAGTCTGATGAGTTAAGAACATCCATGTCATGTATCATGATTTACTTCTCAAGCATATGAAAATGATTTATGAGCATGTTTTTCCCCCATGAACAAGATATGAGAATGAATATGAAACTTATGCAACCGGATTAATTGAGGGTTGGGGGCGGTTTGGCGTATGTCACTGTCCAAAGAGAAGGACCATGAATATGGCCCGAAAGAGACTATGTACACTTGCACTGTCATCCCCCCTTTACGGCACAAATCCTCCCTTAATCCATATGATGAAAGTGATGAATAAGAACACGAACAAGAACAAGAAAAGAGCATGAAACGAACATGATCATGGTTTTCTTGCAACTATGCATTCACATATACATGTTAGTATTGCATTCCTTACTAAGCATTAGGTTTATAGTTTAAACCTTATGATGTAGGTGACGAAATATCAGGTGAGGATTCCAAATTTAATGAAGATGTCTAAGTTTAGTTGCTGGAAGGTGTTCAGGGAGCAATTCTGTAGCTGGATGGTGATTATGACCCGTGGTTATGCTCATTTTATGTCAGTAAGATTTATGAGAAAACTGATATCTAAGTAGATAAGATCATGTTTTTAATTTGGACTTGAAATTGTCTGGTTCAACTTCTGAGTTTGAGGATGATTGTAAGAACCTAGGACATCCTGTTCTATATGAGTCTTCCGCTTACGTATCCTGAACGAGTCTATGATTTTTATTCATTTAAGGTTTATGTCCATCAAGTTGAAATGTGTGTGAGTCGAGGTATTTCCTGTTGATTGAAGTTGCTTGATGATTATTGTGTTTTACTGGTGAATGATAGAAGCTGGATGTAGACATCTGTGAAGGTCAGGTTACCTTTCTGTCGGTATGAGTTGTTTAAAGATTTCCAGGTTTCATTGTTGTGTGATAGAAGTTGGGTGAACGTATCATCCGGCTGACGTCATCGGCAGGAGCTGTGTGATAGAAGCTGGATGAATGAATCATCCGGCTGACGTCACCGGTGGATGGTGAACGTTTGCTGTTCACCGGATGATGTCTCTTATCGGATGAGGTAAGTGAGTCACGTGTTTTGCACATGCCTACCGAAAGATGTCTCTGACGGATGAGGACATCATCCGGCTGACGTCATCGGTGGACGGTGAACGATTATTGTTCACCGGATGATGTCTCTTACTGGCGATGTTAAGTAGTCATGTGAGATGCACATGATAACCGGATGATGTAGATTTTCACTACCGGCAGAAGCGAGCCCTGTGCTTGTCGTTTACCGATCGGCATAAGTGAGTTTTATGTTTTGTCGTTTAGTGATCGGTAGAGGTCGAGTGTTTTATGCATCGGATGATGTGAGTAGAGCTGCTTGTTGTCTAGCAACCGGCAGATACCTGCGATTTCGAGCAGCTCAAGAATAATGAGGTCGAGTGTTCTAAGGGCATTTTCTATTGTCCAATTATGTTACAAAACCAATGTCTGGGTTAGTCGTTCGATTCTGTTGATGATGAATTCGCAAAATTTAAGACGAAGGCAAGTTTTGAAAGGATCAAGCTTTGTCAGTTATAGCGTTGTCCCGAGTTCTGTCAAAAAAGAAATAATAAGGGATATATATATATATATAAAGTTGTACAGATAGAAGGATTAATATTTATGATTTAAGAAAGTTTATTAATTATGCCTTGACCCTACTGGGGTCGTTACACCGAGTCCCCAAAAACTCCAAGAAATCTACGGTAGAGGCGCCCCAACAACTGCCTACACCGGCGTACCCCGTGCGTCAATGACTGCCTCCTAGTTCTAGGTTCCCTCCTCAAGCTCACCTGTATAAATATCATCACCTACACCACATAACAAACACATGTAAGCTTTCGCTTAGCAAGTAAGGGATAAGGAATAGAAACATGCACAATGCACACACACAACCCTAACACATGCAGTCTCTACTCACTCCGTTGTTTCGTTTGATTTTTCGTTGCATTTCTACTATTTACTCATGCACGTTAATGACGAGACGTTAAACCCTCTAGTGCTCCTCTTGCACGTTAAAGATGAGGCATTCAACTCCCAAGTGCATGTTCTAGTACGTTAACGACGAGGCGTTAAACCCTCTAGTGCTCCTCTTGCACGTTAACGACGAGGCGTTCAACCCTCTAGTTCTTCCTCTTACACTTTTAATACACTTTTCAACCTCACCTTTCAAATCATGTACAAAACATGTTCTTTTGTTTTTCAAAAACAATGATTTATGTCATTCACACAATTCTCAACTATAAAACGAAACCAAACAATCAACAATAACCCTACCGTTTCGTGGTGTAGGCTCGAAGGCAAAACAATTGCAATCCACTACCTACCTGAGTCTCGATACGTGTTTGTTCACTGAGACTACTCTAAAGGATCGCTCGGCAACATAACAAATATAAGGAAAAACTTAGAAACATTCTAAGGAAATTCTAAGGAGTTGTCTAACCAAAACTAACAAAAACTAACAACAACTTAAACACATAAAATCTAAACCCTAAACCCGATTTTCTACAAAGTTTTAATGTCCAACTTCAAACGGCCATAACTTATTCGTTTTTCAACGGATTTTGACGTGCCACCCCACACGTCTACTATCCATTGCAACACTAAAATTCAATGACCAAACAAGTTGGCCAATTCGAAAATATAGAAACAGAATCGGCCCTCAATGTTTTCAAAACCGATTTTTCATTCATTTCCACCAAAACTCCATTCTAACTTCATAAACCATCTAAACTAATCCCTCTAATATTTAAAACACTAAATCTAGAAAGAAAACTAGCTAGGACATGCAAATTTCGGAACTCCCATTTAGGGTTTTCAAAACCCTAATCAAACTTCCCCAAAAACACCTTAAAACCTCAAAAGTTGCCACCTACATGCATTACCATTAAAACCCCATAAAAGCTTACCTAAAAACTTTGCAACACTTGATGAAGAGAATGAAAAGAACCCTAGCTATGGCTGCCATATGAAGGAGGAAAGGGAAGAAGACAATGTAATTGTCTTTCAACCCTTTAAGTCATCTCCTTTTAAAAACAATCTTTTTAACATTTTTGACTTTTCCACCAAGCTTTCCAATTTTATAAAATGACCTCCCTTCTATTTCTTTCTTAAATCCAAAGTGAAAGACCTCCTTTCTTTCACTTAAAATTTTCCTTATATAAAGTTTAACTCAACAAGATTTTCTAACACTTAAATCTAGGGTTTCTCATAATTTCCCCTTCCAAAATCACTCTCTCATTTCTATATGTAACGTAACCCTTAAATAACATTTAAAATCTCATTACTTAACTAATCAAAGGCTATGCACGTTATAGAAAATTTTTTCGGGTGTTACAATACACCCTCTTTACAAAAAATTTGTCCTCAAAATTTGCATACCTGAAGAGCTCAGAATAGCGCTCCATCATATCCTGCTGCCGCTCCCACGTCGCCTCCTCAACATTGTGGTTACGCCATAGCACCTTCACCAGTAGAATGTAACACCCGGTTTTACGGGATTTTAAAATTTCATTATGTAATGGCATTTTTGTAAATATTGTGAAATTGACCCATTTTAAGTGCAGGAAGCCTTATTAGGATTATATGAATAAATTGGATTATCTGGAGAAATAAGGGAGTTTTTAGAGATATAACGCCTATTTTACGAGTTTTTGATAATTCTCGTAATATAAATATATTTTAGTAAATATAGTAAAATAAGTCCATTTTGCAAACGAAAAGTTTTGTTAGAGCCCTAGTAATAAGTTGGAGTTATTGGTGAAATATGAAAATTTGAGAAACCTAATCGATAGTCAAATAACGAGCTCAGTGGATAATTAAACAGAAGGGCAAAAAGATAATTTTGCATGTCAAAATTTATTAAAAACAACAAACTCCTTCTTCTTCCCCCAACACTTACGCCTCCTCTAGTCTCAACCCTCAACCCTCAACGGCGACATTTCTCTCCTCCCTCCGTTTCTCTTCAAACGCCGACGAAGCTTCTCCTCTGGCGAACGACTCTTTACGTTTGTACTCCGTCTTTGCTCCCTAGGTAAGACCTTGTGCTTTTGGGACGTTGAATTTTGATTTCTAGAGCTTAAACGTTTAGGGTCGTTTAGGGTTTTTGTTAAAAACGTGGATTAGGGTTTGAAATTGATAGGTTAAGTGTGATTACGCCTCTAATGGATATGTTGGTGGTTGTTGGACATAATTAGTCAGTTTATGGATGAATATTGGAGTTTTTTAGTGATTGGAGGTTTTGAGAAACTCCATTAATGGAGGTTAGGAATTCACGAGCACGAATTGCTCGATGAAATGCCTCAATGAGTCAAAATGGAGTTGTTCCTTTAGCTAGGAGTTCCGTTAGTTTTTAAAGTTCGATAATTTAGGTTTGGTTTAATGCCATGTGTTGTGAAATGTTTTAGGTGAACAACACTCGTGGACGGAGCTCGGTGTGCTACGGATGCGAAGTAAGTCTTTGTGACTCGCTTGGCCGATCCGGCTTACACCGTAGAAGATTTTATTGCTCGAGAATATTTGGAGAAATTATTATTTAGTGTAGGTTGGATGAGTAGTTTAGGATAATTGTTATGTTAGAACGTTTTTCATTAGGTTCGATGTATTGTTATGTTTTCTTTACTTTTATTGCACAAATCCATGTCCATGCAACATGTTTTATGAACTAGTACGAAAAAATAAATTTCCACATACGTTTTCATGAAAAGAAACGACTAATAAAATATATGAATGTATGTAATTACGGTCATGTCGGGGTGGGGTTCAGACGTGGCTGTCCTGAGAGGAGGAGCATGTTTTCCCCCCGGTAGATGAAAAGGGCTATCTAACTGCCAGATATACCCTCTCTGTCTAGTGAGAGAAAACCCTCGGTGACGCCCATGCTATGTAACTAAATAATGAAAAAGGATGGATGATTTTCTGAACCTCACACGCATAGCACGCATTTGCATATATGAGGATTTACTGAGCTCCTTTAGCTCATAGGTTATTTCTATGGTGTATGTGACTTTGATACAGGTGAGGATGACATTCCTCCACCCAACACATGAGCAGGTTGACGGAGGATGGCCCATGGGAGTGCGCTGGGTAGTCGGTGCTTATTTTGACCCGTGGGGATGACATGTAGGTACTTTAGATTTTAATAGATAGAAATGATCGTGAATTGTATACTGGATCTATTTGGAGTATTTTAAGTTGGGTATGGATATGCTCGAGCTTTAGAGCTATCCATGCAGTTAGATTTCGTAATTTCTGTCTCTCTTTGAATACGTTCTAGGATACGATGCGAGTCGTGTTTTATTATGATGAATGAAGTGTTGGTATAGTTTTGGTGAAATGTTGTTAGGAGTAGGTTGATGAAGGTGGAAGAAGAAAGGGGATTAGAGAAGTGTGAAATATAGTATTAGGGGTTGATGGGGATGAGATAAAAGAAAAGGGGAGGAAGAATGTTGAAGTGGGCGTGAAGGGAAATGGGGCAGCTCTCTGGAATCGAATTTCCAGAGAGCAAGCCGTTCGATCGCTAGAAGAGGGGCGATCGAACGTAGAATTCTCTGGAAAACCAGAGAGTTACCCGATCGTTCGCCAAAAAGGGGGCAAACGATCGGCTCCAATCAAACTAACTTCCCCGAATTCGTCCCAATAAAGCAGCGATCTGCAATTCCTTCCATATAACGCTTCGTATGGAGCCATATCAATCGTATCCTGATAACTATTATTATACGAGAACTCCACCAAAGACAGATATCTGCTCTAAGAACCCTGAAACTCCAGCATACAAGCACCAAGCATATCCTCAAGAATCTTAATAGTCTGCTCAGATTGTCCGTCCGTCTGAGGATGAAATGCTGTACTGAAGTTCAACCGAGTCTCCATCGCCGTATGCTGACTTTTTCAAAATTTAGATGTAAACCTCGGGTCCTGATCCGATACTATAGAAGTCGGTACACCATGCAACCTTAGTATCTCTTGTACGTACAACTCAGCAAACTGATCCATACTGAAGGTCATATTCACTGGTATAAAATGGGCTGACTTGGTTAAGCGATCCACAATCACCCATATGCCATCAAATCCCCTCGTTGTGCGGGGTAATTCAACAACAAAATCCATTGAGATTTGGCCCCATTTCCACTCAGGAACAGGTAGTGGCTGTAACTTCCTAGCAGGTCTCTGATGTTCTGCTTTCACCTGCTGACAGACCAAGCATGTTCCTACATATTCTGCCACCGACTTCTTCATGCTAGGCCACCAGTAATGTTGCTTGAGGTCTCGGTACATTTTAGTACTACCAAGGTGAACAGAAAACATCGAAGAGTGCGCTTCAACTAAAATCTCCTTCCGAAGTTGTTCATTACTTGGAACGTACCATTGATTGCGGAACTTCAAAATTTCCTCTTCTGAGTAGCTGGACTCAGTCCTGTCATCTAACACCATTGCACTCGGGATCATCCTGCTGAGCTTCCCTGATTTGCTCCAAAATAGAAGGCTTCTGAGATAAAGCTGATAAAACTACTGTCACATCTGAAACCAACTCTAAATCAAATCTCAGAAACTCAGTTCTCAATGCCACTGGCATCTTAACATTCATCGCAGACACCGAAGTCGACACACGGCTTAATGCATCTGCTACCACATTGACCTTACCAGGGTGGTATTTAATCTCCAGATCGTAGTCCTTAACGAACTCTAACCACCACCGCTGCCTCATATTCAGCTCCTTTTGAGTGAAGATATACTTCAGACTTTTGTGATCTGAATATACCTCGCACTGCTGACCATACAAATAATGCCTCCAGATCTTCAAAGCAAAGACCACCGCTGCTAACTCCAGGTCATGGGTTGGATAATTCTTTTCATACGACTTCAGCTGCCTGGAAGCATAAGAAATCACCTTATCATTTCGCATCAGCACAACCTAAACCAATCCGAGAGGCATCATAGTAAATACTGAATTTCTCTTCAGCTACCAGCAATGTCAATACTGGAGCTGTAGTCAGTTTCTGTTTCAATGTCTGAAAACTCAGCTCACACTCTTCAGACCATTCATACCTCACATCCTTTTTTGTCAGCCGAGTAAGAGGTGCTGCTATCTTAGAGAAGCCCTTAATAAATTTCCTGTAATAGCCGGCTAACCCCAGAAAACTTCGAATCTCTCTAACATTTCTCGGCTGAGGCCATTCATTAATCGACTGAATCTTGGCTGGATCCACTGATATCCCTCCACTGAAAATAACATACCCTAGAAAGTGCACATTTTTCAGCCAAAACTCACACTTTGAGAACTTTGCATACAGCTGATGCCACTTCAAAGTCTCCAGAACAATTCTTAAATGCTCTTTATGCTCGTCTTCATCCCTGGAATATACTAGAATATCATCGATAAACACAATTACAAATTTATCGAGATACTCTCAAAATACCCAATTCATTAGGTTCATGAACGCAGCCGGGGCATTTGTTAATCCGAACGACATAATCAAAAACTCATAATGGCCATATCTTGTCTGAAAGGCTGTCTTCGGGATATCTTGCGACCTGACTTTCAACTGATAATACCCCAATCTCAGATTAATCTTAGAAAATATCTAGGCTCCTTGAAGCTGGTCAAACAAATCATCAATTCTCAGCAACAGATACTTATTCTTAACAGTCAGGTTGTTCAACTCCCGGTAGTCGATGCACATTCTGAGTGTCCTGTCCTTCTTTTTCACAAACAAAACGGGTGCTCCCCACAGTGAAAAACTAGGGCCTATAAACCCCTTATCCACCAGTTCTTCCAACAGCTTCTTAAGTTCCTTCAACTCAGGCGGATCCAACCAGTAAGGATTCTTCGATACCGGCTCTGCTCCAGAATAGGTGTCAATTACGAACTCGATTTCCCGGTCCGTAGGTAAACCAGGAAAATCATCCATGAACACCTCGGAAAAATCACGAACAACAGCTATATCCTGAGGTTTAACATCTACCAGAAACTGAGAATCAACTACAGTTGCAAGGAAACATACATACTCACCCATAAGAGATCTCCGAGCATCCATCGGTGCCATAACTGAAAGCTTCTTCACATTCCCCAAAGTTTGCAAAGCATAAATTTCGCCATTCGGGGGTTGAAAATTCACAGTTCCAGCTCGACAATCAATGGTTGTGTAATGCCGAAAGAGCCAGTTCATACCGAGTATCACATCATACCCGGTTATCCTCATCACTATCAAATCAGCTGGCAACGTCTTCCTTCCAACTGCTATCAGACTATTAGATACCATCTGATATGAATGTAGATGCTCTCCAGATGGTAATTTTACATCATAGACGCACCCTACAGGCTTCACCTCCATATTTACTTTTACTACAAAAGCTATTTCCATGAAAGAATGCGACGCACCCGAATCTATTAATGTAAATGCAGGCACTGAATTAACAAACACGAGTACCTGAAATCACAGCAGGTCTATCCTCATCATCAGACTCAATCATGGCAAAAATTCTGGGTGTAGACTTTGTTGGTCCCTTCTTTGTTGCAGGGCAGTCTTTCGATACATGTCCAGGCTCGTGGCACTTGAAGCATCTGGTGACTCGAGGCTTTGTACAATCTCGGGCTAGATGGCCAGGTTCTAGACAATTGTAACACTTTTCTGCGTACTGTCTACATTCACAAGGATGAAATTTCAAACACTTTAGGCATTGTGGAAATCCTCTCCATGGTTGTTGTTGTTGTTGTTGTTATGGCTTCTTCCTTCCTCTCTGGTCAATTAGGTTTCCTCCTGGCCTCTTATTTCCTTGGAACTGAGAAGACGATCCACCTTTACTCAACTGGTTTGTAATCTCTCTGAACATTCTTTTCGGAGCTTCAACTGGCTTAACACATTTATCATCAGCTTCCCCCACTTCTAATGCCTTCGCCACCACTCTCGTAAATGATACTCCTTTGATGCCAAACATTTTCACTAGTTTGTAGATCTCCAGCTTCAAGCCTTGTACAAACTGTAGTACCTTGTCTTCTTCCCTGCTTACTATATAGCAGCCAAATCGAGACAACGACTCGAACTGTCTGATGTACTCCCCAACTGAGCCGGTCTGCTTTAGCTGTAAAAACTCTAGTCTCTTAGCAGCTTGAACAGTCTGGTTATAGTATTTGTCTAAGAACAAATCTTTGAACTCCTTCCAAGTCAAACCTTGGGCACCGGTGGTAGCTTCCACCGTCTCCCACCAACTCTGGGCATCACTAACAAGATGAAAAGTTGCGCATTTTACTTTGTTACTTTCCTCCACCTCTGCATGCCTGAACATATTCTTGATCGTGTAAATCCATCTCTCCGCAGCTGCAGGGTCTGTCAAACGGCCTTCAAACACTGGAGGCTTTAATCTTCGAAACTTATCTCCACTAGAACTTGCTCCGATATTTCCCGGTCCTCCCTGACCTATCAATGATCCAAACAACTCAGCTTGCCTTGTAACCAAATCTGCAAGCTGCTTGACCGATTCTTCAAGTGGGTTTCTAGGTGATTCCGGTTCGTTTCTAGGTCATCCGGGTCGTCTTGGGTTCCCCGACATTTTAATCTTGTAACATGTTAAAACAATCTAATCTTAGATATATAAACTAACTAAAGGAAAAAAAATACTTACAGTCGGTGAAACTCGTTGCATGGCGGCCGGCATTGTCGGGTAATTCTTTTAACGACTCGACTATTTTGCTCTGATACAAACTTCTAACGCCCCCGAACCCACCCCGGCTCGGTGCGTTACTTTGCTCACGAACCCCACGTTTAAAACGTAATTTAAAATAATTTTGATAAAATTTTAACTCGGTTTTCAGGTTTTTTGAACCCGCAAAATTTGTTGGAAAACGTGTTTAAAATACGTGCAAAACGTGCCGGAAAAGATCGGGTTAAAACATAGTAAAAATAGGCAAAGTTTAAAAAAAAATAAAAAATTGCTTGCTGGGCGCGCATCGCGTGCACCAGCTGTGCGCATCATGCGCGCAAACCCGCGCGCGCTGCTGCCGATCGATCAGCACCCTCTCGGGTGCGCGATCGAGGAACAGGAACCGAGTGCCGATCGATCAGCGCTGGGCGCTGGGCGCTACATGCGCCCATCCTACGCCCTGCGCGCGCCCATCTCAGCCACCAGCGCCCTTCTTCTCGTTTTTTTCATTTTTTCTTCACACCACTCACACCCAAATCACTTAAAACTTATCCCAAACTTTCCCAACATTCCTGACTTCTTGACACATAAATTTCTCAAAAAACCGACTCGAAAAAGTCATCGAAAACGTAGAACAAGTGAAACCCAACGTTGTTTGCTTTTGAAAAAAAAAACGAGCAGCATAACAGCTAAATTTCTAAAATCCAAAAACCAGAAATCAAGCACGTGAAATCAAGCACTTTATACAATAAATTTCAAACATCATTTATCATCCAAAACATTGATCCTAAAAGAGTTATAAAACGTCAAAAGAGTTATAAAACATTGTCAACATTTACACGAATAAAATCCAAATCCAACATCCAACAGCCAAAAACCTAATAAAATTCCGAGTCCCCCAAAACTCCCAGAAATCTACGGTCAAGGTGCCCAGACAACTGCCTGCATCAGCATACCCCGTGCATCAACGACTGCCTCCTAGTTCTGGGTTCCCTCCTCAAGCTCACCTGTATAAATATCGTCACCTACACCACAAAACATACACACGTAAGCTTTCGCTTAGCAAGGGATAAGGAATAGAAACATGCACAAGGCACACACACAACCCTAACACATTCAGTCTCTACTCACTCCGTTGTTTCGTTTCATTTTTCGTTGCATTTCTACTATTTACTCATGCACGTTAACGACGAGGTGTTAAACCCTCTAGTGCTCCTCTTGCACGTTAACGACGAGGCATTCAACTCCCTAGTGCATGTTCTAGCACGTTAACGACGAGACATTAAACCCTCTAGTGCTCCTCTTGCACGTTAACGACGAGGCGTTCAACCACCTAGTGCTTCCTCTTACACTTTTCATACACTTTTCAACGTCACCTTTCAAATCATGCACAAAACGCGTTCTTTTGTTTTTTGAAAACAATGATGCATGTCATTCACACAATACTCAACTATAAAATGAAACTAAACAATCGAAAATAACCCTATCGTTCCGTGGTGTAGGCCCGAAGGCAAAAAAATTGCAATCCACTACTTACCTGATTCTCGACACGTGTTTGTTCATTGAGACTACTCTAAAGGATCGCTCGGCAACCTAGCAAATATAAATAAAAACTTAGAAACACTCTAAGGAAATTCTAAGTAATTGTCTAACCAAAACTAACAACCAAAACTAACAACAACTTAAACACATAAAATATAAACCCTAAACCCGATTTTCCACAAAGTTTTAGTGTTCAACTTCAAACGGCCATAACTTATTCATTTTTCAACGGATTTTGACGTGCCACCCCATTTCGTAAACCCCTACACGTCTACTATCCATTGAAACACTCAAATTCAACAACCAGACAAGTTGGCCAATTCGGAAATACAGAAACAGAATCGGCCCTCAATATTTTCAAAAATGGTTTTTCATTCATTTCCACCAAAACTCCATTCTAACTTCATAAACCATCTAAACTTGTGATGACCCGGATGTGTAAATATATGTACGATGGCTGCACGAATCGAAACTCAGATGGCGGTACGTTTGCACGGGCAAACTGGAAGGTGACGGGTCTTAAAAAGGGGGTCGTCATAATCCCACATCGCTTGGGGAAGTATGTGGAAATGAAACATATGTAAAGAGACCCTCCTAAGACAGCAAGACGTGTTTTGGAGCACAATTGACAACGGATCCCATAAGAACTCTGAAGTTAAAAGTACTTCGGTGAGAGTAGTACCAGGTTGGGGGACCGACTAGGAAGTCCTGGCCAAACAAAGCCGTGAGGGGAGGATATTGGGCCACGGCCCAATCCCAAGAGTGAACAATATCTTGCTAGAAAAAAAGGTCGTTACAAATGGTATCAGAGCCTGTACCCACGGAAAGGTGGGAAACGAGGATGTTGAGTCACCAAGGGGGGGTGATTGTGATGACCCGGATGTGTAAGTATGAACGAGGGCTACACGAATTGAACCCCGGATGACGGTACGTCGGCATGGGCAAAACTGGAAGGTGACGGGTCGTAAAAAGATGGTCGTCACAATCCCACATCGCTTGGGGAAGTATGTGGAAATGAAACATATGTAAAGAGACCCTCCTAAGACAGCAAGACGCGTTTTGAAGCACAATTGACAATGGTTCCCATAAGAACTCTGAAGTTAAAAGTACTCGGTGAGAGTAGTACCAGGTTGGGGGACCGACTAGGAAGTCCTGGCCAAACAAAGCCGTGAGGGGAGGATATTGGGCCACGGCCCAATCCCAAGAGTGAACAAAATCTTGCTAGAAAAAAAGGTCGTTACAAATGGTATCAGAGCCTGTACCAACCGGAGTGGCCACCGAGGATCTCGTGTGTAGTCCCCAAGGGGGGGTGATTGTGATGACCCGGATGTGTAAGTATGAACGATGGCTACACGAATTGAAACCCGGATGACGGTACGTCGGCATGGGCAAACTGGAAGGTGACGGGTCGTAAAAAGATGGTCGTCACAATCCCACATCGCTTGGGGAAGTATGTGGAAATGAAACATATGTAAAGAGATCCTCCTAAGACAGCAAGACGCGTTTTGAAGCACAATTGACAATGGTTCCCATAAGAACTCTGAAGTTAAAAGTGCTTCGGCGATAGTAGTATCAGGTTGGGTGACCGACTGGGAAGTCCTCACCAAACAAAGTCGTGAGGGGAGGATATTGGGTTACGGCCCAATCCCCAGAGCGGACAATATCTTGCTGGGAAAAGGGGTCGTTACAAAACTAATCCCTCTAATATTTAAAATACTAAATCTAGAAAGAAAACTAGCTAGGACATGCAAATTTCGGAACTCCCATTTTGGGTTTTCAAAACCCTAATCAAACTTCACCAAAAACACCTTAAAACCTCAAAAACTACCACCTACATGCATTACCATTAAAATCCCATAAAAGCTTACCTTAAATTTTTGCAACACTTGATGAGGAGAAGGAGAAGAACCCTAGCTATGGCTGCCCTACGAAGAAGGAAAGGGAAGAAGACAATGTAATTGTCTTTCAACCCTTCAATTCATCTCATTTTAAAAACAATCTTTTTAACATTTTTGACTTTTCCACCAAGCTTTCCAATTTTATAAAATGACATCCCTTCTATTTCTCTCTTAAATCCAACGTGAAAGACCTCCTTTCTTTCACTTTTTGTTCACTTAAAATTTTCTTTATATAAGGTTTAACTCAACAAGATTTTCTAACACTTAAATCTAGGGTTTCTCACAATTTCCCCTTCCAAAATCACTCTCTCATTTCTATATGTAGCATAACCCTTAAATAACATTTAAACTCTCATCACTTAACTAATCAAAGGCTATGCACGTTATATGAAATTTTTTCGGGTGTTACAACAAAAGTTAGTAAAAAGGGGAAAGGTACTCGGCTATGCACAAAAGTCGAACACCTAGTTCTTTGCCATTTTTGGAAAATGACTTTCTTTCATCCAAAAAGGCACCTTTTTGACTTTCTTTTACAACTAAATTGACACGGGATCCCCTAGAGAAGGGTCTGTGTATTACCCACAAATATGCAAGAAATGTGCTCGAGTGTGTGTTTGTGAAAATGGCCGAAATAGAGAAGGAATATGGAAATAAATGCAAGAATGAAATGAGGTGAAGGTGTGTGCTAGTGATGGCCGAGTATTAGAGGCATGATAATGGCATGAAATATGATAGAAAATGGAGTAATAGATGAAGAGAAAAGTGTGTGAAAAGTGAAGAAATGAATGATAATAACAAGAAATAAAATGACAAGAAAATAAAGGTGGAGTGTGTGAGATTGATGGCTGAAATTAAAGGTGAGAGTGTGTGAAAATGATGGCAATAAAAGTAAAAGAAATACCCTTGGTGGATCCGTAGAGCGATCTTACGGGTTAAGCTCTCGGATAAATGTTTTTCGAGAGGAAAACGACCACCGTAGGCCGGGATTTGCGTCCTCGATCCTAATCCCAATGGAAAAGGTGAGGGAAAAGAGTAAGAATTAACTTAGCAACCCAAGCTATGTTAATAATAGAGGGCCACTCCACTTGGTTCAAAGAACCAAGGAAAAACTCCTAAGGCTAACCACCTTTGAGAAAGAAATAGAAATTTTATAAAATGGCAAAAAGTTGTTTACAAACACCAATTCTATGCTTAAATAGAAAATCCTAGGGTGGATGATTAGGGTTTTCATAAGGATGAATGAATAGTGGCCCTTGGATGAAAAATGATGGATGGCCAAGATCAAGGCAAACAAGCACACATCCTAGGGAGGAGATGAATGTCATGCCTAAATGGATCAATGGAGGGAATCTTGCCACATCATCAATCCATGTTGCCACTAACTCTTGTACTTGCAAAATCATACCTTTAAATGTGGGCTCTTCTTTGGGTCATGGCTTCCTTTGGGCTTTATTTTGTGAAGGCCTTTTTTTCTTTGAATAATCGGTTGAATTTCTTCAACCCATAATCCACCAACATACATCTAACCCTAACCATTCAATCTAATGCATGAAATGCAATTATAAATCCATACAATAAAGGCGAATGTGTGCCAAATAAGTTCGAAAATAAAATTACAAATTAATGGGCCGGGAAGACAAATTCCCATGGGCTGAATGGTGAATCCTCCAAGTGCTCCTTATGCATTCCTCCCATAAATTATACCTACAAAAGAAAAACACGTAATAAGTAGGAAGATGATTTAAAGCTTGAGACTTTACTAATTTTTCTTTTAATTGCAACCCGAGGCACGTCATCCTCTCTGGGTGATTTGAGGATTTGACCTCAAATCCGTTGGTTGACTTCTTCCTAAAAATGTCTCCCACGATGTCTTGTATACTCCTTGAAGGCTCGAATTTGAATGCAATGAGGGTATGTTCTTTCGTGATGAAGCATTTCACCAAAAGATGTTCTAAATGGAAAATGATAAGGGTTAGGATGGTCTTACTAATGTTTTCTTTGGTGGGGGTGGAAAAGTTGAATTCAATGGCTACTTTGGAGGGCGATTGCTCGGTGATGGAAGGAAATTTTCCAAAGTAGTTGAATTTGACAAGTAATGAGGTGGAAAAGAAAATAAAGGTTTACAAAATATAAGCAAATAAATAGGTTACAAGTCACAATTGATCCGACCACCAATCTCCCTTCATGTGATGCACTTGTTCCTTCTTTGTGAAGTGATTTGGCTCGCTCGCTATATTCTCATGTCACCAAGGGCATATGCTTCTCCCTATAATATCTTGCACTTGGTTCTCCTCCCAATTGATCATACAATGTGACTCCTAGAAAATGAGAAAACAAGTTAAATAGTATTTGGCTCAATATCTTGTGATTGCTCCTCTTGGCACATCAATTCATCAATACCTTATGAGCCAAGAGGAAAAGGAAGTAATGGCAATCCGAAGATCCATCAACGTTACCCTAAGTAGTCGGCGAACTAGTTAACAACGACACCACCCGTAACCGAAATAAATAAACATACATTGATCAGATTTAGGAATTCAAAACCAAAAGAGTGCGTCATTACCGCCCTACTACCCATTTTCGCAAACGTGCAAACAAGACAACCTTCATACATCAAAAGGTGTACTGGGATAGCCTCGTGATACTTTGACACCTAATGCATCCAAAGTATCAAGAGGATTCATTCCCCAATATATATATTACATTAAGAATAAAATATCATGCATCAATGGTAAACATGTAAAACCAATCGTACATATAGGTAAAAAACTGACGTCTTGGCGTTCATGGGTGATATATCACCAAAATTAAGTTTTTATAAAAACCATGCAATGCAGTGCGAAAAATATAAAACTCTTACCTCGACGAGAATCACTCTTTCTACGCACATAAGTGACAACCTCTGGTACCGGCTCATAATCAACAAACTCGTTCGAGTTTAAAACAAAATCAATGTTATGAATATCTCACTCAACATTATAGGAAAAATCATAGATGAGTTTCATACTCGGACTAGGAACCCAACCAAAACAATATAAACGACCACGAGCTTTGCTGAGACAACAAACTTTTATATTAAGTATAACATTGAGCAATGTACAAACTCTATAGGGGTTGTCACTTCAAAGCATAGGTCAACACATGTTCACTTATGTTTGAACAGGGGTGGACCGCCTGGTTGACTATAAGCAGGAATCGACCCACCGGTCGACACTTATAGCAGGGGCCGACACCTTCAATCAAGAGTTGACCTTTAAACTTTTTTGGGTCTTGGTAGCGGTCGACCATTTCGCCAAAGCGGTCGACACTTCATATGTCGACCGACCTCTCAAATGGGTCGACACCTCGATGGCTTTGTTTCAATAGTAGGGTTCGAAGTGTCGACCGTGTTTTTACAGCGGTCGACACTTAAGCGTTTTCAGTGACGAAAAGTAGCAAAAACTTCCCCCCTTTTACCGTTTCTCACAACCAAGCAGCCAAATAACTAATATAAAACTTAAGGTTACTCCAACAAACTAGAAATAATCCATGGATTTGAGTTTTCAAGCTCGAATATGAATCTATTAAAATTCTAAACTTTAAACCTAAAAATGGAAAGGAGAAACTTACCAACTCTCAAAACGCCTTCACATTGAAGATGTACTTGAGAGACTCAACATGGTTAGCTCAAAAACAATTTATTCTCCACTTGCAAATCAATTTAAAATCAGTTCAAATCACAATCCTATGAGTAATAAAGAGACAAATCATGTGTAGAGTGCAGTATGCATTAAATGGGCAACTTGATGTATGTTGGGTGTGCACTGACTAGATGTTGCTCATGTTGTCAAATAGTTAATCAACTTCTCAGTGAATCAGGAAAAGTACATTCGAAAACAGTTAGGTTGCCTCTTAGATATTTAAGAAGTACTCCTTAGACATGTTTGGTATGATAATAGTGAACTTATTATGCATGGTTATACAAACGCTCTGATGAAATGTGATATTGATTTGAGGAAGTCGAGTAATCGGTATATGATTACTTTTAGAAGGAAAAATACACATTGGTAGTCTAGATTGCAAAAATATCTTGCTTTATTGAATGTATTTGGTAGTTACTGAAACATGTAATGAAGTTTTGTAGATGAAAGAATTCATGCAAGAGCCAAGACTTTAACAAGAAAAAATATGTTATTTATTATGATAGTTAGAGTGTTATTCATGTTTGTAAAAATATAATTTTTCATTTAGGATCTAAATATATTGATATTTGATATTTGATATTATTGACAAGAAATAGGGTCCAAGCGCACTACTAATACGTTCAGAAGATTCGCACTGATTAGAAAAAGTTTAATATGATGACTTAAGAGAAGCTTGAGAGTTAAAAGCATAGAGGAACTGGTAAAGCTTTGCATGAGGTGAACGTGGAGATATAGTAAGATTCTCTTCAATAATCGAGGTGGGCCCATCACATATTTTTCATTTAAAAAAGAATGTTTTATGATTGGAATAAAACCTTGAAGAAAAGGGCATAATAAATAGAGATTGAGAAACAAAGAGAAAAAAGCAATTTTTTGTTTAAGGTTTCGTGATTTTTAATTATAAGATCAAATTATTAATCCTTCTACATTTCGGCCAACATTTCAAGAAGTTATTATTGTTCTTGTTTTTGTTATTTTTCTTCTAGTCAATTTTAGGAAAGATTATCTTATGTACTCATTTTTTTATGGCAGAAGATTAGGTCGTACTTTGATATGTAGATCATCTTATGTACCCTTAATTCTTCACCAAAGCGACCATTCTAGCGGGCCCATGAACTTGTGAAGATTGTGGCATAGCATTTATTTCTCTGGAAGGATTCCGTTTCAAAGGCGACACATTAACGCTGTTCGACGACGCACCTCTGCCATTTTGTCAGGAAAGAAAGTGGTGGTTCTCGACGACCCTTCGTTGGATTCGCAACTGTAACTGCGTCCATCTCAATCAGTGAAGAATTTGATGTGATTTGAAATACACGCCAGCGGCCAACAAGATTCAGCAAAGAATTGAACTCTCCCTAGGTAAACGATAAAAGGGCCAACTCATTAGCTCTCTTAGAGGGAAGAAGGTGTGTGCTTGTGACTGTGCAGAGAAATGTACAGAAATTGGCGAGGGATTCTGTGGATTTTAGCAGCTATGTGGGCACTCTCTTTGCCTCTTCATATGTCCTCTTCGTCTATCCAAAGATCTCTTCAATGTGGGACCAGAAAAAGCATATCATGTGATTTGACGTAATTATTTGTTGTTTCAATTGTAGTTGGATTAGATTTTAACCTCAAATCGACCAAATTATGACTACTGAAAAAAGTTGACCCACTTGGATTTCAAGACTTCCAGTTCGAATTTAGTTAAGCATTGGTTGAAGTGAGTGGGGTTTTGTTCTTGACGCTCCCACTTGCTGTGAGTAGCCAGGTGACGGCAGTAGTTGAATGGCAACGACTCTCTGTCGAGGCTCAGACATCCAGAAGCAAATTTAAACATGTAGAACATGGCTATTTAATCCATTCCCAACTTACAAATCACTGCAACTCAATCCTCCACACTACCATTCAATGGGAGATGAAAAATCATTACTTCAACAGCTGAACTCCTCTTAATAGACCAACCAACTTTTTGGCCAACCATCTTGTGGAAAGAAACGAATCTGGTAGAGCAGAAAAAGATCAGTAGACGAATCTTGAAGAGAAAGGTATTATCTTTTGTTGTCGTTTTACTTGAAGCACGATCTTTGTTTGGGTCAACAAATCCAGTGAAGAAAACCACGTTTCTTTCCAACATATGTTTTATTTGATTTTTGTTTCGAAAGGGGAAACTGGAAAAAGATAATGCAAGGATCTGGCGCTGAACCAGAAGCAGAGGACGAAGAAGTGAAGCTCGAGCTGGAAACCCTCTTCAATGGCGACCACTAACTTACAGCTTCTTCTTCTGTTCTTCCTCTTCTCTTTCCTTTTCACCTCATCACAAGGTAATTATCTCAATACCCATTTGAAGTTACCGCCTAATGAATCCACGGCGACCCTTTTCTAATCCATTTCTGTCATCTCTGTCTCTTTTTCTTTGAAGCTGAATCTGCATTGTTCGTCACGAATATTAAGCTACAAAATCAGAACCGGCAAGATTCCGAGCCGTATGTGGGGGTTAATATCGGCACCGATGTTTCAAATATGCTCGCACCGTCAGACTTGGTAGCGTTCCTTCAGGTGCAGAAAATTGCTCACGTTAGGCTCTACGATGCTAACCCTAATATTCTCAAAGCTTTGGCTCGCACTAAGATCCGTGTAATGATTAGTGTTCCCAACAACCAGCTCCTGGCGATTGGGTCATCCAACGCAACCGCCGCCAAATGGATTGGCCGGAATGTGGTCGCTTTCTATCCCGATACTTTAATTACTGGCATTTCAGTCGGAGACGAGGTTTTAACGTCCATACCATCGTCCTCTCGTATGCTTCTTCCGGCGATTGAAGCTCTCTACAGTGCTCTGGTCGCTGCAAACCTCCATAATCAGATTAAGATTTCGACCCCCCATGCCGCCTCGATCATACTAGACCCATTTCCTCCTTCTCAGGCATTTTTTAACCAAAGCTTGGTTCAGTTTGTGCTTCCTTTGCTCCAGTTCTTATCTAGAACAGGGGCACCATTAATGATGAATCTTTATCCTTACTATGTGTTCATGCAAAACAAAGGAGTGGTTCCTCTTGAAAATTCACTGTTTAAGCCATTAACACCCTCAAAGGAAATGGTTGATCCAAATACCCTTCTTCATTACTCCAATGTGCTTGATGCTATGATTGATGCTGCATATTTCTCCATGAAGAACCTTAATGTTACAGATACTCTAGTTCTTGTCTCGGAGAGTGGTTGGCCATCTAGAGGCGATTCTAAGGAGCCTTATGCAACGATTGATAATGCCAACACATACAATTCCAATCTGATTAAGCATGTCTTAGACCGCAGTGGGACCCCATTGCACCCGGAAATCACTTCGAGCATTTACATCTACGAATTGTTCAATGAGGATTTGAGGTCTCCTCCAATATCGGAAGCCAATTGGGGGTTGTTTTATGGGAACTCTACACCTGTATACTTGCTTCATGTATCAGGAAGTGGGTCGTTTTTGGCTAATGATACGACGAACCAGACATATTGTATTGCCATGGACAGGGTGGATTCAAAGACATTGCAAACAGCGTTGGATTGGGCGTGTGGACCGGGACGAGCAAATTGCACAGAGATTCAGCCAGGCGAGGTGTGTTATCAGCCTAATAATGTGAAAAACCATGCTTCTTATGCCTTTGATAGCTATTACCAAAAAGAGGGCAGGGCTGCTGGCTCTTGTGATTTCAAAGGTGTTGCCATGATCACCACTACCGACCCAAGTAAGTGAAACTTGTACATTCAAGTCCACAAATCTATGATTTTTGCTTACTTGCCAAGGTGCTTGATTGGTATAATTGAAGTTTTCGAGAATAGAATTTTGAAAACTAGCATACATTGAATCACTCAAGAAACTAGAGCACTGCAGTTCTAGTTTTTGCATCTCTATGGATATTAAGATGTTTAACAAATAGTATACAATTAAAGCTAGGTTAATGATTGTCAAGATATTTTAAATTGGGCAAAATTAATATTTTCTTTTGACGAAATTGACAACAATGATCAATTGTTTTGCTAAGAATCTTGACCATTCTTGAGGTTGGGATTTATGCTCTTTTACACTAAGAGTGCTAATTTTCTTTAAAATGAAAACACGTGGCATTGTTGTTTATACGCTCCTATTGTTGGCTTAAGGAATCATCCTCTTGCCTGTAGAGAGAGAGAGAGAAAGAGTTACCACAATGCAGTATTGTTTACTGAACAGGGATCATCTTTGCAGTCCTACAGCATAGAATACCTGCCTTGTTTATATTTTTTCTGTGCTCTGGTAACACAATTGCTGGTGTGTATATGTTTCCAGGTCACGAGAGCTGCGTATTTCCCGGAAGGTAATGAATTTGTCTTCGCCTCAATCTGCTCTGATCACCTTGTTCTTAACTGTTGTAATCGCCAGCTCACCTCCATCACGTCAACTGTTCTTCAGGCAAAAATGCCCCCTCCTGTCATGGAGTTGGAAGTCAACTGTCGTCTAAGCTTTTAATGCTCCATCAAATAATGGGCAGTTTACTGGATATATGTTAAAAATGGCATCTATCTCTGCTGCTCGAGTAGAATCATGTCCAATTAACATACCAAGCAGTCATAGCCGTCGCTTTAGCTTGCAAGTTTCATTTTCTCACAAAAACTATCACCTTGTTCTGATTATTGTTCTGATTGTTTGGTGCAGCAAGAAAATAGGCAGAAACAAGACTGGGGAGGTGGTGAACTCGACCCAAGCAAACGAAGGAGGTGATAGATTGGGATTTTTTGGCTTAGGCAGCTCCAAAATAAGTGCAATTGACAAGACATTACACATTGTGCTTCTCGTAGCTTTCCTTTTCTTGCTATTTTTTCCTCGTTTGACACCTTGATGTGTTATGAAACAAAGCAAATAATTTTTCATTGGTTTTTAGGGTCGCCTAACGTAAAGTAGAAAGTCTTGTTTTTATCATTGTAAAAGTTTAATGAAAATGCAGATGAAGTTTTTTAGAGAAATTGACAGAATGACACCGAATGTAAAACGAAGAAAATATGTTTCTTCTTCTTTCTTTCTTAACAATGTGATCCCGCTGTCGAGCGTATATAAAATGTCGTGGGATTTCTTTCGAAGAAATTAATGCCACAAAGTGACTACACAATCGCAGTATGCCTTCGTTCTACATTTTGCCTTAAAAAATTAGACGAAATTTTGTGCGTCCGGCGGATTTGCTCTCCACCAGCGAAGTTCTCTCCTCCGGTGACTCCAGCGACCTTTTTACCAAAATTTTGTTTACCGTCGACAGAAATGCCTTCCAAACTCACTCTGAAACGAAAATCAGCTCCGGTAGAAGGTGGTCATACACAACGAGCTCCGACACAAGTCAGTTGGTCATCAACGAGATATCTTTCTCTTGAACTCAGAACTTCGACACACCGACTTAACTACAAGGCCGACATGGTAAAATACTCTATTATCTATTTCAGGAGAGTTGAATTTTCAAGATTTGCATCATTGCGATGAAGAGTTATTTTCTCGTATTGGGTCATTTGAATTGTGCAAATTGAGGAGTCATACTCAACAAAGACTTGTTCGGTTATTTTATGTTAATATAAGTATTACCACACATCCTTTCTCGGTGAAGTCATATGTTCTCTATAAAGAAATTAGACTAAACCCAAGAATGGTTAATGAACTGATTGGTTTTCCGATGAACGAGCCTAGTGAAGAATATTAACATGTTTCTCAAGACACTGAGTTTATAAAACATGTTGAGTTACTTGAGTTCTTGAAGAAAATTCACAAGAATCTCAAAATTGGCGTGTTTTACAAGCCCAAAAATCGAAGGATTTTAATGTCATTGGTCAGCTTATTCACAATTTGATAGCATACATGATTATAGCTCGCGATGGACACAAAAATCTTGTAAGTTGCATAGATTTTTATTTAATGGAGAAGATACTTAATCGGAATAGATTTAATCCAGGGTTTATGATTCTGAGTCACATGACTGAGATTGATAGAACGTGCAACAAAATATATTGTATAACATATTGATTTAGAAAATCATTAAACATTTTGAGGTTCAAGTACTCTTTGGCAAGCTTGTGGGAAAAGAAAAGTCAGGAGATTGTTGTGCAAAAAGTAACACCGCGCAAGTGGATATATCGCAAACAAGTAATAGTGAAAAGTATGTGTCGAATCCCACTAGATAAAATTATCAAACTTATATCTAAGTAAAATAAAATTAATTTATGATGGATAATCGGTGATATGAATTAAGTAGAAATTAAAACAATAAAACATAATGTAAACAATCAGATGAGAAAGTCAGATAATAAAAATATTGGTTAGGGTCGATTTATTTGCTACGTGAATTCCACTACTGAATCTAAAGATTACTACAATATTCGTTCGAATAACAAGAATTATGTAATGACCAAGGTTGATGGTTCGTTTTATTTTTCTCTTAAATTTATAGACATAGGAAAAATAATAAAAACATCAATAACGTTATATTCTAAAAGTTATACAAATTGAATGATAACAACTTCGCAAAATTCAATCCCTATAAATTATCATGTATTTAAAAATTCTTGCATATTTCTCAATACAATAAGAATTTATGTAATCAATTTTTCTCGTCGATATAAATCAAATTTAACTATAATCATCATAATAATTTATTCGAACAAATGTAAGCAATCATAGCAAGCAATTGAATTCTTGTAACAAACATTTTCTCCACATCAAAATAAAATCTTAGCCCATAAAAATAGAAGACATATTCTTATTAATTCTAGATATCATATATTCAAAACTAAAAAAATATTATTAAATTTCTCATTGACGTGATGTTATAGTATCAGAGTCTGGTATAAACTCTTCTAGGTTTTCACTCAAGAAGTCTTCTTGTTTCTATCTCCAATTTTCTTTTGTCTTTTTCTCTCTGGTGTTCGGCCCTCTGGGCTCTGTTCGGCCCCCAATGTCTCCACATGCCTTTGCATCCAAAAGTTCTCTTTTTATTTTCTTTTTTTGCAGATTTTTCTTACCTCTTTTTGTGGGATTTCCCCTTCTATTTCCTCTTCTATGAAATTTCCTTTTTTTTTGTTATTAATTTGAATTTCACAATTAAATCTTTTGCTTCATCTCTTCAATTTCCATAATATGTGTATCTCAATTGGCAACATCAACGCAGCAAATACAACAACAATCATTTTGTGTTATTAATATGATATTTCTTGAAAATATAAATAAAATCAATTAATTTTTCAAAACATATAGTGCTGTAACAATTTGTAGTAATTTATATAATTTTGACTAAAATAATTTGTAGTTTGATCAATTCAAGTAATTTTTAACATATAAATATTAACTCAAAATAACCATTTTTCAAGAGTTATGAATACACCCAAACTTAGATAATTACTTATGTAACACCCGGATTTACGAGATTTTGTAAATCAATAATATAATGGTATTTTTGTAATTATGTCAAATCAAGTCCATTATGCGAAAAGAAAGCGTTATTATGATCCTAATGATTAATAAGGATTTTAAGAATATTTCAGAAATTTTAGGAGTTTAACGCTAATTTAACGAAAATTATGTTTGTCGTAATATAAAGGATACTTTGGTAAAAATAGTAAACGAGGTCCGAATTACGAACGGACAGTTTTAAAAGAGCCCTGATAATAAGTTGAAGTTATTGGTGAAATGAGGAGATTTAGAGAAACCGAATTGATAGACAATTGACGAAACAAAGGACGAAACAAATAAAAATAAGAACAAAGGGCGTTATAGTAATTTACCAAGCCAAAATTTATTAAAACCATTTGTCTTCTTCTTCTTCTCCATGCAATTCTTCTTCTCCTCTCTGGCGATCCTCCATTTCCGACGAAGCTCCCCATGGCGACTCAATTTCCGACGATCGTTCCTCCTCCGTTCGTCCTCCGTTCTTTACATTTCCTTCCCTAAACTCGATTTTAGGTATGAATCTATGGTTTTAGGGCATTGTATTTCGGATTTCGCGAGGTTTGATAGTTAGGGTTTCGTTTAGGTTTTGTGAAAAACGTAGTTTAAAGTTAGAAATCGACAGGTTTGTCGTATTTGTGAGTATATTGAACGTATTAAACGTTATTGGACGAAATCTAGAGTGTATACGACTTTTAGGTTGAAAAACGGATATTTGAGGTTTAGGAAATTTCCGTCAATGGAGTTTAGAAGTTCACGAGCATGAATTGCTCGATAAAATGTCCCAAAGAGTTAAGTTAGAACTTTAGGAAAATTTCTTTAGTTAAGGTTTCGTTAAATTTGGACGTATAACGGTTTAAATCTCGTTTTAACGACAACTGTTGTGTTTTGCCTTAGACAAATGACGCTCGTGGACGGAGCTCGAAGTTCAGCGCGCACGAGGTATGTTCTCGTGACTTACTTGGCCGAGAGGCCTACACCGTACGTCGATGTCGCATCAAGGATCTTTGCAGAATCGTTTGTTTAAATGCTTAGGTTGGGTAGTTAGGATTAGTTCTTTTATAGGATATGCTTTTAATTGCTTTTATTGTCTTGATGGTATGTATGATGTTTATTTACTTTATGTCTGTAACTGTTCATGCATCACGTATTTTAAAATAGCATGAAAACGAATTTCTGCACGTGTTTAAGAAAATGAAATGAATGAACGTAATGAATCTATGTAATCTGTATCTGGATACGCGAGGTGGGGCTCAGGCACGGCTGTTACGGGTGTGAGCGTGTACCCCCCACCGTTAGGTGAGAGGGCAGTCCGACCGCGGGATGTGTCCTCTCCATCTAATAGGCTGAGACCTCGATGACATTCTGTCTGCGACGTAATGAAATGAAAATGTTGCATGATTTCTGAAACTCATACGCACAGCATGCATTTACATTTACGAAACTTACTGAGCCTTTAGCTCATAGTGTGTCTGTATGGTGTAGGTGATATCGAAGCAGGTGAGGACGACGTTCCTCCACCCGATGTACAGGATGGTTGAAGAAGAACGGCTGCGATGGTGTGCATGGACAGTCGACGCGTATTTTGACCCGTGGGGGTAACGGTTAGGTATTTTGAGAGTTTTTGGGTGAATTGGGTCTATTGTGGATTATTGTATAGTTAGAAACATTTTAAAATATTTGGTTCTGGATAGTGGATAGGTTATGTTTTGAGTTTTTAAACGTTTTGGAAATGTATTTTGTAAATGTGTGGTATTAGGGAAATGTTCGGTTTTTTTAAACATATCCACGCGGTTTGTTTTTATGAAACTAGGCTATGATTTTAAATGTGTTTTGAGTCGTTGTTTTGGATGAGATTTTGAGTGAAATTATGTTAAAATGTATGGTTGAGATGTAGGTAAAATTTTGTTAAAGGAATTGTGAAAAGTGTGTTAGGAGTATTGGTATGCAGGAGAAGAAAGAAGGAAGGAAAGAGGAGCGTCTGTCCTCTGGAAAATCCAGAGGACATGGCGATCGATCGCCCAAGGGTGGGGATCGATCGCCCAAGGGTAGACACGCTCTAGAAGAATTCCAGAGCGTGTGGCGATCGATCGCCCAATAGGGGCGATCGATCGCCCCTCTTTTGTCGCACCGCGATCACAGATTGCCTGGTGATGCGATCGCTGACAAAACCAGCGATCGCCCCTTCATTTTAGGGGGCGATTGCCCCTTCTGCCCCTGTTTTTGTCTTGTTTCACTGGCCGATTGTTTTTAATAGTTTTAAATTGTTTTTTTTTTAATTTGTTTTAAGGTTTGTTTTAAATGAAACGACTATAACGTTTTTGGTTTCAATTCCGATTTTTAAAGTTTAATTTCTGCTCGAACGTTAGGTTAAAGTTTAAGTATAAAAAAAAAGAAAAAAATAATACGGGAAAATTAAGAATAGTGTAAGGGTCGCTACAGTTATGGTATCAGAGCCCCCGGGTTTTAAAAACGGTTTTGTAGACTGCTCGACTGCGCATGCCACAACGCGAACGTCCTTCTTCAACTGTAAGTACGTTCTATTTTATTTCTTTGTTTTTGTTTCTTAGGATTATCTGTTTAACTTTTATAGGCTTTATACAAAATGGTTCGAGAAAAAGATCCTAGAGACGACGCCTTAGACAGACTCACGGAATTGTTGGACCGTCAGTCTCAACACATGGACCGACAGACACAACAAATCGAGAACCTAGTGAACCGAGAGAATCAGAGGGCCCAAGAATTGGTGGTTCCTAACAATCAGGGCATGCAGAAGTTCCAAAGCCTACGCCCTTCTGTATTCGATGGCCGATCATCGGATCCAACGGTTGCTGAGGAATGGATCAGGGTGATGGAGGATATGCTAGGATATACAGAGGTAGAGAACGGGAGCAAGGTGGCCTATGTCACCTTCCATTTGGCGTTAGATGCTTGTTTCTGGTGGGATTCGATCAAGTCAACGACAGATGTATCGGTTATGACTTGGGAACGGTTCAAGACCGTATTCTTCGACAAGTATTTCAGCCGTACTGTGAGAGTGGCTAAGAGAAACGAGTTTACGCAGCTGAAGCAGACAGGTTCAGTTGCTGATTATGTTCGGAAGTTCGAGGCTTTATCTCGTTTTGCATCGCATCTTGTAAGTGACAATGAAGACAAAGTGCATCAGTTTATGGAGGGGATGAATCCGAAGATCCGGATGAACATTGTTGTGTCAGGTATTATAGACGTGCCCTATTCTGATATTGCAGCTAGAGCTCTGGACTTCGAGGCTGCTAGGGCGACTTGTGTTAGGCCGAGGGAGCCAGCTAAGGGCTTCTTCCATGAGATTCGTCCTCAGTCTCAGAACCAAGGTTGGAAACCCAGAGCACCACACCCCCAACAGCAGCAAAGGGGTGTAAAAAGGCCTCTAGAGGGAGACAATGATCAAGGCAAGGGCAAACAAGTACAGAGGACTCCACAGATACCTTGGTGCCCCATATGTCAGCGAGAGCACAGTGGAGTGTGCCGAGTTGGCACTAACAAATGTTACAGACGTGGTGAAGTTGGCCATTTTGTCAGAGATTGTCCAAAGCCGGCAGAGATCAGTTGGGCAGAGACCAGAGGAGGGTTATGCCAAGGATCTTTGCGTTTATCGAGCCTGGCGATATCGATGATGAGGCTCAGCCTTCCGTGATAGCAGGTACCATTTTGATTATGGGCGTAGCGGTATTTTCTTTGATAGACACGGGGGCTACGCACTCTTTTATTTCCACTGCTTGCATGGCTAGATTGAGGTTAGCGTCTGAGTTAGCAGAGGTCGAGTATAGAGTGATGCTGCCTTCAGGAGAGCATATGCAGTCGGATCGTATTCTCCAGGGCAGTGTCGTCTCAGTGGGGGATGCTACCCTTTATGTTCGCCTGATTGTTATGGGCATAGAGATCTACGATCTTATCTTAGGGATCGACTGGCTATCACAGCATTTTGCCACCATCGATTGTCGATCTGAGATTGTGACCTTTCAACCCCCGGGTAAAGCCGAGTTTTCTTATCAGGCGATGAACCGATTGAGTGGATCGCCTATCTCTTATTCCATAAAGGTCAACGAGCAGTTTAAAGGTGAGTACTCTATTTATTTGGCCACAGTACTTGATACTCAGTTGCTCAGCGAAGTAAAGCCGAGTGACATTCCTATAGTCAGAGAATTCTCTGAGATCTTCCTTGATGATCTCCCTGGTTTACCACCAGACCGGGAGATTGAATTTGTGATTGATGTTTATCCTAGTTCGGCGCCAGTGTCAAAGAATGCGTATAGATTGGCGCTTGTTGAATTGAAAGAGTTGAAATCTCAGTTGGAGGAGTTGCTAGACAAGGGGTTTATCCGACCCAGTGTTTCACCCTAGGGTGCGCCCGTTCTATTCGTCAAGAAGAAAGACGGGACTCTCAGGATGTGTGTGGATTACAGAGAGCTGAATAAGCTTACAATGAAGAATAAGTATCCACTGCCACGGATCGATGATTTGTTTGATCAACTTCAGGGTGCCCGAGTATTTTTCAGGATTGACCTATGCTCGGGTTACTATCAGTTGAAGGTCCGGAAGGAAGATATTCAGAAAACGGCATTCCGAACGAGGTACAGGCATTATGAGTTCTTAGTTATGTCTTTTGGACTTACTAATGCCCCTGCAGCATTTATGGATTTGATGAACCGAGTCTTCAAGGAGTATCTGGACAAGTTCGTCGTAGTCTTTATCGACGACATATTGATTTATTCTAAGACGAAAGAGGAGCATGAAGAGCAATTGAGGATTGTTCTAGGGATTTTGTAACGACACCAGCTATATCCAAAGTTCTCCAAATGTGAATTTTGGCTGGATCGGGTCAGTTTTCTTGGCCATATCATATCGCAGGAGGGAGTTTCTGTAGATCTGAGCAAGATTCAGGTGGTCAGAGATTGGCCACAGCCTAAAAACGTGCGTGAAGTACGTGAATTTCTCGGGTTGGCTGGTTATTATCGGAAGTTCATAGAGGGATTTTCAAAGATTGCAGTTCCTCTCTCTCGTTTGTCTCGGAAGAATGAGAAATTTATATGGTCGGCTGCTTGTGACGATAGTTTTATAGAGTTAAAGTAGTGATTGATTACAGCTCTAGTGTTGACATTGTCTGTTGAAGGTGATAAGTTTAGCATATATTGCGATGCGTCCGGAGTTGGGCTCGGATGCGTGCTTATACATGAGGGTAGAGTGATTGCTTATGCTTCTAGACAACTGAAGCCGTATGAGCAGAATTATCCTACGCATGATCAGGACTTAGCAGCCGTGGTCTTCGCACTGAAGATTTGGAGACATTATTTATATGGGCAGCAGTGCGAGATATTTTCTGTCCACAAAAGTTTGAGGTACTTATTTACACAGAAGGAACTTAATATGAGACAAAGAAGGTGACTGGAGTTCGTGAAAGACTAGGGTTTCGATATCAAGTACCATCCAGGAAAGGCGAACAAGGTCGCTGACGCTTTAAGCCGAATGCCTTCTACGAGTCAGCCTTCACTTGCAGCGATGTCGGTTACATTGCGGTCTGAGATTGAGAGGTTCGATGTGGAGATAGTGGCAGAGTTGTCCAGTATGCTCACCAACATTTCTCTCAGGCCGACTATTCTGGATAAAATACGTGAAGCTCAGCAGAAATATATGGAGTGCGAGGAGTTTCGGTTGGGCTTGACATCCGAGGATTCGTCGGATTTCCATTTATCAGAGGATGGTATTCTGAAATTCAGGCATAGGTGGTACGTGCCTAATGATGAGGAGCTAAAGAGGGAGATATTGGCTGAGGCGCATTCTTCAGCTTATTCTGTGCACACGGGAAGTACCAAGATGTACCGGGATTTGAAACAATACTTTTGGTGGCCGAACATGAAGAGGGAAGTTGCGAAATATGTTGAAACCTGTTTAATTTGTCAACAGGTGAAAGCAGAACATCAGAGGCCATCCGGAACGTTACAGCCACTGCCTATTCCGGAGTGGAAATGAGAGCAGATCTCCATGGATTTTATTGTGGGGCTCCCGAGGACGACGAAGGGTCATGATAGCATCTGGGTGATTGTGGACCGATTGACAAAGTCGGCTCACTTCTTATCTGTGAAGATGACATCTTCGATGGACCAGCTCGCCGAGCTTTATGTATAGGAGGTTGTGGGACTGCATGGAGTGCCAGTTTCTATTGTCTCAAATCGAGATCCGATATTTACATCGAAGTTCTGGAAGAGTCTGCACAAAGCTATGGGGACTCAACTGAATTTCAGCACGGCATTTCATCCTCAGACTGATGGTCAGACAGAGAGGACGAATCAGATTCTAGAGGATATGCTCAGAGCTTGCGTGTTGGAATTTCAGGGATCGTGGATCAGGTATTTTCCACTGATCGAGTTCTCTTATAATAACAGCTTCCAGGCTACCACCGGTATGGCTCCGTACGAGGCTTTGTATGAGCGAAAGTCTAGATCTCCATTGTATTGGAACGAGGTTGGTGAAGCCAGTATTGTTGGTCCCTAGATTCTACAGCAAACGGCAAAGAAGATTGCCATTATTAGACAGCGTATCGAGATAGCTCAGAGTGTACAGAAGAGCTATGCTGACACGAGACAGAGGGAACTGGAATTCGAAGAAGGTGATGAGGTATATTTGAAAGTTTCTCCGTTTAAAAGTGTGATGCGATTCGGAAGGAAGAGCAAGTTAAACTCTCGTTATGTGGGGCCCTTTCCTATTTTGAAGAAGATCGGGAGGATGGCTTATCGACTACAGCTTCCGACTTCAATGGAAGGCATCCACGACGTGTTTCATGTGTCTATGCTCCGGAAGTGTTTGCGCGATCCATCGTATGTTGTGGAGGCAAGAGAGATCGAGGTACAACCTACCTTGACTTACGAGGAGAAGCTGGTACGTATTTTGGAGTCTTCCATCAAAGTTTTGCGCAACAAAGAAATTCTGCTAGTTAAAGTCCTATGGCGGAACCACGAGGTCGAAGAAGCGACTTGGGAGCGACAGCAAGATATGATGACTAGGTATCCCGAGTTGTTTGTGTAATCAAATTTTGAGGACAAAATTTTAAATAAGGTGGATGGAATGTAACACCCAGATTTACGGGATTTTGTAAATCAATAATATAATGACATTTTTGTAATTATGTCAAATTAAGTCCATTATGCGAAAAGAAAGCGTTATTATGATCCTAATGATTAATAAGGATTTTAAGAATATTTCGGGAATTTTAGGAGTTTAACGCTAATTTAACGAAAATTATGTTTATCGTAATATAAAGGATACTTTGGTAAAAATAGTAAACGAGGTCCGAATTACGAACGGACAGTTTTAAAAGAGCCCTGATAATAAGTTGAAGTTATTGGTGAAATAAGGAGATTTGGAGAAACCGAATCAATAGACAATTGACGAAACAAATGACGAAACAAATAGAAATAAGAACAAAGGGTGTTATAGTAATTTACCAAGCCAAAATTTATTAAAACCATTTGTCTTCTTCTTCTTCTCCACGCAATTCTTCTTCTCCTCTCTGGCGATCCTCCATTTCCGACGAAGCTCCCCACGGCGACTCAATTTCCGACGATCGTTTGTAACACCCGGTTTTATGGGTTTTTAAATTTTGCGCACGATGGCATTTTTGTAAATAATCAAAATATGTCCGTTTTGCGAATCGAGACTTTTAATGGAACCCTTATAATTAATATGAATTTTGAGAGAATTATGGGAATTTAAGGGAATCAAACCGAGATATAGTGCTTAAGTTTCCGGTTTTGACCCTATAGCGATTTAATTCGTAGAAATAGCAAATTAAATCCGTTTGACGAATGGAGAGTTTTTTTAGAGCTCTAATAATAAGTTGGAATTATTGGTGAAATAAGAAAATCATGAAGAAAACGAACCGATAGTCGAACCATAGGACAAACGGAGATTTAAGACGAAGGGCAATTTCGTAAATTGACAAGCCAAATTAACTTAAATGCCAAAAACCCTCTATTTCTACACATTTCACGTTTTCTCCTCCCCCTTTCTCCTCCTTCCCTGGCGACGCTTCTCCCTCCACGGTTCTTCTCCATTTACTTCAACGATTTCTCTTCCGTTCATCGAGATCCTTTACGTTTTTTCTTCCCCTCGTGATTCTAGGTAAGTCTCAAACATTTTTCGACCGTTTGTCTCGATTTTTAGCAAGGTAAATTGTTAGGGTTTTGTCGAATTTTGTTGAAAACAATCGGGTTAGGTTAAGGAAGGTTAGTTATTGCCTTATTGGCGATTAGTGAACGTTATTAGGTGAAACATTGTAACGACCCTAAGTCCGTACCCGTATTTCCGTAATAAATTTTTCATTTTAAACATTAAACTTATACTTAAGCGGAAACTCAATCAGAATTTAAAACGGAATTGAAATCGGACCTCTAAAACATTTAAAACAAAACGTTTAATAATTAAATAAAACTTAAAACATTTAATTATTAAACAATTAAAACCATTTCAGAAAAGTGGGAGGGCAGAATTGGGATTCTGCCCCTCGAAGCAATCGAAGGCAGCGATCGATCTCTGCTGAAGGCAGAGACCGATCGCCGCACCTTATTGGTAAGGCAGCGATCGATCTCTGCCTTCAGCAGAGACCGATCGCCGCACCCTTGCCTCTCCCAAGCAGCGATCGATCTCTGCTTTGAAGGCAGAGATCGATCGCTGCACATTTATGTGCAGCGATCACCTTAAGCGATCGGACTCCTCTTCCTTTTCCCCTTCTTTTCTTTTTCTCTTCCTTTAGCTTTTGTTTAACACTTTGCTCTCTAGAATTCCAGAGAGCAAAACATATTTCAACTCTCTGGAATCCGGTTTCCAGAGAGCAAACATTCACACAACACCTCTCTGGAATCCAATTCCAGAGAGCAAATATAAACATTTTAACATCCCATTCATTTTACTCATCAATATTCACAATCAATTCACGAATTCAATCCCTCATAAACGTGTTCTAAACTCGATAGTATGGCGGCGGACTTGGCGAAGTCCAACTGCGTGGGTAGCTCTAAAAACCGAGCTATCCGTAACAACCTACAAACAACATTTCAAATCCTTTTCCTTTAACTTAAACATTTAAACCAAAACATTTTATAACGTTTATCAAAACTGTTTATACCAAAACGTTTTACATACAATTACCAACACGTTATCTAACCCCTATCCAGATCCAAACAACCTAAATATTCTATACAAATATCAGATCAAAACATCCCAAAATAACCCCAGAGTCCATACATACATCCCCACGGGTCATATCGCGCCTCGACTACTCAGCGCACTCCCACGGCCATCATCCATCAGCTGCTCCTACGTCAGGAGGAGGAATATCATCCTCACCTGGGTCAACGTAACCTAGCAGATCACCTACACCATACAGACACATATGAGATATTGAAATCTCAGTAAGCTACGTAAATGCAGATGCATGCGTGCGTATGCCATTCAGAAATCATGCTCAGATTCAGATTACAGATACAGAATTACAGATTACAGATTCATTACGTCACAGACAGACAGAATTGTCACCGAAACCTCTACCCACTAAGCGGAGAGGGCCCATCCAGCGGTCGGACTACCCTTTCCACCTAGAGAGGGGGGGTACACGCTTGCAACACGCACAGCCGTGCCTGAGCCCCATCCCGCGTGACCAGAAACAGACAGATTACGTTTATTCATTCAGATTTTGTTACAGATTTCATTTCAGATATACGTTCCTTTTCTTAAAAACACGTGCAGAAATTCCTTTTCATGACTTTCGAAAACCGTGATGCATGAACAGTTCATATCAGCGGAAAGTAAACAAACAACATACATATTAACCAGACAATACAACATAACCTAGCTACCCAACCTAAACAACGTAAAACAAGGAACCCTTAAGGATCCTTGATACGACGATGAAGTATGGTGTAGACCTTTCGGTCAAGCAAGTCACGAGAACTTACCTTGAGCGCGCTGGATCTCAAACTTCGTCCACGGGAGTCGTGTCTGAGACAAAACACGATATTTGTCGTTAAAACCAATTTAAACGATTAAATGTCCAAACTAATAAAGTCCTTAATCTAACAAATCGAAGCTTTTAAACAACGACATAACGCTTGATAAATCTGGAAATCCATATTACGAGTTATTTCCAAAAACCCGAAAATTCTATAATTTATACTTTTTCACAAATTGGTTTATCTTCGTCCAATAACGTCCAATACGTTCGATACATGCTTAATCATGGCTAACCTATTAATTACGAGCCCTAAATCGCGTTTTTCGTCGAAACCCTAATTGTAACCCTAACCCTAAATCGAACCGAAAACTCGAAATAAACGCTTAGAGACCGAAGCTACATACCGAGGGTAGCGAGAGGAGAAGAAACCGTGAAGGACGGAGGAGGAACGGAGGTCGGACGGAGCTCGGATTGAAGATCGGCGTCGGCGGCCGAGAGAGAACAACACTCTCTGTTCGTGCGATCCAGAGAAGAGAAGAAAGAAAGAGAGAAAGTGAGGGAGAAATGAGGGTTTGTGATGTTTTTAATAGAAATTATTTTGCAAATTACCATTTTGCCCTTCTTACTTAAATCTATTCGTTTCGTCCTTCGTTTCGTTAATCGTCCAACTATTCGGGATCACCAAATTTCCTAATTTCGCCAATAAGTCCAATTAGTTACCAGAGATTTATTAAAACTATCCGTTCGCAATTTGGACCTCATTTACTATTTTTACGAGAACGTCTTTTACATTACGAAAAGTGTATTTACTCGGAATATAGTGTTTGATCTCCGAAAATTCCCGTAAATTCCTTAAAATTCTTATTATTTGTTAGGATCGTAATGACACTTTCCATTTGCGAAACTGATTTGATTTGACATATTTACTAAAAATGCCATTAAATAATGAAATAATAATATAATATAACATATCCAAAAGTCCGTACAAGCCGGATATTACAAACATTGGGTGTATTTCGCGTTTGTTTGGAAAAATCGATTATGGAGCTTGGTGAAATCTCCATTAATGGAGTTTAGGAACTTGCGAGCGTAAATTGCTCGATGAAATGCCCGAGAGAGATTTATTAGAATTTTAGAAAATTTCCTTTAGTTAGGAGTTTTGTAAATTCTCGAAACTTTATGTTTGAGCTCGGTTTTAACGAAGGACGCTATGGATTGATTTAGGTGATCAAGCTCGAGACGAGGAGCTCGGTGTGCATGGGACGCGAGGTAAGTTCTCATGATCTACTGTGGCCGATTGGCCTACACCCTAAGTCGGAAATTGCGTTGAGGATTGTTTGGTGCATTGTTTGTTTAATTACTTTGGTTGGGTAGTTAGGATTTAGTTATTTTATAGGTAAGTATTGTGATGTTTTGATAGTGATTGTACGGTTTTGATGATATGTTCGTCATGTATGCTTTATTATTCATTGAATTGCTCATGCATCACGTTTTTTTAAAATGTCATGAAAATGAATTTCGCATCGTTTTTATAAAAAAGGAAATGCATGTAAAGGCAAGTAAAGTATCACAGTAAACAACCATGACATTGGGTTATCGGGGATGAGGTTCAGACCCGGCGTTCCGTGGTGAGTGGATTTTTCTCCCTTCAGATGGTGTGGGCTGTCTAACCGCTTGATGTGCCCTATCCATCTGTCGAGCGTTTCCGATAACCATAGACTGACACGTATTGATAAATGAAATGACATGGACGACTTTCATTGCATACATGATCATGCATATACATTTACGTAGAACTTGCTGAGATTTTTATCTCATAGGTGTCTTTGTGGTGTAGGTGATTACGAGCAAGGTGAGGACGATGTCCCTCCACCCGACGAGCCTACAGCTTGAAGGAGAATGTTCGTGGGAGCGGCTGACGTAGTCGATGCGAGCACAACACGTGGGGAGCATAGGTTATGTGTTTTGGGATTTTGGGTTGAAATGGATTGATGGGTGATGATATTTGATGTTTGAGTAGAAACCCTTATTAGGATGCTTGGAATCTGGATAGGTTCTAAATCGATATTTTGATGATTTTGATTAGTTTCCGCTACGTACAGGTGAATGTTGACAAAACAGAATGATTTTTGATGTTTAGAATGATTTTTTGGGTGAAATAGAAATGAACGTTGTAATTCGGATGAGTTTTGATGTTTTGAAGGTAGTTTGAGGATTTAAGTTGGGAATTGATGTTTGGTGTTGGGTTTGGATGATTTTAGGTGGAATATTCGATTTTTAGAGCGATCCACGCGGTTGGTTTTCGTGAATTTTAAATATGTGTTCGAATACGTTGATGGGCTCCGTTTTAAGTCGGGATTTTGTGAGTTGAGGTATTTTATGTTTAGTAATGTTTGAAGTGAGTTATGGATGAAGAGTGGGTGAAAAATTGGAGAAAAATGGCAAAGGGGTAGAAAAGGAGGCATGTGGGCGCGGGGTGCGCTGGCTGGGGGCGCAAGCGCGGGGGGCGTGCATTGGGTGCGCTGCGCGTGCGCCCAGATGATGCACAGCGCGATCGATCGTGCCCGAGGCGCGATCGATCGGCGTTTGTGGTCATTTTTAGTCGAAAATCCAGAGACGGCCCGATCGATTGGCCTTTGGTCGCGATCGATCGTGGTTGGCACGTTTTTGGCACGTGGGAGGCACCATACAGGCGCGCTGCCCAGGCGCTGCGCGCGCGCCCAGGGTGCTGCGCGCGCTCCACACTTGATCCTAACCCGAAATTTTTCGAAAATCGACTTTTCAAAACACGTTTTAACCCGACCTTTTACGATACTTTTTAAACGTATTTTACGAGCGATCCCCAAATATTTTAGAGGATTTTAAGGACCCGAAAACCGAGTAAACACTTTTTCGAAAAATGGTTTAATCTCGTTTTAATGATTTAAACGTTGACGAACTTTATGCCCAACTTGTTAAAGCCTCTTTGATGATTCATGGCCCTAGACGAGTTATTTTAGGTATGTCTTAAGTTAGAGCTAAAATGTCGATAGATGTGGAATAAATGCCTGAGTCTGTTCTCCAACTAATGAATGAATAAAAATGAAGGAAAATGAATGAACGAAAAGGAAATGGAAATGATAAAAGAAGAGAAAAAAATTTTAAGTGAGAACGGGCGAGAGTAACACGTATGTATGTAGGTATGCGCACACGACACAGGTTGTGGCGGCACCGACACGGGGTCGGGGTCAGGGTCGTCACATCGTTCCTCCTCCGTTCGTCCTCCGTTCTTCACGTTTCCTTCCCTAAACTCGATTCTAGGTATGAATCTATGGTTTTAGGGCGTTGTATTTCGTTTTTCGCGAGGTTTGATAGTTAGGGTTTCGTTTAGGTTTTGTGAAAAACGTAGTTTAAAGTTAGAAATCGACAGGATTGTCGTATTTGTGAGTATATTGAACGTATTAAACGTTATTGAACGAAATCTAGAGTGTAACAACCCCGGTTGGAGTCGCCACGAAATTCATAATTTAACCTCTTAATCATTTTGGTTTTACTTTCTACACCTTGTTAATTATTCATGTTATTATTATTTTTTTTTTAAAAAAGAACATCTTTTAAACTGCATCTACCGATGGAAAAGTAAACTCACATCAACCGACGGTCACGTGCCCACCACGGACCTTACACGTGTCTAAAAGGGCATCGCCAAGTCTCGAACATCCATCGCTGGATGTCAATAAATTTAAGCTACACCGACCGGTGGTCAGGTGCGTCTCACGTGACTAGTTAAAACATTACTCGAGCACTAAACGACAAGAAATTACTCTACATCACCCGGTGACTAGGCGACAAAATAACATTTACATCATCCGATAGCTTACGCACTACATCTACCGGTGACTGGACGACGAAATAACATTTACATCATCCGGTAACTTAAATACACTTCATCTGCCGGTCACTAGACGACAGAATGACATTTACATCATCCGGTGACCTAAATACACTATATCTACCGGTCACTGGACGACGAAATAACATTTACATCATCCGGTAACTTAAATACACTTCATCTGCCGGTCACTAGACGACAAAATGACATTTACATCATCCGGTGACCTAAATACACTGCATCTGCCGGTGGATGCAAACTCTTGACATATTCCGATAGAGAACATCTATTGGAGAATGCAAATATACACAGACTCCGAACTTCGTTGACTCATCACTTTTATAGATAAAAGACAGAAACTCATCCAAAATTCTCATAGTGGAAGACTTAGTTAGGTAACACGTTCTATATCCTTATAGACATTCTCAAATTCAGTAATTCAACCAGACAATCTCAAAATCTCAATGTTTTATAGTAATCTTATCCTACTTAGTCTACCATATTCCTATCCATAATGTAATCATAGAACATTAACCAGGGGTCTCAATCGCCATCCAGCCACAGAATTGCACTGTCATTCTGAGCATCCTCCAGCAACCAGCTTTAAACATCATCTCTGGATTGGAAATCCTCACCTGTTGGCTCTTCACCTACATCATAAGGTTTAACTATAAGCCTAATGCTTAGTAAGGAATGCAACGCTAACATGGATGCATGAATGTATAATTCGGGAATCACATGCTCATAAGTCTTTTCTTGTTCTTATCTTTGCTTGTAATCATCATTCATAATCATAGATCATATTCATCATTCATATTCATCATTCATAATCATTAATCGTATTCTTCATTTAAGTTGTGTGGATTAAGAGAGGATTTGTGCCGGTAAAGGGGGTTCGACAGTGAGTTTGATCTTGGTCTCTACTGCGGGTCGTATTCATATGTCCCTCTTCTGGACTGTGACATACGCCGAACCGCCCTTTGTTCATGAGAAAACCATGCTCTTAAAAACATTTTCATATGCATAAGATAGTCATGATGCATGTACATGAAAATTCTTAAATCATCAAGCTACAGAACATAGCACTATCCGACACGAAACCTTACCATTGAACTAATCATCAACATAAATGCTAGACAGTAACACAAAGGAACTTCTAATCATCGTATGAGTTCCTTCCTAGCATCCTTTGATGTAGGGTCCTAATGACTGAGAAACCTATACATTCACTTACTTGGTCTCCTTAGCAAAAATCTGAGTCTCTTCTCTTTAGACTTCTTCACCTAAAACATTTACATAGCAGTAGTTAAAACAAAATCCTATTAGTTCTACTCACAAGTCATCCTAGGGTCTACTAGCTAAAGTCATTCCCGAATCCATAGTTTAATACTCTGTGCAGTCTGAATCCAAAACCGAAATAGACAGACCTGACTATCGATTACTCAGGGTTGGTTATTTTAAATGTCCAGAATCGATTCAAAATGACATTACTGATCTCGGATTTTAAAATGTCCTTATTATTACTCGGCCATTGAAGAATCCAGAACTTCAACACCTAGCTGAAAACAGAGCTTAACGACTAATAGATAGCTACATTGCTAAACTCGTACCTCGAACACAAAGTAGCATAGAAGTAGCAAGGAAACCGATCATCGAAGGAGGGATTTCCAGCTGACAGAGAGCGAGAACTCGGGAGAGAAAATCGCCGAGAGTAATGACGGCTACAGTGAGGTTTAATTGAGGTTTGAACCCTTTCTATTTTCTTTAAATACCGGTCTCAATCCTCCATTATTACAACTTTGCCACTCAACCTAGTTTAAATTCACATGAAATTAATTAAGCTTGGCATAAAATTCTAAACCGTGAAGATTGAATATTCATGACCGTTAAAACAGTTAGGAAGTCACCTGGTCGTCTTGTCGGGTGTTACATCCACCCCTCCTTAAAAAAAATTTTCGTCCTCGAAAATTGGTCAAACAAATAACCCTGGATATTTGTCTAACATGTCCTGTCGTCGCTCCCAAGTGGCTTCTCCGATGCCATGATTCTTTCATAAAACTTTCACCAGTGGAATCTCTTTACTCCTCAGAGTCTTAACTGCAGATTCCAATATCTGCACCGGCTTTTCTTCATACACCAGTGTTGGCTGTAACTCAATATCTGTTGGCTGAACAACTTGCGTCGGATCCCGTATGCATTTCCTTAACATTGACACGTGAAAGACATTGTGAACCCTTTCCAATGATGAAGGCAAATGCAGTCTGTAAGCTGTACTACCGATTCTAGCCAAAACAGGGAAGGGTCCAACAAACCGTGGAGTAAGTTTTCCCTTTTTGCCAAATCTTAAGACTCCCTTGAACGGTGAAACCTTCAGGAATACATCATCCTCAACCGTAAATTCAAGATCCTAATTTTAATGAATTATTTTATAAAAAAGACATAAAAAATTATAATAAATTATAATGGTGTTAAAAAAAGACGAAACTTTCCAAATTGTTTTTCCATAATATGGTGGACATGTGGTAAATATTTTTAAAAAATTCAATATCGTTTAGTGCATTTTTAGAGATATCCAATGAGCTCCTGCTCGAGAACAATTCTAGAGCGGGATCCCACTTCTTACACAGTGGGATCCCCCTCCATAGAACAATTTTGAGAGTGGGAGTCCCTTTTTCAGTTGTTTTGCTAACAAAGTATAATTTCAGAATGGTTTTGTTAACAAATATAGTTTACGAGCGAATTTATTAATAAGCCCATAATTTAGAAGTTTGTAGGTTAATTACCCTATATTTAAATATAAAAAGCATGCTCATGTCGTCAAAGAGTCATGATCACTCCAAAAGTGTTAAACCGTCTTAGTATTATTTGACTAAATCAATTTATAAACTCAAATAAATCTTTCAAAGCCAAAATTCTTGTTTTCACTTGATATTTTGATTGCAAGATTTACAGTAAAACTTTTTGCGGAACATTATGTGAATTATCACTGACTATAGTATAGGAAACTTCATCATCGACAAAACTATGATTAGCTAAATCAAGCCCTTAATTTTCTCTTATAAAGATAATTTTTATTTTTTTAGTTTTTACGCAAAAAGTAATGTACTCTCGTCAATAAGAACATATTCGATTTTGTCCTTCATGTTTTTTGTAATTCTAACTTTGTTCTTGTTTACCTTGGTAAGTTGTCGCGCTCCAAGTTATTTATTTTTATCATTATAATTTATTTTAGCTATTTAAAATTATATTATGAAAACAAAAATTAGGCCAAGTTCGGTATTATACTGAACTTCTAAAACAACTCCAAATAGTATTTGACTTAACCCTATTTTAGAAGCAAACTCACAATATGCTATCTTGTTGAAACCAGAAAAAAAAAATTTGGAGAAGGAAAAATAAGAAGAGAGAGTGTAACGTCTTCTACTTTGAATTAAATTAATGTATTTATTAAATCAATTACTTGTGGGTGATTACGCCATTGTGGGGTTATTCTCCTATTTACTCTTATGGAAGTTTCCAAAACCCACCACCTTCCCGCTATGAAATTCTCTCTCTCTCTCTCAAGAGTTGCTAACTCTATAAAAAAATTAAGGGTTTCAAATGATTATTTTTTATTTCAACTTTTAGAGACGTGTTGGTGATAGAACTGAAGGAGATAAAGTATTGTCTCCCTCGTCTTAGAAATTAAAAAAAAAAAATCAATTTTTAATTTAGGAATTTGATCTTGATTTCGGTCCAGGAAATTTAGATCGTGGAGAAGATCTCATATGGGAAATTCTACAAAAATTCTGAGAACCTTGGAGATAAAAGGGGTTAGATTTATGTATGGGATCAAGTTAAATTATGTTCTCGTATATGTTTTTTTGGTCGATTTAAGTCGGATTAATTGCAGAAGGTCGGAGTTTTTTTTTTAGCAGTTCCTTGACACAGAGGTCGAGAGGTTTTTCGATAGAGTTGATGATCAAGGACCAGTTGACATGATTGAAAGATTACCTGGTTGACCGGTTCGGTCGACTAGGCCTTGAGGATGATCTATTTGGTCGACCAAACGCTTCTAGAGTCGACCAAGACATGTTTAAGGGTTGGATATTTGTGGATTGATTATTTAAGGCCCTTGAATTGGTTTCTATCCTTGTTATGCGTCGTAAAAAACTTTTCATGGTCTAGAAAAATATACTGATGAATATATTTTCATAGGTCATAAGACTCAATGCGAAATTTAGACTCTTTGGATTTCTGTATAGTTGGGCTTGGCTTTGGCTGGTCCATTTGAGCTAGAGATTTAATTTTATGTTTACCATTGCACAGATTTCTTAAAACTTATTTTGAGATATGTTTTCATATTTTATGACATATTCTAACATGTTTGTTTTCATCTTATATCTATACTTTTAATGGAAATTTTTATTTGAGCATGAATATTTATTTTTACTAACCAACTTTGATGGATCAATGTTGGGTCCTATTTTTACACACATATGACCGTTGGAGTAGATGTATTTATTGTGTCCCTATACATAAGACCCTAAAACTAATGTGTGGCATTCATGGGTTTTGCGATCATCGAATATCACCGTTGCTATTATATGTCTATGGCATGATATGCATGGAGTCTATGATTAGCTCCATTTTCATTCAGATTTTCATATAATATAGTAGGAATTTATTTTATGGAGGTATCATACTATAGTAGAATGTTTTAAACACTTGTTTTATTGTATTATTCAAGTGTTAGTGTTGGCAGTTCACCAGTGACAGTCGCAGGAGTAGACTTGGTAATTTACATTCATAGTTTTATTAACTTTCGAGAGTATATTTTTGTGAGGTTATACTTTGTTGGATATTGCCTTTGTTAGACTTTAACCTTTTGTCTCATTAAGCATAGTTCAATAGAAGTATATTAACACTTTATCTTTGATATCACTTGGTTTAGGAAAAATGATTTTGGATTGTGGCTTTAATTTTAATTTAATCTTCCACTAATATTTTAAGATAATTAAAGTTAAGCATAAGATGGTTCGATTATTTTTTGGGGTCGGTCACTCTTTGTTTTGTCTTAAGTAACCTACGGGGCATGATAGAGTGAGCTTGAGAAAGCTTTTTCTTCACATTGCTTTTTGGCTTTTGCTTGGTATAAATTGATTAAAAATACATCCTGTTTATATGATTCTTTGGTACATGTATAATATCATATGTAAACTAACTAATTAATCAATAGACTAACACATAATAAATCACCTAGTTACATGAACTGTCCATTAATGAACCATACAAGTACATGAAGAAATATACCTATAAATACATGAATTTGAATCTTCTGGATGACTCTTCACAAATGAATAACTTGATGATGCGCTTCAAAAAAGGGAAAGGAGGTTGAAACACAAAAACACTATCAGTTGTAAAATAGTTTTGGCCGATAAATGGGTGAACTTCTAGATCGAAAAACTCTATCAAAATAGCTCCAATGAAGATGAAATTTTAACAGAATCTTACTCTAGATGTGTGGAAATACCCTTCAAAAATCAAGGGTTAACTCGATGGGGATGAAAAGATATAGTTGATGAGGTGCACGTTCTGCACTTTATCGGTTCTTTGGCTCTCTTTGAGGTGAACACTCCAACTTGCTGTGATGAGAGCTTGTTACATCCTTGTTGGATGTAATACCTTAAGGGAAGAAGTAGAAGAAGGGAGCAATATAATGAAATTCACTACCCTCACAAAGATGGAAACCAAATTAAATACACACTCAATCAGATATTACTCACCGAGGAGATGCGACCACTTGAAGCTTGAGAGCTCAAGATTTTGAAGTTGAACTTCAGTTTTTGTATTCAAAATGTGCTGAAGATTACAATCCTTAAGTAGAGTATAAATAATACTTCCAAGGGAATTAGGGTTTCCATCCATAACTCTTACAAAAGAAGTAAAAATTAAAAGGAAGAAAATGGGTGAAAGGGAGTGCTTGGTCAAATGAGGAAACCAAGCATTTTATGGTCTCATCTGGCCATGTGGCTCTCTCTTCTCCTAAATAGATGGTCTCCACCATCAATACTCCTCATTAAATAATACAAGGTTCAACAAAAGATTAAAAAAGATACAAACATAAGTTGAAAATAAAAGGTCTTTCTAGAATCAGTCATGTGCTTCCTCCTTGCTAATTGTTGGATTGAGTGGCTTGATGCTTGGGCTTGAGGGATCCGTGCTAGGAGCTCTATTGACCTAATTCTTGGCTTATATTGGTTTTTTTTTACTACATCATTCTTCAAGCTTTCAAGGAGAGAGAGTGGCCTAAGTTGACCTCCATGGCCGAAGTGTTGAGCTCTAGGGTCTCTCATTTTTGGCTCCCACACTAGCACATGTTTTTGGATTCTTGGAACTCCTTTTAGGTGTGAATTTTGACATCCCCTTATGAATTTGTGGTGGATGCTCTCCCTTGCTTCTTTACAAGACACTTTTCCTACAAAAATAAAGAAACCTAAAACATAAGGTTAACCTTTATGGTGTTTGCCTTGTGTTAGGTTTCCGTGGCACATCACTTGACTAAACCAAATTAAAGAAACATTAACAAAGAAACTTTTATTAAAAAATGCATCAACCAAAAGAGACATAAACTAAAAAGCTATTAGAATTAAGTTTATAATTTTAACATGTTCTCTTAAACTAAATTCCTTATAACTTTGAGTATCATCCTTAGCTCGCTAAAAGTGTCATATTTGAGAGGCCTTGTAAAAATATCAGCAACTTAATTGTTGGTCTTCAAATTTTTCACTTGCACTTTGTTCTTCGTAATGCAGTCACGAAGAAAATAATACCTTCTATCAATATGTTTGTTTCTATCATGAAACAAATTATTCTTTTCCAATACAGAGCTGATTTATTGTTAACAAAAAAATTCCTAATATAATAATCCTCTCAATTATACGGAACACACGCAAGATATAGTAGCGACATATTCCTCTTCGCAGATAGATAATGTCGTAATTTTTTGTTTGTTCGAACTCCTAGTAAAATCTATATCATCCATGTACAAAACAAAGCTTGTTATGCTCTTTCAGTCATCTATTTGTCCACTCTAATCGGTATGGATGCACTTGCATGTGTTTGTGCATGTGATTTTTTTAATCCTTGTATTACCATGTGCTTGGCACATGTCTTTTTAATTCTTACATGTGCATGTGCGTCGCACTCTCCCTTTTAATTATTACATGTGCATGTGCGTCACACCCTTCCTACAAAAGATCTTCCAAGAATCTTCGGCTTTTTGCTTTCATCATTGGGCTGCCCATATCTTCAATTGGATTCTTGCTCAATTTGGTCTCAACTTAGATCACATAATCAACTAACCCATGTGGAACTTTATCTCTTTCTAACTTGCCTAGATCTTTACGCTTTTGATATGCCAAATGGAGCAACCACTCGGTCATGAGCCAAAAGTTTCACTAACTTGTGTACTCATTTTATAGATGAGTGCGATTGAGACGAATTGGAGCTAGAGCTGAGCACACAAGACAATGAGAAACCATTTCACTTGTTGACATGAAAGCATTCTCAACTCCGAACCGAGTTTGAAAAAGGAACCAATGTCTTCCTTAAAGCAAAGTGATGTAACCGATAGTTTACTTTATTTTCTTAGTAGTGCCTCTTACCTTCTTGTATTGGCCGAGCACTCTTAGCATTAGAGGCTTCCCTTTGGTTGTATTTTTTTGAAGAATGGACCACTTGAAAGTGACACTTGGAGAGAGGGGTGGCTTTGCCAAAATTGGCAAAGCATGTTTTGTACTCAGCTAGGTGTGCTAGCCGAACACCCTTGTTTTGTCTCCTCTTTGTGGCTGAACATTTGAATCCTAATTTTTTAAAGGAAAGTAGTATTTAAACAACCTTGATGGCTGCTGAAGGGCAGCTCATTTTTTGATAGAAAATGGAAGTTCTACTTTTTCCAAAACCTTGAAGCTTTCAGCATGAAGTCCCACATTTCCTTGGTGAGTTATTGACATGCTTCAACCTATGGTAACTTGTGTGGCAACATAAGCACTAGTTCTCCTCAAATTTCCAATTGACAATCACCGAGGTTCCCTAGATTTCAAAAAATAGTAAATAATGCAAAACAGGTCCAAATGCTCTGAAATTTTAATAGGAGCTTACCTTTAAAATTTTAAAAGAAGATTCGTTGTGGTTGGAGAGTTATGCACAAAACAATAGGGCTCGCTCAAACTGTCCAGAAAACTGCTAAGTTGGCGGAGAGAGAGTGAACTTCTGGGTAACACAAATTTTACTGTATAACTCCAAATGACTTGGAAAATTTAAAACATTCTTAATTAGAGTGTGGATGAAAGACCCTGAAAATTACAAGGACTGATTAATTGTGGACAAAAAGTTATGCAAATGGGAAAGCCTGCTAGTTCGGAAGGTGATAAAATGTGCACCTCTCGGGTTTATGGTCCTTCTAGGGGAAGAACACTTCATCTTGCAATGTATGAAAGTTTCTACTCTTTTTCTATGGTTTCTACCCTCTAAGAAGGCAGAGAAAAGATCAATAATAAGAGCTTCCAAGTATACTTACAAACTTGAAAGACAATGTTTCCCAAGGTGCTCGGATTTGACTCACCGGCAGAATGGGATTTGGAGCTTGAAAGGCTCAGTTTTTAGAAGGCAAGCTTCAGCTTTTCATTCAAAACATCATGGCTGCTACAGCAACTGAAGAGGGTTAAATACCTCCTGCAATTCCAATTAGGGTTCAGCTCACAAAAAAAAGGAGGAAGAAGGGTCTAGAAGGCACGTGTCTATTCAGCCACCTCATCGGCTAAGTACACTCCTCCTTCCATCTTCTCTTTTCGACGATCACATGTACTTTCTCCTCTTTAAATACAGCTCATTTTTCCTCCAAAAAGTGTTCAGCCATGCATGCAATGTAAATATAGAAATAAACTAAGGAGTATTTTGAAAGAAAAGACAAAAAGGTGTTCGGTTACAACATTTGTCAAAAGGAAAACAAATTCCTCCTTCAACATTTAGTGTGGCCGAGAGTTAGCTCTCAAGTTAGCACATGGAGAGGCTTCTCCAAGTCTAGGGTACTTGAATCCCACTTCAAATCTTCAAAATAGTCGTCTCCTGCAAAAAAGGACAAATTTGTTAGAAAGAGAGTCGACCGAGGACACAACTTTGGCTCGAGATTGGGTGATTGCCCCTCTTGGCACATCAGTTATATCTGAGTGTTTATGTGTGTTGTTGGTTTCCATTTTTGTGAGTATAGTGGATTCCATCATTATTGTTCTACCTCCTCCCCCAAAGGTAGAACATTCAGAAATGATATATCAAGCTCTCATCATAGTAAGTTGAGTGCTCAACCTCAAGGAGAGCCAAGAACCGAGAGAGTGCAACATTATCACTTCTCGGACCAACGAGCACCAATTTGCCCATATCACCTCATTTACAACAAGTTAGGCCTTGATTTTCTGAGGGTATTTCCACCACACCCAAAGTAAGATCCCATTTAAATTTCAGCTCGATTGGAGTTTCTTTGAAGAAGTTGTGCATTTTGGAAAGTGGCCCATTTTCGGCCAAACTGTTTTGTTTTTCTGAGAGCTTTTGTGCTTCAACTTTCTTACCTTTGTTGAAGTACATCATTTGGTATTAGAGCTCCGTCTTTTCTACCTATTTTTGTGCCTTGTGTTACATGTTTGTTGGTGCCAAGAGTATGACAAGGAGTGGAGCCAACAACCCCCAAAACCGAGACACTAATACACAACAACCGGTGCACGAAACCCGAAGGAAGGTGAGTTTAGTATCCAAGGATAGCTAGATGAGTTGAATAGCAAGTTTGATACTCTTCACCAAATCTTGCTTGAGATAAGAAACCAGCATGTGAGAGCTTCTCCAACACCTTTACCTAGGAGAAGAACCAAAAACCTTAGGAGGAGATATAATCATGAAATAGTAAATGATGAGGAGGAAACCGAGGATGAAGGCCATGACAGTCCGCATGCAAGACACGACCCTAGTGATGAATTGAAACATGTTAATGTATCAATTCCCCTTTTAACGGTTCTTGTAATGGTGATGCATTCTTAGATTGGATAGAGAAGATTGAGAAGATGTTTGATTCCTATAACTACTCGAACAGAGTGAAGATACGATTAGTCTCTCTAAAACTATCCGGTTATGCTAGTTTATGGTAGGATAATCTAAGGGCTCAAAGAAGGCATTAAGATGATGAGGAAATTGTGACTTGGAGGGTTATGAAGTCCTTGATGAGAAGGAGGTTTGTACCAAGCCACTACAAGTAAGAATTTTTCCTACAAATACAAAATTTGAAGCAAGATACTTCCTCGGTAGAAGAGTACTTTACCGAGTTTGAAACACTCAAGATTAGTAGTGGATTGGAAGAACCCGAAGAACAAGTAATAGCAAGATTTATAAAGGATTTAAATAGAGAGATTGGAGACATAGTGGAATTGCAAACCTTTAAACCAATGGATATTGTCATTCAACTCACTATGAAGGTTGAGAGACAATTAAAGAGGAAAGGAAAAGGAACTAGTAGCTGGTTTTTCCCAAAGACCGGAGGTCCTTACAAACCACCACCCAAAGTAGAAGAAAAGGGCTTCAATAGAAAGAGTTAGCCTACAAAAGGAATAGAGGACAAGAAGATGGTAGATGATACTATTCGGTCTACGGCAAGGGAGATTAAATATTTTAAGCGCATCGGATTGAGGCATATTGCTTCCCAATGTCCCAACAAGCGAGTCATGATTCTTAGAATAGAAACCAACAAGGTAGTGAGGGAAGATGAATTAGTGGAAGAAGTTAGTGAAGGGCAAGAATAAGTTTTCCATGCTCAAGAGGGGATTAAGTTGAAATTTTAATGACAACTTACTTTCAGTGTGATGGAAATTCTCTCTAAAAATCAAGGTTGAATCACTGGGGATGAAAAGTTATGGATGAAAGAGTATTTGTTGGTCCGAGGAGGTAATAACAGCACCTCTCGGGGTTTGGCTCCTTCTTGAAAGGAAACACTCCAACTAGTCTTGTATGAGAGTTGAAATACAATCTTGCTAGTGATTGTCCATGCCAAGAAAGAGATGAGAAGGTTGCAATAGAAATGGTACCACTTTGGCTCTCACAAATTGGATACCAACAACAACAACACAATCAAATATTACTCACCGAATGGATTGAGGACTTGATGCTGAAAAGCTTCAAGGTTTAGGGTAAGAATGGTTCTTCGATTTTTGCATTCAATTAAGCTGCTTCAGCAACAAAAAAGAGTGGTTTAAGTACCACTTCACCTTACAAATTAGGGTTCCCAAAGAGCAGCCACAAGGAGGGAACAAAATAGGTGTGTTTGGCTAGTACACCTAGTTGAGTACACAAAGACTTGGCCAATTTGGGCAAAGCCACTACTGTAGCGTCCCTTAAATCTATCTCTTAATTTCCCGTATAAAATTTTTATTTTTAAACATTCTCAAGTGAATCCCTTTCATATCGTTAAATCAAAGTATGAATCGTTGGAATATATTTAAAAACCATTTAAATAAAACCATTAAAACATAGGAGGAATCGGCCAAGCAAATTGAGGGGCAAAAGAAGCAATTCGCCCATAAAAATCATAGCCGATCGATTTGCCATTTCAGCCGATCGATCGGCTGTGTTAAAAATTATGGGGGTGATCTATCACCCCACATATCGGTGATCGACCGCCTCTACGAATCGATCACCAGCCGATCAATCGCCCCTTTGGGCGATCGATCGGCACACTCTCTGGATTTTCCAGAGAGTGCCGACTCTTCTTGCCGATCGATCGCCACCTTAGGCGATCGATCGGCATGCTCTCTGGAATCCGAAAATTCCAGAGAGCATACTTCACCCACTTTTCTATTTTTCTCTTCCACTACATATACCAACATTTCACCTATTCTTCCCTTCAACTTCAACATCAATTAAACCCATCAAAACACTTCAACATAAAACCACTCAAAACGTATCCTAAACCCAATAAAAACGAGACCGAAACTATGAAATCCAACTGCATGGATAGCTCTAAAACTCGAGCAAATCCATACTTAACCTAAAACATCTCCAAACATTACCATAAAAATCCAAATAAAAGCTTAGTAAAACGTTTTATAAAAACAAGTTTACCAAAACATCAAAACGTCCTTTTTATCAACTATTCAGATACCAAACATCCAAAAATGTTTCTAACTATACAAATATCTTATCTAATCCACCATCAGCTCAAAATGACCCGAATACCCTCAAAACGCTTACTTACTTCTCCACGGGTCAAAATGCGCAATGACTGCCCAGCACACTCCCATGGGCCATTCTTCTTCAACATGGTCATTCCTTGGGTGTAGGGATCTCATCCTCACCTATATCGAAATCACCTACACCATACAGACAACTATGAGCTAAAGGCTCAGTAAGCTTCGTAAATGGAAATGCATGTTGTGCATATGACTTTCGTAAATCATGCAGACATTTTAATCATTATGTCGCAGAACAGATTGTTACCGAGGTCTAAACCCACCAGATGGAGAGGGCACGTCCGGCGGTTGGACAACTCTTTCCATCTACGGGGGGGGGGGGGGGGGGGAACATACTTACATTCGTAAACACCTATGCCTGAACCCCACCTCGCCATGACCAGATAACAGATTACGTAGATTCGTTTCATTAGTTCATTTCTTTTCTTAAACACGTGCAGAAATTCGTTTTCATGCTCTTTGAAAGACGTGATGCATGAACAATTAAATGCATAACATAAACATACAGCCTGTGTACCATCAAGACGATAAAAGCATAGCCTATAAAAGCAACTAATCCTAACTACCCAACCAAAGCAATTAAACAAACAAACTCCAATATTCCTCAAAGCAACTTCGACATACAGTGTAGGCCAATCGGCCATAGTAAGTCACGAGAACTTACCTCGCGTATCGTTGAAATTCAAGCTCTGTCCACGAGCGTTGTTCACCTAGGGCAATTGACAACAATCGTCATCAAAATGAGTTTAAACCGCTTACATCCAAACTAACGAAACCCTTAACTAAAGAAATTTCTTAAAACTCTAATTTAACTCATTGAGGCATTTTTATCGAGCAATTCACTCCCGACACCTCAAAACTTTCGTTAATGGAGTTTTCCTAAACCTCAAAAATCCATAAACCCTAACATTCCTCAATGAATCGGTTAACTTCGTCCAATAACGCCTAATACGTCCATTATATTCACAAATACAGTAAACTTATTGATTTCAAATTCTAATTCTACATTTTTAACAAAACCCTAGACGAATCCTAACCGTTTTAAACTTAGAAAACTGAAATCTAACGCTCCCATATCCATAGATTCTTACTTAGGGTTGTGAAAGGAGGAGAAAACGTAAAGAAACTTCGAAGATCAGAGAACGAATCGCCGGCGTTGAAGAGGAGAAGCGCCGTGGTGATGGAAGTCGCCGAGAGAATGCAGAGAGAAAGGGAGAAATCGTGAAGTGTTCTGGAGAAGAAGAAAGACTTTTGCCTTATTTTATAAAATTGATTTGTCAAATGACCGTTTTTCCCTTCTTTTGATTTATATTTGTTTCGTCCTTTGTTTCGTTATTTGGCTAACGATTCGGTTTCTCCAAATTTTCATATTTCACCATAAATTCCAATTTATCATTAAGGCTCCATTAAAACTTTTCGTTGGCAAAACAGACTTAATTTAATATATTTACAAAATGCCATTATTCGTTGGAATACTAATATCCCGTAAAACCGGGTGTTACATTCCATCCACCTTAATTAAACTTTTGTCCTCAAAATTTGATTACACAAACAACTCAGGATACTTAGACATCATATCCTGCTGTCTTTCTCAAGTAGCTTCCTCCACGCCATGGTTCCGCCACAGGACTTTTACTAGCGGAATTTCCTTATTTCACAATACCTTGATGGAGGACCGTAGAATTCGCACATGCTTCTCCACATAAGTTAGTGTTGGCTGTACCTCGATCTCTCTTGCCTCCATGATATGCGATGGATCACATACACATTTTCTGAGCATAGACACGTGAAACACGTTGTGGATACCTACCATTGAAGTCGGAAGCTGTAGTCGATATGCCATCTTCCCAATCTTCTTCAAAATAGGGAAGGGCCCCATATATCGAGGGCTTAACTTGCCATTCCTTCCGAACCGCATAACACCCTTAAATGGAGAAATCCTCAAATATACATCATCTCCCTCATCGAACTCCAATTGTCTCCATCTAGTGTCAGCATAGCTCTTTTGTCGGCTCTGAGCTATCTCGATACGTTGTCTGATAACGACAATCTTCTCTGCCGTTTGCTGTAGAATCTCGGGACCAATGATGCTAGCTTCACCAACCTCGTCCCAATATAGCGGAGATCTACATTTTCGACCATACAACACTTCATACGGAGCCATGCCAATAGTAGTTTGGAAGCTGTTATTGTACGAGAACTCGATCAGTGGCAAATATCGACTCCATGATCCCTGAAATTCCAACACGCACGCTCTAAGCATATCCTCCAGAATCTGATTCGTTCTCTCCGTCTGTCCATCAGTCTGAGGATGAAATGTCGTGCTGAAATTTAGCTGAGTTCCCATAGCTTTGTGCAGACTCTTCCAGAATTTTGAAGTAAATCTCTGATCTCGGTCTGAGACTATCGAAACTGACACTCTATGTAGTCTAACAATTTCCTGCACATAAAGCTTGGCGAGCTGATCCATAGAATAGGTCATCTGCACTGATAGAAAGTGGGCTGACTTTGTCAGCCGGTCCACAATAACCCATATGCCATCATGTCCTTTCGTTGTCCTCGGGAGTCCCACTATAAAGTCCATGGAGATCTGCTCCCATTTCCACTCCGAAATCGGCAGTGATTGTAATGTTCTGGCTGGCCTTTGGTGTTCTGCCTTAACCTGCTGGCAAACTAAACAAGTTTCCACATACCTGGTGATCTCTCTCTTCATATTCGGCCACCAGAAGTGTTGTTTTAAGTCTCTATACATTTTTGTGCTTCCTTGATGTACAGAGTAAGCCGATGAATGTGCCTCAGTCAAAATCTCCTTCTTCAATTCCTCGTCGTTAGGCACGTACCACCTGTGCCTGAATTTTAAGATACCATCCTCTAACACATTAAAATCAGACGAATCCTCATACGTCATGCTCAACTGATGCTCCTCACACTCCAGATCTTTCTGATGAGCTTCTCGTATCTTGTCCAGAATAGTCGGCCTAAGAGAAATGTTGGTGAGCGTAGTGGACAACTCAGCCACAATCTCCACATCGAACCTCTCAATCTCAGACCTCAACGTCACCGACATTGTTGCAAGTGAAGGCTGGCTCACAGTAGGCATTCTGCTCAAAGCATCTGCGACTTTGTTCGCCTTTTCTGGGTGGTACTTGATTTCAAACTCATAGTCTTTAACAAATTCTAGCCACCTTCGCTGTCGCATATTCAGCTCTTTCTGCGTAAACAAATACTGCAGGCTCTTGTGGTCATAAAATATCTCGCACTGTTGCCCATATAAATAGTGTCTCCAGATTTTAAGTACGACGACCACTGCTGCTAATTCCAGGTCGTGCGTAGGATAATTCTGCTCATATGGCTTCAACTGCCGAGAAACATAAGCAATCACTCTCCCTTTTTGTATCAATACGCACCCGAGCCCAACTCCAGACGCATCGCAATAAATGCTGAACTTGTCACCTTCAACGGGCAGTGTCAGAACTGGAGCTGTAGTCAATTTATGTTTCAACTCCATAAAACTCCTATCGCATGCAGCTGTCCACATAAATTTTTCATTCTTCCGAGTCAAGCATGAGAGTGGAACAACAATCTTCGAAAATCCCTCGATGAACTTCTGGCAATATCCAGCTAACCCAAGAAATCCACGCACCTCTCGCACGTTTTTAGGCTGTGCCCAATCTCTGACAACCTGAATCTTGCTCGGATCCACAGAAACTCCTTCTTGCGATATAATATGGCCGAGAAAACTGACCTTGTCCAGCCAAAACTCGCACTTAGAAAACTTTGGGTAAAGCTGGTGTTGACTCAGAATTCTCAAAACAATCCGTAGATGCTCCTCGTGCTCTTCCTTTGTCTTAGAATAGATCAAGATGTCGTCGATGAAAACAACAACAAACTTATCTAAATACTCCTTGAAAACACGGTTCATCAAATCCATAAACGCTGCAGGGGCATTGGTAAGTCCAAAAGACATAACAAGGAACTCGTAATGCCCATACCTCGTTCGGAACGCCGTTTTCTAAATGTCTTCTCTCCGGACCTTCAACTGATAATAACCTGAGCGTAGGTCTATCCTAAAAAAAACTCGGGCACCTTGCAGTTGGTCAAATAAATCATCTATTCGGGGCAGTGGATACTTATTCTTCACTGTCAGCTTATTCAGCTCTCTGTAATCTACACACATCTTGAGAGTCTCGTCTTTCTTCTTAACAAACAGAACGGGCGCACCCCAAGGAGAAAAACTAGGTCGAATGAAACCCTTATCCAACAACTCCTCAAGCTGAGATTTCATTCCTTCAATTCGACCGGCGCCAACCTGTAAGGATTCTTGGACACAGGTGCGGAGCTTGGATATACATCATTAGTAAACTCGATCTCCCTGGCCGGCGGTAATCCAAGAAGATCATCGAGGAAGATCTCAATGAATTCTCTGACTATAGGAAGGTCACTCGGCTTTACTCCATTGAGCAACTGAGTATCGATCACAGTGGCCAGGTAAATTGAGCATTCTCCTATAAACTGCTCTTTTACCTTTATAGAATAGGAAGTAGGCACCTCACTCATCCTATTCATCGCCTGATAAGCAAACTCAGCTTTATCTGCGGGCCGAAAAGTCACCAACCTAGATCGGCAATCAATCGTAGCAAAATGGCGTGACAGCCAGTCCATGCCTAAAATAAGATCATACCACTCTATACCCATAACTATCAAACGAGCATAGAGGGTATTGTTCCCCACGGAGACAACATTGCCCTGAACAACATGACCTGACTGCATACGCTCTCCTGAAGGTAGCATCACACTATATTCACATTCTACTAACTCAGGCACTAGCTTCAGTCTAGACACACAAGTAGTTGAAATAAAGGAGTGCGTGGCTCCCATGTCTATCAAGGAAAATACAGCTACGCCCATAATCAAAATAGTACCTACTATCACTAAGGGCTGAGCCTTGTCGTCGACATCACCAGGCTCGATAAAGGTGAAGATCCTCGACATAACCCTCCTCTGATCTCTGGTTGACTGTTCTCGACCCGGCTTCGGACAATCTTTGACGTAATGGCCAACTTCACCACATCTATAGCACTTATTAGTGCCTACCTGGCATTCACCACTGTGCTCCTTCTGGCACTTAGGGCACCAAGGCATCTGAGGAGCTCCTTGTACCTGCTTTCCTTTCCCTCGATCATTGCCTCCTTCAGAAGGTTTCTTGACACCTCTTTGCTGTTTTTGTTGGGGTTGTGTCTTTTGTTGCCAGCCTCTATTCCTGAGTTGAGGGTGGATCTCACGAAAGAAGCTCTTAGCTAGCTCCCTTGGTTTAACACAAGTCGACTGGGCAGCCTCAAAGTCCAAAGCTCTCGCTGCGATCTCTGAGTAAGGCACATCTAGAATCCCTGACACTATAACATTCATTCGAATTTCTGGATTAAGCCCATCCATGAATTGGTGCACTTTGTCTTCATTGTCATTCACCAAACGCGGCGCAAACCGAGATAAGGCTTTGAACTTTCTAATATACTCCGTAACTGAACTAGTCTGCTCAGCTGTGTAAATTCTGTCCTCTTAGCCGCCCTCACCGTACGACTGAAGTATTTATCAAAAAACACGGTCTTAAACCGCTCCCGCGTCATAATTGTAACGTCCGTAGTTGCTTTAATCGAATCCCACCAAAAATGGGCATCCAACGCCAAATGAAAGGTGACGTAGGCAACCTTATTCCCATTTTCTATCTCTGCGTACCCTAGCATATCTTCCATAGTTCGGATCCACTCTTCGGCTAAAGATGAGTCCGATGACTGTCCGTTGAATACCGGAGGTTGTAGCTTTTGGAATCTCTCCATGCCACCATGGTTTGGAAAAATCACCTCTCGAGCCTCACGATCCTCACGGTTTACTAAACGTTCGATTTGTTGTGCTTGCCTGTCCATATGCTGGGCCTGACGGTACAGCAAATCCGTAAGTCTGTCTAGAGCTTCATCCCTAGGGTCCTTTCCTCGAACCATCGTATAATTCCTATAAAAGTTAAAAACAAGAAATCCTAAGAAATCAAAATCAAAGAAAGCATTTAAACATACTTACAGTTAATGAAGGATGTCCGCGTAGTGGCTCTGCAGTCGAGCAGGTTTACATAACCGATTTTAAAATCCGGGGGCTCTGATACCATAACTGTAGCCTCTCTTAAACATATCCCTTAATTTCTTGTATAAAATTTTTCTTTTTAAACATTCTCAAGTGAACCCCTTTCATATCGTTAAATCAAAGTATAAATCGTTGGAATATATTTAAAAACCATTTAAATAAAACCATTAAAACAGAGGAGGAATCGGCCAAGAAAATTGAGCGCAAAAGGGGCAATTCACCCATAAAAATCATAGCCGATCGATCGGCCATTTTAGCCGATCGATCGGCCATTTCAGCCGATCGATCGGCTGTGTTAAAAATTATGGGGGCGATCGATCGCCCCACATATCGGCAATCGATCGCCTCTACGATCGATCGGCACACTCTCTGGATTTTCCAGAGAGTGCTGACTCTTCTTGCCGATCGATCGCCACCTTAGGCGATCGATCGGCATGCTCTCTGGAATCCGAAAATTCCAGAGAGCATACTTCACCCACTTTTCGATTTTTCTCTTCCACTACATATACCAACATTTCACCTATTCTTCCCTTCAACTTCAACATCAATTAAACCCATCAAAACACTTCAACATAAAACCACTCAAAACGTATCCTAAACCCAATAAAAACGAGACCGAAACTATGAAATCCAACGGCATGGATAGCTCTAAAACTCGAGCAAATCCATACTTACCTAAAACAACTCCAAACATTACCATAAAAATCCAAATAAAAGCATAGTAAAACGTTTTACAAAAACAAGTTTACCAAAACATCAAAACGTCCTTTTTATCAACTATCCAGATATCAAACATTCAAAAACGTTTCTAACTATACAAATATCTTATCTAATCCACCATCCGCCCAAAATAACATGAATACCCTCAAAACGCTTACTTACATCTCCACGAGAACTTACCTCGCGTCCGTTGAAATTCAAACTCTGTCTACGAGCGTTGTTCACCTAGGGCAATTCACAACAATCGTCATCAAAACGAGTTTAAACTGCTAACATCCAAACTAACGAAACCCTTAACTAAAGAAATTTCTTAAAACTTTCATTTAACTAATTGAGGCATTTTTATCGAGCAATTCACGCCCGACACCTCAAAACCTCCGTTAACGGAGTTTTCTAAAACCTCAAAAATCCACAAACCCTAACATTCCTCAATGAATCGGTTAACTTCGTCCAATAACGCCTAATACGTCCATTATATTCACAAATACAGTAAACCTATTGATTTCAAACTCTAATTCCACATTTTTAACAAAACCCTAGATGAACCCTAACCGTTTTAAACTTAGAAAACTGAAATCTAACGCTCCCATATCCATAGATTCTTACCTAGGGTTGTGAAAGGAGGAGAAAATGTGAAGAAACTTCGAAGATCGGAGAACGAATCGCCGACGTTGAAGAGGAGAAGCGCCGTGGTGATGGAAGTCGCCGAGAGAATGCAGAGAGAAAGGGAGAAATCGTGAAGTGTTCTGGAGAAGAAGAAAGGCTTTTGCCTTATTTTATAAAATTGACTTGTCAAATGACCGTTTTGCCCTTCCTTTGATTTATATTTGTTTCGTCCTTTGTTTCATTATTTGGCTAACGATTCGGTTTCTCCAAATTTTCATATTAAGGCTCCATTAAAACTTTCCGTTCGCAAAACGGACTTAATTTGATATATTTACAAAATGCCATTATTCGTTGGAATACTAATATGTCGTAAAATCGGGTGTTACAACTACTCTCTCCAAATGTCACTTTCACATAGTCCCCTCTTTCATAAAACATAACTAAAAAGAGTTCCGTAATTGCTAAGAGTGTTCAGCCAAACAACAGACAAAAGCAACTAAAGAAATAAACTAGGTGATCAATTACACAAGTTGTTTCAAGGAAGATAAATTCTTTATTCCATTTTTGGGGTGGACGAGGGTTGCTCCCATGTTAGCAAGTGAAAAGGCTTCTCCAACTCTAATGCACTTGTCTCCATCAACAAGTTTTCATATGATGCTCAACCTACAATAAGAGCACACTTATTAGTTAAAGGCCCGACCAAGGATTTGTGTTACGGTTCGGGTCTGCAATTCTCTCGCAAAGCATACTCAAAGGTGTTGCGGAAGCAGAACTGAAATGGTTAGTTTGAAACAAAACCATAACAGAAAGAAAATTGATAAAAAATGAAAACATAGTGAAAAATGAGTAAGATAGAGGAAGGAAATGAGCATAGAAATGTAGTTTTACGAAATGGGTGATGTTCAGAAAGTGACGATGAAAATGAAGAATGAATGCTGGCTCCAAATATTGTCCCAAGAGTTAAGTTTTAGAGCTCTTCGGCAGTAACTTCCGATGAGAAAGTTTCGGTGGTGGAGGAAAGGTTTATCCCATTGTCTTCTCCCTTCTACAACAGAGAATAAGGAGAGATGGAATGGGGCAGTGACTCAAAAGGAACCTCGGCCTTGAGAGCACAGGAGGCTCAACTCCTTTCGGTTCTCACCGAAGCACACTTACCCCTTCGGCAAGCACAAACCACTTTTGGACGAAGCTTTAATGCTTAATGATCAGATTCTATTCATTTTGTCTAACCTTTTTACAGTGCTAGAAGGAAGCTTAAATACACAAGGGAAATCGAAACAAGAAGGAGGAGAAGAAAGCTTCAGGATAGCCGTTCGCAACGGCTAGAAAAATAGCTGTTGTAGTCAGCCGACCATGAGAGCGATCCAATAGCTTCTGCTCGTGCGACTCCGGTTCAGCCGATCCATCCCGGTTCAGATGCTTGATTTGTTGCCAGCTTCATGATACCATAGATTCCCTTCCCTCCCTTAGTTGATCACTCCTCTTTTGAATCCAATTCTTGACTATAAGAGGCATATTTTGCCTTACAAAAAGAGTAACTTGGCAATCATGCCCATAAAATATAAGGCTAGAATGTTTGCCACAAAAAAAATTACACTTAAAATGCTAAGGCATTTTAATTTATATAATTTGTCAAAAAGGAGGACAAACTCCTTAAAAACACGAGTGATCCAATTTGTGCTCTTGCGAGGATGAGAGGCTTGACTCCTTTATAAGCTTCTACAATGCATTTTTCTACAAAAACACACAACCCAATTAGTAAATTAATTTGATTAAAATACTTACCTTGGCTTGGGTTCGGATTGAGGGCTGGGGCATATCAATTTGGCTCGTGATCAAGTGATGGCTCATTTTGGCACATCATCCTCCCCGGGTGATTGAAGATTTGACCTCAAATCCAAATGTGCTTCTTCTCTTATCTCAATCTCTTCCCCAATGTACGGGGATAAGTCTCGTACATTGAAAGTGGTGGATACTCCGTATTCTCCCAGTAATTCAAGCTTGTATGCATTGTTATTGATCATTTTCACTACCTTGAACGGTCCATCGGCTCTAGGGAGGAGTTTGGATTTTCTTTGGTTAGGGAATCTCTCCTTCCTCAAATGTAGCCATACTAGATCGCTTCGTTGAAGATAAATTCTTTCCTACCGCAGTTGGCGTGCTTGGCGTATGTCTCATACTTCTTTTGAATGTTCTTCTTAACCTTCTCATGCAAAGTCTTTACTTGTTCAGCTTTACTTGCTCCACTAGGATTGACTATGTCTTTCGTGGGTAAGGGAATAAGGTCTAGTGACTTTGAGGGGTTAAAGCCATAAACCACCTCAAAAGGAGTCATTTGAGTGGTGTTGTGCACACTCTAGTTATAGGCAAACTCAATATAGGGGAGTTGTAAGTTCCAATTGGAGAGCTTATTGCCTACTATACTCCTTAGCAAAGCGCCCATTGTTCTATTCACCACTTCTGTTTGACCATCAGTTTGGGAGTGAAATGAAGTGCTAAATAGCAACTTGGTGCTGAATTCGCCCCAAAGAGTCCTCCAAAACGAACTTAAAAATTTGGTGTCCCTATCCGAAACAATGGACTTTGGTATTCCGTGCATGCGAACTACTTGCTTAAAGAAAATTTTGGCTATATGACTAAAGTTGTCTGTCTTCGAACAAGCTATGAAGTGAGTCATTTTTGAAAACTGGTCTACTACCACCATGATTGATTCATTTGATTGGGACGTGCAAGGGAGTCTTAAAACAAAGTTCATGCTCACCTCTACCCAAGGATGGCTCGGAACCGACAAAGGTAAGCAGAGTCATTGAGGAAGAACTTGGCTCTTGGCCTTCTTGCACACTATGCATTTTTCCAACATCTTATGCACATCTCTAAGTAAATGTGGCCAATAAAAATGTTCTTTGATGGCTTCTAAAGTCTTATTTTCTCTTGAATGACTGGCTAATCCACACCCATGAGCCTCTTTGATTAAAGACTCTCGGATTCCTCCACTTGGAATGCATAATTTCCCTTCTTTAAAGAGGTATCCATCCATTATGTAGTAGCCACACTTGGTCTTGTTCTTACTCAAATCATACCAATGACATAAATCTTAGTCTCCTTTGTAATCTTCCTTGATCCATTCAAAACCCAAAAACCTAGTACTCAATTCGGTTAGAAGAACATACCTTCTAGAAAGTGCATCGGCCACCACATTTGTTTCTCTCTTTTTGTATTTGATGATGCAGGGATAACGTTCGAGGAATTCCACCGATTTAGCGTGCCTCTTATTTAGCTTTCCTTGGCTCTTGATGTGTTTAAGAGCTTGCTGGTTGGTATGAATAATGAATTCCTTTGGGAGTAGATAATGGTACCAAACTTCAAGGGCCCCAATGATGACTAGAAACTTCTTATCATACATTAAGTAGTTTAAAGTGGCCTTTTTGAGCTTCTCACTAAAATAGTCAAGTGGTTTGCCCTCTTGCATAAACAATGCTCTAATCCCTATTCTAGAAGCATCACATTCTACTTCAAAAACCTTGTTGAAATCAGGTAGAATAAGGATAGGGGCATGACAAAGTTTTTCTTTTATCGACTCGAAGCTTTATTAACAAGCTTGAGTTCAACGAAATTCTTTTCCCTTCTTGGTGTAATCGGTCAAAGGGGCTACAATTGAACTAAAATCTTTTACGAACCTTCTATAAAATAAAGTTAATCCATGAAAGTTTTTTACCTCCAAAATTTCCTTTGGAGTCGACCAATCCTTTATGGCTTCAATTTTAGCTTCATCCGCTTATATGCCCTCCTTGGTAATTATGAAACTAAGGAAATAAACTCTATCTTGCACAAAAGAACACTTCTTGAGATTTTCATATAATTTAGCATCTCGAAGAGTATCAAATAAGAGCCTAAGATGACCCAAATGTGAATCGAGATCCAAACTATAAACTAAAATATCATCAAAATAGACCACTATGAACTTCTCCAAAAAATCTTTAAGAATGTAATGCATGGTCTCATAAAAGTCCTAGGGGCATTAGAAAGGCCAAAAGACATTACTAACCATTTATAGAGTCCATAATTGGTATTGAAGGCCGTCTTCTATTCATCTTCTTCTTTCATCCTAATTTGATGGTAACCACTCTTGAAATCTACTTTGGAAATAATTGAAGCACCACTAAGTTCATCCAACATGTCCTCAATTCTAGGAATGGGAAACATATACTTGATTGTTATTTGATTGATGGCTCGACTATCAACACACATCCTCATGGTTCCATCATTCTTTGGCACCAATAGTGTAGGCACCACACATAGGCTCATGGATTCTCAGATGTATCCTTTCTCAAGCAATTCTTGCGCTTGCTTGTGTAGTTCCTTGACCTCTTCTGAATTCAATCTATAAGATGGCCGATTTGGTAGTACCACTCTCGGTTGTAAATCAATTTTGTGTTCAATACCCTTAAGGGGTGGCAATCCTTGATGTAACTCTTCTAGGAACACATCCTAGTATTGATTCAAAAGTGCCCGAACCTCTCTCGGGATTTCACCCAATTCTTCCATCATTTCTCGTAACATCAACAAAATTAGAGGTCTTCCTTCTAGAAGGGATTTCCTCAACTCCTTCTTAGATATGAATAAAGTGGCACTAATTTAATTGTTTTTCCTCTAAATTTAAAGGAGTAATAGTTGGAGTATCCATCATGGACTACGCTCCGATCATATTTTCAAGGCCTTCCTAATAAAAGGTGACTAGCACTCATCGGTACCACATCACAAAGAACCTTGTCCTTGTATCCTCTAGTTGTAAAGTCAATGCTCACTTGCTTGGAAACCTTAATATCATTTCGATCATTTAGCCACCTTAACTTGTAAGGGCTCAGGTGTAGGGCTGTCTCTAACCTTAGTTTCTCCACAAGGTCTTTAGAAGTAACATTAGTGCAACTCCCTCCATCAATTATGAGAGAACATACCTTATCCCTGATTAAACATCGACTATGAAAAATATTCTCTCTTTGACAATCTTCATCATTGGCTTGTGATATGAGAACTCTTTGGATGACTATTAAAAAGGACCCTTCTTGAGCATGAAATACTTCTTCTTGTGATTCAAGGTCCTTACAAGAACTCTCCTCTTACTTATCTTCACTCACTATCTCGCCAATGCTTTCTCTAAGAATCATAACTCTTCTATTGGGTGGCATTGAGAAGAAATGTGCCACAATTCAAGGCACTTGAAACACTTGATCTCTCTTGATCTTGGCCGGGTGGCATCTTCCACTACTTTCTTTTCTTCTACCCCCTTTGTAGGCCAACTCTTTGTGAAAGGTTTATTTCCAGCTACCTTAGATGGTGGCTTGTAGGAACTCTAAGTTTTAGATGGAAATCGATTACTAATCCCCTTTCTTTTCCTCTTCACTTGTTTTTCAACCTTCAAGCAAGTTGGACAACAACATCCATGGTTTCCAAAGTTTGTAGCTTCACAACATTACTAATTTCTTAATTCAAGCCCCTTATAAACCTTGCAATAACTTGTTCCTCGGGCTCATCCAATCCACTTCTAATTTTAAGAGTTTCAAACTCGATTAGGTAGTCCTCAACCGATTGTGAGTTTTGCTTCAAACTTTGCATATGTTGAAACAACTCTTGTTTGTAGTGGCTTGGCCCGAATCTCTTTCTCATCAAAGACTTCATAACCCTCCAAGTCACAATAGCCTCATCACCTTCGCACCTTCTTCGTGCCTTCAAATTGTCCCACCATAAACTAGCATAATCAGTTAACTCTAGTAGCACTAGTTGTAACTACACTTTCTCTGAATATTTGTAATAATCAAACACTTTTTCTACCTTATCCACCCAATCCAAAAATGCATCACCATTACAAGATTCATTGAAGGGAGAAATTGTTATCTTAACATGCTTCAAATATTCATTAAGACCGCGCCTTGCATGAAGATTATCATACTCCTCATTCTCAGATTCTTCTTCTTCAATGAAGTCATTGTGGTTATTTCTTCCTTGGATTTATGAGTTTTCTCCTAGGCAAAGGTGTTTGAGGGACCCTATCATGTGTGTTCCTCATCTCCATTATCCATTGACTAATGTTCTCAAGCTTATGATTCAACCCATCTAATTGTCCTTGGAAACTAGATTTACCCTCCTTCTGGTTTGGGGCTAAAGGTGATTAAACATTTGGCTCTCGATTTTTTTGGTTATTAACCCCACTTCTTGTCATCATTTTGGCCAACAAAAATACACCACAAATAGAGAAAAAAATAGCAAGGAAAGAGCAGAGCTCTGATACAAAATGATGTGCTTTAACTAAGGCTTGGAAGTTGAAGCACAAAACTCTAGGCAAACAAGAACTGTTTGGCCGAAAATGCTTCTATTTTACCAATACACAACTTCTTCAAATGAAATTTAAATGAGCTGAAATTTTAATGACAACTTAGTTTTGGTGTGACGAAAATCTCTTCCAAAATTCAAAGGTTGAATCACTGTAGATAAAAAGTTATGGACAAAAGAGTGCTTGCTGGTCTGAGGAGGTAATAACATCACCTCTCGGGATTTGGCTCCTTATTGAAAGGAAACACTCCAACTAGCCTGGGATGACAGTTGAAATACAACCTTGCTGGTGATTCGCCACGCTAAGAAAGGGAGGAGGACGATTGCAGTAGAAATGGTACCACTTTGGCTCTCACAAATTTGATACCAACAACAACAACACAATTGAATAATATTCACCGAATGGATTAAGGACTTGATGCTGAAAAGCTTCAAGGTTTATAGGAAGAATGGTTCTTTAATTTTTGCATTCAACTAAGCTGCTTCAACAGACAAAAAGAGTGGTTTAAGTAATCACTTCACTTTACAAATTAGTTTCCCAAAGAGCACCCACAAGGAGGGAACAAAAGAGGTGTGTTCGGCTAATACACCTAGCTGAGTACATGAAGGCTTGACCAATTTTGTCAAAGCTACTCGTCTCTCCAAATGTCACTTTCAAATGGTCTCCTTTTTCACAAAATACAAATAAAAGAGTCCTCTAATTGCTAAGAGTGTTCGGCCAAACAACAAGGAGGTAAAAGCAACTAAAGAAATAAACTAGGTGATCAATTACACAAGTTATTTCAAGGAAGAAAAGTTCCTTCTTCCATTTTTGGGGTGGCCGAGGGTTGCTCTCATGTTAGCAAGTGGAAAGACTTCTCCAAGTCTAATGCACTTGACTCTATCCACAAGTCTTCAAAAGATGCTTCAACTACAAAAAAAGTACACTTATTAGTTAAAGGCTCAGCCAAGGATTTGGCTCGTGATCGAGTGATGGGTCCTCTTGGCACATCAACTACCAAACCGACCTTCCTATAGGATGAATCCAGAAGAAGCCAAGGAGTTTCATAAGAAAGTCAAGAATTGGTTGAGAAGGGTTACATTCGAGAATCAATGAGCCCATGTGTTGTACACATGCTTTTGGTGCCCAAGAAAGATGGTACTATGAGAATGTATGTGGATAGCAGAACCATCAACCAAATCACCATCAAATATAAGTTTCTCATTCCTTGGCTCGAAGACATGTTGGGTGAGCTTAGTGGTGCTTCAATAGTTTCCAAGGTGGACTTAAAGAGTGGCTACCACGAAATATGAATGAAGGAGGGAGACGAATGGAAGACGACTTTCAAGAGCAAGCATGGACTATTTGAATGGTTAGTAATGCCTTTTGGCCTCTCAAATGCTCCTAGTACTTTTATGAGACTTGTGCATTTTGTCCTTAAGGAATTCTATGGAAAATTTATAGTAGTATACTTTGATGATATCTTGGTATATAGCTTGGATCTTACCTCGCATTTAGAGCATCTTAGAGGCTTCTTTGATACTCTCAGAAATGCTAAACTTTATGGGAACTTAAAAAAATGTTCTTTTTCCAAGAGAGAGTACACTTTTTGGGGTCCATCATCACAAAAGAGGGCATGGAAGTAGATGATTCAAAGATCGAATCCATTAACGAATGGCCGGTTCCAAAGGGGATTTTGGAGGTAAGAAGTTTTCATGGTTTAGCCTCATTTTATAGAAGATTCATTAAGGATTTTAGCTCGATTATGGCTCTGATAATAGATTGTACCAAAAAGGGAAAAGATTTTCACTAGAGTCAAGTTTGTCAACAAAATTTTGAGTTGATTAAGGAAAAGCTTTGTCATCCCCCTATTCTTATGTTACCCGATTTCAACATGGTCTTTGAGGTGGAGTGTGATGCGTATGGAGTGGGGATTGGAGTATTACTCATGCAAGAAGGTAAGCCTCTTGCATATTTTAGTGAGAAACTCAAGGGAGCCACTCTCAACTCAGTCTATGACAAAGATTTCTTAGCCATCATTAGAGCTTTTGAAGTTTGGAAACACAATTTACTTCCTAAGGAGTTCATCATTCAAACCGATCATCAAGCCCTATATCATAACAAGAGTCAAGGAAAATTAAATAGGAGACATCCTAAATGGGTGAAGTTCCTTGAGCGCTACCCCTACATCATCAAGTACAAGAAATAGTAAGCTAACATAGTGGCTGACGCCCTTTCTAGGAGGTACGTCCTCTTAACTGAGTTGAGTACTAAATTTTTTGGGTTTGAATGGATCAATGAAGCTTATAATAGAGACAAAGACTTTGGCCAATGGTATGAGAAGTATAAGAAAAGAGCCAAAGGGGGGTATAGTGGATGGTTACCTCTTCAAATGAGGGAAGCTGTGCATTCCAAGTAGGGCAATCCATGAATCGTTAGTCAAAGAAGCTCATGAAGGAGGTTTAGCTTGACATTTTAGGGAAAAGAATACCATGGAGACAATCAATGAACACTTTTATTGGGCACATTTACTTAGAGATGTGCATAAAGTGTTAGAGAAGTGCATAATTTGCAAAAAGTCCAAGAGTTGAGTTCTACCCAATGACTCTACTTACCTTTACCAATTCCAAGCCACCCTTAAGTGGAAGTAAATATGGATTTTGTTTTGAGACTATCTCGCATGATTAGAACAAATGACTCAATCATGAAAGTAGTGGATCGATTATCAAAGATGACCCATTTCATAGCTTGTTCCAAGACGGATGATTCACTTCACATAGCCGAATTATTTTTCAAGGAAGTGATTCGCATGCATGAACTTCTCAAATCCATCATTTCAGATGGGGACACCAAGTTCTTGAGTTCAATTTGGAAAATACTATAGAGGAATTTAGACACTAAATTTCTATTTATCACCTCATTTCACCCTCAAATCGATGGTCAAATCGAAGTGGTGAATAGAACATTGGGAACTTTATTGAGGAGCATAGTATGCAAGCGACTTTCCTATTGGGACATTAAACTACCCTACATTGAGTTTGCTTATAATAGGAGTGTGCACAATTCGACCTAAATGACTTATTTTGAGGTGGTGTACAACTTTAATCCATTTACACCATGGAATCTTATTCTTTTGCCTACAAAAGAAATGACAAATCCTAGTGAAGCAAGCAAGGTCGAGCAAGTAAAGACCATACATGAAAAGGTTAATAAGATCATACAAGTAAAGACCATAGAGCGGTATGATCTGATTTTGGGAATGGACTGGCTGTCACGCCATTTCGCTACCATTGACTGCCGATCTGGGTTAGTAACTTTTTGACCCCCGGATAAAGAATAGTTTTCATATCAGGCGATGAATAGGTCGAGTGGGTCGCCTATTTCCTATTTCATGAAGGTCTAAAAGCAGTTTAAGGGCGAATGCTCTGTTTATCTGGCTACAGTGGTCGATACTCAGCTGCTCAAAGGGGTAAAACCAGAAGACCTTCCAGTAGTTAGAGAATTTTCTAAGATCTTCCTCGACGATCTTCCCGGATTACCGCCGGATAGAAAGATCAAGTTTACTATTGATGTTTATCCAGGCTTTGAGCTTGTATCGAAGAATCCGTACAAACTGGCACCTGCTAAACTAAAGGAGCTGAAGGCTCAGTTAGAAGAGTTGTTAGACAAGGGGTTCATTAGACCCAGTTTCTCTCCTTGGGGTGCGCCATTTCTGTTTGTTAAGAAGAAGGACGGAACTCTCCGGATGTGCGTCGATTACAGAGAGTTGAATAAGCTAACAGTGAAGAATAAGTATCCCCTACCTCAGATTGATGACCTGTTCGACCAACTGCAAGGTGCCCGAGTGTTTTCGAGGATTGACCTACGCTCGGGTTATTATCAGTTGAAGGTCCGGAGAGAAAATATTCAAAAGACTACATTCCGAACGAGGTATGGACATTACGAATTTCTTATGATGTCTTTTGGACTTATGAATGCTCCTGCAGCGTTTATGGATTTGATGAACTGTGTTTTTAAGGAATATTTAGACAAGTTTGTCGTCGTCTTCATTGATGACATCTTGATCAATTCAAAGACAAAGGAAGAGCACGAGGAGCATTTGCGAATTGTTCTTAGTACCTTATGTAAGCACCAATTGTATCCGAAGTTCTCTAAGTGCGAGTTTTGGCTGGTCAGAATAAACTTTCTCGGCCATATTATATCTCAGGAGGGAATCTCAGTGGATCCGACTATGATTAAAGTTGTCAGGGATTGGCTGCAGCCTAAAAACGTGTGAGAGGTACGTGGATTTTTCAGATTGGCTGGATATTACAGGAAGTTCATCGAGGGATTTTCAAAGATCGCAGTCCCTCTTTCGCGTTTGACCAGGAAAAATGAAAAGTTTGTATGGTCTGCTGCATGTGAAAAGAGCTTCAATGAGCTGAAACAAAGACTGACTACATCACCAGTGTTAACATTGCCTGTTGAAGGCGATAAGTTCAGTATTTATTGCGACGTCTCAAGGATCAGACTAGGGTGTGTATTGATGCAGGAGGGCAGAGTCATTGCTTATGCTTCTCGTCAGTTGAAGTCGTATGAGCAAAATTATCCAACACACAATCTTGAGCTTGCAGCGGTTGTCTTTGCGTTAAAAATCTGGAGACACTATCTGTATGGGCAGCAGTGTAAGGTGTTCTCAGATCACAGGAGTTTAAAATATTTGTTTACACAGAAGGAACTCAATATGCGACAGCGAAGGTGGTTAGAGTTCGTTAAAGATTATGACTTTGAAATTAAATACCACCGAGGGAAGGCAAACAAAGTCGCTGATGCCTTGAGCCGAATGCCCACTTTAAGTTAGACTTCGCTTGCATCAATGTCGGTAATGCTAAGGTCTGAGATCGAGAGGTTTGATGTGGAGATTGTGGCCGAGTTATCCACTATGCTCACGAACATTTCTCTTAGGCCGACAATAATTGACAAACTTCGAGAAGCTCAGAATGAAGACTTGGAGTGTGAGAGATAGCAATTGAGCATGACATCTGAGGACCCGTCCGATTTCAGCTTATCGGATGATGGCATATATAGATTCAGACATAGGTGGTATAGGCCTAACGATGAGGAACTAAAGAGAGAGATCTTAACCGAGGCACACTCCTCGACATACTCGGTGCATCCAGGGAGTACAAAAATATATAGAGACCTGAGACAACACTTCTGGTGGCCGAACATGAAGAGAGAGATTGCTAGGTATGTGGAAACCTGCCTGGTTTGTCAACAGGTTAAGGCGGAACACCAAAGGCCAGCCGGAACCTTACAGCCACTGCCGATTCTGAAGTGGAAATGAGAGCAAATCTCTATGGATTTCATTGTTGGACTCCCGAGAACGACGAATGATCATGATGGCATCTAGGTGATAATGGACCGTTTGACAAAGACGGCCCACTTTCTATCAGTGAAGATGACCTATTCTATAGATAAGCTTGCTGAGCTGTATGTGCAGGAGATTGTCAGATTGCACGGGGTGCCTGTCTCGATTGTCTCTGATAGAGATGCCAGGTTTACTTCGAAATTCTAAAAGAGTCTGCATAAGGCGATGGGAACTCAGCTAAATTTCAGCACAGCGTTTCATCCTCAGACTGACGGGCAGACAGAAAGAACAAATCAGATTCTTGAGGATATGCTCAGAGCTTGCATGCTAGAATTTCAGGGCTCGTGGAGCCGATATTTGCCCTTGATTGAGTTCTCGTACAACAACAACTTCCTGGCTACGATTGGCATGGCTCCGTATGAGGCGTTGTATGGTCGGAAATGCAGGTCTCCACTATATTGGGATGAGGTCGGCAAAGCTAGTGTAGTTGGCCCAGATATTTTACAGCAAATCGCGGAGAAGATCACTGTTATCAGGCAACGTATCGAGGTAGCACAGAGCCGCCAAAAGAGCTATGCTGACACTAGACGGAGGGACTTGGAGTTCAATGAGGGTGATGAGGTTTATCTTAAAGTTTCTCCGTTTAAGGGCGTTATGCGGTTCGGAAGAAGAGGCAAGTTGAACCCTCGTTATGTGGGGCCCTTTCCTATTTTGAAGAGGATTGGGACTATGGCGTACAGGTTACAGCTTCCGACGTCCATAGAAGGTATCCATGATGTGTTTCACATGTCCATGCTCAGAAAATGTGTGTGTGATCCATCACATGTCATTGAAACAAGAGAGATCGAGGTGCAATCAACGCTAACCTACGTGGAAAAGCCGGTACGAATTTTAGAGTCCTCTATCAAGGTATTGCGTAATAAGGAGATCTCGCTGGTAAAGGTTCTATGGCGGAATCATGATGTAGAGAAAGCTACTTGGGAGAGGCAGCATGATATGATGTCTAACTATCCTGAACTGTTTGTATAATCAAATTTTGAGGACAAAATTTTAATTAAGGTAGATAGAATGTAACACCTGATTTTACGAGACTTTATTATTCCAATAAATAATGGCATTTTTGTAAATGTATCAAATTAAGTCCATTTTGCCAACGAAAAGTTTTAATGGATCTTTAATAATAAATTGGAATTTATAGTGAAATAAGAAAATTTGGAAAAACCGAATCGTTAACTAAATAACGAGATAAGTAAAGAAATAAAATAGAAAATCAATGGAGGGGCAATTAAGTAATTTTGCAAACGAAAATTTAATAAAACATCACAAATCCTCTCCCCCTCCCACGATTTCTCATTCTGCAATTTTTTTCCAGAGTGCCCGGCGATTTTTGCTTCTCCCTCGCACATTCTCTCTTCCGGCAATTGAAGCTCCTCCGATCGACTTCCGTTCTTCACGATTTCTTCTCAAATCCTGACCCTAGGTAAGAGTCTACTATTTTGGAGCTTTAGATTTCGGTTTTTGCGGAGTTATACGGTTAGGGTTCGTTTAAGATTTTGTTAAAAACGTGAAATAAGGTTTGAAATCGATAGGTTTACCATGTTTATGGCCCAAATGGGCGTATTAATGGTCGTTGGTAAGAATTAGTTGAATTAATGAAGGTTGTTGAGGTTTTGGGTGGTTGGAGATTTTAAAAACTCCATTAATGGAGGTTTAGGAATTCACGAGCACGAATTGCTTGATAAAATGCCTCAACGAGTTAAATTAGAGTTTTAGGAAATTTCCTTTAGTTAGGAGTTTGTAGTTTTCTAAACTCAATAGTTTAGACTCGATTTTAATAACGAATGTTGTGAATTGCCATAGATGAACAACGCTCGTGGACGAAGCTTGAATTGCAACAGACGAGAGGTAAGTCTTCGTGATTTGGCCGGTTTGGCCTACATCATAAGAAAGTATGTGAAATTGAGGAATTGGAGACGTAGTGTGTTTTGGGTAATTAGATTGGGTAGTTAGGCTACTTTAAGCTATAGAACGTTAAGGATAACGAAAAGGTATAAATGTATGTAATAACGGTCACGTTGGGGTGGTGGTTCAGACATGGCTGTCAGATGAAGCATGTTTTCCCCCAGGTAGATACAAGGGGCTATCCAATCGTCGGATGTGCCGCTTCTATCTACTGAGAGCGAAGCCCCGGTGACATTTTAAATGAAATGAATAGCGAAAAGGTAGGATGACTGCATGATTTTAAGCATTGCATACGCATAGCATTCATCCGCATTTACGTAGGTTTACTGAGCCCTTTAGCTCATAGTTTAATTCTATGATGTAGGTGATTTTGAAACAGGTGAGGACGACGTTCGTCCACCCGACGCATGAGCATGTTGTTTAAAGATGACCCGTGGGAGTGTGCTGGGCAGTCGACGCTAATTTGACCCATGGGGACATCACGTAGGTATTTTGGGATTTTGATAGTTAGAAACGTCGATAAATGTATAGGGATGTTTAGATGGGCTGACAGGTGAATAGATAGGAGAATTGTATGGTTAAATCATTTTGGGATGCTTGGTAACTGGATCGATAATATATAGTACTTTGTTGTGATTTTGGATATTTTCAAACAGAGGGAAATGTTCATTTTTTAAACGAATCCACACGGTTCGTTTTTGTGAAATTTGGTTACGTTTTATATATATTTTGAGTCGGTTTTTAGGTGATTGGTGGAGTGAAGATTGTATGTGGGTAGTAGTGTTGTTATGAAATGTTTAGAGGTAAAAATTGTGAAGGATGAATTGTGTGAAGTGTATGTGTAGCGTGCAGGGGATTGAAGGGAAAAGGGAAGAGGAGTAGCTCTCTGGATTTCAAAATCCAGAGAGTCTGCCGATCAATCGCCAGGAGGGGCGATAGATCGGCAAAAGAGAGGCGACTCTCTGGAAATTCCAGAGAGTCTGCCGATCGATCGCCTGTAAAGGGGCAATCGGCTGGTGATCGATCGCGAGGGGCGATCGATCGCCCCCCTTATTTTTACACAGCCGATCGATCAGCTGTCTATGGGCCGATCGATCGGTCATGCAATTTTGGGCGTAATGCCCTTTTTGCCCTCGGCTTGTTTGTTCTGTGATTTTCCTATATGTTTACATGTTTCTTCAAACGGTTTTCAAATGATTTTCACTGACTTAGACTTTGATTTAAGGTGTAAGAAGATAAAATATAATTACGGTCAATGAAAAAGAAAAATTTTACGGGAAATTAGGATATGGGATTAAGGGTCGCTACATGATGCAATTGAAGACCAATTGGTGCTAGAGCCGACCATACAAGACAAGGAGAAGTCTTTTCACTTGTTGACATGGGACCATTCTCAAGTCCAAACCGAACTTGAAGAATGAACCAATGTCTTCCTTGGAGAAAAGTTATGTAACCGAATGTTTAGTTTATTTTCTTAGTAGTTCCTCCTACCTTCTTGTGTTGGCCAAGCACTCTTAGCATTAGAGGCTTCCTTTTGGCTGTGTTTTGTGGAAGAATAGACCACTTGAAAGTGACACTTGGAGAGAGGGGTGGCTTTGCCAAAATTGCAAAAAGCATGTTTTGTACTCGGCTAGGTGTGCTAGCCGAACACCCTTGTTTTGTCTCCTCTTTGTGGCTGCACATTTGAACCCTAATTTTGTAAAGGAAAGTGGTATTTAAACCACCCTTATGGCTGTTGAAGAGCATCTCATTGTTTAATAGAAAAATAAAGTTCTACATCTTCCAAAACCTTGAAGCTTTTGGCACCAAGTCCAACCTTTCCTTGGTGAGTTATATTAGAGTGTTTGTGTGTTGTTGGTTTCCATTTTTGTGAGTATAGTGGATTCCATCATTATTGCTCCTTTCTCTATCTCCTCCCCCAAAGGTAGAATATTCGGCAAAGGTAAATCAAGCTCTCATCATAGCAAGTTGGAGTGTTCAATCTCAAGGAGAGCCAAGATGTAACATCCCTAAAACTGTACCCAATTTTACCCGTACTTTTTTTTTTATCCTTATACTTGATTAAACTTTAAACGAGAACTAAATCGAAATCGAATTCAGAATCGAAATCGGAAATTTAAATCTAACTCTTAAAGCTTTTTAAAACAATCATAAAAAAAATAATTAAAATAAAACTATTTAAAACAGTTAAAACTATTTAAAACATTTATCAAATCGGACAGGGGCAGAACCGAAAAACAGAGGAAAATGAAGCAGTGATCAATCACTGTAGGCGATGCACAATGCAGCGCCCGATCGCTGCATTGTGCAGCGCCCAGTCGCTGCACTTTGCAGCGACCAGTCGCTGCACTTTGCAGCGACCAAATTTCTCTCTGGAATCCGAGATTCCAGAGAGCAAAAACACTAATTCATTTCTATGCAATTTCTCATTCCATCGACATTTATCATATAAACTTTAACCCAATCGAAAACCAACATTCATACACTCTCGCACCTTCATCCAGAACCGACTCAAACGTATTTAAAACGAAATACAGTTCCCTGAAAACGAACTGCGTGGTTATGTTTAAAACCTAAACAAATCCTCCTGTTTTTGAAATCTACCAAAAACGATTATAAATTCAGTTCCAAAACATTTCAAAACATCACAATATAAACCTATCAGCTATACTGAACCAGACATCCTAATATGTTCATCTATACATACATATTATCCATTAAATCCCCAAAAATACTTACACAGACGTCCCCACGGGTCAAAACGCACCAACTGCTCAGCACACTCCCACGGGCCATTCTTCGTCAACTGCATCATACGTCAGGAGGAGGAACGTCGTCCTCACCTGGCTCAATGTCACCTACACCATACAGACACACTATGAGCTAAAAGGCTCAGTAAATTTTACGTAAATGCAGATGCGTGCAGTGCATATGGAGTTCAGGAATCATGCATAACAGAGCGTCGCAGACAGTATATCACCGAGATCTCATCCCCCTAACCGAAGGGGGCCCATCCAGCGGTCGGACTACCCCGTGCGGTTAGAGGAGGGGGGTACACGCTTACAACACGTACAGTTGTGCCTGAGCGCCACCTCGCGTGACCAGATAACAGATTACGTTCACTAATTACAGTACATGAGATATGGTATTGACCAGACCCTCAATCGGTCCGCACAATAGATCTGAGCCCCCAATTTCTGGGCCACATCGGTTTTCAGAAAACATCGTGCGGTGCAGAAATTCGTTTTCATGCCAAGTTAAAATACGTGATGCATGAACAGTTCAATATAACTATAAACAAACAATCATATGTACCATCAGGACAGTAAAAGAAATAACCTACTAAATGTCTACACCTAACTACCCAACCAATACAACTTTACACGAACAATCCTTTAAGATCCTCGACGCGACATCGAAGTACGGTGTAGGCCAATCGGCCAGAGTAAGTCACGAGAACTTACCTTGGGCGCGCTGCACTTCAAGCTCGGTCCACGAGAGTCGTTCGCTTGAAGCAAAACACGACATTCGCCGTTAAAACCAATTTGAGCTATTAAACGTCCAATCAACAAAATCTTAACTAAGGAACTTCCTAAAGTTCTAATCCAATTTATTGAGCTATAAATTTGAGCAATTTACGCTCGGCACCTCAATTCACAATTTACGAGTTTTTCCCAAAAACCCGAAAATCCTTAATTTTTAACTTTTTCACAATTCGGTTTAAATTCGTCCTATAACATTCAATATATCCTTTATATCCTTAAACACGATAAATCTATTAATTACGAACCCTAAATCGACATTTTTAACAAAACCTAAACGAAAACCCTAAACGTATAACTCTTTGAAAACCAAATCCTAAAGTCCGGAAACTATAGAATCAAACCTAGGGTTACGATTGGAGGAGAAAACGCGAAGAACACGGATCGATCGGAGAAAGAACGGAGCTTGGAATGAGGAATGGCGTCGACGGCAAAGGAGAGGAGCTCTCTGGTTTCGTGGGCAACAGAGAAGAAATGAGAGAAATGAAATGAAGAAGAAATGATTTTGGTTAAATTTATAATATTGAATTGGTAAATTACAAAATTGCCCTTTCTTTAGTTTATATATTTGTTTTGTCCTTCGTTTCGCTAATCGGCCAAAGATTCGGATTCTCCAAATTTCCTTACTTTATCAATAGGTCCAACTTATTATTTGAGATTTAACAAAACTTTCTGTTCGCAATTTGGACCTCATTTACTATTTTTACTAACACGTCCTTTACATTACGATAGAGGTTATTACTCGGAATATATCGTTATCATTCCGAAAATTCTCATAATTTCCTTAAAAGTCCTATAAATCGTTAGGATCGTAATGACGCTTTCCGTTCGTGAAACTGATTTGATTTGAGATATTTACAAAAATGCCATTATATAATAAGATAATAATATAATATTATTATTCCGTACAGCCAGGTATTACACAAGAACCGAGAGAGTGCAACATTATCACTTCCCAGACCATCGAGCACCAATTCTCCCATATCACCTCATTTTCATCGAGTTAGGCACTGATTTTTAGAGGGTATTTCTACCACACCCAGAGTAAGATCCCATTGAAATTCCAGCTCCATTGGAGTTTCTGTGAAGAAGTTGTGCATTTTGGAAAGTGGTCCATTTTAAGCAAAATTGTTTTGTTTTTCTGAGAGCTTCTGTGCTTTAATTTTCTTATCTTTGTTGAAGTACATTACCTTCTCTCTCCAAATCCATAGGGATTTGTGGGGCCCAACTCCATGTCTCATAGCTCTTCTTTTTCATAGCCTTTTGCTCATGTTGTGATGACTCTTTTTCTCAAGTTTGTACGACTAAATCATATGAAGTTTCGTTCATTGGACCTCCTTTATCTACTAATAGATCAGTGTCCTTGAGTTTTAGATTTATTGCTCCTCGATTTATATCATTTTTCCATCTTAAACTCTTTGGTCATTGCTTGTTTGAGTTCTTATAACATAGATTATCGCTAAAAAAATCAAATCGTCAACATATAAGTAAACATGTAAGACATCTCTGTAGAGAGAAAGAGCTCATATGGGCATTTGATAAACTCATTTCAAGGAAATATTTTTCAATTCGACTATTCCAAGCTCTTGGATTACTTCAAACCAAATAATATTTTCTTCAATTTTAATATGTTTTTCGATGTAAAACTCTTTTTTGAGAACTCCATCGAAGAATGCTAATTTGACATTCATTTGTAAATTTTCCACCTTTTTTAAGTCGCAAGTGAAATAATCAGTCGAGTAGTTTATTAGCAAGCAACATGAGCAAATACTTCACCATAGTCATAGCTGGACGTTGATTGTATTCTTTCACAACTAACCTTGCTTTGTATTTCTTCACTTCTCCCTTTGCATTCTTCTTTTCCTTGACAACCTACTTACATTTTTGGGCTTTTGACAATTTTGAATGGTTACTAACTCTCATGTCTTGTTCATCTGAATTGAAGCAATCTTTTAATCTATAGAAATCTTCAATTTTTCCTCTTTCCTGGCTTGTTCAAATACCAAAGGCTTATAATCAACAAAGTGACAAAAGAATTTGATCTTTACTTAAGTTTTATGTTATCTAATAAAGATCTTGAAGTCTTCTCATACGAGGCTCTGTTTCACTTGAACTTCCACTCGAAGAGGATGAAGAAGGTGTGTTTAATGTTGTTGGCGATAATGGAGGTGTTGCAAGCTCTTGAACTTTGCTTCTTTGTTCCTCCTCATCAAAGACGTGAAAGAACTCATACCTCTTTTTGTCTTCATCACTCTAATTTCAAGAATCTTCTTCATCAAACTCTACGTTTTCGCCAATAATTCTCTTGCCAAGACTTGAATTGTAGAGCTTGTAGCTTTTGAAACATTGATAATAACCATGAAAATGTACTTCATATGTTTCTCATCTATCTTTGATCTCTTGTAATTTGGAGCATGCATAATCGATGCTTCCAAAAACATTCAAATGGGAAGTACTTTGGTTTTTTTTTTCCATTCCATGCTTGTTTTGTCTCATAAGCTTCTCAGTGGACAACTATTTGATAGATATATGATACAATCAACTGCTACTGCCCAAACTTCTTCAGTATTTTCGCTACTGCCCAAACTTCTTTCAGAATTTTCTTGGTTTTTAGCATACTTCTTTCCGTATTGAGAATAGTTCGATTCTTTCTTTTAAATTTGGCGTTTTGTTAAGGAGATCTTGGAATTTTCACAAATCGCCAGTTATCATTTTCTTCATAAAGCTCATTAAACTCATTAGATGTAAATTCACCTCCTCTATATGATGGCTTTAGTGGAATCCTTGTTTTACATTTCTACATGTGTTTTATTTTTTTTTTTAAAAAAAGCTAAAAACTTGAGCTTTTTCTTAAAAAATAAACTCAAGTTTTTCTGTTGAAGTCATCAATAAAAAGGAGAAAATACTAATTTTACCAAATGAGAGAACCTTAATCATTTCTCATACATTAACATAACAAGTTGAAGCGGTTTACTTGTGTTTGATATCGTCTCATTTGAACTCTTTCAAAATTGTTTGCCTATAAGAGATGTCCTTCGCATAACTGGTCTAGGAAAAAGGATACATGTTGTCAAGACCCGGAGGCAAGCCAAGACAGAAACGCTTGGTCGACCGACCCACTCCTCATAGAAGACTCGATCTACCAGCCCAAGGTTGAGTTAAAAGTCGAAGTCTTGAATATAAATTAAGCTTTGATCCACAAGAAATCGGTCGAAGTCCATATAACGATACACGTAAAAATAAAATAGTGCTAAAGATAAATCCAATTAATATTGTGCAAGAAAATAAAACAACCAACACCTAGAATAGATATATAGACCCAAGATTAAAATCAAAAAACAAGAAATTCTCACCAAGGGAAAAAATAAACACTCAAGGGATAAGAAGAGAACAAAAGAAAAGTATCCACCGCAATAGTTTCACCACTGCCCTCCACCATTTTAACCTGGGAAAAAAAGGAGGATGTCTTTTTAGGGTGAGCGAATAACTCAGTAAGGAATCTTATACTATACTCATATGCATATGAAAACAAGTTATACCATTTTCTCTTAAAAACCATTAGACTGTTATAAAATGCGGTGGTTGGATTTACATGCAAAATTATTTTCTTCTCATCAAATCCATTAAAAAATTTTAAAACAGACTCAACAAGCCATGTGTGAGGCAGGTTCGAAAACATTACTACATATATAGGTATCTATAAATAAACTAACTCTCCCTCATTTAATTTAAAAAGACAAACTCAATGAAAAAAGAGGGTCACTCAAAGACCCTTTTGACACTCTATCTGAGACAGATGACGATTTGAAAATCAGGCAGCACCTCATGAGTCAGAAAGAAATAAAAAGTGATGGCGATCCAAAGATCCCATAACGTCACTTTGATTGACGGCGAGCAAGCTTAGCAACGACACAACCCATTAATCAAAAGAGTGGACGGCGAGCAAGCTCAACGATGACACTACTCATGAAATGGTAACAACAAATACACATTGATCAAGTTTAGGACTTTGAAACCCAAGAAGCATGTCATCACAACCCTATTAACAATTTTTGTAACGTGCAAGCAAACCAACTTCATGCAGCAGAAGATGTATATGATTTGACTCTAGTTACTTTGATTGCTCAACCAGATGCAGCCCAAAACAACCGGAGACCGGTATCTGAAAAAACTCAACAAGCCCAAAACAAACATCAGTCCATCAGGATTATATGTAAAACAAATTAAATGAAATACCGTGCACTCGTAATGTAAACGTGTAAAACATACACACATATACGTAAAAACTAATGTGGTAGTGACCATGCCCTGATAGGTTTTCTTATAGGTGTCAATCTACTAAAATAGGATTTTGAAAACTATGCAATGCAAATGTAGAATAGTATAGAAATCTCTACCTCAATGATGACTACAAACGTTACCGACCATTCAATCACGCTATTGGGTAAAGAGACCGAAACCAAGAACATCGTCAAAAGTGCAACGATCCAACATCAAAATTCCAAAATCAAAACACGAGAAATATCAAAAGGAATCTAATCGACGTTAAGACCCAATCAGCATACTAAGACAGATAGTAGGTGGATCCTAAATCGACATCACAAACTGAATCAGGAGACGACACTAATCGACTCTACAACCTACATAAATCTCAAATATCCAAAATATATCATAAACAACTAAAATATTTGAGTTTCCAAGTTCGAATCCAAAACCAACAAAATCTTAAATTTAAAACTCAAAAAATGAAGTTTAATTCAACTTACTAGCGACGAATATTCACAAAACTTGAAGATTGAAATGACACGAATAGGATCCCACATTTAGAAACTCTCTGTTCCATGTTCGGCTTTCTTACTCCTCTCTCTCTCTTGCACTCGCGCACGTGACCAAAATGGATGGTAGGAAGTTCCTTCCTTCCTCATATAAACAATAAAAATAAATTAAAATATATATATATATGGGGGAGGATTGGAAGAAATAAAAATTAACAAAAGAATTCACACCAAATATTATAAAGAGTAAAAGAAAGAACTTACAAGAGCAAGAGAGAAGAAAGAGCAACCAAAGCTAGAGTTTTTTTGTTACAAAGACAAACTCTAAAAACTTGAGAGAGAACTAAGACATAACTCCTTTTATAAAGGAGAAAAAGAAAGAAGTGATCGTCAGGGATGACGATTGCCTTCAGTATTGCTAGTAGTGGACATTGCTGTCTTAGGGTCCACCATATTTGTTGGAGGATTAAAGGGGCCCACTTCTGACACTTTGTCCATATTTGCTGTAGCTTTCTCGGAAGCTTTAATCATAAGCCAATTGGCACTTAACCATTTTGGTTGTTTTCTCCGATTAATCTGGGGGCGATTTCGAGGCATATTCAATTCTTCCAATTATAATAGTCTTCTTGAAATTCTTTGTATGATGTAAACTTTTTGCTGTATTCTTCAATTTGTTGCATATATTGAGCCTAGATAAGTGGCCCTTTGAAATAAGGGTACCAAATTTTTGATCGATATTCTAATAACTCAAATTCTTTGGGACGATAATAGTGAGTTCTTTCACGAAGCCTTTGAATAAGAAGGTCATCATAGGGTTGATTATATTCGTACATAACCCGCATCCAAGGACGACGAGGAATTGGACGAGTATTTCTTTCGGAAATAAGAAATCTGTTTTGATGAGGCCTAGGTTGATAATACCTTTGATTATTCATTGCCTTTTGCTTTTGCCTTTGCCTTTTCCTGACATTTGAATAAGGGAATTCCATAAATCCCTATCAGTATAATAGTCATCATCAGGATTTTATGATTCTTCGACTAATACTGAAAATGAACCAGAATTCATAGATGCATCACTTTGATCAGATTCGTCTTCGGCCATATTATCAAAATACTTATTTTTGATCATTTCTAATAATTTTGTGTTCTGATCTTGATGACTCAAGTCATTTTTTTTATCATATTCTTCATTTGTTTGATGAAATTCATAGATTCGTGCTCCTCAGATGAGTTAGCTGCTTGGGTTTTGGTTTGTTTATACTGATTTATAGTTTGAGTAATTTTGGTAAAACAACTTTCGATGTCAAATCTTGACCACCAATTTACATAGAAAGTTCTTTGGATTTCAGGAAGACCAATATGATCTGTGGATAAATCAAGGCTCCATTGCCATATCCAATTGATTTGAAATTCTGTGCAATACCACAGAAGATTTTGTCCAATAATTTGATTTGTCCGGGCAGATAAAATTGGATGATATTTTGCCCACATAGTAAATGTTTCTTGCATTTTGTTCGGGAATAAATTTAGTTCTGGAGAATGAGTTTCCAACCAATGATAGAACTAAGAAGGAAACTTTTATTCAGAGTCCATAATTTCTGGATTTATAGTAAAGAATCATGAATGGGTTCATATCGGGTTTTGATAATAGAACATGAGTGACCATGCCTGAATATAGTCCCAGTAATTTTATTTGAGATCATTTTGTTTGGTTGTTCGAGGGGTATAAACAAATAAGCCTCATTCCTGTGGATGAATTACCCTAATAATATAACACTTTGAGTGTGTTATAGGTGATTTGAAGTTACCTTCATCATAATAATGATGAACTATTTGTACCGATTGAGATTCTATAAGAATTGCTTCATAATAATAGCGAAGCTTGCCTTCATGGACGAGATAGTGTTGGGTGCCCATATATCGTTCTTTGAAAAACAGACATCTTTTTGATTCATAAGTATATCTTTTTTGGAAAGAGTGATTATAGATTCAACCACTGATTTTTTGATAAACTGGGATCCTTGTTCAAGGACCTCTTTTGCTGTTTTAGGTTTTTCTGATGTTGATTTTGATGATTCCCCTACAGTGGGAAAATTTGTATGATAACCTGCGGATTTTTGGCCTCTGCCTCAGCCACGGCCTCGGGTTTCCATATAATACATTTAATATATATAAATATAATACCAAATACTATATTATGTATATATATTAAATATGTCTACTAAAACCCAAAATGATAGAAACAAAACACTAAGTAAAACTTTCCAGAACAATGCTGAGAATCCTCCAATGCTAAACAAAACTTCACTCGGGAACAAATTGGCTTACAAAATCAAAATTTCGAGATTCAACAACACAACTTCTACAACAACTGACGTGCCTCGGGTTGCATTTAAAAGAAAAATTAGTAAAGTCCCAAACTTTAAATCATTTTCCTACTTATTACGTGTTTTTCTTTTGTAGGTATCATTTATGGAAGGATCGCATAGGGAGCACTTGGAGGATTCACCATTCGGCCCATGGGAATTTGTCTTCCCGGCCCAATAATTTGTAATTTTATTTTTGAACTTATTTGGCATACATTCGCCTTTATTGTAAGGATTTTATAATTGCATTTCATGCATTAGATTGTGTGGTTAGGAGTAGATGTATGATGGTGGATTATGGGTTGAAGAATTTCAACTCAAATATTCAAAGAAAAAGTCTACAACAAATGGAGCCCAAAGGAAGCCTTGGCCCAAAGAAGAGCCCACAAAAAAAGGTATAATTTTGCAAGTACAAAAGTTAGTGGCAACATGGATTGATGATGTGGCAAGATTCCCTCCATTGATCCATTTAGGCATGGCATTCATCTCCTCCCTAGGATGTGTGCTTGTTTGCCTTGATCTTGGTCATCCATCCTTTTTGATCCAAGGGCCCTAATCCACCTAGGACTTCTATAAATGCATGGTATTAGTGTTTGTAGACAACTTTTTGCCAAATCAATATACTACTATTTCCCTAAATCTCCCAAATTCCTTTGGTGATTTTCCTTGGTTCTTTGAACCAAGAGGAGTTAGCCTCCATTGCTAACCTAGCTTGGGTTGCTAGGTTAGCTCTTATTCATTCCCTCACCATCTCCATTGGGAGTTGGATCGAGGAAGAAAATCCCCGGCCTACGGTGGTCGTTTTCCGTAGGAAAACGTTTATTCTTGAGCCTAACCCGTAAGATCGCTCAAGGAACCTCCAAGGGTATTTTCCTTATTTTTATTGCTATCACAATCACACAAATCCACCTCTAAATTTCGGCTCCACAATATCCACACACTCACCTTTATTTTTATGTCATTTTCTTATTATCTTTGCATTATATTTCCTTATCATCTCTAACTTCTATTATCATTTCATTCTTCTTATTTCTCTTTATATTTCTCACTATTAATCACCATCTCATAGTCGGCCATATCAATATTAGCTTGTTGTTATTTTCTTGCATTTTATTTTAGTCTTTTCTTCATTTATTTCAATATCCTCCACTAGCACACAACCGAGCACAAACCTAGCATTTTTGTGGGTTGTACACGGGCCCCTTTTCTAAGGGACCCCGTGTCAAGTGGTATCAGAGCCACAAGGCTTCCCTTAGGGTTTTAGTGCCATGACAATAGTCAAATTCGGCACAAAACCGGGATAGCGGCTCTTTTAAATTTCCGCATTAATTTCTATATATTTTGTGCTAACTTGAGCTAAATTTTGTGCTAATCTAAACTTTACTATTGCTGCCATTATTTTGCTATCTAATGCTTGTTTAAATGAGAAAAAAAAATATGGTGGACAATCCTACAAAAGAAGTGCACAAGGTAAGCTTATAAAATCTCTTAATTTCCTCTCTTTAATTTTCGGATTCTCCTCCTTTTTGTGCCACGGTTTTCTACCTTGTTTTTGCTTTATTTGAGTCCTTATTTTCCTTTAGATTTAAGCCGAAACTCTGTCAAAAATTTGGTAGAAAAGCAAGCATGAAATCGGTCTAAAGAAAAATTGCTAAAACCGGGTTATATTTGTTGCATAATTTTTACGGTTTTTGCTTCTTGCCACGGTTTCTTAACACTTCTTGTTGACATTTGAGCCATGATTAACACTTAGATATTATCCAATAATTATATTAATTTTCTGGAATTTTTGGTGTTAAAGAATTGGCTTGGATTTATCGTTATTGAAATCGGATTATTATTGCCTTATATCATCGATTTTTGCATCTTCATGATATGTTCAAATTTGCCTAATAATTTGCTGATTATTGCTCTTGTTTAACTTATGAACTCACCTATTATATGCTGTTAATTAAATGCACGAAAATTGGTTTATAAGAGTTTAGCAATTGCATGACTAAAAGTGGTAAAATTGAACGAAACACCCCACGAAAATTCTGCTTATTAATCTGAAAATTTCAGCATGTTTCTCTTGATTAAAGTTGTGAATTAATATTGTTACTTGCTGTTTTTGGGAATAATTAAGTTTATATTAATATTGTCTTGAGTGGATTTGGTGTAGAATTGATAACTTGGTTAAATTGGGCTAAATTTGTGGTGATTAGCATTTATTGAAAATATTCATTTCTATAGTTAATTTGTTAAGTGTTTAATGTTATCATTAAGTTGTTTCCTTAAGTGAGCATGATCCCTATTTTATTTTTGTCTTAGCTAAGAATTCCCCCTTAGTGCTTGAAATTTTCCTAAGACATTAACCATATAATCACCTCACCAATTATGATGAACAACTTAGACAAGAATTGAGATTTTAATTAAACACTTAATTATGACTAATAGGAGTGGTTTTGCACATGACACACCAAACAAAGAACCAAATCGTGCGAGGGGCACTCCCCTTCCCGAACCTACACGTCACGAAGGTGAGACTAGTGCTCAAGGAGGCATGCAAGGACAAATCGATACCTTAACGAGTGTAGTTCATAGTCTTGCCCAACAAGTCCAATCCCTTTTAAACAATCCTTCCCGTAGAGAGACCAATGAACAAGTCCCTTCTCAAGAAACCTCATCTAGGGTTATTCCCGAACGTCCTAGACGTCGTAATCATACCCCACAAACCCCTATAGAGGAAGATTGGAGTGGACCCCGAAGAAGGAGACAACAATACTATTCAGAGGATGAGGATTGGGTTGATGATGAAGAGTATCGCCCAAATCGTCGTAGGGACATCGACGACCTCCGCAACATCAAGATTACCATTCCCCCTTTCGATGGAACGTGTGACGGGCACACTTATCTAGATTGGGTTGATAAAGTTGAGAGAGTTTTCGAGTGCCATGATTACTCCGAGCGAGTAAAGATTCAATTAGCCTCTCTTGAACTCACGGGCCACGCCGCCTTGTGGTGGTCCAACCTTAAAGCCCAAAGAATTAGAGCCTTAGGACCTCCCGTTACAACTTGGACTTCCATGAAAGACTTAATGCACCATAGGTTCGTCCCTCGTCACTACAAGCATGAACTCTTTCATCAACTTCACACTTTAAAGCAAAATAGCCTCTCGATAGATGAGTATCTTACCGAATTCGAAACACTTAACATGCGGTGCGCAATTGATGAACCCCAAGAACAACTCATCGCTAGATTCATAAGAGGCTTAAATCGAGACATAGGAGATCTTGTAGAGATGCAACAATTGGAGACCATGGAATTGGTCATCCAACTATCCCTCACGGTGGCGAGGCAATTGAAAAGAAAGCGCAAGACCGACTTGCCAAACAAATTTTCTCCCCGTAATTTCAATTCCGAAAAATCCACCCAAAAACACGAAGAGAAGAGTCCGTTCAACCGAAATTGGCCCCCGAAAAGGCCCAATACCCCTCACCATCCCCCAAACAAAAGCCAAGAATATCTACCTAAAGGACCAAGAGCACGCGAAGTCCAATGCTTTAAGTGCCTAGGGAAAGGACATTACGCTAATGAATGTAGAAACCACCGTGTCATGGTTATGAAGGAGTCAACGGGAGAGTGGGAAAGTGAGGACGATGAAGGTCAATATAACAAGTTGGAAAAAGAAGTAGGAATTGAGGAAAGCGAAGTTGACACCGAAGAATGCAAGCCCCAAGATGGACATTTGTTAATGGTCATTAGGCGAGCATTGACATCTAAACACGTGGACAAGGACTGTCAACGTGAAAATTTATTTCATAGTCGATGTGCTGTTAAAGAAAAAGTTTGTTCACTTATTATCGACGGGGGAAGTTGCATAAATGCGGCCTCCCAAGACATGGTCGACAAATTGGGATTAGAAACCGTTACCCATCCTACACCCTATAAGCTTCAATGGTTGGACGATACCCATGAACATGTAATAACTAAGCAAGTAACCGTAAATTTCACCATAGGAAATTATCAAGACTCGGTTATTTGTGACGTTGTTCCTATGAGTGCCAGCCACATTTTACTAGGACAACCATGGCATTATGACTGCCGAGTTCATTACGACGGATTCCTCAACCGATACATTTTCAATTTTGGAGGAAGAAAGTTAAAATTACTACCAATGACTCCCGAGCAAGTTGCTCAAGATGAGGCCACCCGCCAAAAAGGAAAATCAAAGGAAAATTTACTATTGTCAAAATGCGGGTTGAGTGAAAGTCAAGAAACCCCTCCTATCATTTGGCATGACAATCCCTTATACGAAGAAAAGATGTCCTATGCATTGGAAAATTTTGAAGAAAGGAAAATAAGTGAAGAAGGCATTTTTGGCATACGAAGTATGGTTGTAGCTCCATTTCCTTCCTTTATTAAGGAACACCCAAACCCTTTATTTGCCAATGAATTGTCTTGCCAATTGGATGATGTATCTACATGTCCTCATGAGAAGACAAAATTAAACAACGAAATCATCTTTGGATTAGGTAGCATGATCATCACTCCCTTTCTTTTCCGCCCAAAACTTGAGGAAATTTTTCGATCCGTTCCATCCCTTAGGAAGAGGTTAATCTATGGCCTAGAGCCAACCCTTTCCCTCCCTATTTTCATTCTTAGAGCTATACACACAATCAGGCATTTTGCTCCTTTTGTAGCCCATAAGCGCCCTATCTTTCAATTTGGTAGATTACCAAAACCTTGCGCCCCACCGATTGATTTTCACAAATTCTACCATAGGACTAGGGTTAAGGTTCTATTGGTAAATAAATTTTCTTTTGAGGTCTTAAGGATAATTGGAATATTTCTTTGGTCGGAGAACTTTAGCATTTCCACTTTACTATTTGTCGGATTCACCTACTTTGGAAAATTTCCTTCCATCACCGAGCAATCGCCCTCTAAAGTAGCCGTTGAATTAAATTTTACCACTCCCACCAAAGAAAACATTAGTAAGACCATCCTAACCCTTATCCTTTTCCATCTAGAACATCTCTTGGTGAAGCGCTTTGTAACGAAAGAACATACCCTCATGGCATTCAAATTCGAGCCTTCAAGGAGTACACAAGACATTGTAGGGGACATTATTGGGGAAAAGTCAACTAACGGATTTGAGGTCAAATCCTCAAATCACCCGGAGAGGATGACGTGCCTCGGGTTGCATTTAAAAGAAAAATTAGTAAAGTCCCAAACTTTAAATCATTTTCCTACTTATTACGTGTTTTTCTTTTGTAGGTATCATTTATGGAAGGATCGCATAGGGAGCACTTGGAGGATTCACCATTCGGCCCATGGGAATTTGTCTTCCCGGCCCAATAATTTGTAATTTTATTTTTGAACTTATTTGGCATACATTCGCCTTTATTGTAAGGATTTTATAATTGCATTTCATGCATTAGATTGTGTGGTTAGGAGTAGATGTATGATGGTGGATTATGGGTTGAAGAATTTCAACTCAAATATTCAAAGAAAAAGTCTACAACAAATGGAGCCCAAAGGAAGCCTTGGCCCAAAGAAGAGCCCACAAAAAAAGGTATAATTTTGCAAGTACAAAAGTTAGTGGCAACATGGATTGATGATGTGGCAAGATTCCCTCCATTGATCCATTTAGGCATGGCATTCATCTCCTCCCTAGGATGTGTGCTTGTTTGCCTTGATCTTGGTCATCCATCCTTTTTGATCCAAGGGCCCTAATCCACCTAGGACTTCTATAAATGCATGGTATTAGTGTTTGTAGACAACTTTTTGCCAAATCAATATACTACTATTTCCCTAAATCTCCCAAATTCCTTTGGTGATTTTCCTTGGTTCTTTGAACCAAGAGGAGTTAGCCTCCATTGCTAACCTAGCTTGGGTTGCTAGGTTAGCTCTTATTCATTCCCTCACCATCTCCATTGGGAGTTGGATCGAGGAAGAAAATCCCCGGCCTACGGTGGTCGTTTTCCGTAGGAAAACGTTTATTCTTGAGCCTAACCCGTAAGATCGCTCAAGGAACCTCCAAGGGTATTTTCCTTATTTTTATTGCTATCACAATCACACAAATCCACCTCTAAATTTCGGCTCCACAATATCCACACACTCACCTTTATTTTTATGTCATTTTCTTATTATCTTTGCATTATATTTCCTTATCATCTCTAACTTCTATTATCATTTCATTCTTCTTATTTCTCTTTATATTTCTCACTATTAATCACCATCTCATAGTCGGCCATATCAATATTAGCTTGTTGTTATTTTCTTGCATTTTATTTTAGTCTTTTCTTCATTTATTTCAATATCCTCCACTAGCACACAACCGAGCACAAACCTAGCATTTTTGTGGGTTGTACACGGGCCCCTTTTCTAAGGGACCCCGTGTCAACAACCGAATCTTAAACGCTTCACGAAATGCCCCCCAAACAAACCCAAGAGCAAAATACCAATTTTACTCTGCACGAAACTTTGGAATTCCACCACATAGGACTTTAAAACTATCAGTTTCACTAGCTTGATCGAAAGATCACACATGGCTAAACGCTAACGAAAACAAGACAATTGAAATTAACACAAACAAGTTGATCTCGAATAATGCAAAAAATTAACTCATAAAAATTTAATAATATAAAATAAGCTAATATTACAGATGTAGAAGGAGATCACAAAATTCTTTTCTTCAATTCACTCGGATCTTGTCTTTTGATATTTTGGCATACTTTTGGGGGAGGGGGAGGGGGGATTTCCCCATAAGAAAACTACTTCTTTGAATTATGATACATCTAATTTATAAGACTCCTAGGTATATGTATACGACAATACACAAACTTATAAAATACACACTTGAAAATATATTAACTTCTCAAATACATGACCCACTCATACATAAATTACTAATCTGAAGATAATTTTTCAATCATGCATGAACTAACCAAAAGACACAAACCAATGGACACATTCTTCAAATTGAGTTAATTTTAAACACCCTCCTTTAAACTTAATATTCTTATACCTTCAACTATCAATCTTCTTCTTCTTTATTGACACGGTGGTGGCATGAACTTGCTTTATCGATTCTTCATTTTTTGGGGTTATTTTTTCTTCACGAGTTTGTAGAAAACTTAGTTGATGTGCCAAGAGAAGCCATCACTCGATCACAAGCCAAATGCTTGGTTGAGCCTTTAACTGATAAGTGTGCTCTTTTTGTAAGTGAAGCATCATTTGAAGACTTGTGGATGCAGCCAAGTGTATTAGATTTGGAGAAGCCTTTCCACTTGCTAACATTGGAGCAACCCTCGGCCACCTCAAAAATAGCAGAATGAACTTGTCTTGAAGCAACTTGTGTAATTGATCACCTAGTTTGCTTCTTTAGTTACTTTTGCCTCCTTGTTGTTTGGCCGAACAATCTTAGCAATTAGGAGACTCTTTTTAGTTGTGTTTTGTGAAAGAGGAGACCACTTGAAAGTTACATTTGGAAAGAGGAGTGGCTTTGCCAAAATTGGCCAAGCCTTTATGTACTCGGCTAGGTGTACTAGCCAAAAACACTCTTTTGTTCCTTCCTTGTGGTTGCTATTTGGAAACCCGAATTTTTAAAGTAAAGTGGTACCTAGTGTGGAATCCGCCGTCTCAAATGGGGAAGGAAGCGCCAGAGGAGTGAAAGAATAAAAAGGTAAAAAAATAAAATAAAATAGTTTTATTTTTATTTCTTATTCTCCCCTATTTATTCCCACGTGTACAACCTCATTAACCTATCCTTCATAAAAACCTTTCTGCGAAAACATTTCAATAGAGGCTTTTCTAACCGCTGAGAACGCCGCACGCAGAGCCGAGAGGGGGAAACGATCGGCAACAACCTGGTTTCGGATTCCAACGATTTTTGGTTCAAAACGCTCCTTCCCTTCTTCTCTTCAACCATTGTGAAACAATTTTGAACGACAAAAATTGGTAAGTTAAAACCCTCTTTTCTTTGTGTTAAAACGTAGATTTTGGGTGAATACTTTCCTTGTTAGAATCGGTGGTTGAAATCTTCTGATATTTGTTTGGAGGAAGAAGAATTTTATTTGTTGCTTTAATTTGGAAGTTGATGAGCGGAGAATTGACAGATTTGGAGATATTAAGAAAACCAACTTTACTGTTGGTAGGGACTGTTACATTAGGCAACTCTACATATTGGATCAAGATCTTTAAATTGGTCAAAAGAATGTTTAAGAAAATGGACCTATATTTATAGAAATTTCAGAATTTTTAGGGAATCACCTAAATCTCACAATCAAGATTTGAGATTTCAATGGTTCGTTATTTTAATTAGAGGTTTGAATTGTGGAAAATTGACAGGTTGGAGGAACCAACTTATTTAATTAAGTCTTTGGACTTTTGGACAACGGAATATTAAACCTTGGTTTTCACCTTTTGTAAGTTCAATCGAGGTTTGGATTTATTTTATTTTCGGTTAAGCATTATTATTTTTAATTCACTTATTTGGCATAAACTGTTCATTTAATTTTGTGTTATTGTATTTTCACACATTTTTCAACTGCATTATTTCAATCATTGATAAAAATTGTGTGGTTTTAACTAGAAGTAATAGGACAGCTGAAAAGCCGTGTCCTTGGGCGCGAAACCCTAAACCTGATCAGGGTAATTATGGCGTGCGACCGCCTCATGTCGATGTTTTGGCCTATGGCCCAGTGTGCTCGGGGTCCGTGAGAGGCTCCATTTTCACCGATCATCTATTTAAATTGAAAACTGTATTTTTATTAAATTTCTGCATAATATTTTACAACTGCTGGAAATAAACTCTATCCCTATTGAGTTTAGTCGACTCACCCCAAACGACTACTATTTTTCAGGATTCAGTAAAGGAGAATTTAATTATCGACACGGGAACAATCACCTTGCAAAAATTTCCTATTTTAGTAAATTTTTTTTGAGGAAGTATCTTTTATTTTTAAGGTGAGACACTACTGTGGATGTGTAAGTTTTGTTGTATTTAATTCACATGTGTTATTTTATTTGGACATATATTATTATATCATCTGGTGTTACTTGTTGGACCTGTTTATTTATCTGTTTGGGCTCTAAATCTTAATTGATTAATATTCCGCTGCGTTTGGTGAAATTTGGTGTTAAGGGTCGGGCGATCTAGTCCTTTTTGGGTCGGGTCGTTCGCCGTTCTGTTGCGGGTCCCCTTTTGGGGCGTGACAGAATAAAATGGTATCAGAGCATAGGTTGCTCATCTTGAAAAGTGACACTTATAAGATAGATGATGTGATGATATACGAGAATTATTCTTGTGCCTAAGGATGTGATACAAAGGCTGATTGGGTCAAATATGCTATTTGGAAAGCATCTCGAGTTTGTTCGCTAGAGAATGAGGATATTTCATATACGTGCATATGTGGTTTAGAGTAGTTGGAAATTAATGGAGAAGCGGTAAGTGTACGCTTCGTAAATTGAGATAAGGGATGGAATAAGAGGATTAGAACTCTTTTGGATTAGTTTGTGAACCTTTGAGATTATCTGAAAAATAAGAAATACATCTTATGATATAAGTATTGGTCTCTTCTAGAAAATTCAAGACTTATATTGTCTTACTGGGAATTCTTTAGTCCGAGTTAGAGATTGTTGTTCGTAAATTTTAATTCAAAGACGAATTGTACGTATATTCCCGGTTCAAGAAAATATGGGTGAACGTTCTCAATATGTCTTCATTTTGTGTGTTTCGGCTCAAGGATAGGTCTCTGTTGAAGTGGTTAAAGATTCTTGGATCAAGATTGTTATGAGAGAACCTTTATTTTTAGAAAAATATTGTCAAATTATAGAGTTGTCTTGTGGTATTAAGGTGTTGGTTGCGATAAATTAATGATAAGTTTAAAAAGTATCAGATTAATAAAATCTGTTTATGACTAACGAGGATATAGTCCGGTTCTATTTTGTTGTTCAAAGTATAAAGAATTTGACTTTAGAAATTGTTTAAATAAGTATAAGAAGAGAGATGATTGGAAATGGTCTATTATGATGAATATTAAGAGTCATGGAAGATGGACTTTTTGGACATGCTTATATAGTTAAAGGGTTAACTTCTATGATTAGTGTGGTTGATGCGTTGTTCCTAGTACAACTATTTATTTTCACAAGTTGAGTATGGTTGGACTTTACAAAATTCTTTTGTTAACACAAATTTCAACATTTTTTTTGTTGAAGTGTTTTGGTAGTCAACATGTGTGTACGAAAATTATTTCATAATGATTCTTGTTAACCATGTTTGTGGGCTTGTTAAGTGAACATTGGACAAGCACATGGTGCTAGCCTTATATTGACATTATATTATTGGCTTATGTAACGAGTGTAGAAGATTAAAGCATTTTGGTGGTGTGCTTCTTTATTAGTGGTGACCATGTGACAGTGAAGAGGTATCTAGATTTGTCGGTTGTAATCATGTGTTCTGACATCTGTTCTTGAGGATATGCCCGGTTACCACCCGACCACGAGATTTATATGTCATTATGTTGCATTAATTTGAATCTACCATTGCTCCAATTTCTTATACTCTATTAATAATAAATTCAGTTTAGTGAAGAAGTCTGCGTACAAAATGGAATGATTTATAGTGTTGGGCTTGCATGGGTACTGCACCGTGGGATGTACCTTTATGATTCAATTAGAGACATTATCGTTGACGTAACTGAATTTGATTGTCAGGTGTTAGATTAATGTTACCATAGATTGGTATATCAGAGGAGAATGTTAAGAATCTATTCTATTGTTTTTGGAGTATTTGATGTTGGACTTGCATATGCCACTTATGTAAAGGGTTTGAGCTCCATATTGGTCATGTTAAGACTTATGTTGAGCACTAAACATTTAAAAACTGTGTTGTGAGAATGTAAAAATCTTTGGTTATATACTCAATGAAAGAAATGTTGCTTTTGGATTACTAAGGTTAAATAATTAATAGACAATGTTACTTAAGGTGACCTTTCATTGGATCAAGCTTAGTTTGTGACCGTGTTGGATTGGGAGCAACCAAAGAATATTATTGATGTTTATATTTTTGAGAATTAGCTAGTTGTTGTTGTTGTTGTTGAGGCGATGACATTTGTCTTCTATGCTCAATCTTTTGACTCCTTTTACAGTAAAGAGTGTTGAGAATGTTTGAAATGAAGGAATCTGTCAACCTTAAAAGTTAGACACGAATTGAGACTGACACCTAAGTTGAAAGTGATCGATAGTGATTGATAAAAGAGATTTATTTAGATGCTCGAGTTGTACATTTTGAACGTGTGATAATACATCCTTGTAGAGTTCATGTATAAGTATTGTGAAGATTGAGGTATTAAAAGTGAACTTACACCACTTATGGATTACGGTTGATCTTAACAATCTTTTGTCTCCATGTGACAAATTTCTCGTAAGGTGTGAAAGTGAGTTGGTTTATATGTCATTTAAATATGTATATCACTTTAGTCAACGTGATTAGAATCTCATATAAAAGGGAAAGTTTGATTATATAAATTTGGTTGTAATTTTATCTTGAAAAGTCATACTGGTGAGTTAATGATATGACAGTGTTTTGGTTGACACCCTAAAGACTTTATTTTATATTCAGGGTGAAAAGATTGAGAGCGTCTTTTGACAAGACCTAGAAGTGAGAGGTTGAATCATTGATCTGATGGTTTTTGTATGCAATTTAATATAGCTCCTACTATTTTGCAACATATCAAGGAAATACTTAATCATGAATTTAACAAAATGTTTGGTCAGTTGAGTAATGTAAGATGAGAAAGTTGAGTTGGTGCATTTATATTTTGCAAGGACAAAATTATGAGATCAAATGACATTGTTAATGTAGTCAAATTTTGGATGGATTGCCATGGAACTGAATATAGTGGTATGATATATGGTTGAACTTTGACTTATCTATGGTTTGGGGCTAAACAATAGAAACGTGTTAGACTATTCAAAATGGTATATTTGGAGTGGACATTTGAAGACATTACGATGGATTTTGTTATCTATAATGGGAATTGTGCACGACCATTTTAATGTCGAATTTTTATGAATTGTTTGCCAACCATCATTTCGTCTGAGTGTGGATAAATTTCTCTTGAGAAAGCTTTGTAGAGGACATAAATTTTGTTGTGTTTCATTTAGTTATATTTTATATGAACCCAAAGTTTATGTCTAAGTTTTTGAACCCATGCTGAGGATTTTGGGCAATGAAATAACTTCGATTTGACTTATCACCTTACGACAGTTCGCTTTTAATGATACGTTGAGGACGTGAGATTTGATTCTTAGTTATAATTTTTGAATCATTTAATAGATACAAAGTTTGTGTTGCTATAGAAATAGAATGAAGAACTATGCAAACTTTTAGAGGTGAGATGTGTTGTTTGAAACTCATGGTTTTGAGTTTCTGAAAGTTAGGATGTTGTTTTGGTGTGAAGATAAGTTGGTTATGAGTGCAATGGAAGAATCACAATGAAAGAGAAAGTACTTGGGAACTTGAATCGGAGATGAGAATAAAGTATCCCCAATTATTTAGTGATATAACCTAAGTTGATTCAAATTTCGAGGACGAAATTTCATTAAGTGAGGGAGAATGTGGAATCCGCCGTCTCAAATGGGGAAGGAAGCGCCAGAGGAGTGAAAGAATAAAAAGGTAAAAAAATAAAATAAAATAGTTTTATTTTTATTTCTTATTCTCCCCTATTTATTCCCACGTGTACAACCTCATTAACCTATCCTTCATAAAAACCTTTCTGCGAAAACATTTCAATAGAGGCTTTTCTAACCGCTGAGAACGCCGCACGCAGAGCCGAGAGGGGGAAACGATCGGCAAAAACCTGGTTTCGGATTCCAACGATTTTTGGTTCAAAACGCTCCTTGCCTTCTTCTCTTCAACCATTGTGAAACAATTTTGAACGACAAAAATTGGTAAGTTAAAACCCTCTTTTCTTTGTGTTAAAACGTAAATTTTGGGTGAATACTTTCCTTGTTAGAATCGGTGGTTGAAATCTTCTGATATTTGTTTGGAGGAAGAAGAATTTTATTTGTTGCTTTAATTTGGAAGTTGATGAGCGGAGAATTGACAGATTTGGAGATATTAAGAAAACCAACTTTACTATTGGTAGGGACTGTTACATTAGGCAACTCTACATATTGGATCAAGATCTTTAAATTGGTCAAAAGAATGTTTAAGAAAATGGACCTATATTTATAGAAATTTCAGAATTTTTAGGGAATCACCTAAATCTCACAATCAAGATTTGAGATTTCAATGGTTCGTTATTTTAATTAGAGGTTTGAATTGTGGGAAATTGACAGGTTGGAGGAACCAACTTATTTAATTAAGTCTTTGGACTTTTGGACAACGGAATATTAAACCTTGGTTTTCACCTTTTGTAAGTTCAATCGAGGTAGGGATTTATTTTATTTTCGGTTAAGCATTATTATTTTTAATTCATTAATTAAATTCACTTATTTGGCATAAACTGTTCATTTAATTTTGTGTTATTGTATTTTCACACATTTATCAACTGCATTATTTCAATCATTGATAAAAATTGTGTGGTTTTAACTAGAAGTAATAGGACAGCTGAAGAGCCGTGTCCTTGGGCGCGAAACCCTAAACCTGATCAGGGTAATTGTGGCGTGCGACCGCCTCATGTCGATGTTTTGGCCTATGGCCCAGTGTGCTCGGGGTCCGTGAGAGGCTCCATTTTCACCGATCATCTATTTAAATTGAAAACTGCATTTTTATTAAATTTCTGCATAATATTTTACAACTGCTGGAAATAAACTCTATCCCTATTGAGTTTAGTCGACTCACCCCAAACGACTACTATTTTTCAGGATTCAGTAAAGGAGAATTTAATTATCGACACGGGAAAAATCACCTTGCAAAAATTTCCTATTTTAGTAAATTTTTTTTTGAGGAAGTATCTTTTATTTTTAAGGTGAGACACTACTGTGGATGTGTAAGTTTTGTTGTATTTAATTCACATGTGTTATTTTATTTGGACATATATCATTATATCATCTGGTGTTACTTGTTGGACCTGTTTATTTATCTGTTTGGGCTCTAAATCTTAATTGGTTAATATTCCGCTGCGTTTGGTGAAATTTGGTGTTAAGGGTTGGGCGATCTAGTCCTTTTTGGGTCGGGTCGTTCCCCGTTCTGTTGCGGGTCCCCTTTTGGGGCGTGACACCTAGACCACTCTTTTTGACTATTGGAGGCAGCTTAGTTGAATGTAAAAATCAAATAACCATTCTTCCCCTAAACCTTGAAGCTTTTCGATATCAAGTCCTCAATCATTCAATGAGTAATATCCAATTGTGTTGTTGTTGTTGGTATCCAATTTGTGAGAGTCAAAGTGGTAACATTTCTATTGCAACATTTCTCCTCCCTTTCTTGGCGTGGAGAATCACTAACAATGTTGTATTTTAACTCTCATCCAATGCTAGTTGGAGTGTTTCCTTTCAAGAATGAGCCAAACCCCAAGAGGTGCTGTTATTACCTCCTCAGACTAGCAAGCACTCTTTCATTCATAACTTTTCATCCACAACGATTCAACTTCTGATTTCTTTGGAGGTCATTTCGATCACATCGAAAGTAAGTTGTCTTTAAAATTTCAGCTCATTTGAAGTTCGTTTGAAGAAGTTGTTCATTGGCAAAATAGAAGCATTTTCGGCCAAATAGTTTTTGTTTGCAAGAGTTTTGTACTTCAACTTGCAAGCCTTAGTTAAAGCACGTGATTAGTCATCAAATCTTTGTACTCCTCGATATTGCTCCTATCATAAAAACCTACCCTCATGATGGTCTTGCAACATAGTTATCTTGCAACTCTGCAGCAATCACCTCAATGATGGCCTTCTCACTCTCCTTTCTTTAGGGGCTAGGCCTCGGATAACTCTACCAATGCTAGAGAACAACATTCTCTTCTTTAGGGGCTCCGATGACTTCAAGCTTCAGTACAACATTATCTCTCTTTCAACAAAATACTAGCTTGTTTATCAATGAAGTATCTTGCTTCAATAACACTTTATCTTTCCAAGGAAGTAATTTCAAAAAACTATTGTTCCTCTCACATGATATAACCTGGCCCTTAAACTATCTTTTCTTTAAATGACATTCTTGGCTCTGAAGTACCTCGGATCTAATGTAAACTAGGTTTGATTTTTTTTTTTTTTTCTTAGAACGAGGAAGATAAATTTTTGAGAAGTATAAATAAGGAGAGAGAGAAAGAACTTGAAAAACTTTTTCTTTTTGATTGCTTTTGGTTTTTGTTGGATACAAAATGATTAAACTTACACCCTATTTATAACTCTTTTTGCATGTATAAAATCACATATGAATCGTCTGATTAATCTAATACATGTACTAACACATAATAATTCACCTAGTCACATGAACTACACTTTAATAAACTATACAATCACATGAACAAATGTACCTATATATACATGAATTAGAACATTCTAGATTACTCTTCACAAATGTATGGACTTGATCAAAACCGAATCAGAGACATACATTAACAAAAACATTGTATCAAACGATGCATAGAGATACATGAACTAAAAGGTTAGTGGAATTAATTTTATAATTTCAACATATCTTTGTGTTCTCTTAAATTGTCTAATTTGTGTTAATCTTAGATAGTCTAATTTTTTCTCTTTCCCTAATTTTCTTCTTCTTTTAACTGTTCTTTTCAAATCATGCGACATTGTGAACAACTTAAGAAAGAAAAAATAATGATAATTTATTTTGTGAGAAATAAAATTCGTGATGATTATTAAATTTTTTACACATAAACAATGTTTAAGATAATCGAATTATCGTGATTTCAGTCCAAATATTCAAATTTGGACGAAAGGCATCTGTTCAAATCATAAGATAATGATATAAAATTAGATGCCATAACTTAGTGTCGCTGTTAGGTGCAGCTACATTAATGGTTAGTCTCCATCATGGTCTGGTGGGGGTGACTACTCAGGCAAATGGGTCAACTTCCTCGATCTGTCTTCTCCTCCCAAATGTTTAAAATATGCTCATAAAAAAATCCAAAATTTCTGTACCTTTGACTCCAATCTGATGATGACTCTATTATTGTGGATGTTCGATTACTTTTATAAGTCTATTCAAAACACCCAAGTTGAGAAGACATGCAAATTTTTGCTCGTTTACTGACTAACTATTTTTACTGATTTTTCCAAATCAAGTTTTCAATTAACAAATAATTGTATAATTATTTTTCTCTGTTCAACGTTTAATATTTCTACACAGAAAGTATCAAATCGTCACATTAAAACACATAAAATTCTAGTGGATGTCTTCTTTTCTTTTTTTTTTTTTTTTTTTTGGTTGTCGTAGGAAGAGAGAAACCACTATATGAAAAAAGAAAACTTATAATACACCAAAACTTGTTTGTCACATGATAAATGTTTCAAAACCTAACCTTATAATTAAGCAACATAAATTGACAATATTCGTCCTTTGCTTAATATTTTTCCACTAAATTTCCAGCTCATAATATTGAAAATGATGACCATTTTGTACATAAAATTAGACTTAATGTTCTCCCATTTTTTGTCAAACGAAGAGAGAAGCCATTAATATCAGAAACTTATAACGCGTCAAAGGGAAGATGATTGTCACTTGATAAACGTTTCAAAATGTCAATGTCAATGTCGTCAAGTTTGAAATTGAGTGGGAATCAAACTAAATCAAGATAAATACAGAATTAATACTGGACCAGAGGATTAGTCTATGAACACAATAACTTCTATTAAGAAAAAGAAGACAACTCGTAAACAAAAAGAAGATCAGCTCTGACGCTTAGATTGCTTGGAGTACTTGCCAACTAGATTTGATTTTTCCACAAGAAATTGTGGAGAATCAGTGCAAGTGTTGGCAGCAGACACATATTTGGCCAAGAGGGTAAATGTTTTGGAACCGTATTGATTCTGAATCATTCTCCACAGCATCCAAAATTTCGTCCTGAAATCATATTGTTTCAATAAATAATTAAAGCATCACATCACATCCCAATGACGAGCTGTTCCCATTATTTTCCACTTATAGTTTGGCCAGTTCACACCTTCTTTTCTCGTCTAGCAGATTCGTTCTGGGATAGAGAGAGAGAGAGAGTAAAAAAGAAATATACGTAGTTTGAGCACTTTCAAGATGTGGCCATATTATGGTACGATATAATTCTTTTTTCTGCCTAAATTGGCCCCGATTTGACTACACATGATTCATACCTGTACTGGAAATCGATGGTTTCCCTTTCGCTGTCTTTTTAGAATGGTGGGTGAATTACAATTATAGGAACATGGCTTGTTATTTCTATTGAGTTCTTCATATATATATATATATATAGACACACACACACACACAAATCTCTTCAGTAATTTCACTAATATTTAACTATGACTAAATAGTTTTTTTTTTTTTTTTCTCATTTGAAAGGTATATAGTCCGACTTTTGTTTCACTTAAATTATAACCCTAAATAATGAATTTCTTTTAAAAAAAAAAAAAAACCCTAACATACCAAACTTCCCTATCAAAAACTAACAAATCAAACATTGGCATGGGGTGATGACCTTGATGACCTTCCGAGCACCCCCGTTCACTATTCACGTAGAGAACGGGGGCCGATCTAAAATGAATGGCCTCATGTTCTCTATTTATCCCGTTTTATAAATTAATTTAAAAATAATATCAAACGATATTAGACTTATTTGAAAATTTTACCACATATATCACATTATAATAAGATAATTTGAAAATTTTCATGATTTTCTAACACTTGTACAATTTATTGTAATTTTAGTGAATTATTTCATAAAATAGAATTAAAACAATTATAATAAATCATACAAGTGTTAGAAAATCATAACAATTTATAGATTATCTTCACATGATGTGGTAAACATTTAGTAAAATTTTAAAATAAATTCAATATCGTTTGATATTTTTTAAAAATTAATTTATAAAACGGGATTAAATAATGTGGGTCGTTCTCCCATACCAGCCCCATGTTCTCAAGGACCGGCCCCATAGTCTTGGCACACATATAATATTTATTTTAATTTAATTTATAAAATGAAGAAGAAACGATGACTATTTTAAAAAAATACCAAACAATATTGGATTTATTTGAAAAGTTTACCACATTTTTCTTATATTATGGGAAGATAATCTAAAATTTTTTGTGATTTTCTAACACTTCTACGATTTATTCTAATTATTTTACATCTGTTTATAAAATAATTAGAATAACTCGTAGAAGTGTTAGAAAATCATGAAAATTTTTCAAATTTTCTTTTCATGGTGTGTAAACATGTGATAAAATTTTCAAATAAATCTAATATCATTTGATATTTTTTTAAAATTAATTTATAAAACGTGATAAATAGAGAACGGGGGGTGGTTCATTTTAGATCGACCCCCAGTTCTCTAAGTGAATAGTGAACGAGGGGTGCTCGGAGGGTCATTATTTCCTGTCAGGATTTGATTTGTTATTTTTTGATAGTTTAAGGTTTGATTTGTCAGGTGTTTTAGTTTAACTTTTTTTTAAAAAAAAAAAACTCATAGTTTAGTATTTAAATTGATTTTAGCCCTAAATTATTATACTTTTATTAAGATTCTCATAATTTAGATATTATTTGATTTTCGTCTTTATAATGTGAAATTATTTGCCATTATATTTCCCATTTCCCATTATGAAGATGTGAAATATAAGATCATAAGAAAAAAAAATTAGGGAAACAATTTGAATTTTGGGTAATGTTCGTAGAACAAGTTGTATTTATTAGATAATGGAAATACATGTAGAATTTGAAGTAGTCTAATTTTAAAAATGTATAAGAAATAATTTAGAAAAAGTAGCAGACTTTAAAATCACAGATAATTTATTGGACATCATTTTTTTCCTTTTAAAAGTTTAATAACTAACTTGCAAAACAATCAACTTTAATAGTCTCCAAATCACATTGCTTCTAGTGGTATTTGCCAAAGTTGGCAAGCCTAGCTTCCCAATTAGGTAGAAAAAACATTTATGCATCCAAAACTTTATTTGATACTTAAATGCATTATTAAATTATAAAAAAAAAAAGATCCTCACAGAATTTCTGTTCATGTTTTCATAATTTTTATTTTGGAAATTTTATATATTTTATGGGTATACATGGTGCGACCTAAAAGTGGGCGACGACATAAACGAGAAACGATCCAACCCTCAAGAAGATATGACCGTCCGATGTTTGGTAAATATATAGCTTGCAGTGGAAGACTTAGAAGCCAAATAGTATTATTATAGAAGACAACGAAAATAGTGGGCTTAATGCTTTGATTCAACAGAACTAACATGGTAGCATGATAATAATAGTGTGATGTGAAAATATAACATCATAATAAAGTGATACAAATAATCCAAATTGAATGAAAAACTCGATGAAGTTCTATAATAAGTTCTCATGAGATAGTAGTCTCTCGAAAGTAAATGAAACTAAAATAATAATTTCCAATTCTAATACGCATCGACCTACGGACGAAATGTAAAAACAACCGCGACAAGGTGCATGGTTCGATAAACTCGGTTCTAACCAAGAAGTACCCCAAACAACTAGTTTATAAATCTCAACCAAATCAAATTCAAATGCTCTGAAAACTTAACAGTGGTTGGCCAAAAATATAATTAAAATGCTCTTAAAATTTCAAGGCTAAAGTCGTTGTGACAAAAAAGTTGTGCATTAAACAAACTCACAAAAATTGCTTGGAGAAAACTGTTAAGTGGTCGAGAATACCCTAACTTCTAGAAAGAATAACTTTGTCAATATAAATCCAAATACTCTTAAAATTTAACACGGTCTTACTTGGTAAGTGGATGAAACACCCTTAAAATTTCAAGGGTTAACTCACTGTAGTTGAAACATTACGTATGGAGGAAGGTTTGCTGGTTGATAAGGTGATAAACAACACCTTGGATTTGGCTCTCTTTTGAATAAGAGGCATTCCAACTCGCTAATGAGAGAATGAAATACAACCTTGCTAGGATGTCTCCATGCCAATGAAGGGAGCTGGAAGGTTGCAATAGGAAATGCACCACTATGACTCTCACAAAATGAAACACAAGGAAACCACTCTTGCTCTCGGATATGACTCACCGAAGAGGAGAAATGAAGGAGCTTGAAGAGATGAAATGCAATTTGCAATTTCACTTTAAAAAGTTTCTTTCAATAGCCATAAGTATGACTTAAATAACCCAACCCTTCAGCCATTAGGGTTTACAAACACATTAAGCAAGAAGGAGGGTAAAATGAGGGGGTTCTCGGCCATGGTGCAAGCCAAGGACAAGAGTTATTTTGCCAAATTTGGCAAACTCTTTCTCTCTCCAAAGGTCTCTGTCAATGTGGACCCTCTTCTTTCAAATTGCAACACTCTTTCCCTCCATTACATATTCAGCCATGCAAGCAACAAGACCCTGAAAATAAGCTAAGGTCTTTTGAAAGGAAATAAAGAGGTAGTGATCGGTTACATTTGTTGTAAAAAAGGAAGACAGATTCCTTCTTCAACTCGAGGTGGACAAGGGATGCTCCTATGCTTGTCAGATGGCTTGACTTCTCCAAGTCTTCTGCCCCTTTGTTCTTCACTTCTTCAAGGAGGGAATGATGGAGGTTGGTCTCTTTAAGTGCTTCACGGGTTGAGTGTTCTTTGGTGCTCGAAAACTCGTCCTTTCCATTTTGTTCCAAGCATTTATTTACCCTTACCTTTGACTCAAGCTTCATCATCTTAGAGAGCCTTACCTTGGCTTGTTTGTTGACATCTAATGCCCTTAGATCTTCATGAATATGACCTATAACATGAAAAAATAAAATTAATAAGGAGTTTGGTTCAGAGTTGTGAGAGTGTGCCCATTGGCACGTCATCCTCCCTGGGTTGTTGAGGATTTGACCTAAAATCCTAAAAAGATGCTCTCTTCTTCTTCCTCCTTTTTCGCAAGATGGATAGCCAATTGACATAAGTGGTTGGTGTCTTTGATGAATCCCTTGGCTTTTAACTACCTCGCACAAGAAGTTTGCACTTCCTTTCTTGGTCAAAAGTAGAATAAGTTTGGCTCTTCCTTCCCTCCTTAATCTCTCATCCAAGGTCACTTGCTCTGGTTTTAGAGGGGCTAACTGGATCACTTTTTCACCAAACTCAAAGGTGTAACAATTGGAGCAATCATCATGAGTTGCTCTCCTATCGTATTGCCATAACCTACCTAAGAGACGGTGACTAGTATTCATTGGTACCACGTCGAACATGATTTTGTCCTTATAACTCCCAATAGAAAACTCTAGGCACACTTTCTCGATACCTTGATTTCTTTCCGATCATTTAACTACCTCACCTTGTAGGGGTTCGGGTGTAGAGTAGTCTCTAACCCCAACTTTTCTACAATATCACATGATGCCACGTTGGCACAACTACTTCTATTAATAATGAGGGAGCACACTTTCTCCTTCCCTAGACATCAGCTATGGAAGATGTTTTCCCGTTGACACTCTTCATTGACAACTTGAGTTGTTAAGGCCCTCCTCACAACTAACAAGAGTGGTCTCCCTTGAGGGAGGATCAGTTATTATTGTGGTTCGAGGTCCTCACTTTAGTTTTTCACTAACTCAACCTCACTAACTACCTCGCTGGTGCCCTCTCTAAGCATCACCATTCGTCTATTGGAGCATTGAGAAGCAATGTGCTCTAATCCTAGGCACTTGAAACATTTGACTTCTCTTGCTCTAAGTTGAGCGGCTCCTTCCATCACTTTTTTATCCTCTACTCCTTTTGGTGACCAACTTTTCACATAAGGTTTCTCTTCATCCACCTTCAATGGTGGCTTAAAAGGGGTCTCAGTCTTTGGGGAAAACCTATTGCTAACTCCCTTCCCATTTCTCTTCACTTGTCTTTCCACCTTCAAAGCTAGTTTTACTACCACATCCACGGTTTCTAAGGCTTGCAACTCCACAATGTCACCAATCTCGTTGTGCAAGCCTCTTATGAACCTAGCAATTTCTTGTTCCTCAAGTTCTTCAATCTCACTCCTAATCTTAAGTGTCTCAAATTCAGTCAAGTACTCTTTAACCAATTGTGAGCCTTGTTTCAAACTTTGCAATTGTAGGAACAATTCTTTCCTGTAGTGGCTTGACACAAAATTTTTCCCCATTAAGAACTTCATACCCCTCTAAGTCCCGATAGGTTCATCACCCTTTCGCCTTTTTTGGGCCCTCGCATTATCCCTCTACAAACTAGCGTAGCCGGTTAGCTCTAAGGACAAACTTAACCCCTTCAGAGTAATTGTAATATTCAAAGATTTTCTCCACCTCATCCACCCAATCTAAAAAGACATCTCCATTACGCGAACCATTAAAAGGAAGGATGGTTAACTTCACATGCCTCAAATCCTCATTAGGGTCGTGCCTAGCTTAAGGATTTTCAAACTCCTTACTAGGGCCACACCTACCTTGAGTAAAAACAAACTCTTCATCCTCGGGGAACTCCTCTACAAAGTCATTATGTTGGTTTCTCCTCCTCGATAATTCAGTTCTTCTTCTAGGCAAGGAATTTTCACGAGCCTTCATTAGCTCATTTCTTATATCCATTAAACATTGATTTATGCTCACCATTCTAAGATTTAGGTCATCAATCTAAACTTGGTAGCTAGGCTCACCAACACTCGGATTAGGTGCCTCGGGTAATCAGTTATGAGTGTTTGTATTTTGGTTAATTCTAGTAGCACTTCTTGTCATCATATTAACCCAACAAAATACACCAAATAACAACACAAATAATAAGGAAGGAACATGGCTCTGATATCAAATAATACGCTTCGACCTACGACCAAAATGCAAAAACAACCGCGACAAAGTGCACTGTTCGATAAACCTGGTTCTAGCCGAGAAGTACCTAAAACAACCAGTCTATAAATCTCAATCAAATCAAATCCAAATACTCTAAAAACTTAACAGTGGCTGGCCAAAAATATAATTGAAATGCTCTTAAAATTTCAAGGCTAAATTCGTTGCGACCAAAAAGTTGTGCATTAAACAAACTCATAAAAACTACTTGGAGAAAACTGCTAAGTGGCCAAGAATACCCTAACTTCCAGAAAAAATAACTTCGTCATTATAAATTCAAATACTTTGAAAATTTAACAAGATCTTACTTGACAAGTGAACGAAACACCTTAAAATTTACTCGATGTGGTTGAAAAGTTATGTATGGAGGAAGGCTCACTGGTCAATAAGGTGATAAACAACATCTTCTCGGATTTATCTCTCTTTTGAAGAAGAGACACTCCAACTTGTTAATGAGAGGGATGAAATACGACCTTTCTCGGATTTCTCCACGCCAATGAAGGGAGGAGGAAGATTGCAATAGGAAATGTACCACTTTGACTCTCACAAAATGGAACACAAGGAAACCACTCTTGCTCTCAGATATGACTCACCGAATAGGAGAAATCAAGGAGCTCGAAGAGCTGAAATGAAATTTGCAATTTCACATTCAAAAGTGTCTTTCAATTGCCATAAGGATGGCTTAAATAACCCCACCTTCAGCCATTAGGGTTTACAAAAATGTTCAGCAAGGAGGAGGGTAAAAGGAGGGGGTTTCGGCCATGGTGCAAGCCAAGGACAAGAGTTGCTTTGCCAAATATGGCAAACACTTTCTCTCTCCAAAGGTCCCTTTCAATGTGGACCCTCTTCTTTGAAAATGCATCTCTCTTTCCCTCCATTACATATTCAGCCATGCAAGCAACAACACATGAAAATAAGCTAAGGTCTTTTGAAAAGGAAATAAAGAGGTAGTGCTCGGTTACATTAGTTGTAAAAAAAAAAGACAAATTCTTTCTTCAACTCGAGGTGCACGAGGGATGCTCCTATGCTTGTAAGATGGCTTGACTTCTCTAAGTCTTGTGCCCCTTTGTTCTTCACTTTTTTAAGGAGGGAATGATGGAGGTTGGTCTCTTTAAGTGCTTCATGGGTAGGGTGTTCTTTGGTGCTCAAAAACTTATCCCTTCCCTTTTGTTTCAAGCGTTTATTTACCCTTACCTTTGACTCAAGCTTCATCATCTTAGAGAGTTTTCTCTTGACTTGTTTGTTAGCATCTAATGCCCTTAGATCTTCATGAATATGACTTACAACATGAGAAAATAAATTAGTAAAGAGTTTGGTTCAAAGTTGTGTGAGCGTGCCCCTTGGCACGTCAAATTCACTTATGAACCATTTGCTCAAAATCCCCCTGTATATAACTTGAAAAGCAGAGAATTACTATTTGGGATCAGCTGACCATAATAAACAGGGTTTTCAAGTATTATTTTTCAATTTTAAAAATAGTGAGTGTGCATGCAACATGGATAAAAAATATTATTAAAAAATAAGTTCCAAAAACCATTAGCAATGTCACATAAAAACAATATGCTACTACGTAGTAAATATTAAAATATATCATCACTATTGCGATAAGAAAACATTAGTTATAAAATGATATGCCTCAGATGGCCATTACTCGATCCCAAACAAAGACTCAAACTTTATCTAACCTATTTACTAACAAGTTTATTTCTTTTGTAGGTGATGATAATTTTAATGCTATCTTTGAAGCCTTGGATTGAGAGGGAATATATGAAGAGGGAATTTTTCTTCTCTAAAAATCGCTTTGTAACTAAACACTCTAGTTTTATGTCTTATTTGTATTTTGTTGGCAAACATTGGCCTTTTATGTAATCTTATTAATTGCATGCATCATTAGGCATTATGATTAGATGTATGCTAGAATAGATGATAGATTAGAGTTGGTTTATTTCACAAATGCATGGTTTGCATGCAAGGACCACTCAGCTCAAGGAAAACCGCCCCTTTAGGCGCCAATTTGGAGTGGAGAAGTAACGAACCCCTTCCTCCCAAGTAAGATATTGTTCACTTTGGGCAGGCCCTCATGGATTTGTTTTCTATGAGGACTTCCAATCGGTCACCCAACCTGGTACTGCTCTCATCAGAGCACTCTTAATTACGAAGTTCTTATGGGTTTCGTTGTCAATTTTTCTCCAAAAATGCGTCTTACTATCTTGGGAGGGTTTCTTTACATATGTTGCATCCATATTTTTTCTCCAAGTGATGTGGGATTGTGGCCATAGCAATCACAATACACCCCCGCTCACGGGGGGCCTAACGTCCCTGTCGGCTACATGTTAGGCACATGCTCTGATATCATTTGTAATGAACCCCTTCCTCCCCAGTAAGTTATTGTCCACTTTGGGCAACCCTCATCCCTCACAGATTTGTTTTTTACGAGGACTTCCCAGTCGGTCACCCAACCTGGTATTGCTCTCGTAGGAGCACTCTTAACTACGGAGTTCTTATGAGATCCGTTGCCAAATTAGCTCCGAAAATGAATCTTACTATCTTGAGAGGGTTTCTTTACATATGTTTCATCCATATTTATCCTCCAAGCGATGTGGGATTGCGGCCATAGCCATCACAGGAGACCATTACCCCTTTTGGTCGATCATTTTGCTACCCTTTGAAGATGCTATGTTGGAGTTTCCTTTTTTGGAGAAAGCCTTGGATCGATGACATGGCAACCCTTAGCCATTGGATTAAATTGCACATTTCATCTCGGCCATCCAAGTGAAGTTGAAGACAAATTGTTCAAAAGTCCGGCCGAGCCCTTCCAATGACTATTTGAGTTTTCTTTTGCAACCAAACCCTCCAATCATCCTTAGGTCTATATAAGCATGGTTATTGGTGATTGTAAAAGGTTGTTGTTGAATGATTATAGTAGTTGTTTCCTTTAAAGAAACCAAGGCGGTTTGAATACCATAGTAAGCCTCGATGTGTGCTCACCTAAGAGGAGTGCACCCATTACCTCCGAGCTCAAGCTTGCTTGAAGGTTCTTATTACAATCATTCTCTCCACTCTTTCAAGAGTTGGAAACCAGAAGAAGGTGGCCAAAACCATTTCCCAAAGGTTGTCTTTTCTTTCCTTAGAAAGAAGAGCAAGCCGAGAGTCTCAAAATATTGCCTATCGGCCAACTTTGGATTTTCTTACATAAATTCATTTCCGCAACTCTTTTTGTTCTGAAAATTTAAGGACTTTCATATCACTTTTAATTTAAGCTTTCCTTAAAATTTCAAGTGTTTTGGAAATCATTTGCCTATAGAAATTTTGACATATTTGCAAGGCATTCTCGGCTTGGCCGAACACCGAGGGTTCTAACCGGTTTGTGTGGGTGGAACACGCCTTTTTGTAGGCCCTTGGCGTGTCATGTGGTATCAGAGCTAAGACATCTTCCATTGTGTGTTTCTAATAGTATTGGTTTACTTTTCAATTCACATTTACATAGCTGCAACTTATTACTCATTTTGGTTTTACATTCACTACATTTGTGCCTTGAACCAATCTATTTAGTGTTGTTGTTTTTGCTTATTTGTTGAGTGATATTTTTCATGCACATCTTTGTTAACTTGTTTGGACTTGAGCATCAAAGTTTAACATCTTAAATATTGATTAAAACTTGTTGTTTTCATTGGTTAAAAGTGCTAGTATTCTGTTTTATGGCAAATTGAGAATAGCATGAAATGAACCAAAATTTTATTAAGTATTAATGTTGTTTTCCTTCACCATTTTAATTACTATCAACTTATGATCATTTAGGACTAAAAGCAATAGCTTTGCATCAAAGCTTGGTCATTATTTTACTAAAAAATTCGAAACCAAAATTGCATGAAACTATTTTTGTGAAATTTGACTTAGCCGAGTACTTGCTATATGTATTGTGTTCTACTTGTTGTTTTCCGTGATGAAGCATGTTTAACCTTACCATCTAGACTTAGGATAAAGTGTTATTAACATGAAACATATGTTATTTGTTGCTTAAAGTAGATTGTGACTTGAATATTTGCTGTTTTTAGTGAAATTGAAAAGTGAAAAGTACAAAACCTAAAAGCAACTACCCTTTTTGGCTTGATTTTGTTTGCTATCTTACATTTGCACAAGTCCAAAAGTTTAAGATCTCAAATTTGTCATTTTAATTCATTAACTTACTGTTTTTATAATTAGCTTAGTTAAGTTAAAAAAAAAAAGGTAAGTAACTTGCTCATCATTTGAAGATTAGAGGATTGAAACCGAGAATTAGTTACACATACCTAATCAAGAATCCAGTCCTAAAACTTAGGTTAGTAACATGAAGACTAGAAGTGGAATCACTCGTGAACCAAACCAAAAGTTAAGTCAAGAACCAGACTGGGGCAAGGAGATACCCTAAGCCGAGACTCACACCCCTCAAGAGGGAGAGTCTAGCTTACAAGGACAACTTAACAATTTAACATGAGAGGTTAGTAACATAAACCAACAACTTATGAACATAAGCCTTCACTTAAAATTAGTGATGGAAAAGGTTGAACAAGACTACTATAGAGTACCCTCTCAAGAGACCATACCTAGGGAGAGAACCAAAAACCATAGGAGAACCGAGCGACCTAGGAGGAGATTTTAAGACCAAGAACCATCTGAAGATGATGAAAGGAATGAAAATCCAAGGAGAAGATTCCAAAACTGTGACTACTTTGACGAAGATAAGTGGACCTTAGATGAAGAAGAAAATTTTCATCCAAACCATACAAGAGATAATGAGGACCTTAGGAGTGTTAGGTGGCATATTCCCATATTCAATGGAACGTGTGATGGAGACACATTCCTAGATTGGTTGGACAAAGTTGAAAATATTTTTGATTATCACAAATACTCTAACAAAGTCAAGATCCAACTAGTGTCAGTCGAATTATCGAGATATGCATCACTTTGGTGGGCTAACGTAAAGTCCCAAAGGAAAAATATTGGAGATAAACACATCACCACATGGAGAGTTATGAGATCGCTCATGAAGAAGTAGTTTGTGCCTAGCCAGAATAAACAAGAATTATACCTACAAGTACAAAACCTCAAACAAGGAACTCAATCAGTTGAGGAGTACCTCACAGACTTTAAAACCATTAGAATTCGTGGGGAAATGAAAGAACTTGAGGAACAAGTTATCACAAGATTTACACATGGATTGAACCGAGACATTAGAGATACCGTGGAGTTACACCCTTCAGAGTCTCTGGACTCAGTGGTGCAAATGGCTTTGAAAGTTGAGAGATAGATTAAGAGAAAGAGGAAAACCAATTATACCTCTAAGTTCACCCCGAAGTTTACCCTTAAGCCATCTGAGACCAACAAGACCCTTACTAAGGTTGAAGGAAAGAAACCTTTATATCCCAACCAGTCTCCTAAAGAATCAAACAGTAAGACCATAATTCCTAAGGAATCAGGTGGTAGAGCTGTAGAAACAAGTGCCAATGGAACGAGAGCACGAGAAATTAAGTGCTAGAAGTGTCACGGTGTGGGTCATTTTATGGCTCAGTGCCCAAACTGACGTGTGATGATTATCAAGGAAGATGAGAGAATTTGAGAGTGAGGACGAACAAGAAGAAGAAGAAGAAGTAAGTGAAGAGGAGAATGACTCTGAAGACGAAGTTGTACATGCTCCAGAAGGCCTTTAATAATGGTCAGGAGACGAGTCCTCATATCAAATAGCACAGAGGAAGATTGCCAATGTGAAAACATATTCCACAGTCATTGCCTAGTCAAGAACAAATTGTGTTCTGTAATCATTGATGGAGGAAGCTGTGCTAATGTAGGCTCAAAGGAAATAGTTACCAAATTAGAACTAGAGACTAGTACACATCCCCACCCTTATAAACTTTGATGGCTAGACGATAGGGATGATGTCAAAGTTACCAAGCAAGTGAATGTCAAGTTTGCCTTAGGTAAGTACAAAGACTCTGTCCTTTATGATGTAGTGTCCATGAGTGCAAGTCATTTACTCTTAGGCCGACTTTGGCAATACGATCAAAAAAGTGACTCATGACGGGTATACAAACTACTTCTCTTTGAAGTTTGGTAGTAAAAAAATTAAGTTAGCACCTTTGACACCCGAACAAATAGCAAAAGATGATGAGGTTAGGAAGGAAGAGAAAAATAAAGCAAATCTCTTCATGACCAAGAAAGAGTTGGAAGCATCGGTGCTTAAGGGAGAACCTTTGATTATGGTATTATTCCGATATAGGATTTTGGAATTAGGAGTTATACTCAATCCTGTACAAAACTTGCTCAAGCAATTCCAGGATGTTTTTCCTGAAGAGTTACCCCAAAGATTACCACACTTGCGAGGGATAGAGCATCAAATAGATTTACAACCTGAGGCTGTGCTGCCAAACCGACCAGCATATAGAATGAACCCAGAAGAAACCAAGAAACTACAAGACCAAGTGCACGAGTTATTGGACAAGAGTTATATAAGAGAATCAATGAGCTCATATGCCGTGCTAACATTGTTAGTTCCAAAGAAGGACAGAACTATGAGAACGTGTGTAGATAGCCGAACCATCAACCAAATTACGATTTAATATAGATTTCTCATACCTAGGCTCAAGGACAAGTGGACCTCAAGAGTGGTTATCATCAAATAAGGATGAAAGAAGGTGACAAATGGAAGACAGACTCCAAGACCAAGTATGAGCTGTTTGAATGGAAGGTCATGTCATTCGGGCTATCAAATGCCCCTAGTACATTCATGCGTTTAATGCACCATGTACTAAAAGAATTCCTAAGAAAGTTCATTATCATCTACTTCGATGACATATTGGTGTACAATCTGGACTTTTCTCAATATCTTAATCACCTTAGTATCCTTTTCCAAACCCTTAGGAAAGCCAAACTATATAGTAATTTAAGCAAGTGTTCATTTTCACAAGACAATATGTATTTTCTAGGGTTTATTATTTCCAAGGACAGAATGGAAGTAGATGAGGATAAGATCAAGGCAATTAAGGATTGGTCTACCCTTACTGGAATATCAGAACTTCGTAGATTCCACGGATTAACCTCATTTTATTGGAGGTTTATAAGAGATTTTAGTTCAATAGTTGCACCACTAACCAACTGCACTAAGAAAGGGAAAGAATTTGTATGGACCCCATCTTGTCAACAAAACTTTGATATGATTAAGGACAAATTATGTCATTCGCCTGTACTAGCACTTCTCAATTTTAGTAAGGTGTTTAAGATGAAGAGTGTAACGCCCGGTTTCGATGGGATTTATATTTCATTATATATAATGACATTTTTGTAAATATGTCAAATTAAGTCTGTTTTACGAATAGAAAGTGTTATTAAAATCCTAATGGTTAATAAGGATTTTAGGAAAAATAAGGAGATTTTTGGAGTTGTAACGATAATTATGAGGATTTTACGTTTCTTGTAATATAAATGACGTTTTGACAAAAATAGTAAACGAGGTCCGTTTTGCGAACAGACAGTTTTAATAAAGCCCTGATAATAAGTTAGAGTTATTGATGAATTAAAGAAATTTGGAGAAACCGAATCGTTAGCTAATTAACGAAACAAATAGAAAATCAAAGGAAGGGCAAAATGGTAATTTTCCAAGGGAAATTTTAATTAAATATCACACTTTTCTTTCTTCTTCTCCACAACTTCTTTCCATTTCTTTTCTCTCTCTCTCTCTCCTGCGTTCTCACGGCGATTCCTCCTCTCGGCGGCGATTTCCTTCCACGCTGGTGATTCTTCTGTTTCCGGTGACCAGTTCTTCACGATTCCTTCTCCTCTCGCAACCCTAGGTAAGATTCTGTGACTTTTGGACGTTAGCTTTCGATTTTTAGGTCGTTAAATAATTAGGGTTTCACTAGTTTTTATTGAAAACAACTGGGTTAGGTTAGGAATGGTTAGTTATTGCTTTATTGGTGATTATTAAACGTTATTAGGTGAAACGTTTGAGTATATTTTTGCATTTGATTGAAAAGTCGGGTATGGAGCTTTGGAAAACCTCCATTAATGGAGGATCGTCATTTGTGAGCATAAGTTGCTCGATGAAATGCCCGAGAAAAGTTTATTAGAATTCTAGGAAATTTCCTTAGTTAGGAGTTTAGTAATTTTCGAAGTCGGATTGTTTAGACTCATTTTTAACAATGAACATTGTGAAACGTTCTAGGTGACAAGGCTTGAGACGCGGTGCTTGGTACGTTACAGATGATAGGTAAGTTCTCGTGACTTACTGTGGCCGATTGGCCTACACCATAAGCCGGAGTTTGTTGTTGAGGATACTTTGGTGCTTTGCTTGTTTAAGTTGGTCATTGTTCGTTTAATTGTTTCGGTTGGGTAGTTTAGGTTCTGTTGTTTTTATAGGTTGATTGTTGTGACGGTTTGATGGTATTTGTCGTGTTTTTATGGTATTTGTAATGTTTTAATGGTATGCTCATTTTGTATGTTTATATTGAACTGTTCATGCATCAAGGTTTCAAAACGTCATGAAAACGAATTTACGCATTTATTTCATGAAAAGAGTGCAAGTAAAGTATCATGTAAACAACCCCATGTATGTGGTTATCGGGGTGAGGTTCAGACCCGGCGTTCCGTGGTGAGCGGGTTTTCCTCCCTTCAGATGGTGCGAGCTGTCTAACCGCTTGACGTGCCCTATCCATCTGTGGAGCGATATGCTTCGATAACCAAAAGAATGTCACGGTGAGAATGAATGCATGCATGAGTGATGAAGTTATAAAAATTGCATATACATATTCATGCATAGACATTTACGTAGAATTTACTGAGATTTATCTCATAAGTGTCTTTATGGTGTAGGTGACACAGAGCAAGGTGAGGAGGATTTCCCTCTACCAGATGATCGTACAGATTGAAGAAGAATGCCCGTGGTAGCGTGCTGGGCAGTCGATGCGTATTTTGACCCGTGGGGGAACGATGTAAAGGTATTTTCGGATACGTTAGTTAGATCGTAGGAAAAATTGTATAGAAATTCATATTAGGGTGCTTGGTATCTGGATAGGTTATAAACCGTGGTTTTGATGATTTTGATAGCTTCTGCTATGTATGGACGGTTGTTGATGAAATAGATAGGATATTGATGTTTGATGTGTATTTGGATGAATATTGATGATTGTAGATATTTTGATGAAATAGAATGGATTTTGGATGAGTTTTGATGTTCTGAAAGTAGGTTTATGGTTTCGAGTGGAAATTGAAGTTTCGTGTTTGGATTTGATGAGATTGAATGTTCGGCTTATGGATGGTGATGGAATTGATATTGGATAGGTAGAGTTGGTTAAGTTTGGAGGTGATTAAAGGTGTTGATTAGGTAAAAAATGTAAAAATTGCCTATGCAGGGGTAGACCTGTGCCTGCAGGGGTAGACACCTTGCCAGGCAAGGGGTCGACCCCTCAGACAAGGTGTCGACCGAACTTACAAAGGAATGCAACCCGAAGCAAAACTTTTTTTGAAGTGTTGACCCCTCAGACAAGGTGTCGACCGCTGTTGCAAGGTGTCGACCGATTTCAGTACAAACAAAAACCAGAACCTTTTTAGGGGTCGACCACTTTTATGAAGTGTCGACCGAAAGCTCTGGGGGTCGACCATGGTGCTTTTTATAGTGTTAAACTTGAGATTTTGGTTAATTTTATCTTGTAAAGAGTCTTCCACGCACAGTAGTCTTCCGCCGAATGAGAGATTAAAGGATTGAAACCTTAGACGAGTCACTTTGGGTACATTCTAAGTTAAAGCCAAAATGTCAGTAGATACGGATTGAATGCCCGAGTTCGTTCTCTAACGAGCGAAATGGAAGAAAACGAATGGACAAATGATGAACGAATGAAAAATGCAATAAAAGAATAAAAAATTTAAGTGAGAACGGGCTAGGTTAATACGCATGTACGAATGTATGCACGCACGACACAGATCGTGGCGGCACCGACATGGGGTCGGGGTCGGGGTCGTCACAAAGAGTGATGCCTATGGAGTTTGCATTGGAGTCGTTCTTATGCAAGAGGGTAAACCGATTGTATATTTTAGCGAAAAACTCAAAGGAGCAGTACTCAATTATTCGATGTATGATAAAGAATTTTATGCTATCGTACGAGCACTAGAACATTGGCAACATTACCTCTTGTCGAAAGAATTTGCTATACACACTGACCACCAAGCACTAAAGCACATTAAGAGTCAGCACAAGTTAAACAAGAGACACGCAAAGTGAGTAAAATTTTTGGAGAGGTTTCCCTACACCCTCAAGTACCTTAAAGGAGAAAACAATGTTGTTACCGACGTACTATCTAGGAAACACGTTCTTATAACAGAGTTAGGAACTAGATTCTTTGGATTTGAATGAATTAAGGTCAGCATGGATTTTATTCTAGGATTACCATGAACCGCTAGAAACAAGGATTCCATATTGGTAGTCGTAGATTGATTTTCTAAAATGGCACAATTCATTTCTTGTGCCAAGACTGATGATTCATCCCATATAGTTGATTTGTTCTTTTAACAGACTGTTCGATTGAATGGTATTCCACATTCCATAGTGTCAGATAGAGACACTAAGTTTTTAAGTGCTTTTTGTACAACATTATGGAGGAAGATGCGAACCCAGTTGTGTTTTAGCACATCTTTCCATCCACAAACCGATGGACAAAAAGTAGTTAACAGGACATTAGGTACCCTTTTAAGGAAGCATTGAAGGAAAGAAATTATTAGACTGGGATATACTTTTGCCAGGATTGAAATTTTCTTACAACCGGAGTGTCCATTCCACTACTCATCAGACCCTCTTTGAGTTCGTATATGGATTCAGCCCCTCCACACCATTAGACCTTGTGCCCTTACCTATCAAAGATTTAGCAAATACGATAGGAGCCAACAAAGCAGAACAAATTAAGAAACTACTTGAGATAGTGTGTAAGGCCATCGAAAAGAAAAATGAAGGCTATGCCTAACAAGCGAACAAAAGTCATAAGGAGGTTGTAACACCTGGTTTTACGTGTTTCTGATTTTTCTGCTATATAATGGCATTTTTGTAAATATAGCAAACTAAACCTATTTTACGAACGAGAAGTTTTATTAGAGCCCTAATAATAAATTAGAATATTTGATGAAATAAGAAAATTTGGAGGAAACAAATTGGTAGACTAATTGACGAAATAAGTGAGGATTTAGTCTAGAGGGCAAAAAGGTAAATTGCTAGTTAAATTTTATGAAATTTATTAAATACCCTCCCCTCCCACGTTTTGTTTCATTTTCCAGAGAAGAGAATTCTTCTCGCTTGTGCGATCTCCTCCTCCCCTTCGCCGTTCTCCCAACGCCGACGTTCGTTCTTCCTCCAATCAACTCCGGTCTGTCACATTTTCTTTCCCCAATTGACGTCTTAGGTAAGATTCTACGGTTTTGGGACGTTAGTTTCCGATTTCTAGAGAGATTATTCGTTAGGGTTTTTGTGAAATCGTGGGGTTATGTTAAAAATCGTTAGGTTCACCTTATTTATGACTCTAATGGATGTATTGAGGGTTATTGGACATAGTTAGTCGATGTATTGATGAATGTTAGGGTTTTGGTTGTTGGAGGTTTTGGAAAACTTCATTAATGGATGTTTAGAAACGTCGAGCGTGAATTGCTCGATGAAATGCCTCAACGAGTTAAATTAGGGTTTTAGGAAATTTCCTTTAGTTAAGGGTTTCATTAGTTTTGGAAATTTAACGGTTTAAGACCGATTTTAACGATGATTGTTATGAATTGCCTTAGGTGAACATTGCTCGCGGATGGAGGTCAGTGCGCAAAGGGCACGAGGTAAGTCTTCGTGACTTGTTTGGCCGATTCGGCCTACACCATAGAAGAGTAAATTGTTTGAGGATCCTTGGTGATGTGTTGTTAGTGTGTAGGTTGGATGAGTAGTCTAGGAAAATTGTTATGTTAGAACGTTTTCCTAAGTTTTTATGTATTGCTTTATGTTTTCTTACTTTAATGCAAATCCATGTCCATGCATCATGTCTTACGAACTAGCACGAAAAATGAATTTCCGCATACGTTTTCATGAAAAGAAATGACAAAAGAAAGATATGAATGTATGTAATTACAGTCATGTCGGGGTGGGATTCAGACATGGCTGTCCTGAGAGGAGGAGCATGCTTTTCCCCTGGTAGATGAAAAGGACTATCTAACCGCCAGATGTGCCCTCTCCATCTGGTGAGAGTAAACCCCCGGTGACGCCCATGCTATGTGACTAAAGAATGAAAATGATGCATGATTTTATGAACTACATACGCATAGCACGCATTCTCATTTACGTAGATTTACTGAGCCCTTTAGCTAATAGGTTATTTTTATGGTGTAAGTGACTTCGAAACAAGTGTGGATGATATTCCTCCACCCGACGCATGAGCAGGTTGATGGAGGATGGCCTGTGGGAGTGCGTTGGGCAGTCGGTGTTTATTTTGACCCGTGGGGATGACATGTAGGTATTTTGGGATTTTAATAGATAGAAATGATCGATAATTGTTTAGGAGGGTTTAATCGAGCTGAGGGGTGATTTACTAGGAAACGTATGTATTCTGAGGTTTTGGATAACTCGTTTTATGAATTCCTTTTTGTGAAGTCTTTTACTGAGATTATATTGGAACTGCTTGGTTGTTGAATTTCGTAGGGGTTTTGTGTAGTTTTCAAATGGATCCACGCAGTTCATTTTCATGAAATTTACTCCGTTTTAAATGCTTGGGTCGTGTTTATAGTGATTTGGTGAATTGAGGAATGAGTGAGATTATGAAGGGTGTGCGAGTGTTGGGTGATTTATGTTGAAAAGTATTGTTATGATGAATGTGGTGTTGGTGTAATTTTATAGAGTTTACTGATAAGTTATAGGATTGAAGAGAAGAAGATGAATGGAAGGAAAGAGTAGAGGCAACAGCCCTCTGGAATTTGGATTGCAGAGGGAATGCCGATTGATCGCTACAAGAGGTGATCGATCGGTGAGATTGGCCACGCTCTGGAAGAAATTCCAGAGCGCTAGCCGATCGATCGCCAAAGGGAGATCGATCGCCCCCAAGTGTTACACCACAGCCGATCGATCGGCTGAAATGGACGATCGATCGGCTCATGTTTTTGTGGGTGAAATGCCCTCCTTGCCCCTGGCGATTGACTGAATGAAATTATTGTTTTTATGCTATTCTTTTAAATGAATTTCCAACGTTTTCAACTACTCTAGTCAGTGATTTAAATTGACCGAAGTTAGAACTTACATAGAATGATATAAAAAGAAAAAAATTTATACGGGAATTAAGGGTATAGAATAAGGGACGTTACAGAGGTTATATTTAAAGAGGGTGATTTAGTTTGGTTACACTTACGAAAGGAAAGGTTTCCAGCCAAAAGGAAATCCAAGTTACTACCGAGAGCCGATGGGCCATTTAAGGTGTTAGAGCGAATTAACAACAATGCTTATAAGTTAAGGTTACCGGGCTTTTATAAAGTATCAGCTACTTTCAACGTTCAGGATCTATCATCCTATATAGGCGATGAGGAAGACATCAAGAAATCCGAAATAAAGGATTTGAGGACAAATCTTTAATCACTAGGGGAGGATGATATGCCTCAGAGACCATTACTCGTGTAAGGACCCGGCCCGCAGACGCACCGCCATCGACCAAGCCCAAACTCATGAACTTCTAAATCCCTAGGGTATGAGTTTTATGCCTCCCAAGTGATTTGAACCTAGGACCTCCAGGGCTTATGACCATGAGTTCCCCATCACTTGTTCCACTTGGGCTACTAACTCAAGTGGTATAAGTGATGGGCAAGTGGAACAAGTGATGGGGGACCCTTGACATAAGCCTTAGAGGTCCTGGGTTCAAATCACTTAGGAGGCATAAAACTCATACCCTAGGGATTGAGAAGTTCATGAGTTTGGGTCGGGCCGATGGCAGTGCGTCCGCGGGCCGGGTCCTTACAAAAAAGGCGCAATGGTACAAGTGATGGGGAACTCATGGTCATAAGCCCTGGAGGTCCTGGGTTCAAATCACTTAGGAGGCATAAAACTCATATCCCAGGGATTGAGAAGTTCATGAGTTTGGGCTTGGCCGATGGCAGTACGTACACGGGCCGGGTCCTTACAACTCATTCCCAAACAAATGCTCAAACTTTATCTAACCTACTTACTAACAAATTTATTTCTTTTGCAGGTGATGATAATTTTAATGCTATCTTTGAAGACTTGGATTGGGAGTTTAGTACAAAGAACATGGAGCAACCCGCGCATATGCTCACATGGGAATCAAGGGAGGGAAATCATTAAGAGGGAATTTGTCTTCCCTAAAAATCACATTGTAACTAAACACTCTAGTTTTATGTCTTATTTGTATTTTGTTCGCAAACATTGGTCTTTTATGTAATCTTATTAATTACATGCATCATTAGGCATTAGGATTGGATGTATGCTAGGATAGATGATGGTTTGGAGTTGGTTTATTTCACAAATGCTTGGCTTGCATGCAAGGACCACTCGACTCAAGAAAAATCGCCCCTTTAGGTGCCAATTTGGAATGGGAACTATTACCCCTTTTGGCCGATCATTTTGCTGCCTTTTGAAGATGCTATGTTGGAGTTTCCTTTCTTGGAGAAAACCTTGGATCGATGACATGGAAACCCTTAGCCATTGGATCAAATTGCACCTTTCATCTCGGCCATCCAAGTGAAGTTGAAGACAAATTGTTCAAAAGTTCGGCCGAGCCCTTTCAACGGCTCTTTGAGTTTTCTTTTGCAACCAAACCCTCCAACCATCCTTAGGTCTATATAAGTATGGTTAATTGTGATTGTAAAATATTGTTGTTGAATGAAATAGTGGTTGTTTCCTTTAGAGAAACCAAGACGGTTTGAATACCAAAGGTAAACCTCGGTGTGTGCTCACCCGAGAGGAGTACGCCTCCATTACCTCCAAGCTCAAGGTTGCTTGAAGGTTCTTATTACCATCTTTCTCTGCACTCTTTCAAGAGTTTAAAACCAGAAGAAAGTGGCCAAAACTATTTGTAACGCCTCGAGTTTTCAGAACCCGGTTTGTTACTCTTAAACCCCAACATAACTAAGAAAATTTCAGACCAAATTTAAAACTTCGTTCGAAAGTAAAATTTGAACGTTTGCTAAACACATAAAAAAAACTTGCAGCTGAAAATCTTTGAGCAAAGTAAGGTTAAGCAAAACTATAAAACAGTGTTTGAATAATCAATTAAAATATTAAAAAAATAATTCGGTCGGAAGAGATGAAGGCTTAGGCATGAAATACTTAAAGTTTATAAAAGTCAAACACATCATCCGCTGAACAAAGTCAACGAGAAGGGCAGAAACAAACCGAAGGCTTCCACCGATGACGTCAGCCGGATGAATCAATTATCCAACCTCAACCGATTGCAAAACGACAAGTTTTGCTACTTTCATCTACTGATGATGTCAGCCGGATGATTCGTTCATCCAGCCCCTGCCGACCACAAAACGACAAGTCTTTTACCACATCATCCGATAGACAACAGAACAACAACTCAACATCTGCCGATAGACATCATCTACCGATAGAGAACAGGGCGACGTTTCAACTACTCCTTACTATACAAACACAACTCTAACTACAGAAAAGAATTTACTTACTTCACTGAAACCATTCAGAAACAATTCAAATCATTGCATTACTCAAAATCCCGTAAGAACCAACATGAAAACCCAACAGAATACTATTATCAGAAAAATCTCAAAAAAACGTATTCAAATATTGAAACCACTACTGTCATGAAAACTCAACATACTTAAATTGAAACATTGTCAATTAAACCTTCACACCAACTGACGTCAGTTAAACTGCCCCATCAACTGCCAGATTGTTACATAGATACACTCCTCCAACCAGTCTAGTCCTCAGCAAACTCAGTAAACACATCTGCTGTCACTTCTTCACCTACATCACAAAACTCATCTATTAGCCTAATACTAAGTAAGTAAAGCAGTAATTAAATGAAATGCTGAAATATGAATTCCTAAATATGCAATTTCTACTTTCTCATCTCAGTTGTTCATGCATCGTTTCTGTTCAGATCCCCCTGTGAAATTGGGAGTTGGATCAACTCTCCCAAAGTATAAATATCTACTGACTCATTAAGGGGCGAATTAATTCCCTTAACAGTAAATCTGATTCACATAGCTATTTCCGATCCCCCTGTTCGATGGGAAGCAGATCAAATTTTCCAAAGTCAAATATACATGTCTCATTAAGGGGCAGATTAATTCCCTTAACAGTAAATCTGATTCACATAGCTATTTCCGATCCCCCTGTTCGATGGGAAGCAGATCAAATTTTCCAAAGTCTAAATATCCACTGTCTCATTAAGGGGCAGATTAATTCCCTTAACAGTAAATCTGATTCACATAGTTGTTTCATTATGTTCATTCCTTACATGCCAACATGCATTAAAATTCATTTTCGTATACTTTTAAAACATGATGCATAACATACATACATATTCAATAACATAATCCTAATGTTTTTTGATGTAGGCCCGAAGGCACAAGAAAACTTCACTTACCTGGTCTCTTGGAAATCGCTCAGCTTTAAGCTACCTTAGAAGTTCGCTCACGTAAGTTCATAACAGAACATCAATCAAACCTTCGCTAAACTTTACCAAAAATTAACCAGAGGAACAAGGAAACCAGTTTGGAACTCTACTGCCTCCACATTCCCATATATTCCCCAAGAACCCGAACCTACTCTCATCAACAGCATCTTTGAAATTCTCACATTGTACTCCCTCAGTTATCTAACTCCTAAAACGCAAGAGAATGAAGAAAAACGTACCTAAGTTGAAAGAGAATCGAGCAAGAAAATTGCCTAGAGAGCTCTGCTGCTTGAGCTGAAAATCGAGAGAGGAGAGTAGGGAAAAAGTGGCGGCTACAGTGCATTTAATCACAAAGCCTCTTTCCTTAAATAGGTTATCCATTATAAGTTCTCAATTTACCACTATGCCCTTACTTAGCCACTCATTAACCTAATTAATACTTTTCCTAAATTTTCTCCACAACATGCTTACTATTAAATAACAGATTAGAAATTGGTTTAATAGAACTGGGTGCTACACTATTTCCCAAAGGTTGCCTTTTCTTTCCTTGGAAATAAGAGCAAGCCGAGAGCCTCAAAATATTGCTCATCGGCCAACCTTGGGTTTTCTTGCATAACTTCATTTTTGAAGTCTTATTGTTCTGAAAATTTAAGGTCTTTCATATCACTATTAATATAAGTTGTCCTTAAAATTTCAAGTGTTTTGGAAATCATTTGCCTATAAAACTTTTGACATATTTTCAAGGTATTCTCGGTTTGGCCGAGCACCGAGGGTTTTAACTGGTTTGTGTGGGTGGAATACGCCTTTTTGCAGGCCCTTAGCGTGTCACAAAGGAGTCAATCATAGACTCTAAAGATCAATGTCATAAGTTTAAAAGGGAGAATCAATCTCTAGGAGAATAGTGACATAATAACAAACTCTGATCCGGTTTAAGATTTTCACTCAGGGACATAACATCCTGAGCGGTTCCACTACAACATATGCATAACGTGAAAACTCCATTATACTCAATCAAAGGTTCACAAAAACAATTACACTCTCACGACTTAAGTAAATCCAGTACACGACCAGTATGAACATAATAATAAAATGCAAGCCTAAATAGAAGTGTATGGAAAAAGTAAATAAGTAACAAAAACAAATATTGTAAAATAGGACATGTTATAATGAGTATGAGATATAACTGATGATAGAGTTTTTAAAGCCCTAAATTGCACAATTGAATAAAACAAATAAAATATTCACCTCAACAGTGCATAACACAATACTATTGAATCCAAAACCAAATAGTCTAGTCCAATTTTTCAAATCTCAATACCTATAATTAGACACATATTATTGCAGTTCTAAGACTTTCCTAACAAGTCTTGAAACCTATAATCAGGATTGCCAACTTGGACTCATAGGAGAAGTTCCAAAAATTTAGCCTAAATTGGGACTTGCATCGCGACCTCTTAAAAGGTGCACAATGGCTCCCAACTAAATCCTACAACAACTAGCGACCAACACCACGACACTGCATTGCAAAAATGACTCCTCGGCTTGACACTTATTATAATTCTGTACAATTAGGAAATATGATTTAGCTCTACGACAATAGGCTCTACAATGTTACTGCATAGCACACAGTTTAAGCAGTGCATCGGTGCTCTGTACAAAATGTCACGACGCCCGTAGCGATCAAATTAGGTTTTTCGTAAAAAATTTTACATGAACTATCACATCTTTGTACTCTGTTAAAATAATTTCTATTTAAAACACAACATAGAGTGTTCATAGCTTTGACATTTAGGGTTAACTTACTTTTTATCATTTTCATCAAATTCAATAGGCAAATTAGGAAAATCTCATCATTCTCAATTGTAATTTTAAAAATGACCCATTTTTAATGATATATCACGAGTCATAATCAATAGATTTAATGAAGATTCTCATTACAAATTTCTCTAAGTGTAGTTATTTCCTTCAAAGAAAGATGTTTGGAGATAGATTGATCTTCTACATGTGTGTTTTTCAATAAGATTGTGTAGAATTAATTTAGAGAAAAAAGATACTAAACTTTCAGTCAGTTAAAAACAGAGCTCTAATACAAATTAAAGATTGAAATAACCTAAGAGAGAGGAAGGGTGAATTAGGTTATAAATTTTTTTCAGTATTTAATTATAAACCCTTTTGTTATATGTCATAAGCTAATCTCTCTATTCTGAATTTATCATCCAAACAATATACAGAATATTGAAGAAACTAAATAGCAAGCATAAGGATAAAGAGACACAAACACGATTTGTTATCGAGGTTCGACCAAATTGCCTTCAACTTTTCTATGGTTTAACTCAAGAAAAAGAAGATAGTTTTTGAATCTTGTAAAATGAAAACTCTCACAAGAGAAGAATTGCTAATGTGAGGATGGTGAGAGTTAGTGTAAAGTTCTCGTTAGTATACAAAAATGTCGTCCAACATGTTTGTGCGAAGATCTAGTCGTTGTTCAATAAATTAATGGATCTATTTAAAGATGCACACCAAAAATTACATCGGTTATCAACCTCTTATTATCGCAGGTTGACTGCGAGATGACCGTCATTACTTAACCTTGAAGTTTGCAAAACAGTTATGTTCTATAGTCGACTGCATAGTTACCTTTATTGTTTAGATGACCCTTCAAGAATTCAAACCACTGTTTGATTTGGTTGGTTGATCAAACCAACTGTAGTCCCACAGGTCAACTGCGCTTGAGTTTAGTACTTTGGAAGATCTTTTTCTTTGTAGGTTGACTCTAATGCAAATATGTTCAACCATCACAAGTATATAAGAGGAACTACTAAAGATTAAAAGAAAATAAACTAAACTTTCGGTTACATCACTTTGCTTCAAGGAAGACATTGGTTCCTTCTTCAAGCTTGGTTCGGACTTGAGGTTGCTCCCAAGTCGACAAGTGAAATGACTTTTTCTTGTTTTGTGTGTTAGGCTCTAACTCCAATTGGACTCCAAATGTATTACCTACAAAATTAGCACACAAGTTAGTTAAAGCTTTGGTCTGTGACCGAGTGGTTGCTGCCCTTGGCACATCATCCACCTCTGGTGGTTGAGGATTCGACCTCAAATCCGAATGGGTGCCTTGTTTTTCCTCTTCCTCTTTTCCAAAGTAAGGAGATAGATCATGAACTTTGAAAGTAGCCGAAACTCCATATTCACCTAGCAATTCAAGTTTATAGGCATTATTATTGATCATTTCCACTATTTTGAACGGACCATCCACTCTAGGGAGGAGTTTGGATTTTCTTTGCTTGGAAAACCTTTACTTCCTCAGATGGAGAGAAACTAGATTCCCCTTCTTGAAGATGATCTTTTTCCTTCCTCAGTTGGCATGTCTGGCATAAGTCTCATTCTTCCTTTGAATAATCTTCCTAACATTTTCACGTAAGGTCTTTACTTGCTCGGTCTTGCTTGCTCCACTAGGATTTGTCAATTCTTTTGTGGGCAATGGAATAAATTTTAATGGTGTAAGTGGATTGAAACCATGCACCACCTCAAAAGGAGTCATTTGAGTTGAATTGTGTACACTCTCCTATTGTATGCAAACTCAATGTAGGGGAGTTGAATGTCCCAATCGGATAGTCGATTGCCCACTATGCTCCTTAATAAGGCTCTCAATTGTTCTATTTACTACCTCGGTTTGATCATCGATTTTGGGATGAAATGATGTGCTAAATAGCAATTTAACGCTCAATTTCCTCCAAAGTATTTTCCAAAAGGACCTGAAGAACTTGGTATCCCTATTTGAAATGATGGACTTTGGAATTCCATACATGCGAACCACTTCTTTTTAAAACAATTCAGCTATGTGGAGAGAATCATCCTTCTTGGAACAAGATATAAAATGAGCCAACTTTGAGAATTGATCCACTACAACCATGATCGAGTCCTTTGCTCTAATTGTGCAAAGTAGTCCCAAAATAAAATTCATACTTACTTCCACCCAAGAGTGGTTTGGAATTGGTAAAGGTAAGTAGAGTCATTGAGGTAGAACTCGACTCTTAGTGTTTTTGCAAACTATGCACTTCTCCAATACCATATGCACATCTCTAAGTAAATATCACCAATAAAAGTGTTCATTGATCGTCTCCATGGTCTTTTTTTTCCCAAAATGGCTAGCTAAACCTCCTCCATGAGCTTCGTTGACTAACGATTCATGGATTCCACCACTTGGAATGCACAACTTCCCTTCCTTGAAAGGTAACCATCCACTATACAATATCCCCCTTCGGCTCTCTTCTTACACTTCTCATACCATTGGCCGAAGTCTTGGTCTCCATCATAAGCTTCCTTGATCCATTCAAACCAAAACAATTTAGTACTCAACTCGGTTAAGAGGACGTACCTCCCAGAAAGGGCGTTAGACACTATGTTAGCTTCCCCTTTCTTGTACTTGATGATGTAGGGGTAGTGCTCAAGGAATTTCATCCATTTAGCATACCTCCTATTTAGTTTTCCTTGACTCTTAGACGTTCTTTGAGCTGGTATGGAAAGCACTAAAAAACAGCACCTAGCAAACAACAAAAACTATTCCTTGGATTTACACAAAAATGACTGAACAAGACTCCAAATCCAAACAGTATAACTTTCTCAAATCAAATCCAAATGAGCTGAAATTTTAACACGAGTTTACCTTATGAGTGTATGAAACACACTTAAAATTTGAGGGTGGAGGAAGCTAGCTGGTCCGAGTAGAGAACAAGGAACACCTCTTGGGTTTTGGCACTTCTTGGGAAGAAGAGCACTCCAACTTGCGAAAAGAGAGGGATGAAATACAATTTTGCTGGGGTATCTCCAAGCCAAAGAAGGAGAAGGAAGGCTGCAACAAAGGAATACCAATTTGACCCTCACAAATTGGCAACAAAACACTCATCTCTCGGTTATTGCTCACCGAAGAGAAGAAAATGTGGGAATCAAGATGCTTAAAGCAATCCAAATTTTTAACATTCAAAAGTGGCTGCTACAATAGCTAAGATGTGTTTAAATACCCCTCTTCAAAATACTTTAGGGTTCAACAAAGGAAGAAGAAGAAAACCATTCAAAAATGGCAAATGTGGCTCGGCCACATGGCAGGCCGAGAGTGGCCAAAGAGAACAGTCCTCTTTCTCTCTCCCACAACCATTGTAGTTGTTTTTCTTCAAATTTGCAGATCACTTTCTTCTTCTAGAACATGCTTCAGCCATACATGCCACTTAAGCTAAAGAAATAAACCAAAATTTAAAAGAAAATTAAATGGTGGTTCAGATACATCTTTTGCCACAAGGAAAACAAATTCCCCCTTCACATTTTGATCTTGGCCGAGGGTTGCTCCCAATTTAGAAAATGGAGAGGCCTCTTCATGTCCATGGTGCTAGGTTCCTACTTTAATTCATTGAAATAGTCATCACCTACAAAAAGAGCAAACGTGTTAGCGGAAGGCTTAGCCGAAGCCAAGGATGTGGTTCGTGATCATGTCATGGCTCCTCTTGGCACATCACTCTTGATATGAGGGCTTGGTTATTGGTATGAATATTAAACTCTTTAGGAAGTAAGTAGTGTTGTCAAACTTCAAGAGCTCTAATGACAGCTAATAATTTTTTATCATAGGTTGAGTAGTTAAGAGCGGCTCCCTTGAGTTTCTCGCTAAAATATGCAAGAGGCTTACCTTCTTGCATGAGTAATGCTCCAATCCTCACTCCGGATGTGTCACACTCCACCTCAAACACCTTATTGAAATCAGGTAACATAAGAATAGGGGCATGACAAAATTTGTCTTTAATCAACGCAAAAATTTGTTGATAAGATTAGGTCCAGTGAAACTTTTTTCCCTTTTTGGTACAATCGGTCGTTGGAGCCATAATTGAGCTGAAATCCTTAATGAATCTTTTCTATAAAATGAGGCTAAACTGTGAAAACTTCTTTCCTGCGATATCCCCTTTGGAATCAGCCATTCCTTAATGGCTTCAATCTTTAATTCATCTACTGATGAGAACCACAGGTATATCAAACCCGAGACCCTTCAACAATGCGGAAGAGAAACTCAGTAACGCCTTTGAAATCAAGTATAAGGAATTGGACCTCAATCGAACCTTGTCGATGGAACCAAAGTTATCAAACAAGAAGTTTGACCCGTAACCGAACTTGTGGTTGGAACCAAAGCTATTAAGTTGATCTTTCAAGTTTTGACTTGAAGAAGATCTAGTTCTTCACAAAGAACCAAAAAAAAAATTCTTACAAAGAGTAACTCAAAATCGTGTATATTACTTCTATAATAAAACAAAATATCTAAAGATTAGGAAATATCTAAATATAACAA
>CM039502.1:55827423-56001045 GCA_022432975.1 Begonia masoniana
GCGTTTAAATACTCATAATAAAGGTGTCGAAAATTAGCAAATTTTCATATATTACTCCTTTTAATTTTCATTCTTGAGAAGATCGACAATACTCTATGATGGCAATGAACGCTAAATTTCCCCGTTTTTTTTTTTTTTTTTACCTGAACTTACACTTGCTATATCACTATTACCCAAAATAATCATAGCTCTTTTATTCGGACAATTAGAAGCAATATGGCCAAAACCTTGACATTTAAAACATTTAATCTCTCAAGACTTAATAAGAGTAGAAGTCTCGGTTTTACCTTTTATGGGGGTGATATTTGATGTCGTGGTTTTCCCTTTGAACTCTTCTTTCGGTTTTGAATTAGGTTGATCACTCCTCCAATTATATTTCCATGAAGAGTTTGGGGTTGATCCGATCTTAGAGTTCCTCGATTTCAATTGTCTTTCAACTTTGATGGACTTGTGCAACAACTCTTCTAAGTCCACATAATGATACAAATCCACAATGTCAGTGATTTCTCTATTTAAATCTCCAATGAATCGCGCCATTGTCGCTTCATCATCCTCATCCACTCTAGCCCTTACCATGGCTACTTCCAACTCTTTGTAATATTCTTCCACACTTTTGATTCCTTGAGTCAAACCCTGTAGTTTCCTACATGCATCTCGATAATAGTGGTTAGAAATAAATCTTTTGTGCATTTGTACCTTCATATCATCTCATGTGTGTATTGGTTGTTCTCCCTATCGTTTTCATGTTTTCAATAATTGATCACACCATATGCTCGCATAATCTATGAATTCCATAAATACTAATTTAATCTTCTTCTCATCAGTGTAGTTATGACATTCAAACATCTATTCAACTTTTCTTTCTCATTCTATATAAAGCTTCGGATCACTTTTACCTTGGAAAAGAAGGATGATAATTTTGATGTTGCTTAGATTTCCATCCTCACAGTTTGTTTTTGTAACGCCCCGAGTTATCTGAACCCGGTTCGTTACACAAAAGTTTGTACATGACTAAGAAATCTCAACTGTATTATTTTTTTTTTAAAACTTTGCTCAACAGTCAACATTTGACATGAGCTAAAATCTCAAAACATTTAAAACTTGCAGCGGAAATCTTTTGGACAACAATAGAGTTAAACAAAACTATGAACATTGTTAGAAATGTAAGAAATAATCGGCTAAAAGAAATAGAGGTTTAAATCGTGAAATACTTGGGAAGTCGAAGAAGTCAAACGCATCTGCCGATGGATAAAGTCAACGGAAGAAGCAAAAACAGCAAATAGAAGGCTTCTGCCGATGACGTGGACCAGAAGAGTTGGGAACAAAAGACATCTCTCGGTGGACTGCATCTACCGATGACGTCAGCCGGATAAATCAATTATCCAACATCAACCGATCGCAAAACGACAAGTTTTGCGACTCGTATCTACCGACGGCAAAACGACAAAAATCTCTCATTCCCTTCTTTCGATAGAATAAACTGCATATACCGATCACTAAACGACAAAACATAATACCAACTCATACCGGTAGTGCAAAATCTACATCTTCCGATAGAATTAAACCTACATCATCCGATGGCTTTTCTGAAGACATCTTCCGATAGACCACAGAGCAACATTTTAACTACTCCTTGCTATACAAACACAACTCTAACTACAGAAAGGAATTTACTTACTCCACTGAAAATCATTCAGAAACAATTCAAACCCAAGCATTACTCAAAATCCAGTAAGTACCAACATCAAATCCCAACAGAATACTACTATCAGAAAAATCTCAAAACGTATTCAAAATATTAAAAACCACTACTGTCATGAAAACTCAACATACTTAAATTGAAACATTGCCAACTAAACTTTCACACTAATAGACATCAGTTAAACCGCCTCATCAATTTACCAGGCCGAAACATGAATGCACTCCTCCAACCATGTCTAATCATCTGTGCACTCAGGAAAATCACCTGCAGTATCCTCAACACCTACATCACAAAACTCATCTATTAGCCTAATGCTAAGTAAGTAAAGCAGTAATGAAAGGAAATGCTGAAACATAAATTCCTAAACATGCAATTTCTACTTTCTCATCTCAGTTGCATTCACATTCATTCATAAGCTGATCTGATCCCTCGGTTCCCTTGGGAAGTGGATCAATTTTCCCAATGTTATACATCCTCTACTCGATTAAGGGGCGGATCAATTCCCTTAATAGCTGATCTGATCCCTCAGCTCCCTTGGGAGTGGGATCAATCCTCTCAATGTTATAAATCCCTTCATAAGTTAAGAGGTGGATTAGTTCCCTTAATAGTTTGTCTGTCACATTCAGTTCATGCCTTACCTTCCTTACATGGAAATTCATTTTCGTAATCTTTCAAAAACATGATGCATGACATACAAAAATCATTCACAAGATACATAATCCTACAGTTTTGTGATGTAGGCCCGAAGGCACATGCATACTTTACTTACCTGGCTTCTTGAAATTGTCTGGTCGCTGGCTACTTCGGAAATCTGCTCACCTAAGTTCATAACAGAATATAAATCAAAACTCCACTAAACCTCACCAAGAATCAAACAGTGGTTTGAGGAATCCAGTTAGAAACTCTACTACCCGATCATTCCCCCTTTATTGCTAAAACCTGAATCTACGCTCAATCTCAGTATCCTTAAAATCCTCACATTGTACTCCTTCAGGTATTTAACCACTATATCATAAGAGAAATGAGGAAAACTTACCTAAGTCGAAGGAGAATCGGGCGAGGAAAATCGCCTAGAGAGCTCGGCTGCTTGAGCTGAAAAACCCAAAGAGAAAGGTATGAAATGGTGGCGGCTACAGTGCATTAAACCCAATCCCTCTTTCCTTAAATACGTTATCCACTTTTTAAAAATGTAATTTACTCTAATGCCCTTGTCTAGTCTAATCATTCAATAACCCTACTTGAATTATTTACTACTAAAGTGTATACCATTAATAATAAAACAGCTAGTTCGATAGAACCGGGTGTTACAGTTTTGGCATATCTCTCTCTTCTATAATTGTCATCCTCGTAATCGGATTCCTCACAGTAATGCTCCATTGGTGATTTGCCCCTTTGTACACGGCTATTAGGTGACTTTATTCTTCCATACCTCATGTGTAAATTCTTAATTTAATCTTGTATAGCCTTCATGTACATCTCCGGATCAAAGTTATCACATTTTTCCTCACTACTCATAATTTCAAGAAAGAAAAATAAAAACTATTAGTGAACAAAAAAAAGTAAGTAAACGGAACTCACTCACTCCCTCACGTGTTTACACTCGATTATATGTCTCTACACTCGTGTTTTCTTCAAATAATGGCTTTTATATTATAGTTTCACTCTCTTCCCTTTTACCTCTCAATTTTCTCTTTAAGCTCTTTATGTAAAAATTTAATCAAGAGAAAAATTCAACAAGCAAAAACAAGCAAGATCATATTTTTTAACTCAAAATTCTAATTTCCAAAATCGTTTAGAATGTAACAATTTAGAATAGGATATAGGATTTTAAGAAATGAAATTTTTCAAGAAAAGAAATTTTTTAAGAAATGAAACTTTTTAAGTGAAACTTTTTACGAAATGAAACTTTTCACGAAATGAAACTTTTCAAGAAAAGAAATTATTCAAAAAAGGAAATTTTTCAAGAAATGAAACTTTTTACAAAATGAAACTTTTCATGAAGGGAAACTTTTTACGAAATGAAATTTTTCAAGAAAGAAAACTTTTGATGAATGGAAACTTTTCACGAAATGAAAGAAAAAATTTTGATATCTCACAGAATAATGAATTAATGCTCGAATATTGTGAGAGCAAATACGATTAATCAAGACCTTTGAAGTCTCCAAGAAAGTATAATTAATAACTTGGAATAATTGAGACAATCAAAGAAAAGGATTTGAATAATCACACCCAAAAACAAATATTGATGTTTATAATGAAAAAGAAGAAATTGATACTCGAAATATTGAGATTGTTTTTAAAGAAAATAACTTGATAAGCAAAGGATCGTTGATTCAATGATTTTTTTTTTTTTAAATTTCAATTTTTTTTTTTTTTTTGTATTTTCAAAGGAAGAAACTCTAAACAATAAAGAAAGACACTTGAATCTAGAAGCCAAAGCTCTAATACCAAATGATGAGAACCACAGGTATATCAAACTCGAGACCCTTCAACACAGAATAGAAACTCAAAAATACCATTGAAATCAAGTATAAGGAACTTGACCTCAATCGAACCTTGCCGATGAAACAAAAGTTATCAAACAAGAGGCTTGACCTGTAACCAAACTTGTGGTTAGAACCAAAACTATCAAGTTGATCTTTCAAGTTTTGACATGAAGAATATCTAGTTCTTCACAAAGAACCAAAGAGAAAATTCTCACAAAGAGCAACTCAAAATCGTGTATATTGCCTCTATAATGTTGCAAGGTTTATATGTAACGCCCCCGAACCCACTCTGGCTCGGTGCGATACTTTGCTAACTCATACCACGTTTAAAACGTAATTTAAAATAATTTTTGATAAAATTTTAACTCAGTTTTTGGGTTTTTCGAACCCTAAAAAATAGTTGGAAAACGTCCCTAAAATACGTCAAAAAATGTCGGGTTAACACAATTTGGAAAACCAGAAAAAATAAAAAAATAAAAAAATTGGACTGGTCCGGTCTGGGCGCCCTGCACGCGCATCGCGCGCGCATGAGGAGCCGATCTATCAGCGCAGAGCGCTGATCGATCGGCGACCTCTCTGGTTGCCAAGATTATCTACAGTGGCGTCTGCTGATCAATCGGTGCTGGGCGCTGCGCACGCCCAGCGCACCCCCTGCGCGCGCCTCCCCTGCCCAGCGCGCGCCCCTTTCAGCCATTAGCGCCCCTTTTCACTTCTTCTCAAATTTTCATCAAGCCAAACAATTCTAATTCACCAAAAATTCATCCCAAACAACCCCGACATCCCCGGCTCCATGCCCCGTAAAATTTTCGAAAAACTGACTTCAAAATGTTAATGAAAACGTGGAAATCAATGAACCCGACGTTGTTGGTTATACAAAAAAAAGAGCAGAATAACGACTAAAATTTTATAAACCAAAACCTGAAATCAAGTAGTTTTAAACCACAATTATTTATATACAAACCATACAGCAAAAATGACTACCGCCCACAACCGTCCAAAATAGTTAAAAACTATCTACAATGCAAAATACTGAAATCCCCACAAAACTTTCTGAAGAACATGGCCGAGACGCCCCGACAACTGTCTGCACCGACATGCTCCATGCGCCACCGACTGCTGCCTAGTCCTGGGCTCCCTCATCTAGCTCACCTGAATATAAGTCATCACCTACACCGTAGAACACAAAACGTAAGCCTAATACTTAGCAAGTAGGGAATAATGCAATTCAAAACCATGCATGCTCAACCCCTAACATATGCAGTTTCTACTCACTCTATTGTACTTGTTTTTTTCTCATGTTGTTTATCTATCACCTAGCGGTGTGGATCAAGTATGCACACATCCTATTATCATCTAGGATGGCCACACTTTGACCCAGCTTTGCAAGACCCGGAGCACACATCCGAGTCTAGCTCCCAAGATGCATTTCCATCCGAGTCTCGCTCCCAAGATGGCACTACCCAATCACATCCGAGTCTCGCTCCCAAGATGCGTCTCCATCCGAGTCTTGCTCCCAGGATGGCACTACCCATTCACATTCGAGTCTAGCTCCCAAGATGCATATCCATCCGAGTCTCGCTCCCATGATAGCACTACATAATCCCGTTATTTTTCAAACTCACCGTTTAAAACCATGCTCAAAGCTCGTATTTTTCGCAGTTCGAAAACAATGATTCATGTCACACACAAGTGATTAATCACAAACAAAACAAAGCAACTAAAAAAATAAATAAACAATTCCCTACCGTTCCATGGTGTAGGTCCAAATGCAAAACACAAACTGTAACGACCCCGATTCCCAGCAAGATATTGTCCGCTCTGGGGATTGGGCCGCAGCCCAATATCCTCTCCTCACGGCTTTGTTTGGTGAGAGCACTTCCCGGAAGGTCACCCAACCTGGAATTGCTCTCGCCGAAGCACTTTTAACTTCGGAGTTCTTATGGGATCCGTCGTCAATTGAGCTCCAAAACGCGTCTTGCTATGTTGGGAGGATCTCTTTACATATGTTTCATTTCCACATACTTCCCCAAGCGCTGTGGGATTGTGACGACCCCCTTTTTACGACCCGTCACCTTCCGGTTCGCCCGCGCGGACGTACCGCCATCCGGGTTCCGGTTCGTGCAGCCATCGTACCATACTTACAGATCCGGGTCATCACACAAACATCCTCTACTTACCTTGACTCCCGCACGTGTTCGTATTTGCTCTCTCTCGGTTAGTCCAATCGCTCACTCGTTAATCTAGAAAATATAAGGAAAATCATTTAGTAACAACCTAGGAATTCTAAGGAATGCTTAAACTCAATTTAACACAAAGTAAACCAACTTTACAACACCACCACTAAAAACCCGATTTTCTCCCTTTTTTACATCATCCAACTTCAATCGGCCATAACTCACTCGTTTTTCATCGGATTTCGACATGCCACCCCATTCCGTAAACCTTACACTACCATGCATCCAACTAAAAATCCATCCAAAACTAACCTTGATTCCTTGCAAAACTTGAAGGAAATGGAGGAAGAGAGCTCAGCTATGGTGGCTGGGATTTTTCTTGGGAGAAGGGGGAAAAAGAAGACCAAAATTGATTTTTCCACCTCCCCTTTTTAAATTTTATAAAACACAATTTCCTCTTTTAAAATTTTCCACTAAACAATTAAAATTTATAAATCTACCTCTCCCCCACTTTGGCTTATATGTTCCAACGTGAAAGTCCAACCTCCATTCACTTTTCTTTGTTCACTTTTCATTCATTAAATTCTTATTGGTTCAATAGTTCTTTTGACTTTTCAACATTCATTAATAATTGACTTTTTAACACTCTTTCTCTTCCTTTACTTCATCTTCTTTTATTCTTTATTTTGCTCACTCATTCTAACGTGGATAACTCTCTCTTCACTTCCCTTCTTTTCTTCTTTAACTCATTACCTTTACATTAAAATCAACTCAAAAAAATTTCTAACCACTAAAATCCTAAGGTTTTTTCACAATTCCTCTTCCAATTCAATAGCTTAAGAAAACTCTAGGACTAACATTAAACTCTCTCGACATACCCTAACTAGGGCTACATGCGTTAGAGGAATTTTTTGGGGGTTACATTATGCCTTTAAATAGGCTACAAAATATCTTAATGTAATAAGAAAGTAATTAGAAAACATCTAAATTTTAGGAAATATCTACATATTAGGAAACTTGACAAATTAATAAAAAGAAATTTGGACCAATTTGATTGATGAATTTCGTGGCTCTTCTTCCTAAATTCATGGTCCACCTTTCTTCAAGAATTAGGAAATAAGTGCTTGCCAAATTTGATAGAGAAAATAAAATTCTGCATGGATTTTGCAGGTGCATAATTTGTTGTTGTGCTTCCATTCCTCTCGCCACTAAATCTTTAGGTAGTTTTCAAGTATCTTCGGTCTTCTTTTCCTCCCAAGCATTATCTTCAATACATAACAAATTTATTAATTTCAGCTCGTGTTGAAAAAATCTTTCTCTTGGATTTCTAGAATCAATCCATTTAAGGCTTTATGCATTTTCTTGGTTCTTGATATTGTCATTGGGCCTCCAATATCTTGACGTGGATCTTTAACTTTGGGCTTGAAGTTAGTTGTACCTTGATTCACATCATCTACTTCCATGCCTTCTTTTGTGATGATGAACCCAAGGAAGTGTACTTTCTCTTGGATAAAAAAGTACTTTTTAAGGTTCCCATAAAATTTAGCATTTCTAATAGTATCAAAGAGGACTCTAAGATGCTCCAAATGCAAGGTAAGATCCAAGCTATATACTAAGATATAATCAAAGTAGACCACTATAAATTTTACCAAGAATTCCTTAAGGAAAAAATGCATGTGTCTCATAAAAGTACTAGGAGTATTCAAGAGGTCGAAAGACATTACTAACCATTCAAATAGTCCATACTTGGTCTCGAAAGTCGTCTTTCATTCATATCCTTCCTTCATTCTTATTTGGTTGTTGTGGGGACCCCGACCCCGTCAGGGCCGCCACAGCTTATGTCGTGACATACATTTCATTTACCCTCGCCCGTTCACATAAAATTTTTCATTTCATTTCCTTTTTCATCATCATACGTTAAAGAACGAGCTTAGGCATTTAATCCACCTCTATCGACATTTAGGGTCTAACTTAAAACGTATATAAAATGACTCGTCTAAGGTCAGAAAACATCAAGGGAGGCTTAAGACATCAAAACATGTGAAGCGGCATGCACGCATGGTGCACGAGGGGTGCGCCCAAATGAAATGTATGTCACGGCATAGGCCATGGCGGCCCTGACGGGGTTGGGGTCGCCACAGGTTGTAGTCATTATTTAAGTCCTCCTTGGAAAAGATTCAAGCACCACTAAGCCCATCCAACATGTCTTCGAGCCCAAGAATGGGAAACCTATATTTTATTGAGGGCGCGTGGCTAGAGTTTGTGACCAATTTGCTTCTCATCTTTTCTTGACTATTAGTTTTAACCTAGTTTTGTTTATTTAAACTATGAAATACCCTTGTTTTAGATGGTTGATTTTGATATAAAAAATTAGAAGTTTCTTCTTCCAAAAAGCTTAATCATTTTCAAAGTTTCCGCGGCCACCCCTCGATCCGAGTAGGTTGTCAAATCTATCTTCATCTTGTGAGTGCGGTGAAGGTTCTTATTAGTGCATACCTTTCTATCCTCTTATTTGAATGTAAAGCATCCTCATAAGGGTGTACGAACTCTCAAAATTCTCTTGTTGGAGCGCTTCTTCAAAAGAAAAGACAAGACCCAAAAGGTAACCCCCAATTTAGCACCTTCTGAAACCCAACATCGGTGTCTGATTTTTATTTTATTCAGACTAAACCTCTGAAATTTGAAGGGACTTTCATCCCTACATCAAGTAAGATCCTTTTAAATTTTCACGTTATTTGGATTTTTTGTAGATCAAGTTACGATTTTTGGAACTATATTGAAGATCGGGATTTCTCGGATAGATTGTGCAAGTCTGGTTGTTTATTGAATATATTTTTATCTGGTGCGTATTTTGCTACAAACTTTTAAGGGTTTTTCATAGGCATACCAAGTAAGCTTCTGTTAAAATTTCACTCTATTTTGGTTCAACCAATTGAAAGTTACGATTTTTTCAAGTTGAGTAATTTTCAAATTAGATTCTGTTTTATCCAAGATTCGATTTTTGTGCCTATTTTGTTGCTTTCGTTTAGTCCATAGGTGGTTCGACGTTTTATCAAAACTGACATTTTGATAAAATTTCAGCACCAAAGTATGAAGAGGCTAGCCAAATATTTCCCAATGATCATTTTGATTTGAGGCTTTTAAATATTTCATTACCTAGTTTTTAAAGGTTATTTGAATGGTTTTGATTTTATTGATTGGTTGGAAAAAGTGGAGAAAGTTTTTTAATGTCATAGATATTCGAAGGAGAAGAAAATTAAAATAACTTCTTTGAAACTCACGGGTTATGCTTCTTCATGGTGGCAAAATTTGAAATCACAAAGAAAGAATGATGGTAAAGCCAAAATTCTTACTTGGGAAATGATGAAGAGGTTAATGAGAAGAAAATTTGTGCCTTACCATCTCAAAAGAGAATTTTTCTTGGAAATGGAAAACTTAGAACAAGGAACACTCAATGTTGATGACTATTCAGTTGAGTTTAAAGCACTTAAGAAGTTGTATTGAAGAACCAGGGAAACACACCATTACTAGGTTCATTAAATGTCTAAACGAAGAGATTTGGACTGTTTTGTAGTTGCATACATATGGTTCATTGGATGAGGTAATAAAAGTGGCAACTAAAGTTAAGAAGCGATTCTAGTGGTCATCGGATTCTTTCAATGAACGACTCTCTTCTACAAGTCTAAATACATTAAAGCCTCAACATTTACAAGCACAAGTCCATGAGGAGATTGTTGAAAAGACCTCACATGGAAAGGAAGATGAGTTTCTAGAAGAAGAAATTTGATACCCCCACGAAGGTCCACTACTCGAGATTAATGGACAAATGAATAAAGAAGAAGATGTTTGGCTAGAATGTGAAAAAGTGGAAGAGGAGATCAACCTCCCATGAAGAGCCTAATCAAATAGAGCAAGCATATCTAATGAAACATGAAGATGAGTTTGTAACAACATCATTGGGCAAAGAAAGTGAGCATGAGGATGGGTCCCTAACGACTACTTTGGGCCAAGAAAGTAATTGTGAGGAGGAAGTTCTTGTTCAAAAGGAGGTTAAGGCCTTGGAAATTAAAGGGCCTTTAAGTCTCTCAAAACTACGTTTTAACACTTTGATTTGTTAAGTCTCTTGCATAAAGATCCTTATTATTGTGATACATCTTGGCAACACTCAAAATGATTCTTAAGAAGTACTTTAATTTTGAGTGGTTGAAAACATAATGTTGAAATTTTTTATCATTATGTTTTAAAATCACGGCATCCTTCAAAAGTTTTCAAAGAAATTGTTTTACCTTTGAATGGATTAAATTCAAGTTATGAAGTTTATGGAAAGATTTTGGAACACTATGCTCAAAGGTATTGTTGGTGATTAAGAGGGTTATAACTAAATGTCATGATGAGTGGTTATTTTTTTCCCCCAATATTATTTAAATTCTTTGTGATTCAAGATGAGGACATTGGGCCTAGTACCTTTGAGATGATTAAGTATTGTGCATTCAAGGATTTCTTTGGAAAGATCCCTCGTAAAATCGAAGACACGATCAAGAAGGTAGCAAAGCTCAACAATAGCATCTATTTGCTTGAATGGCCGAAAACCTATGGAGCCCCAACCATCTCCAATGATCAAAGTCCTAATTTGTATTTCAAGGAAGGAGGAGAAGACAAGGAAGACCATCATTTGGATTTGAGGTCAAATCCTCAATCACCCGAGGAAAATGATGTGCCACGAGATGGCCTTAATCAACCTTGGGCAAGTCCATGGCCGAACTTTCTTTTAAATGTGTTTGTTCATTATATAGGTGATTATGTTGGAGACCAAATGGAGATAAAACCAAAAATTAAGTTGCAATTGTTCCTTGAAGGTGGATTAAGGAAGGCTTTGGATTTGAGGTCAAATCCTTTCCAACCCCGGGAGGATGATGTGCCACGGATCCATCACTCAAAAATAAGTCCATGGAAATTTTCTAACCAATTTTCAAGTGTTTATTTTGTAGTTCTTCATGGAGAAACATGCTTTAAGGAAATCAATATCTTCAATTCAACATCCACTTACAATATGATATTCTTCAAGATGATGCATAAATGGAAGATCAAGACACGTCTAAAGATTATTGGACTTTCCAACAAAATTGTTGTTAAATGGACCTCTGAGGAGTATTTGGAATTTTCAACAGCCTTGCCAAAGTTATTTCAATATTATGTTTCATGAAGAATGTAGCTAACATCTTAAGGTTTCCAGAATGATTTGGATCTCGTAATTTGGACACCATTTGCTTGGCCAACAAGGCCAATTATAGAAAGGATCGTTCCCACAACATTTATGGAAGGAGGAATGTCTTCCTTTAAACAAATGATGTAACATTTCTTAGTTTTATTGTTTTGCTTAAAAATATTTTTAAATTACGTCAAAATAAGTATTGCATGGCTACATGCAAAAGGATGGACAAAATTAGACGCTACATGGCCTCATGCACATAAGAGGGCAAAAGGTTCAAAACACAATATAAGGTTGGCAACCACCTTGTGCGCACGCGACTAGAGTTTGTGGCTGATTTGCTTCTCTCATCTATTCTTAACTACTAGTTTTAACATAGTTTTTTTATTTAAACTATGAAAGACCCTTGTTCTATTTGGTTCAACCAATTGAAAGTTACAATTTTTGCAAGTTAAATAATTTTCGGATCAGATTCTGTTTTATCCAAGATCCGATTTTTGTGCCTATTTTGTTGCTTCCGTTTAGTCCATAACCTGAAGCGTATCACTAACACCACAGAAAAGATTGCAAAAGAATGCAAAAGAAAAGAAATGCCAATAACTGATGTGAAAAGTGTGATGTTGCCAATAACTGTTCAGTTGCTCTAATGTTGCTAGCACTTTGTTAGTAGAAAAATCGAGCTTAGAAACCAAGAAACATCCAAAACATTATATGCTATAATGGTTGAGGGATTGTGGAGAAGTGAAAGTAACTAAGCAAGTAAAAGTTGTACTCTTACTTGGTAAGTATAAACATAAGATCTCTTGTGATGTGGTACCGATGCAAGCAACACATATACTCTTAAGGAGACCTTGACAATTTGATAGGAAGGCCAAGCACAATGGATTCAAAAATGAGTATTCCTTCGTTCAAGATATAGGAAGGCCAAGCACAATGGATTCAAAAATGAGTATTCCTTCGTTCAAGATAAAAAAGTGGTCACCCTAACACCACTGAAACCTTGGGAGGCTACCGAGGACCAAGAAAAGATTGTAAAATAATGCAAAAGGAAAGAAAGACAAGTAAGTGATGTGAATGGTGTGATGTTGGCAAGACAACAAATGTTTGTACCTTGGTTAAAGAATGATTAATTCTTATCTAATGACCTAACCACTTTCCATCCATGTGTTTTGTATGATGTTGGATAGTCGAGGAAGAATTCTTTCGAAGGAGAATAGACTGATATGAACCAAAGGGGATCAAAAATTAAAGCTACAATCAAAGATTTTTCAAGAAGATGATGTCTTTAAAAGTGTAAAAGAATAGTTTTTAATTAAGAACTAAGGTGCAACCAAGCTCAAAATCAATGACCATTAACCATTTCAAGATATTTAAGGAAGCCATGAAAAAAGATTTCCAATAAAAGATCAAAATGCTTAGAAATGCATCAAAATGCACAGCAGGTCGCACACGCGGCAGGTTGGCCGCTTGCGAAGATAGCAGCGCATGTGGGCTCTAGAGGGCACGCTAGGTGCATGACAATGCGTGGTTGCAACGCAGGTGCAACACGGCCACCCACGCAATAACTTTCAAATTTCAATTTTTTCAACTTTTTGACATTTTAGGGTTTCCATATTTTATATTTTGACACTTATTAGGGTTTACTATATTTTTAGGGATATTCTGGGTTATTTACTTTTATTTTTGGAGTTTGTTTGTATTCAATTTAAACACAATGATTGTAACATTTGAGGAACAACTATGATAAATTATTTTTTATTAAAACTTATGTTTTTTTAGTGATTCTTCTTGTAAGAATTTTTTCTTAGTTTTCTGTGGAAAATTATGTTTTCTTCATGCCCAAGCTTGGGAGATCAGTTAATAGTTTTGGTTCTTAGCAACAAGTTTGGTGTGGGTATCTTGCTGCTTGATAACTTTGGTTTCATCAGGGATATTCAATCGAGGTCAAGTTTTTCATACTTGATTCAAAGTCGTTTGTGAGTTTCTATTATGCGTTGTTGAAAGGTCTCGGGTTTGATATACCCATGATTCTTATGAGTAATTATGATAGCATATAATAAAAACCAAAATAATAATAGACTATTCATAAATGTAAGACCATAATAAGTTATACAGATAATCTCAACCGAATGAAAAACTATATAAAAATACTATCATAGGGTATCACCCTAGAAACATTTCTACATAGTAAATAAAACTAAAATAATAATATCTGAATCTATCCTCTGCCAGCTACTCTAAATTTCCCTATCTATAGCTTGAAAAGGGGTAGTCATTTGGGCCTAGCTGACTATACTTAATAAGAATTTCAAATGTTATATACAATGTTTTAAAAATAGTGAGTTGCAATTCCAAGAATATCAGTTGGGCTCATATTAAAACAGAATATAAAATGTAGTAAATAATAAAATTTACTACTATTGTCATTATACGATAACATCAGTGAAAAACAAGTCAATTATAGACTTCGAGGAATAAAGCGTTCTTCAAATGATCGTAACGTAAACAAAAAACCGTGTTCAAGTTCATAAGGACACGCATTATAAACTATTCTATTACAATGCATGCATGGCGTACAATTACCTTTTTGCACAATTAAAGGGAATAATTGAAAAGAAACCTCTCGTGGATCAAGAAGGTCATGAACCAGAGGCAGACATAACAGAAAGACGAGTTAGATGACCTGATAGCCCAGCACAAGGCCTAGTTCGCAACGGAAGACTTAAATATTAATCAAAACTCAAGGATACACACAGTGATTAAAGATACAATAGTGCGATAGTTAAATAGTAGTTCAAAATCCCAAACATTCAAATCCAACTCCAAATAACTCTTCAACACGTCTAAATATAAAGTGAATCATCACCATGAAACTAAATCATTCAACAACAAAATAAAAGAGAAAACGCATTTGAACTCTAGCTACTAACTACTCTTGTCCTTGCCTAGAAAGGGAATGGGTCGTTTAGGGTGAGTGACTAACTCAGTAGAAAAGTTATACTAAATACACGCGTAAAACTTATTTTATCTTTCAGTTCAAAACATGATGAGATATGAAAATGGTTTTCAAAACATCAATTCATTAAAACTCATTTTTATCATTTTAAAAAAACAGGCTCAACGAGCCACTAATGAGACAATAAGTTAAACATTGTCGTATACATAGACAACTATACGAAAACACGTCATCATCATTCTTATCATATACAAATCACCTCAGTGAAAAAATGAGGATCACGTAAGAACCCCTCTGACACACTAGCATAGAAAGGTGGCAATCTGAAAATCCATCAATATTTCATAAGCCTGAAAGAATAAAATGAAAAAAACGGAGATCCAAAGATCCATCAACGTTACCTCATGTATCCGGCAAGCAAGCTCATTACAATACAATGCGTAAACAAAAATACAAACATACCCTTATGAGGTTTAGAGATTCAAAACTCAAAGAGCAATCACCAGCCTACTACCTTATTCGTAACTGTGAAAATAAGACAATCTTCAAGCAGCATAAGATGTACTGGGATATTCTCATGATACTTTAACACCGAGACTATCCAAAGTATCATGATAATTCATCCTCCAACATATGAATATATATCAACAATAATAAAATAATGCATCAATGGTAAATATGTGAATCGTACGTACATACATATAATAACAGATGTGCTGGAAGCCAGGCCCCATCAGGTTTTATATAGGTGATAACTCACCAAAATATGTTTTACAAAATGATGATGCGAATATTATAAAACCTCTATCTGACAATTACCGCTCTTCTTGCGCGCTAGAGCGACAACCTCAGCAACCAACTCAAAGTCTACAAACTCGTCTATGCCTAAAACAAACCAACATCATGATTATCATATCCACACAAAGGGAAAACATAAGAATGCGTCCTAATACCGGGACTAGGAACTCAATCTAGAACACTATAAATGGTCGTGAACACTATAAAAACTGTGTGGTTGACACTTTCATGGTATCGGACGACAGTTATAAGTGGGGGTCAACCCACCGCTTGACAATTCCTTCAGTTGCTCGACACTTGATACTTATTTGTTTCTAGCATCATGGTTTGAAGTGTCAACCAGCTTCTATAGCGGTCGACACTTCGGCGATTTTCAACGACAAGAGGTCGCAAAAATTGCCCTTCCTTGTTGTTTCTTACCTCTAATCGACAAATAACTTTCTACAACTTTGTTATACTCTAATAAACCATAAGCAACCCATGGATTCGAGTTGGAAACTGGAATCCAATTTACATAAATTTCCTACAACTCTGTTATACTCTAATAAACCATAAGCAACCCATGGATTTGAGTCAGAAACTAGAATTCAATTTACATAAAAACTCTAATCTTTGAACATAAAAACGGAGAGGAAATGTTGATGCACAGAGTGTAGAGGACACGATTTTGGCACAGAGTATAGAGTACACAATTTGTGAAACTCCTTCTGAAATGTTGATGCACAGAGTGTAAAGAACACAATTTTAGCCTTAGAAATGCGGGGATTTGCGCAACAGGGATTCACTCCCCTATCTTTCTCTCTTCTCCTAAATGTAGGCAGATAGGGTTCCTTTATTTTTATAAAACATTTCCTTTTTAATATTCAATTTAATAGATAAATTGTAAATTAATATATTTTATATATTAAATAATAATCCTGAAATTTTGATTCGACGAAACCCAAACATTTACATAAATCCAGCTCGAGGTAAATTGCAAATTACCAAACTTTAATTTCCTCAAATTAACAATATGGTAATTTCCCAAATTATTAATTTTGACTATTTAACCCAAAAATCCAACGTGGTCACAACACGACACAACAAGTTAACCCATGACTCGTTAACCATTAACAACGCAAAAAATTAATACTTGAAGTTTAATTAACTTTAAAATACCACTTTTTACAAAGAAAATCAATACAAATCTCTAGTATGAACCGAATGGAGAATGGAGTATTCAGTATCTATTGTGATGCATCCAAAGTAGGATTAGGATGAGTATTGATGCAGGACAGAAAGGTCATTGCCTATGTCTCTAGACAATTGAAGAGTTATAAGCCGAATTATCCAACGCATGACTTAGAATTGGAAGCAGTGGTTTTTGCATTGAAGATATGGAGACACTACATTTACGGACAAAAGTGCGAAGTGTATTCGGACCATAAAAGTTTAAAGTACCTATTTACGCAAAAAGATCTAAACATGAGGCAGAGGAAATGGTTGGAGTTCGTGAAAGACTACGACTTCGAAATCAAGTATCATCTTGGAAAGGCGAATACGGTGGCAGACGCTTTGAGTAGGATGCCTAAGACCGAGGAGTCAGTTGCTTGTTGTATGCCAGCTTCATTGAGAATGGAGATGCTGAGGTTTGAATTGGAAGTAGTTTCAGAGCTTTCAGCCCTACTTGCATACTTGACAATACGGCCTACTCTTTTGGACAAAATTAAGGAGGCTCAACAGATAGACACGGAAGAAAAGGAGGCTATTGTAGCTAAGTTGACTAATACGTCTTCCGAATTCAGTTACTCAGAGGATGGTATTCTGAGGTTTCAGGACCGTTGGTACGTTTTGAAGGATGAAGAGTTGAGGAAGTTGATCATGGAAGAGGCACATTCATCGTCATTCTCAGTGCAGTGCATCCAGGTAACACCAAGATGTACCGAGATCTGAAAGTCCATTATTGGTGGCCGAACATGAAGCGTGATGTGGCCGGTTATGTACAGTCCTACCTAGTTTGCCAACAAGTTAAGGCGAAACACCAGAGGCCAGGCGGGATGTTGCAACCTCTACTGATTCCCGAGTGGAAGTGGGATCATGTTGCAATGAACTTCGTAGTTGGATTACCGAGGACAATAAAAGGGCATGACAGTATATGGGTCGTAGTTGATAGATTGACGAAGACGGCTCATTTCCTTCCAGTAAAGATGACTTACACGATGAATCAGTTTGCAGAGCTGTAAGTGCAGGAGATTTTAAAATTGCACGGGGTTCCAGTGTCGATTGTTTTGGACCGGGATCCCAGGTTTACTTCGAGATTTTGGAAAAGTTTACAAAGCGCTATGGGTACTAAGTTAACTTGTAACGTAGCTTTCCACCCATAGACCGTCGGACAATCCGAAAGGACAATTCAGATACTTGAGGATATGTTGAAAGCGTGCGTGGTAGAGTTTCAAGCATCTTGGAGACGGTATTTATCTTTGGTTGAATTTGCGTATAATAACAGTTATCAGTCCACGATTAGAATGGCTCCGTACGAAGCGCTGTATGGCTGAAAGTGTAGGTCGCCACTGTATTGGAATGAGGTGGGCGAAGCTAAGTTGATCGGACCAGAAATTTTACAACAACTATCTGAGAAGGTTGCTCTAATCAAGCAAAGGATAGAAACTGCATAAAGTCGCCAAAAGAGTTATGCAGATCGAAGGAGCCGAGATTGGGAGTTTGTGGTTGGTGATAAGGTGTTTTTGAAAGTTTCACCATTCAAGGGCGTGGTTCGCTTTGGTAAAAGAGGAAAGTTGAATCCACGGTTTGTTGGATCGTTCCCCATTACAAAGAGGATTGGAGCTACAGCGTACAAGATTCAGTTGCCGTTGTGTAACACCCGACATTCTCAGTCAGGTGATTTTCTTAACGAAATTAACGGTCACCTCTTTATTTGACATTTTATTTAATAATTATATGCCAAAGCTTATTAGATTTCTATTGTAGTGGCAAAATTGTAATTAAGGAGGAACTTATTTGGTATAAGTAGAAAATGGAAACCCTTAAACCTAAAAAAAACCCCACTGTAGCCGACATTCTCTCTCGGCGATTCCCATCCTCCCAGAACTCTCTCTCTCTCGCAGCAGGTAGCCTTCTTCATCAACAACCGATTCTCCTTCGTTCTCGCCGATACTCAGCTTACCAGGTAAGACTTAATGAATGTAGTTACTGGTTGATGCTTTGAGCTTTGTTTTCAGTTAGAACCCGAGGTTTCAGATTCTTTAATAGCAGAGTAATAATAGGATCATTTCTATTATGCGTTTAGTAAAGGCATTTCTGGGTTGATTCTGGACATTTAGATAGCTGTACGCGATTAGTTACTGGGCTGAATCTGGTTATTTAGATTGTAGAAATTTAATCCACGCACACAAGGTGCTCGGCAGAAGAATATAGAAATACAAGTAGGTTAAGCATTAGGATGATTTTTGGTTAGCATTATTAGGATTTTATTTTTAACTTGGTAATGTGAAATGATTTAGGTGAAGAAGATTTGAAAGGAGTATTCCATTTGCAAAGGACACCAGGTAAGTGAATGTATTAAGACTTCCGGCCACTAGGGCCCTACATCTTAAGAGTACTATATTAGTTTTATGCTTGATGTTTGTTTTAAGTTAGTGTGATGGTTGTACTTGGATGATTTACGGATGTTTGAGAACTATATAATGTGATGTTCTGTTGAGCCTATGAAATCAACTGTCTAGAATGATAATTCCATAGCTTGATGATTAAGAGCATTCATGTCATGCATCATGATTTACTTCTCAAGCATATGAAAATGATTTATGAGCATGTTTTTTCCATGAGCAAGATATGAGAATGAATATGAAACTTATGCAACCGAATTAAGTGAGGGTTGAGGGCGGTTTGGCGTATATCACTTTCCAAAGAGAAGGACCATGAATACGGCCCGAAAGGGACTATGTACACTTGCATTGTCATCTCCCTTTTACGGCACAAATCCTCCCTTAATCCATATGATGAAAGTGATGAACAAGAACACGAATAAGAACAAGAAAAGAGCATGAGACGAGCATGATCATGATTTTTTTTTTTGTAACTATGCATTCACGTATACATGTTAGTATTGCATTCCTTACTAAGCATTAGGCTTATAGTTTAAACCTTATGATGTAGGTGACGAGATATCAGGTGAGGATTCCAAAGCTAATGAAGATGTCTAAGTCTTGTTGCTGAAAGGTGATCAGGGTGCAATTCTGTGGCTGGACGGCGATTGAGACCCCTGGTTAATGCTCTATGATTTTGTTATGATTAAGAATATGGTAGTTTAAGCAGGATGAGTTTATTTTTATAACATTGAGTTTTGAAATTGTCTGGTTGACTACTGAGTCTAAGAATGATTATAAGGATTATTAAATGATCTGTTGTTAAGTCTTCCGCTATATGTATTCTGGATGAGTCTCTGAGTTTCATTTATAAGAGTGATTAGTCAATGAAGTTAGAAGTCTGTGCATATCTATGTCCACCGATAGCTGTACTCCATCGGATGATGTTAGGAATTTGCATCCACCGATAGATGTTCTCTATTGGAAGATGTATGAGCTTGCATCCACCGATAGATGTTCTCTATTGGAAGATGTATGAGCTTGCATCCACCGATAGATGTTCTCTATTGGAAGATGTATGAGTTTGCATCCACCGATAGACATTCTCTATCGGAAGATGTCTTAAAAGAGTACGTGGATTGCACATGTCTATCAGTAGATACTGTGTATCTCAAATACCGGATGATATAAGTGTTGTGTTGTCGTCTAGTGACCGGTAGATGTTTTACCATCGGTCGATGTGAGCCTATGACTCTATCGGCAGATGCAGTTTAAGAGATGTTCGGAAATAGATGAGTCACGTGGCAGGCACGTGACCATCGGTCGATGTGAGTCTATTACTCTAACGGTAGATGCAGTCTAGGAGATGTTTGTAAAAAATATATATATATATATAACACTAACAATGAACAAGGTGCATGAAGTAAGAACCGATTGATTAAGAGGTTAAGTTATGAATTACGTGGCGACCCCAACTGGGGCTATTACAATTATGGTATCAAAGCAAAACCAGGTTCTAAAAACGATTCTACAGACTGCCTCCCAGCACAGATTGCCACCTGAGTACACTCCAGCAACTGTAAGTGTTTATGATTTTAGCAATGTCATTAAGTTAAGATATATTATGATTATTGTTTAGGAATCCCAAAATTGTGAGAGGTCAACAGAGAGAAGACAATGTGGATAGTAACACTATTGCTCAGCTGACAGAATTAGTTATTCGTCAATCACGCCAAATAGAACAGCTTGTGACCACTAAAGAGGAACAAGGCAACTCCAGTACTAATGCAACTCAAGATCATGGGAGTGAGTGTTTCCACCGGCTTCGACCCCCGGTGTTTAATGGACATGTTTCGGATCCTATTTATGCTGAGGAATGGATTCGAAAGATGGAGGATATGTTTAAGTATGCAAAGGTTGACGAAGGGGATAAGATTACATATGCTGTCTTTCATTTGGAATTGAGTGCAAGACATTGGTGGGATTCAATCCAGAGCACTGCTAATGCAGGAGCTATGACCTGGGAAATGTTTAAGACTGCCTTCTTTGACAAGTACTTCAATAGGACTGTTCGGGCCAACAAGAAGAAGGAGTTCATGAATTTGCGACAAACTGGCTCTGTGACGGATTACATATGCAAATTTGATGCTTTATCATGGTTTGCTCCACGATTTGTTGAGGATGATGAGGACAGGATTTACCAATTTGTTCAAGGACTGACAGCATATGCACAGCGTGAACAGCCAAGGAAGTTCACGAAGGAAACTCAGCCGCCACCACGTCAGAACAAAGGATGGCAGCCGCAACAGAACAGTGGACAACAACAACAACAGCAAGGTATAAAGAGACCCTTCAATCCAAATGATGACCAAGGGAAGGGAAAACGACCATTAGCCCCTTTATGCTCCAACTGCCAGAAGAACCACCATGGCGAATGCAAGTTATATTCTGGTCGTTGCTTCAGATGTGATAAAGTTGGACATATAGTCAGGGACTGCCCCATGCCACCTGATCCAAATCGAGCAAGAGTAATGCCCCGAGTCTTTGCTATGATGGAAAATGAAGATACCATGCAGCATACAGTCATAACAGGTACAATCATGATCTGTGGTATTTCTACTTATACACTTATAGACACGGGAGCCACACACTCATTTATTGCAACCTTATTTGCGTGTAAGCATAAGTTAGAATACTTACCAGTCGATAGGCCATATAGTGTGATGTTACCATTAGGAAAGTCCTTGTATTCTGAGCAGATATTGAAAGGTGATATTGTGTCCTTAGGAGATAAGAAGTTATATGTAGAATTAATAGTAATTGACATGAAGGGGTATGAAGTTATACTGAGAATGGATTGGTTATTCAGACATCATGCCATGATAAGTTGTAGGTCTGGTTTTGTTAAATTCAGACCTCCGAATGGAGATCGGTATACCTTTCAAGCTATCCCAAAGATAAGTAAAATACCGATTATATCCTCACTAGAGACTCAACGGATATTGAAAGGCGGCTGTGAGAGTTACCTAGCTACTATAATAGATGTTCGGGTGAACAATAAGATAGAATTACAAGATATTCCTATTGTCCGAGAGTTCCCTGAGGCATTTTTGGATGATTTGCCAGGATTACCACCTGATAGAGAAATAGAGTTTATAATTGATACATATCCCGAGGCATTACCCGTATCTAAGAACCCTTATCGCATGGCACCTGTTGAGCTGAAGGAATTAAAAGTCCAACTATAGGAATTAGTAGACAAGGGATTTATACATTCTAGTAGTTCTCCCTGGGGTGCACCTGTGTTATTCGTTAAGAAGAAAGATGGTTCCCTAAGGATGTGCATAGATTACCGGGAACTGAACAAGTTGACAATTAAGAATAAGTACCCCTTGCCCCGAATTGACAACTTGTTTGACCAATTACAAGGAGCTAAAGTAATTTCAAAGATTGACTTGCGTTCGGGGTACTACCAACTGAAGGTTAAGGAGGAAGATGTACCTAAGACAGCTTTTAGGACCCGTTATGGACATTATGAATTTCTTGTGATGTCGTTTGGATTAACCAATGCACTTGTAGCTTTTATGGATTTGATGAACCGAGTGTTTCGTGAATATTTGGACAAGTTTGTGATTGTATTCATAGATGATATTCTTATATACTCACGGACTGAAGCTGACCACGAAGAACACTTAAGAATAGTTTTGACAACATTGAAACAGCAACAACTTTATGCCAAGTTGTCCAAGTGTGAATTCTGGCTGGATAAGGTTAACTTTTTAGGCCATGTCATCTCTGCTGAGGGCATATCAGTAGATCCAATCAAGATTCAAGCTGTTAAGGACTGGCCACAGCCAAGAAATGCCAGTGAAGTCTGTAGTTTTCTTGGTTTGGCAGGCTATTATAGGAAGTTTATTAAGAGATTTTCGATGATAGCTAAGCTTTTAACTAATTTAACAAAGAAGGACACCAAGTACTCTTGGACTGAAGCTTGTGAAGATGGCTTCCAGACACTTAAACTGAAGTTAACATCAGCCCCGCTTTTGACTCTTCCAACCGAAGAAGGGAAGTTTAGTGTTTACTGTGATGCATCAAAAATTGGTCTGGGATGTGTTTTGATGTAAGATGGTAAGGTTGTAGCATATGCCTCTAGGCAGCTGAAGAGTTATGAGCAGAACTACCCCACTCACGATTTGGAATTAGCTGCTGTTGTTTTTGCATTGAAGATTTGGAGGCACTACTTGTATGGTCGGCAGTGTGATGTGTTTTCAGACCACAAGAGCCTGAAATACCTCTTTACTCAAAAGGAATTAAACATGAGACAGAGACGTTGGTTAGAATTTGTTAAAGATTATGACTTTGAAATTAAGTATCATCCTGGTAAGGCCAATGTTGTGGCTGATGCATTAAGCAGAATGTCAAAGACAATGCAACCCACAGTATCAACCATATCAGTACCTTTGAGGCAGGAAGTTCAAAAGTTCGAATTGGAGTTAGTTCATGAGTTGTCGAGCCTACTTGCTACTCTAACCATTCAACCAACCATTTTGGATAAAAACAAAGAGGCACAGCAAATAGATTCAAAGGAGAATAATAGTATGATGAGTAAGTTAAAGGACGCATCCTCTGAGTTCAGCCTGTCTAATGATGGTATTTTGAAATTTAGGAATCGTTGGTACATTCTGAGTGTTAAGGAGTTGCGTGAGTTGATCTTGGCTGAAGCTCATTCTTCTTCCTTTTCTGTGCATCCTGGTAGCACCAAGATGTATCGGGACTTGAGGCTACATTATTGGTGGCCAAACTTAAAGAGGGATGTGGCCAAGTTTGTAGAGTCATGCTTGATTTGCCAACAAGTTAAAGCAGAACACCAACACCCAGGAGGTACTCTTCAACCCTTACCGATCCCTGAATGGAAGTGGGAAAACATTGCCATGGATTTTGTAGTAGGATTACCAAAGACAATCAAAGAACATGATAGTGTTTGGGTTGTGGTAGACAGAATGACAAAATCAGCACATTTTATATCAGTAAGAATGACATTTTCAATGGACCAGCTTGCTAACTTGTACATTCAAGAAATTATCAGATTGCATGGGATTCCCATATCTATTGTCTCCGATCGTGATCCTCAATTCACCTCAAGATTTTGGCAAAGTTTGCAAGGCACATTAGGAACAAAGTTATCCTTCAGCACTGCTTTTCACCCTCAAACCGATGGTCAATCTGAGAGGACTATTCAGATACTTGAAGATATGTTAAGGGCTTGTGTGTTAGAGTTTCAGGCATCGTGGAGTCGATACTTACCCTTGATTGAGTTTTCTTACAACAATAGTTACCAGTCCACCATTGGTATGGCACCTTATGAGGCACTTTATGGCAGAAAGTGCAGGTCACCTTTGTACTGCGATGAGGTCGGTGAAGCAAAACTCCTAGGTCCCGAGATCTTGCAACAGATGTCTGACAAGATTGCCATTATTAGGAAAAGAATAATTACTGCACAAAGCCGACAGAAAAGTTATGCAGACCAAAGGAGGAGAGATCTGGAGTTCTCCGTCGGAGATGAGGTATTTTTAAAGATTTCACCATTTAAGGGAGTACTTAGATTTGGCAAGAAGGGAAAGCTTAATCCGCGATTCGTTGGACCATTCCCTGTCTTGGAAAGGATCGGCAGCACAGCTTATAGACTGCAATTGCCTCTTTCACTGGAGAAAGTTCACAATGTTTTTCATGTGTCTATGTTGAGAAAATGCATACGGGATCCTACACAAGTTGTTAAGCCAGTGGATGTCGAAATTGAGCCAACATTAATGTATGAAGAGAAGCCAGTGCAAATTTTGGAATCTGCAGTAAAGACTCTGAGGAATAAGGAAATTCCTTTGGTTAAGGTTTTATGGACAAACCATGGAGTTGAAGAAGCCACATGGGAACGACAGCAAGATATGTTGGACAAATATCCGGAGCTCTTCGTTTGATCAATTTTCGAGGACGAAAATTTTGTTTAAGGAGGGGTGGATGTAACACCCGACATTCTCAGTCAGGTGATTTTCTTAACGGAATTAACGGTCACCTCTTTATTTGACCTTTTATTTAATAATTATATGCCAAAGCTTATTAGATTTCTATTGTAGTGGCAAAATTGTAATTAAGGAGGAACTTATTTGGTATAAGTAGAAAATGGAAACTCTTAAACCTAACAAAAACCCCACTGTAGCCGACATTCTCTCTCGGCGATTCCCGTCCTCCCAGAACTCTCTCTCTCTCGTAGCAGGTAGCCTTCTTCATCAACAACCGATTCTCCTTCGTTCTCGCCGATACTCAGCTTACCAGGTAAGACTTAATGAATGTAGTTACTGGTTGATGCTTTGAGCTTTGTTTTCAGTTAGAACTTGAGGTTTCAGATTCTTTAATAGTAGAGTAATAATAGGATCATTTCTATTATGCGTTTAGTAAAGGCATTTCCGGGTTGATTCTGGACATTTAGATAGCTGTACGCGATTAGTTACTGGGCTGAATCTGGTTATTTAGATTGTAGAATTTAATCCACGCACACAAGGTGCTCGGCAGAAGAATATAGAAATACAAGTAGGTTAAGCATTAGGATGATTTTTGGTTAGCATTATTAGGATTTTATTTTTAACTTGGTAATGTGAAATGATTTAGGTGAAGAAGATTTGAAAGGAGTATTCCATTTGCAAAGAACACCAGGTAAGTGAATGTATTAAGACTTCCGGCCACTAGGGCCCTACATTTTAAGAGTACTATATTAGTTATGTGCTTGATGTTTGTTTTAAGTTAGTGTGATGGTTGTACTTGGATGATTTACGGATGTTTGAGAACTATATAATGTGATGTTCTGTTGAGCCTATGAAATCAACTGTCTAGAATGATAATTCCATAGCTTGATGATTAAGAGCATTCATGTCATGCATCATGATTTACTTCTCAAGCATATGAAAATGATTTATGAGCATGTTTTTTCCATGAGCAAGATATGAGAATGAATATGAAACTTATGCAACCGAATTAAGTGAGGGTTAAGGGCGGTTTGGCGTATATCACTTTCCAAAGAGAAGGACCATGAATACGGCCCGAAAGGGACTATGTACACTTGCATTGTCATCTCCCTTTTACGGCACAAATCCTCCCTTAATCCATATGATGAAAGTGATGAACAAGAACACGAATAAGAACAAGAAAAGAGCATGAGACGAGCATGATCATGATTTTTTTTGTTACTATGCATTCACGTATACATGTTAGTATTGCATTCCTTACTAAGCATTAGGCTTATAGTTTAAACCTTATGATGTAGGTGACGAGATATCAGGTGAGGATTCCAAAGCTAATGAAGATGTCTAAGTCTTGTTGCTGAAAGGTGATCAGGGTGCAATTCTGTGGCTGGACGGCGATTGAGACCCCTAGTTAATGCTCTATGATTTTGTTATGATTAAGAATATGGTAGTTTAAGCAGGATGAGTTTATTTTTATAACATTGAGTTTTGAAATTGTCTGGTTGACTACTGAGTCTGGGAATGATTATAAGGATTATTAAATGATCTGTTGTTAAGTCTTCCGCTATATGTATTCTGGATGAGTCTCTGATTTTCATTTATAAGAGTGATTAGTCAATGAAGTTAGAAGTCTGTGCATATCTATGTCCACCGATAGCTGTACTCCATCGGATGATGTTAGGAATTTGCATCCACCGATAGATGTTCTCTATCGGAAGATGTATGAGCTTGCATCCACCGATAGATGTTCTCTATTGGAAGATGTATGAGCTTGCATCCACCGATAGATGTTCTCTATCGGAAGATGTATGAGTTTGCATCCACCGATAGACATTCTCTATCGGAAGATGTCTTAAAAGAGCACGTGGATTGCACATGTCTATCGGTAGATGTTGTGTATCTCAAATACCGGATGATGTAAGTGTTGTGTTGTCGTCTAGTGACCGGTAGATGTTTTACCATCGGTCGATGTGAGCCTGTGACTCTATTGGCAGATGCAGTTTAAAAGATGGTCAGAAATAGATGAGTCGCGTGGCGAGCACGTGACCATCGGTCGATGTGAGTCTATGACTCTAACGGTAGATGCAGTCTAGGAGATGTTTGTAAAAAATATATATATATATATAACACTAATAATGAACAAGGTGCATGAAGTAAGAACCGATTAATTAAGAGGTTAAGTTATGAATTACGTGGCGACCCCAACTGGGGCTGTTACACGTTGTCTACGGAGGGTGTACATAATGTCTTCCACGTGTCAATGTTGAGAAAATGTGTACGGGATCCGACGCACGTGGTAGAACCAGGTAATCTTGATATACAACCGACCTTGACTTATGAGGAAAGACCGATGCAGATTCTGAAGTCTCCAGTTAGGGTCTTGCGTAACAAAACGATCCCACTTGTAAAGGTGTTATGGAGAAACCAAAATGTAGAGGAAGCGACGTGGGAGTGCCTGCAGGACATGATGGACAGATATCCAGAGTTGTTTAGGTACGAAATTTTGAGGACAAAATTCTAAATAAGGAGGGTAGGATGTAACGCCCAGAAATTTCAGTTTATGGGTTTTGAGTTTTAGGTTGTCGGGTTTTTTTATTTTAAGCCTTATAGTGTTTTAATTCGTAGAAATAGTAAATTAAGTCCGATTTATGAACGAGAAGTTTTGTTAGAACCCTAGGGATAAATTGGAATATTTTGAGGAATAAGAAAATTTTGGAGAAACTAAATCGATAGGTTAATTAATGAGTTTAAGCAAGAAATTAATAAAAAGGGCATTTAGGTAATTCCAAGTCAAAATTGTTATAAAACCTAAATAACCTCATTTTTCCCTCATTTCTCTCCTTTCCCCTACGTGAAACGATTTCCCCTCCCTTAGACAAAATCTTTTTCTCCCACGGTGATTCTTCAAACGGCGATCAACTCCTCCGATTTCTGACGTCTTCCTTCGAGTTTTCTTCCCCAAATCCATACTCTAGGTAAGTTATATACATTGGGTATGTTTAGTTGTTGTTTTAGGGTTGATTTTAGTTTAGGGTTTTGTTAGAAATTTTCGGATTTCGTTAGATATCGATAGGATATCGATTTTATTTCCCATTGATGACACTTTGGTTGTTATTTAGGTAGGTAGAAGAAATTAATAGTGTGGGTTGATGTTTATGGTTAATTTTGGGTGGTTGGAGGTTGTAAAACACCATTAATGGAGTTTATGAGTTTTTGAGCGTGTAGTGCTCGATGAAATGCCCGAAAGAAGTTATTTAGAGTTTTTGGAAAAAATGTCTTAGCTCGGGGTTTCATTTAGTTTTAAATTTGATGATTTAGAATCAATACTAATGACGTGTTATGAAAATACCTTAGGTAACCCAAGCTCTCAAGACGGTGCTCGGCATAGCTAGGACGCCAGGTAAGTGAGTGTTAGGTTTCCGGCCCTAAAGGCCCTACGTCGTATTGATGTTAGAATTGTGTGTTATAATGATGTTTGATCGTAGTAGGGATTTTAGTGAGTCGTGTAACACCCGGAAATTTCCTATACCGTGCGTAGCCAAGATTATGCTAAGTATAAAATTGAAATGATACAAGTTAGATGTTATGCATTGAAGTGTAATGGATGAGAAGAGAAAACCAAAAAGGGGATAAAAGTTTGACAATTCAAAGTTTTAATAGCCAATAGAATTTAAGTGCAAAAGTGAATGAAAAGTGGGAATGAAATGTGGTTCATTCACGTTGGAAACTTGAGTGATAAAGGGAGGGTTAATTTGTAATTTTTAAAAGTTGTGAGGGGGGAAATTAAAAGAGAAAAAAATGAGGTTAAAATGTAATATTTCATGGTTTTTCCCCTTCATCTTCATCGAAGCCCTCCTTCCTCCATTGATGCTTTTCTCTCTTTCCTCTCCTCAAGGATTCAATAGTTTTTAAGGTAAGAAAGCATTGGTTTTTGATTTTATACATTTAGGGTTAGTTTTAAAGTGTTTTTAGAGGGTTTTTGGTGAATTTGCTTAGGGTTTGGAAAACCCTAAGTGTGACCTCCGAAAATTAGAGTTAAAATGGTGGTTTTCTTCCCTAAGTTCATGATTACGAGGTTAGATGAATTGGTTAGCTTGATTTTAGGGATAGATGGAAGGTTGGTGATGAGTTGTTAGAAAATCGGTTTTTAACTCAAAGGGGGCCGGTTCTGTTTTTTGGATTTCAGCTTGGCTAATGTGTTTGTTTGGTTAATTTGGGTGTTTCAATGGATAGTAGACGTGTAGAGGTTTCCGAATTGGGGTGGCACGTCGAAATCCATTGAAAAACGAGAGAGTTACGACCGTTTGAAGTTAGACGGTCAATTTTGGGGTAAAAACCGAGTTTTGTGTTTTGGGAATGAATTGTGTTGTAGTTTTAGTTAGTTTAGGTTAGTTTAGGTTAAGAATTTCCTTAGAGTTCGTTAGTAAATACTAAGTTGAGTTTTCGTTATTTTAGGTGATCGAACGTGTGATTTGATTGGACAAAGTAAACGAAAACGTATCGAGCAACCAGGTAAGTAGTGGATTGCTTGTGTTTTGCCTTCGGGCCTACACCATGGAACGGTGGGGAATTCTTTGTTTGTTTGCTTATTTGGTTGTTTCGTTTTGTGTTGCGTGTCGTTGTTTTGTTTCGTGTTTCGTTGGTTTGTTTCGTGTTGTATTGCATATCTTTGTTGAAACATGCATCGTCAGTTTTAGTACGCTACGCTAGAGATGAGGGGTTGCATTGTTTGGCATTGTGAGTAGAGAGGGAAGATTATGAGCACGTGTACCGCCCTACGAGGACCCACGTGGCAGCGGTGAGCACGTGTACCGCCCTACGGGGACCCACGTGGCAGCTGTGAGCACATGTGTACCGCCCTACGGGGACCCACATGGCAACGCAATCTGGATTAGTGTGCCTTGTCGGGATACGGTGCTGGTGTGTAGCACTCCGAAGGGAACTCTATGAAGGATGACTGGCTAAAATACGTAATGGTGATTCTGGGAATGGCCGTCCTTCGGGACGTGAGCTAGTGGCCATCCTTCGGGACGTGAGCTAACGGCCGTCTTCGATTTTAGGATGTGAGCTTACCCGATTCACACGTCTTATGAAATAATTAAAGCAACGAACAGCAAATAAACACAACTGAGTGGTAGAAACTGCATATGTTAGGTTGATTGCATTGTGTGTTGTCACATTTGTATTCCCTACTTGCTAAGCGTAAGCTTACGTGTGTGTGTGTGTGTTCTATGGTGTAAGTGAAGAGTTCTATACAGGTGAGGTAGACGAGACTGTCGAGGATTAGGCCGCAGTCGGAAGAGTACGGAGTCCGCCGATGCAGGCTATTTGTCGGGGCGTCTGGATCACTCTCTTTATTCGGGTATTTTGTGGGGATGTTGTAGATAGTTTTGTAGTAGTTTTGTAAAGATTTTAGTTTGAGAAATGTTAGGAATTTGTGGAAGGTTTTAGGTTTTGGTACGTTGTATTTATAAATGTTTTCGCAATGGTTTTTAAAGTTTTTGAGTCGTTGCGTTGTTGAGTAGTGGTGGTTGTATTTGGGGAATTTTAATTATATGTTCTCGGGTTTTAAATTGCAGGTTTTGGTTTAAAGAAATTTAGGCGTTATGCCGTCCGTTTTGATGTTCAAATAAACGACGTCGGGTTAAAGTTAGCTATTTTTACTAATATCCGTTTTAAGTCGGTTTTCAAAAATATTTACAGGATTGGAAAATTCAAGTGTCGGGAAGGTATGGTTAAAGTTTCGTGATTTTTGGAGGTGTTCGGGGTGGAGAAAGATGAGGAAAAGTGAGGAAAGGTTAAAACGGGCATTTTAAGGGTTTTTGGTTGAGAAAAACCCAAGCCGGCCCGATCGATCGGGCCTGGGGCGCGACCGATCGTGGTAGGGATGTTTTTGGGTGAAAATGGCCCGAGCGTGCCCGATCGATCGGGCTAAAATCGCGATCGATCGCGGCTGGGCACGCACGGGGCGCACCCAGCACGCAGGCGGGCGCGCAGCGCACAGGCGCGCGCGCGTGCATACAGCGCCTATTTGGGCTGATTTTCCAATTTTTTTAAATTTCTCCCTATTTCTACAATATTTTGACCCGACATTTTCTGACGTGTTTTAAATGTATTTTGGGTCCGTTTTCCAATAAATTTCGAGGGTTCGAAAAACCCAAAAACGAGTCGTAAAGTTTACGAAAATTATTTTAAACGATGTTTTAAACGCGGGGTTGGCTAGAAAAGTAGCGCACTGAGCCGGGGCGGGTTCGGGGGCGTTACAAGTCGAGTAGCCTAGGATAGAGCTTTAGCTATTAGTTAAGAGTCTTGTCCGCCTACGGGCTATAGACGTTACGGCAATGTTAGAAATCATTTTTGATAAATGTTGTATGTGTAGATCTTCTCATGCATCATGTTTTAAGAAATATGCATACGAACTATTTACGAGCATGCTTTTATGAAAACTGAAATAAAGAACGAAAATGAACTACGGATGTCATGTGTTCTCACAGGGCAAGGCACGATTCTTACGGGGCAAGTCATGGTTCTCACGGGGCAAGAATGTGGTCTACTAAGTAAACGAACATGTTTTTCAAATGTCATGCATCTATGTAAATGTTATGTTTATTGCACTCATTACTAAGCATTAGGCTTAACGTATTTATCGTATGATGTAGGTGATGAGAATAAAGGTGAGGAACTTCCTCCCGATGATCAAGCATAGATGGTCGATGGGCAGAACTTGTGGCGACGAGGCGTGTTTCGGCTAGGCTCGATGACCCGTGGGTGGGCTCCAAGCTGTTTTGTGGTAAATATGTGTGAACTAGATCGATATTGGATGATGTGATGAATTTTAGGATGTATAGAGAGGTTTGATATTTTGGAAATTGTATAGTGGATGTAGGCTTGGAGTTGTGTCGTTTAGAATGATTTGAGAAACATATTTGTTTTGGTGATGTTTTAAGGAATTCCACTTTTACGTTTAACTCTTGTGTTGTGAATTAGGATGGATAGTATTTGATGATTTTAGGTACTTTAAACCCATAAGGATTCGCTCGGTTTTTAGAGCGATCCATGCAGTCCGTCTCTATGATTTATGTCGTGTCTTGGTTATGTTAAGGCTATGCTCTGGGCAGTATTTTTGAGGATTCAGGAATTAATGAATTTATGGGGATAGAGGATTAGTTATGTGAAGGAGTGATTTGGTGTGGTTTATGAAGAGAAAGGTGTAGGGAAAATTAGTGTATTATGCGTTGTGCTGAGTGTTGAAGAAAAAAAAAATATGTGAGGGTGAATTGAGGCAACTCTCTGGAATTTAGATTTCAGAGAGGTTGCCGATCGATCGCCACAAGGGGCGATCAATCGGCAACTGATAGGCTAAGCGCTCTGGTTTTCCAGAGCGCTAGTCGATCGATCGGCCAAAAGGGAACGATCGATCGGCTGTTGGTTTTGTTAAGCGCTCTGGCTTTCCAGAGCGCTAGCCAATTGATCGACCAACAAGGGGCCGATCGATTGGCTGTTTTATGGCGAGGGCGATCGATCGGCCAACAAGGGGCCTATCAATCGGCTGAGGTAAATGGACGATTCTGCTCTTCCTCCGCGTACTACTTACTGTTTGCTCTATATATATTTTTTTAATTGATTTCACGATGGTTTGATCGACTAGACTTTGAGTTAGAGCTAAGGTGTAAAAAAGTATATATAGGAAAAATTTTACACGAACTTACGAGGTCTTATGTTAAGTTTATGTCACGGCAAGTCCATGGCGGCCCTGACCGGATTGGGGTCATCACAGCTAGATCCAGACTAAACTCGTTGGTAAAAACCAAATCTATCAAGCGAGATTCTTCAAGTGTGACTTGAAGAAGATTCTTCAAGCGTGACTTGAAGAAGATCGTTGTTCTACGCAAAGAATTAAAGAGAAATCCTCTCTAAAAAACTCAATCTTTAATTCAAACTTGTTCTTCTATTAAATCAAAATAGTTTTGCCATTAAATAGGCTACACATTAAAAATAAATTAAATAATAATAAAAATGAAAATAAAGATAAAATAACTAAGAATTTTCGTAGGATAAAGATCCTTTTAATGATCAGATGTCGTCTCTTGTTTAAACTCTGTTTGAACGTGATTTGAACTGATTTGAGTGGATTTAGCTGGATAAGATCTTTTCCTACGAGATTTGTATGATTTGCATGCACTTGCATGTGCTTGTACGTGTGATCTTTTTAATCCTCGTATACACATGTGCTTGACACATGTCCTCTTTAATTCCTACATGTGTTTTTAATTCTTACATGTGCATGTGCGTCGCACCCTCCCTTTTAATTATAACGTGTGCATGTGCGCTGCACCCTTTCTTCAAAAAGATCTTCCAATAATCTTGGGCTTCTTGCTCTAGTCATTGAGTCGCTCGTATCTTCAATTGAATCCTTGTTCTTATGCTTTGACTTGGTCTCAACTTGGATCACATCATAAACCAAGTCATGTGGATCTTTATCTCTTTCTAACCCACGTGAATCTTTATCTCTTTGTAGTTTGCGTAGATCTTTACCCTTCTTTCTCCAATCCATGGGGATTTGTGGAGTCCAACTCCTTGCCTTATGGGTCTTCTTTTGCCAATTTCCTAGGGTTCACTTCCATGCTACAAAGCTATTTATTTTTATAGTCTTTTGCTTTTGTTGTGATGGCTCTTTTCCTCGGGTTTCCACGACTAAATCATGTGAAGCTTTGTTCGTTGGACCTCCTTTATGTTCTAATAGATCATGGTTCTTGACAATGAGATTTATCGCTACTCGGTTCATATCATTCCCTCCTCCTTCGAAAAGATTCGTCCTCGAAACTCCTGCATCATATAAAAACAAGTTAGTAAAATTAAAAGATGTGCTTACATTACCGTATTCACTTGTAGGTCGATCTTGTAAGCGATGTCGTTGATGCGCTTCTAGGACTTGGAAAGGTTCATCTCCTCGAGGTTGTAACTTGCTGTTTTATTTGTTCAAAAACTTTTCTTTTTGTAGACGTAGTCAAACCAAATCTTTGATTTTAAAAATAATCTTTCCATTCCATGAAATTTCTTAGCAAATTCATCTTTTTTACTTTCATGCTCAAGAACAAACTTATTAGTAAACAAAGTTAATAAATTTAACAGATTTAATGGATAAAATCATCAATAATATCAAACAGTGAATAATATCTAATAATAATAAAATCCTTTAAAATGCTAAAATCGGATTTGAAGTTCGCAAAATGTGTATCTGAATTTTTTTCGTAAACCAAGTTGTGTGTAAAGTAATCAATGACAAAATTTTCAATAAAATATTTCGACATATTATTTATCAACCTTATGTATATAATAGGTGCAATATATAAATCAGATGGCCTTACCAACCACTTAAACCTATTTGATGTTTCCGATCGACTTGGAACTAACATACTTGGTATGAGATTTTTATGCTTCTCAATCTCTCTCAATGGAGAAATTTCTCTTTGGTACTCCATAAGAAGTTCATGTTTATTTTTCTGTAAAAGAAAAGAAACAAATCTTGGAAGAAAATTTGGTAAGTCGTTAGTTGATAAATAAACCTCTTTATATAAAAGCAAAATCATCTTACGTTTATCCTCACTTTTGTTCATCAACACAATTTGTTTTTCACTCGACTTTTGTTCTCTCTCCCTCGAATTTTCTCTCTTTTCCCTTAGCTTTTCTCTATTTTCCCTCAGCTTTTCTCTCTTTCTCCCTCAGTTTTTCATCCTTCTTTTTACTCTTTTCAGCTATTTTCTTTTCACCACTTTCTTTCTCTTTTTAGGCCACATTTTCAACTAATCTCTTTTCACCTTTTTCTTTCTCTCTCTCATCCTTAATGATTTGAAATTCCTTCGTGATCCTGTCTTGATCTTCAATTGCCTCCCACGGCTTTAATTGTAATACCCCGGAAAAAAATTTTAGCGACTTAAGTCAATAAATTCTGTTGAACTAATCGGTTAATTAATTTTTGCTCGGGTATTCTAATTGGAGAACTTAAGTTGTGTACGAGGTGAGGTCAGTTTACGAAAAATTTATAATTAAAGGATGAAATTTAACGAGGTTTCGAAGAGGCCGAATGTACGGGAGGTCTAAACGGTAAATGTTATTTTGATTAATGTTTTAATAGAAAATAGTTTTATTTTAATTTTTTTTTTAAAAAAAGAAAATAACATAATGGCTTCTCGAAGCCATTCTGTCATTCGAGTGCCGAAGACCAGAACAGAGACGAGGGAGAATCGAGCGGTGATCGACGGTCGACGGTCTGTTCACCGCGTTTTCTGGCGTTCTCCGGCCAGGCGACTGCTGCGAGTGATTCCAGCTTGTCTCCGCGCATAACCCGATTGGTAAGCTCGGTTTCTCTGCCCTGTTTTGGTTCTGCTTGAGGCCATGGGTGACGAGCTGTGTTGAGCTCCGATCACTGGCTGTTTTTGGGCGGTCTTGGCTTGAGATTGCCAGACATTGGGCTGGCAGTAATCTCCTGGCCGTGAAGAGCCCTTTTTGGGCAAAAATCAGTAAGCTCGGTTAGTGCATTTCGATTTTTACTATGTGAAGCCTCGGAATTTTGGTAGATTATGCTAGTTAAGGGTAAATGAGGTTGATTGGTGAGGAAACAGGAGGAAATTGATGGAAAACCGGGAAGGGAAACATTTTTGGTTTATGGCAGAATCGGGTTTTGCCATTTTTGACCTAGCTGCGGCCGTTTGTTTTAAATTTTCTTTTGGCAGGTTAAACTATGTTATTAGAGGAGTACATGGCCACTGGAATCATTTGATTCCGTTAGCCGACGCAAAAGTTATGCACGTCCAAAGTTTCGGGACGGTTTTTACCAAACCCAAATTAGTGGCCCGTTTAGTTGGGTTTTAGTTGGGTTGGACTAGAAATAGTGGTTTGAGAATGAATTGGTGAATTAAGCTTGATTTTAATGAAGTTTGAATTTTTGTCTTAGGTCGAGCCATAGGTGGACAGGGAACCGAGCAAACCTAGTGATCTAGGACGCCAGGTAAGTAGTAGTGTGGATGTAAATGATTGAGAGTCACAGTTGTTTACATGTTGTGAGTCGTGTGCATGTCGTGAGTAGTCTGTATGTGATGTGTATGTGTAGTCGTTGTTAGAAGTATGTTATGAGTCTGGGGAGGTTGTGGGTCAGTCGTCCATAGGTTGTGAGTCTGGTGAGGTTGTGGGTCAGTTGTGCGTAGGTGGTGAGTCAGTCGCACGTAGGTGGTGAGTCCGGTGAGGTTGTGGGTCAGTCGTGCGTAGGTGGTGAGTCTGGTGAGGTTGAGGATTAGTCGTGCATAGGTTGTGAGTTTGGCGAGGTTGTGGGTCATGGTATGCAGGTTATGAGTCGTAGGTACGTGTGTGATGTGATGTGGAGGTGAAGTCGCGTTAGTTGGTCATGGTATGCAGGTTGTGAGTCGTAGGTACGTGTGTGATGTGATGTGGAGGTGATGTCGCATTAGTTGGTCATGGTATGCAGGTAGGGAGTCGTAGGTACGTGCATGAAGTGATGTTGGTGTGAACTCGTCGTTAGTTGGTCATGGTATGTAGGTTGTGAGTCTTGCGTATGTTGTGGGTCGTAGGTACGGATGTGGATGTGAAGTCGTCGTTAGTGGTATGTTGTGAGTCATGTGCAAGCCGTGAGTGAGTTGTACGTAGGTTGTGAGTATCGTGCAGGTGGTGGGCTAGTTGTGTGTAAGCTGTGAGTCTTGTGCAGGCCGTGGCTGAGTTGTACGTAGGTTGTGAGTATCGGGTAGGCTATGGGCCAGTTGTATGTAAGTTGTGAGTCTCGTGCAGGTTGTGAGTCAGTTGTACGTATGTTGTGAGTTTTGGGCACGTTGTGGGTCATGTATATGATGTGATGTGATGTGTGGGTGCAGTCGTAGTTAGTTGGTTATGGTCAGCATGCATCATGTTTTAAAAACTACGCAAAAATGTTTTGAGCATGTTTTTAGGCGCGGAGAGGGAGTAGAGGAGGTGAGGTACGATGTGGATGGGCGACAGTGGGCTGGAGTGTGACTGTGGGCCCCGCTTCTGGGACGAGCTGGAGCGGTGGCGACGTGCCGACGATAGCACGGTGTATCGACCGACTGTCTCGGGCGGTTACATTTCGAGTCAGGGAAGGGGAAAGAAGATCGTGAGTACGGGGCCACCTGACTACGTGGGACGACGGGAAGTAACGCCACGTGGTCGAGGTCAAAACCGAGGGATGGCGATACGTAACGCCTCGGGGACCGTTATAAAGGTAGAGTACAGGGCCACCTGACTACGTGGGACAGCGGGACATAACACCACGTGGTTGAGGTTAAAACCGAGGGATGGCGATACGTAACGCCTTGGGGACCGTTATAAAGGTAAACAGTGCGGTGTGGGGGTTTAGGTGTGACTTGTAGGGCCCGTTTCTAGAGGAATCGGGATGGCGGCGACGTGCCGGTAAACAGTGCGATGTACGGACCGACTGCCTAGTATGGTTACATTCCAAACCTCGGTGAGGTGATTACAACGTGTGTAGAGACGTGCATGTGTTAGGATTGCATAACCAGTTTTCATGCTTCACGTTTATTTTTCAGTACTTTACTTGCTAAGCTTTGAGCTTACGGTGTGTTCTGTGGTGTAGGTACTGTTGAGCTGGTGGGTGAGTACCAAGAGTCTGACCAGGAGTAGGTGGCAGTTTGTGGCGTGCGACCAGGGCCCCGGTTGATGGCAGTGTTAGGGCGACCCGACCCATGGAACCGTTGTATGGGGTTGATCGGGAGTAGGACTTTTTGTCTTTTGTGGGGGTATTTTGTATTTGTTGTATATATATTCATAGTTAAGGGTGATGTGTCGCCCTATACTGTGAATTTTCTTCGCTTATGAATGATAGTATTTTACTTTCCCTCGTTACTGCTATTTGGATATTTCGTATGCTGGATAGTTGAGTAGGAATATTCTGGATTGGTTGGGATTTATTCGTTTGCAGGTACTTAGCATTTTTGGGGGCGCCATTTTCAGGTGTTACTCTGCCGAAATTTTCGGGGAGGACGCCGTGGTGCTTAACGGTTAGGATTAAGGGAAATTGGTGAATCTAGGAAGCTAGGTAAAACATAAGAGAGCTTCGAGAGGTTAGTTTTAAATTTTGTTGCGTGAGTTTTATTGGAAGGTATTTCCAGCGTTGGAAGTCTAAGCGAATGGGATTAGGAGAACTTAGTGAGTTAATGAAACCAGGTATGGCACGAGTGAAGTCTTCAGGAGACTTAGCTTTAAATTCCGCTGCGACTCCGTTAACTAAAATGGATTCCTTGCGTTGGTAGTTAAGTGGATGAGATTATAGTCAAAGGAAGTCGTTTAGCTCAGAGTAGGCCCCGTAGCGAACCGGGAACCAGGGTGGGTTTTCGGGGCGTTACATTAATGGTGTAAGGATCACTGGTTTTCAATTGTTAACCAATGCATACTCGTTCTTTGATCCATTAGTCTTGAATTTTTGTGAAAATATATTGGTAGCAGCAGTTTTGCTCTTAGGTTCCTATCTCGGTTTCAACTTTTCATCCTCCCAATTTGATTTCTACGATGAATTCAAAGTTGATCCCATCTTAGAATTTCTTTTTGCTCTTAGTTGCCGTTCAATATCGATTAATTTGTGAAGCAATTCTTCTAAGTCCACATAATGTTATAGATCTACGACATCCGCAATCTCTCTATTTAGTCCTCCAACAAATCGAGCCATTGTTTCTTAGTCGTCTTCCTAAACATTAATCCTTTTCATGGCTATTTTCATCTCTTTATAATAATCTTTCACGCTTTTATAACCTTGAGTCAAATTTTGGAGTTTTCGACACAAATCTCTATAATACTATAATGGAACAAATCTTTTTCGCATGAGTGCATTCATGTCCTTCCATGTTCGAACTTGTGACTCACCATACCTTCTTCGGTACTTTACTAGTTGATCCCACCAATTGATAGCGTAGTCCGTGAACTTCATTGTCACCAATTTAAGTTTTTTCTCATTTATGTAGTTTTAGTATTCAAACAATAGGTCCACCTTTCTTTCCCATTCCAAATACACCTCGGGATCACTTTTTCCTTAGAAAGAAGGAATATTTACCTTGATGTTACTTAAATCACCATCTTCTCGATATGACCTATCATTCCTTTCCCTTTGATAATATCCAATGTCATCTTTGAATTTTTCATTAAAATCCTTCCTTTGTCGCGTATAACTAGGGGATGGAGATTCCAATCGGTCCATCCTCGTATTTAGATCCTTGAAATTTTCTTGCATGGCTTTCATGAACAACTTTAAGTCAACGTCGTTGTGTTCTCCACTCATAATTTTCTTTTTCGACCACAATAAGAAAATAAAAGAAAATTGATAGAAGTAAAAGAAAAACAATCAAGTAATGGACTTTACCTCTCCCTCACGTGTTTGCACTCGATGGATGCCACTCCACTCGTGTTTCGCTAAAAAAATTAAGATTTTTTCTATAATAGTCTCACCCTCTTTCCTTTTACTTCTAGATCTCTCTTTTAGTTCTTTACGTAAGAACTTGATATATGGTAAATATTCAACAATCCAAACTAAAAAAAATCACACCTTTAAGATCAAAGTTCAAACCTATAAGGATGGCTAAATCAAGGGTACAACTGAAATAAAACAAAAGTTTGGACGATGACAATATTTTAGATGAAGATTCAACAATTTAAAACAAAAGTTTTTTTTACTTTTGACAACTCTTTTTTCTTTTGACTTTTGACAATACTATTTCTTTTACCTTTGTCAAAATTTGCAAAAGATGACAGAGAATAGATTTTTTTTTTGTATTTGTCAATAAGACAAAAAAAGAATCAATGATAAAAAATTGAAACTTTGATAATAAGAATAAAAAAAATGAATTATTTTTGTGTTTTTTTTTTTACTAGTAGAACGAATAAAATAAGATGAAGAAAAAATTGACAACAAAAATTAAAGATAACTTCTTGAATCAAAGAACCAAAGCTCTGATACCAACTGATGCGAACATCGGCTCAAAAGGATCTGGGACCTGACAACAACGCATAATAATTCAAATGAATGCCTTTTCGATTCAAGAATAAAAGTAAGGAACTAAGACCTCAATTGAAGACTAGTTATCAAAACAGAAACTTGACTCAAGCCACACCTGTTGGCTGAACCGAAGTTATCAAAATAGGAGCTTGACCCAGACTAAACTCGTTGGTAAGAACCAAAACTATCAAGCGAGATTCTTCAAGCGTGACTTGAAGAAGATCGTTGTTCTTTGCAAAAAACTAAAGAGAAATCCTCTCTAAAAAACTCAATCTTTAATTCAAACTTGTTCTGCTATTAAATCAAAATAGTTTTGCCATTAAATAGGCTACACATTAAAATTTAATTAAATAATAATAAAAACAAAAATAAAGATAAAATAACTAAGAATTTTTGTAGGATAAAGATCCTTTGAATGATCAAATGTCGTTTCTTATTTAAACTCTGTTTGAACGTGATTTGAACTGATTTGAGTAGATTCAGCTGGATAAGATCTTTTCCTACGAGATTTGTATGATTTGCATGCACTTGTATGTGCTTGTGCATGTGACCTTTTTAATCCTCACATATGCATGTGTTTGGTGCATGTCCTCTTTAATTTCTACATGTGCATGTGCATGGCATATGTGTTTTTAATTCTTACATGCGCATGTACGTCGCACCTTCCCTTTTAATTATAACGTGTGCATGTGTGCTGCACCCTTTCTTCAAAAGATCTTCCAATAATCTTGGGCTTCTTGCTCTAGTCATTGGGTCACCCGTATCTTCAATTGTGCATGTGACCTTTTTAATCCTCACATATGCATGTGTTTGGCGCATGTCCTCTTTCATTTCTACATGTGCATGTGCATGGCATATGTGTTTTTAATTCTTACATGCGCATATACGTCGCACCCTCCCTTTTAATTATAATGTGTGCATGTGTGCTGCACCATTTCTTCAAAAGATCTTCCAATAATCTTGGGCTTCTTGCTCTAGTCATTGGGTCACCCGTATCTTCAATTGGATCCTTGTTCTTGGGCATTGACTTAGTCTCAACTTGGATTACATCATAAGCCAAATCATGTGGATCTTTATCTCTTTCCAACCCACATGAATCTTTATCTCTTTGTAGTTTGCGTAGATCTTTACCCTTATTTCTCCAATCCATGGGGTTTTGTGGAGCCCAACTCCGTGCCTTATGGGTCTTCGTTTACCAATTTTGTGGGGCCCACTTCCATGCTACAAAGCTCTTTATTTTTATAATATTTTGCTTTTGTTGTGATGGCTCTTTTCCTTGGGTTTCCATGACTAAACCACGTGAAACTTTGTTTGTGAACCTCCTTTATCTTCTAATAGATCATGGCCCTTGACAATGAGATTTATCGTTCCTCGGTTCACATCATGTAATATCAAATAAACAAAATACCATGTAAAAACTGATATTTTCAAGGAATTTGCCTAATGTTAAGTTTGAGTGTAATACATAAATTCATTAAGTGGTGGGGTTTAAATGTAATTATGGAAATTTTGATAAATAGGACTAGGTAAATTCTATTCCTCACAGCCGCCGAGGAGAAGAGGGCGAAAGGAAAGTGGTTGCACTCCAACCATGAAGTCGTCGATTCTTGAGGCTAAAGAAGTGTTCTTAATGGTCCGAGCAGCAACCTTTGTGAATGAGCTTTGGTTATTGGTAAGTTTTCCTCTCCATTTTTATGGTTTTAAGTTAGGGTTTCGTTGGGAGCATATTTGAGCAATGAAGCTCGAATCCGTTCGATCTTTCTTGTCATTTTAGTGTTTTTTGGAGTGGGTGAATGTATGTTCGTCGTATGGGGTCAAGAGGAGTCGGGAGAGATGAGTTTTGGACAACTCAATCTCGTTGAACCATCTTAGAGATCAACACTTTGAAGAAAGTGTCGACTGTTGGCTTATTCTGGGCTGAGACCGAGTGAAGGAGGTGTCAACACTTCAAGGGAAGCGTCGATCGCTAGTGTAAAACGGGCTAAAACCCGAGAGTCTGGGGTGTCGACACTTCAGAGGAAGTGTCGAACGAACAAGTGTTGACACTTTTGGATGAAGTGTCGATCGGCTAGTTCATTTTGAGTTGGAACCCAAGAGCTCTAAAGTGTTGACCGATAGAATGAGGTGTTGATCGCGTCATAACCCGATTGTTCTAAGTATTGATTGGTTCCCTTAAGGTGTTGACCGCAAGGTTATTAATTAAAGAAAATTTTGTCATCGAGGCGGTAGTTCATGGCCATTTATAGTGTTAGGGATTGAGTTCCTAGTCCCTGTTTAGGACCAGTTCTTGTGTTTTCTCTTAGTGATTAGTGAGATAATTATAACTTTGGTTTTATTTTAGGCACAAACGACTTCGAGACAGTTGCTGAGGTTGCGCCACCAGTTGGAAGAAGGAGCACTCAGCGTAAAGGTATGAATTTTATCTTATTTCCACTGCATGACATGTTTTTTATGAAAATTCTATTTTGGTCAGTTATCACCCAAGAAAACCTGACAGAGTCCTTATGATACTTTTGACGATCTTAGTGTCAAAGTATCAGAACATCTTCTACTGCATGAAGGTTGTCTTATATGCACATCACAAAATGAGTTATAGGGCGGTGACGACACGCTCTTTGAGTTTCGAATCCCTAAACCTAATAAGGGTATTATTGATATTTGTTTATTATCATTCATACGGGTTGCTTCGTAGATGACCATTGTCTACCGACAACCCAGATAACAGGGCTGGATCTTTGGTCGTCCGACCTAGCGTTCTGTTAGGTCTACCTCCGAGTCATGACATACTATACATGCATAAGTCATAGATGACTGTTGTCTACCTACAACCCAGATAATGGGGCTGGATCTTTGGTCGTCTGACTCGACGTTCTGTTATGCCTGCCTCCGAGTCGTGACATACCATGCATCCATAAAATAAACATGTAAAATCAGTGTACTTATCGTATAAAAATTAACATGTTGTTAAACAAGACATATCATGTTTTATGTGTAATAACTCACAAAATAAACGTTTTTGAAAAACCATGTTGCAATGCAGTACAGTAAATAACACACCCTACCTCAATGATGACAACACTCTTACCGACTAGCTCGAACGGGCTATCAAAAACATAAATCGTAGTCAAAAACATCGTCAGGATCTAAAAGAAAACTGATATCAAAAATTCCCTTTGAAAACACTATGTAAACAATGGATTAATCATATACCGAAACTAGAAAACCAAACCCAGATGGATCCTATGCGGTCGACTAGGCCAACACAACATACGCCGAAACTTAGCAACAATCGACTAGGACTTTACAGTAGTTAACCAGCCTTCTGGTATGATCAACCAGAGCTGTAGCGACGGTCGACCAGACCTGAAGCCACAGTTGACTGGGCCAGCAGCTCTAGTCAACCAGACTAGCAGCTATGGATGACGTGACTAACTTCATTCATGGTTAACTAGACTTGCACAACGGTTAATTGAAAATCAACGACAAAAATCATACAAAATCTATCAATTCCACCTATTTTCATAATTATGTCGAAAGGGAGAGCCTGTCCCCCTTTTACTAATTTTTATTATTTTATTTAATATAATATAAATATTTTAATATATAATTAAATAAAATTCTTAAATCCTAATTCGTTGAAAATTCAAACATTATAGTACATTCCTCCAACATAACCAAAGAACAAAGTTTTCAATTCATACGACATTATTTCGGATTTCACTACGTGTAACAACCCGAGATCTACTCGTTTGACCATTTGAACGTTAACAGTTTACGATAGTTTGAGACAATATGAAACAATTTGGCCACAAAAAAAAAATTACTTGGGATTTATCTAATTTAAAATTTGCAGATATTACTATCGACAGTGGAGAAGTAGGGTTCGTATAGTTGGTTCTGTGTGTACAGGCAGAGGAGTAGTTATTAAAGGATGCACGACTGAAGGGTGATTGACGTTCAACAAACTCTAGACGTAGGAAACAAACAAGGCCCCAACGAAGGAGACTGATGAAGTTTGGGACTCGAACAAACAGAAGTTATACTTCTTTCTTATCAACGACAACATGTAGAGGAGCAACTCGACTTTTTCTTTCTTGGTTGGAGGTGGTAGATATCTTCCTTAGGGTTTCTTCTTCTGTAATAAAGAAGAAAGCAGCAAACAATTTTTTTTTTTTTGTTAAAATCAATTTCACCGTCAAACTATTTTTTTTTTAAAACCCTTAAAGTATTAATTCTAAAAAATCAAACTTTAAACTATTAAAAACCTAACAAATCAATCCAAAGTTGGAGGGGGGGGGGGGGGACTGCTCCTAAAGAATTGGGGGCTGTTAGAATGGGGGACCGTTCTCCCATAACGGTCCCCGTTCTCTCCCACTTCGTTCTTCAAATTAATTTTATAAAAATATCAAACGATATTAGATTTAATTGAAACTATTACTACATCATGGGAAGATAATTTGAAAATTGTCATGATTTTCTAACACTTGTACGATTTATTGTAATTTTAGTTAATTATTTTATAAAATATACGTAACCAATTATAATAAATCATAAAAGTGTTAGAAAATGATGAAACTTTTCAAATTATCTTTACATGATGTGGTAAACTTTTCAAGTAAATCCAATATCGTTTGATATTTTTTTAAAATACCCCTCGTTCAGTCTTCATTTTATAAAATTAAATTTAAAAACAAATACTGTAACGACCCTAAGTCCGTACCCATTTACCCGTACTAATTTTTCATTTTTATTTTACATTTTAAATAAAACGTTATGCGGAATCTAAAACTGAAGTTGAAATCAGAACTGAAGTCGGAATTAAAACTGAACTTTAAAAGCATTTAAAACAAAACCTTTAAATAATAATTAAAACTAAAACATTTAATAAAACTTTTAAATAATAAAAGAAGGGAGGGCAGAATCGGAATTCTGCCCTCAAAGTGCAGCAACGATCGGTTGCTGCAAATTGCAGCGCCCAATCGCTGCAAGCACTGCAGCGTGCAGCGCCCGATCGCTGCACGTTGCAGCGCTCGGTCGCTGCAGGCGCTGCGGCCGGCAGCGCCCGATCGCTGCAACATGCAGCGCTCGGTCGCTGCAAGCGCTGCAGCCTGCAGCGCCCGATCGCTGCAAGCACTGCAGCGCACGGTCGCCGCACCTCCAGCACCCCTTTTCCCTTTTCTTCTTTCACTTACACTTATGCTCTACCGAGAGATTAAACACTTCAGACTTCAGACACAAAGAAATTCTTCACATAACAAGCTCTCTGGAATCCGATTCCAGAGAGCAACCATTAATGCTTTTACACATACTTTCACTTCCATAATCACACCTAATTAAAGCTTAAACTCTCCCAACTCACAGTGGACTTTGCGAAATCCAACTGCGTGGATAGCTCTAAAAACCGAGCTATCCGTATCAACCTAAAACCAATCAAAACATTTCCAAAACATTCATTAAACAGTTTAAACCAAAACGTTTTACATACAATTACCAAAGCGTTATCTAATCCCTATCCAGATCCAAACAACCTAAGTATACTATACAGTTATTATCAATCCAAAATATTCAGAAGACCCCCAAAACCTTTACATAAACCCACCACGGGTCAAAACGCGCCTCGACTGCTCAGCGCACTCCCACGGCCATCATCCATCAGCTGCTCCTACGTCCGGAGGAGGAATATCATCCTCACCTGGGTCAACGTAACCTAGAACGTCACCTACACCATACAGACACATATGAGATATGGAAATCTCAGTAAGCTACGTAAATGCAGATGCATGCGTGTCGTGCATATGAAGTTCAGAAAACATGCTCATCAGACATATCAGGTCATTTCATACATATTGCCACCGAGATATCAGCCCACTAAATGGAAAGGATACATTCCGCGGTCGAACTACCACTTTCCACTTAGATGGGGGGGGTACATGCTCACAAACCCTACAGCCATGCCTGAGCCCCATCCCGCGTGACCTTTCAGATACAGATTACGTATTTTCGTTCATTATTCATTTCATTGAAAACTCGTGCAGAAACCCATTTTTTTTATGCCATTTTGAAACACGTGATGCATGAACAGTTCATATCAGCAGAAAGTAAACAAACAGTTCATATCAGCAGACAATATAACATAACCTATAAACAACCAACCTAACTACCCAACCTAAACAACGTAAAACAAGGAACCCTCAAGGATCCTTGATACGACGACGAGGTATGGTGTAGACCTTTGGGTCAAGCAAGTCACGAGAACTTACCTCGAGCGCGCTGGATCTCAAACTTCGTCCACGGGAGTCGTGTGTCTGAGAAAAAAAACACGACATTCGCAATTAAAACCAATTTAAATTATTAACGTCCAAATTTCAAACTTTAACTAAAGAATTATCCTAAATTCTTCACTTAGCTAATTAAAGCATTTCGAACGTTAATTATAGCTCGATAATCCAAATTCTCAAATAACGAGTTTTTCTCTAAAAACCCGAAATTTAACCAATTTATAACTTTTTCGCAAATTGATTTTCTTCGTCCAATAACGTCCAATACGTTCAATATATACCTAATCACGGCTAACCTATTAATTACGAAGCCTAAATCGCATTTTTAACGAAAACCCTAATCGAACCCTAACCCTAAATCGAACCGAAACTCGAATTAAACACTCGAAAACTAAAGCTACATACCGAGGGTAGCGAGAGAGGAAGAAACCGTGAAGGACGGAGGAGAAACGGAGGTCGGACGGAGGTCGGAATGGTGGAGCTCGCCGGCGGCCGAGAGAAGAAATCTTCTCTGTTCGTGAGTTCCAGAGAGAAAGAGAGAAAAGAGAGAAGTGAGGGAAAAGAGTGATTTTGTGTTATTTATTAAAATGGATTTGCAAATTACCATTTTGCCCTTCTTTGATTTTATATTGATTTCGTTCTTCGGTTCGTTAATCGTCTAGCCATTCGACTACTCCATACGTCCTTACTTTACCAATAAGTCCATCTAATTATTTGGGATTTAACAAAACTGTCCGTTCGCAATTTGGACCTCGTTTGCTATTTTACGAGAATGTCTTTTACTTTATGATAATAGTAATTACTCGGAATATAGCGTCACTATTCTGAAAATTCCCAGAATTTCCTTAAAATTCTAATTAATCGCTAGGATCGTAATGACGCTTTCTTTTCGTAAATCGGACCTGATTTGACATAATTACAAAAATGCCAATAACAATATAATAATAATATAATAAAAGGTCCGTGCAAACCGGATATTACATTCTCCCCTCCTTATTCAGAATTTTGTCCACAAAATTAAACTATCCAAACAGATCAGGATACCTAGTCATCATATCCTGCTGTCGTTCCCACGTAGCCTCTTCCACCTCGTGGTTCCGCCATAGGACTTTGACCAGGGGAATCTCCTTGTTGCGCAAGACTTTGGTAGAGTACTCCAGAATACGTACCGGCTTCACCTCGTAAGTCAAGGTAGGCTGTACCTCGATCTCTGTAGTCTCCACGACATGAGATGGATCACGTAAACATCTCCGAAGCATAGATACGTGGAACACATCATGAATGCCCTCCATAGAAGCCGGAAGCTGCAGCCTATACGCCAACTTCCCGATCCTCTTCAGAATAGGAAAGGGCCCCACGTACCGAGGGTTCAGCTTACCCCTCCTTCCAAATCTCGCGACGCCTTTGAATGGAGAAACCTTCAAATAAACTTCGTCGCCCTCCTCGAACTCTAGCTCCCGCCGTCTCGTGTCGGCATAACTCTTCTGCCGGCTCTGAGCTACCTCAATTCGCTGTCGGATAACGGCAATCTTATCTGCCGTTTGCTGTAAGATCTCAGGACCAACGATGCTGGCCTCGCCAACCTCGTCCCAATATAACGGAGACCTACACTTCCGACCATATAAAGCCTCATACGGAGCCATGCCGATAGTAGCCTGGAAGCTGTTGTTATACGAGAACTCAACCAGAGGTAAATATCGGCTCCACGAGCCCTGAAACTCCAGCACACACGCTCTGAGCATATCCTCAAGAATCTGGTTCGTCCTCTCTGTCTGACCATCGGTCTGAGGATGAAACGCTGTGCTGAAATTTAGCTGAGTCCCCATAGCTCGATGTAAACTCTTCCAGAACTTTGACGTGAATCTAGGATCTCTGTCGGAGACAATAGAAACTGGAACTCCGTGCAATCTAACGATCTCCTGCACATATAGTTCGGCGAGCTGATCCATGGATGATGTCATCTTCACAGCTAAGAAGTGGGCCGACTTTGTCAATCGGTCCACAATAACCCATATGCCATCGTGGCCCTTCGTCGTCCTCGGGAGTCCAACAATAAAGTCCATGGAGACCTGCTCCCACTTCCACTCCGGAATCGGCAGTGGCAATAATGTCCCGGACGGTCTCTGGTGCTCGGCCTTCACCTGCTGACAGACTAAACAGGTCTCAACATACTTGGCCACCTCCCTCTTCATGTTTGGCCACCAGAAGTGTTGCCTCAAATCCCGGTACATCTTAGTACTTCCCGGGTGCACTGAATAAGCTGAAGAATGTGCCTCAGTCAAAATATCCTTCTTCAAACTCTCATCGTTAGGCACGTACCACCTGTGCCTGAATCTCAGAATACCATCTGCAGATAAGTGAAAATCCGACGAGTCATCTAATAACATGCTCGATCGAAGCTCAATACACTCCGCATCGCTCTGCTGAGCCTCGCGTATACGATCCAGAATGGTCGGCCTGAGAGAAATACTAGTGAGCATGCTGGACAACTCTGCCACTATCTCCACGTCGAATCTCTCATCTCTGACCGCAGCGTAACTGACATCGCTGCTAATGAAGGCTGACTCGCAGAAGGCATTCTACTCAAGGCATCAGCTACCTTGTTTGCCTTCCCTGGGTGGTACTTGATATCAAAATCATAGTCCTTGATGAACTCAAGCCACCTGCGTTGCCGCATATTCAGTTCCTTCTGCGTAAATAAGTACTTCAAGCTCTTGTGGTCGGAGAATATCTCGCACTGCTGCCCATATAAGTAATGTCTCCATATCTTCAGTGCGAAGACCACAGCTGCTAACTCGAGGTCATGCGTAGGGTAGTTCTGCTCATACGGCTTCAGCTGCCGAGAAGCATAAGAAATGACTTTCCCCCTCCTGCATCAACACACAACCGAGCCCGACTCCAGAGGCATCGCAGTAAATACTGAACCTGACACCCTCAACAGGTAGCGCCAGAACTGGAGCGGTGGTCAATCTCTGCTTTAACTCTGCAAAACTGTCATCGCAAGCAGACGACCAAATAAACCTCTCACTCTTCCGAGTTAAGCGTGATAAGGGAAGTGCAATCTTCGAGAATCCCTGAATAAACTTCCGGTAATAACCGGCCAATCCGAGAAATCCACGCACCTCACGTACGTTCTTCGGCTGTGGCCAATCTCTGACCGCCTGGACTTTGCTCGGATCCACAGAAACTCCGTCCTGTGATACAACATGGCCAAGGAAACTGATCTGATCCAACCAAAATTCGCATTTGGAGAACTTCGGATATAGATAGTGCTCACATAAAGTCCTCAGAACAGTCCTCAGATGCTCCTCGTGATCTTCCTTTGTCTTAGAATATATCAGAATGTCGTCGATAAAAACCACTACGAACTTATCCAAGTACTCTTTGAAGACACGGTTCATCAGATCCATGAACGCTGCAGGAGCATTAGTGAGCCCGAAAGACATAACAAGGAACTCATAATGCCCATACCTCGTTCGGAACGCCGTCTTCGGTATGTCATCTCTCCGAACCTTCAGCTGATTGTAACCCGAGCGCAGATCAATCCTGGAAAATACTCGGGCACCCTGTAGCTGATCAAACAAGTCGTCGATGCGGGGCAATGGATACTTATTCTTCACCGTGAGCTTATTCAGCTCCCTGTAATCAATGCACATCCTGAGGGTCCCGTCTTTCTTCTTAACAAACAGAACGGGCGCACCCCAGGGTGAAACGCTGGGCCGAATAAAACCCTTCTCTAGCAACTCATCAAGCTGTGTCCTCAACTCTCTCAACTCAGCTGGTGCCAACCGATACGGGTTCTGAACCTTGGCGCGGAGTTTGGATAGACGTCAATAGTGAACTCAATCTCCCGGTCTGGTGGTAAACCGGGAAGATCATCGAGGAATATGCCAGAGAACTCTCTAACAATAGGAATGTCGCTCGGCTGTACTCCGCTGAGCAACTGAATATCAAAAACTGAGGCCAAATAAATAGAGCACGCACCTTTGAATTGCTCGTTGACCTCCATAGCATAAGAAATAGGCGATCCACTCAATCGGTTCATCGCCTGATAAGAAAACTCGGCACTATCCGGGGGTCGGAAGGTCACAATCCCGGAGCGACAATCGATGGTGACAAAGTGCTGTGCTAGCCAGTCCATCCCCAAAATAAGGTCGTACCGCTTTATGCCCATAACGATCAGACGTGCGTAGAGGGTAACGCTCCCAACAGAAATAATATTCCCCTGAATAACACGACTGGACTGCATACGCTCTCCTGAGGGCAGCATCACACTATACTCGTACTCTGCCGACTCAGACTCTAACCCCAATCTAGCCATACATGCAGTCGACACGAAGGAGTGCGTAGCTCCGGTATCCATCAAAGTAAATACAGTAGCGCCCATAAGCAAAATAGTACCTGCAATTACGGCAGGCTGAGCATCGTCATCAACATCTTCAGGCTCGATGAAGGCGAAAATCCTGGGCATAACCTTCCTCTGATCTCCGCCCAACTGATCTCGGCCCGGATGGGGGCAGTCTCTAACAAAATGGCCGACTTTACCACATCTGTAGCATTTGTTAGAGCCCACACGGCACTCTCCACTATGCTCTCTCTGGCACAAGGGACACCATGGCATCTGAGAAGCCCCCTGTATCTGCTTCCCCTTACCCCGATCATTACCTCCCTCGAGAGGTCTCTTCACACCCCGCTGCTGTGACTGGGGCGGTGCTCTGGGCTGCCAACCTCGGCTCTGCGTCTGAGGTCGAATCTCGCGAAAGAAGCCCTTAGCTGGCTCCCTCGGTCTAATACAAGTGGCTCTGGCAGCCTCAATATCCAGAGCTCTGGCTGTAATATCAGAAAAAGGTACATCAATAATACCTGAGACAACCACGTGCATCCGGATCTCCGATTAAGTCCCTCCATAAACTGGTGCACCTTCTCCTCATTATCGCTGACAAGGCGAGGTGCGAATCGTGATAAAGACTCAAATCTCCGAATATAATCTGCAACTGAACCAGTCTGCTTCAGCTGCATAAACTCGTTCCTCTTGGCCACTCTCACCGTGCGGTTGAAATACTTATCGTAGAATAAAAACTTGAATCGATCCCAAGTCATAACTGATACATCTGTGGTAGACTTGATCGAGTCCCACCAGAAACGAGCGTCCAAAGCTAAGTGAAACGTAGCATAAGCGACCCTGCTCCCGTTGGCAACCTCGGCGTAACTCAACATGTCCTCCATAACCCTAATCCACTCCTCGGCACGTGTCGGGTCCGATGACTGGCCCTCGAATACTGGAGGCCGAAGGCTTTGAAACCTCTGCATACCCTGATTACTGGGGACCACCAACTCCTGAGTCCTCTGATTCTCTCGCTGGTTCTCTCGGTTCACTAAGTCCGAAATTTGTTGCGCTTGCCGGTCCATATGCTGGGACTGGCGGTCTATCAAGTCTGTAAGACGATCCATCGCGTCGTCTCTAGGATCCCTTCCTCGAGTCATAGTGTATAAAACTCCTATAAAATTTAAAACAAATAATCTCTAAGAAATAAAATCAAAGAAAGCTATAAACAGACTTACAGTTGATGAAGGATGTCCGCGTAGTGGCTGTGCAGTCGAGCAGTCTACAGAATCGGTTTTAAACCCGGGGGCTCTGATACCATAAATGGAACGACCCTAAGTCCGTACCCATTTACCCGTACTAATTTTCATTTTTATTTTACATTTTAAATAAAACGTTATGCGGAATCTAAAACTGAAGTTGAAATCAGAACTGAAGTCGGAATTAAAACTGAACTTTAAAAGCATTTAAAACAAAACCTTTAAATAATAATTAAAACTAAAACATTTAATAAAACTTTTAAATAATAAAAGAAGGGAGGGCAGAATCGGAATTCTGCCCTCAAAGTGCAGCAGCGATCGGTTGCTGCAAATTGCAGCGCCCAATCGCTGCAAGCACTGCAGCGTGCAGCGCCCGATCGCTGCACGTTGCAGCGCTCGGTCGCTGCAGGCGCTGCGGCCGGCAGCGCCCGATCGCTGCAACATGCAGCGCTCGGTCGCTGCAAGCGCTGCAGCCTGCAGCGCCCGATCGCTGCAAGCACTGCAGCGCACGGTCGCCGCACCTCCAGCACCCCTTTTCCCTTTTCTTCTTTCACTTACACTTATGCTCTACCGAGAGATTAAACACTTCAGACTTCAGACACAAAGAAATTCTTCACATAACAAGCTCTCTGGAATCCGATTCCAGAGAGCAACCATTAATGCTTTTACACATACTTTCACTTCCATAATCACACCTAATTAAAGCTTAAACTCTCCCAACTCACAGTGGACTTTGCGAAATCCAACTGCGTGGATAGCTCTAAAAACCGAGCTATCCGTATCAACCTAAAACCAATCAAAACATTTCCAAAACATTCATTAAACAGTTTAAACCAAAACGTTTTACATACAATTACCAAAGCGTTATCTAATCCCTATCCAGATCCAAACAACCTAAGTATACTATACAGTTATTATCAATCCAAAATATTCAGAAGACCCCCAAAACCTTTACATAAACCCACCACGGGTCAAAACGCGCCTCGACTGCTCAGCGCACTCCCACGGCCATCATCCATCAGCTGCTCCTACGTCCGGAGGAGGAATATCATCCTCACCTGGGTCAACGTAACCTAGAACGTCACCTACACCATACAGACACATATGAGATATGGAAATCTCAGTAAGCTACGTAAATGCAGATGCATGCGTGTCGTGCATATGAAGTTCAGAAAACATGCTCATCAGACATATCAGGTCATTTCATACATATTGCCACCGAGATATCAGCCCACTAAATGGAAAGGATACATTCCGCGGTCGAACTACCACTTTCCACTTAGATGGGGGGGGTACATGCTCACAAACCCTACAGCCATGCCTGAGCCCCATCCCGCATGACCTTTCAGATACAGATTACGTATTTTCGTTCATTATTCATTTCATTGAAAACTCGTGCAGAAACCCATTTTTTTTTATGCCATTTTGAAACACGTGATGCATGAACAGTTCATATCAGCAGAAAGTAAACAAACAGTTCATATCAGCAGACAATATAACATAACCTATAAACAACCAACCTAACTACCCAACCTAAACAACGTAAAACAAGGAACCCTCAAGGATCCTTGATACGACGACGAGGTATGGTGTAGACCTTTGGGTCAAGCAAGTCACGAGAACTTACCTCGAGCGCGCTGGATCTCAAACTTCGTCCACGGGAGTCGTGTGTCTGAGAAAAAAAACACGACATTCGCAATTAAAACCAATTTAAATTATTAACGTCCAAATTTCAAACTTTAACTAAAGAATTATCCTAAATTCTTCACTTAGCTAATTAAAGCATTTCGAACGTTAATTATAGCTCGATAATCCAAATTCTCAAATAACGAGTTTTTCTCTAAAAACCCGAAATTTAACCAATTTATAACTTTTTCGCAAATTGATTTTCTTCGTCCAATAACGTCCAATACGTTCAATATATACCTAATCACGGCTAACCTATTAATTACGAAGCCTAAATCGCATTTTTAACGAAAACCCTAATCGAAACCCTAACCCTAAATCGAACCGAAACTCGAATTAAACACTCGAAAACTAAAGCTACATACCGAGGGTAGCGAGAGAGGAAGAAACCGTGAAGGACGGAGGAGAAACGGAGGTCGGACGGAGGTCGGAATGGTGGAGCTCGCCGGCGGCCGAGAGAAGAAATCTTCTCTGTTCGTGAGTTCCAGAGAGAAAAGAGAGAAAAGAGAGAAGTGAGGGAAAAGAGTGATTTTGTGTTATTTATTAAAATGGATTTGCAAATTACCATTTTGCCCTTCTTTGATTTTTATATTGATTTCGTTCTTCGGTTCGTTAATCGTCTAGCCATTCGACTACTCCATACGTCCTTACTTACCAATAAGTCCATCTAATTATTTGGGATTTAACAAAACTGTCCGTTCGCAATTTGGACCTCGTTTGCTATTTTTACGAGAATGTCTTTTACTTTATGATAATAGTAATTACTCGGAATATAGCGTCACTATTCTGAAAATTCCCAGAATTTCCTTAAAATTCTAATTAATCGCTAGGATCGTAATGACGCTTTCTTTCGTAAATCGGACCTGATTTGACATAATTACAAAAATGCCAATAACAATATAATAATAATATAATAAAGGTCCGTGCAAACCGGATATTACATTCTCCCCTCCTTATTCAGAATTTTGTCCACAAAATTAAACTATCCAAACAGATCAGGATACCTAGTCATCATATCCTGCTGTCGTTCCCACGTAGCCTCTTCCACCTCGTGGTTCCGCCATAGGACTTTGACCAGGGAATCTCCTTGTTGCGCAAGACTTTGGTAGAGTACTCCAGAATACGTACCGGCTTCACCTCGTAAGTCAAGGTAGGCTGTACCTCGATCTCTGTAGTCTCCACGACATGAGATGGATCACGTAAACATCTCCGAAGCATAGATACGTGGAACACATCATGAATGCCCTCCATAGAAGCCGGAAGCTGCAGCCTATACGCCAACTTCCCGATCCTCTTCAGAATAGGAAAGGGCCCCACGTACCGAGGGTTCAGCTTACCCCTCCTTCCAAATCTCGCGACGCCTTTGAATGGAGAAACCTTCAAATAAACTTCGTCGCCCTCCTCGAACTCTAGCTCCCGCCGTCTCGTGTCGGCATAACTCTTCTGCCGGCTCTGAGCTACCTCAATTCGCTGTCGGATAACGGCAATCTTATCTGCCGTTTGCTGTAAGATCTCAGGACCAACGATGCTGGCCTCGCCAACCTCGTCCCAATATAACGGAGACCTACACTTCCGACCATATAAAGCCTCATACGGAGCCATGCCGATAGTAGCCTGGAAGCTGTTGTTATACGAGAACTCAACCAGAGGTAAATATCGGCTCCACGAGCCCTGAAACTCCAGCACACACGCTCTGAGCATATCCTCAAGAATCTGGTTCGTCCTCTCTGTCTGACCATCGGTCTGAGGATGAAACGCTGTGCTGAAATTTAGCTGAGTCCCCATAGCTCGATGTAAACTCTTCCAGAACTTTGACGTGAATCTAGGATCTCTGTCGGAGACAATAGAAACTGGAACTCCGTGCAATCTAACGATCTCCTGCACATATAGTTCGGCGAGCTGATCCATGGATGATGTCATCTTCACAGCTAAGAAGTGGGCCGACTTTGTCAATCGGTCCCAATAACCCATATGCCATCGTGGCCCTTCGTCGTCCTCGGGAGTCCAACAATAAAGTCCATGGAGACCTGCTCCCACTTCCACTCCGGAATCGGCAGTGGCAATAATGTCCCGGACGGTCTCTGGTGCTCGGCCTTCACCTGCTGACAGACTAAACAGGTCTCAACATACTTGGCCACCTCCCTCTTCATGTTTGGCCACCAGAAGTGTTGCCTCAAATCCCGGTACATCTTAGTACTTCCCGGGTGCACTGAATAAGCTGAAGAATGTGCCTCAGTCAAAATATCCTTCTTCAAACTCTCATCGTTAGGCACGTACCACCTGTGCCTGAATCTCAGAATACCATCTGCAGATAAGTGAAAATCCGACGAGTCATCTAATAACATGCTCGATCGAAGCTCAATACACTCCGCATCGCTCTGCTGAGCCTCGCGTATACGATCCAGAATGGTCGGCCTGAGAGAAAATACTAGTGAGCATGCTGGACAACTCTGCCACTATCTCCACGTCGAATCTCTCAATCTCTGACCGCAGCGTAACTGACATCGCTGCTAATGAAGGCTGACTCGCAGAAGGCATTCTACTCAAGGCATCAGCTACCTTGTTTGCCTTCCCTGGGTGGTACTTGATATCAAAATCATAGTCCTTGATGAACTCAAGCCACCTGCGTTGCCGCATATTCAGTTCCTTCTGCGTAAATAAGTACTTCAAGCTCTTGTGGTCGGAGAATATCTCGCACTGCTGCCCATATAAGTAATGTCTCCATATCTTCAGTGCGAAGACCACAGCTGCTAACCTCGAGGTCATGCGTAGGGTAGTTCTGCTCATACGGCTTCAGCTGCCGAGAAGCATAAGAAATGACTTTCCCCTCCTGCATCAACACACAACCGAGCCCGACTCCAGAGGCATCGCAGTAAATACTGAACCTGACACCCTCAACAGGTAGCGCCAGAACTGGAGCGGTGGTCAATCTCTGCTTTAACTCTGCAAAACTGTCATCGCAAGCAGACGACCAAATAAACCTCTCACTCTTCCGAGTTAAGCGTGATAAGGGAAGTGCAATCTTCGAGAATCCCTGAATAAACTTCCGGTAATAACCGGCCAATCCGAGAAATCCACGCACCTCACGTACGTTCTTCGGCTGTGGCCAATCTCTGACCGCCTGGACTTTGCTCGGATCCACAGAAACTCCGTCCTGTGATACAACATGGCCAAGGAAACTGATCTGATCCAACCAAAATTCGCATTTGGAGAACTTCGGATATAGATAGTGCTCACATAAAGTCCTCAGAACAGTCCTCAGATGCTCCTCGTGATCTTCCTTTGTCTTAGAATATATCAGAATGTCGTCGATAAAAACCACTACGAACTTATCCAAGTACTCTTTGAAGACACGGTTCATCAGATCCATGAACGCTGCAGGAGCATTAGTGAGCCCGAAAGACATAACAAGGAACTCATAATGCCCATACCTCGTTCGGAACGCCGTCTTCGGTATGTCATCTCTCCGAACCTTCAGCTGATTGTAACCCGAGCGCAGATCAATCCTGGAAAATACTCGGGCACCCTGTAGCTGATCAAACAAGTCGTCGATGCGGGGCAATGGATACTTATTCTTCACCGTGAGCTTATTCAGCTCCCTGTAATCAATGCACATCCTGAGGGTCCCGTCTTTCTTCTTAACAAACAGAACGGGCGCACCCCAGGGTGAAACGCTGGGCCGAATAAAACCCTTCTCTAGCAACTCATCAAGCTGTGTCCTCAACTCTCTCAACTCAGCTGGTGCCAACCGATACGGGTTCTTGAACCTTGGCGCGGAGTTTGGATAGACGTCAATAGTGAACTCAATCTCCCGGTCTGGTGGTAAACCGGGAAGATCATCGAGGAATATGCCAGAGAACTCTCTAACAATAGGAATGTCGCTCGGCTGTACTCCGCTGAGCAACTGAATATCAAAAACTGAGGCCAAATAAATAGAGCACGCACCTTTGAATTGCTCGTTGACCTCCATAGCATAAGAAATAGGCGATCCACTCAATCGGTTCATCGCCTGATAAGAAAACTCGGCACTATCCGGGGGTCGGAAGGTCACAATCCCGGAGCGACAATCGATGGTGACAAAGTGCTGTGCTAGCCAGTCCATCCCCAAAATAAGGTCGTACCGCTTTATGCCCATAACGATCAGACGTGCGTAGAGGGTAACGCTCCCAACAGAAATAATATTCCCCTGAATAACACGACTGGACTGCATACGCTCTCCTGAGGGCAGCATCACACTATACTCGTACTCTGCCGACTCAGACTCTAACCCCAATCTAGCCATACATGCAGTCGACACGAAGGAGTGCGTAGCTCCGGTATCCATCAAAGTAAATACAGTAGCGCCCATAAGCAAAATAGTACCTGCAATTACGGCAGGCTGAGCATCGTCATCAACATCTTCAGGCTCGATGAAGGCGAAAATCCTGGGCATAACCTTCCTCTGATCTCCGCCCAACTGATCTCGGCCCGGATGGGGGCAGTCTCTAACAAAATGGCCGACTTTACCACATCTGTAGCATTTGTTAGAGCCCACACGGCACTCTCCACTATGCTCTCTCTGGCACAAGGGACACCATGGCATCTGAGAAGCCCCCTGTATCTGCTTCCCCTTACCCCGATCATTACCTCCCTCGAGAGGTCTCTTCACACCCCGCTGCTGTGACTGGGGCGGTGCTCTGGGCTGCCAACCTCGGCTCTGCGTCTGAGGTCGAATCTCGCGAAAGAAGCCCTTAGCTGGCTCCCTCGGTCTAATACAAGTGGCTCTGGCAGCCTCAATATCCAGAGCTCTGGCTGTAATATCAGAAAAAGGTACATCAATAATACCTGAGACAACCACGTGCATCCGGATCTCCGGATTAAGTCCCTCCATAAACTGGTGCACCTTCTCCTCATTATCGCTGACAAGGCGAGGTGCGAATCGTGATAAAGACTCAAATCTCCGAATATAATCTGCAACTGAACCAGTCTGCTTCAGCTGCATAAACTCGTTCCTCTTGGCCACTCTCACCGTGCGGTTGAAATACTTATCGTAGAATAAAACTTGAATCGATCCCAAGTCATAACTGATACATCTGTGGTAGACTTGATCGAGTCCCACCAGAAACGAGCGTCCAAAGCTAAGTGAAACGTAGCATAAGCGACCCTGCTCCCGTTGGCAACCTCGGCGTAACTCAACATGTCCTCCATAACCCTAATCCACTCCTCGGCACGTGTCGGGTCCGATGACTGGCCCTCGAATACTGGAGGCCGAAGGCTTTGAAACCTCTGCATACCCTGATTACTGGGGACCACCAACTCCTGAGTCCTCTGATTCTCTCGCTGGTTCTCTCGGTTCACTAAGTCCGAAATTTGTTGCGCTTGCCGGTCCATATGCTGGGACTGGCGGTCTATCAAGTCTGTAAGACGATCCATCGCGTCGTCTCTAGGATCCCTTCCTCGAGTCATAGTGTATAAAACTCCTATAAAATTTAAAACAAATAATCTCTAAGAAATAAAATCAAAGAAAGCTATAAACAGACTTACAGTTGATGAAGGATGTCCGCGTAGTGGCTGTGCAGTCGAGCAGTCTACAGAATCGGTTTTAAAACCCGGGGGCTCTGATACCATAAATGGAACGACCCTAAGTCCGTACCCATTTACCCGTACTAATTTTTCATTTTTATTTTACATTTTAAATAAAACGTTATGCGGAATCTAAAACTGAAGTTGAAATCAGAACTGAAGTCGGAATTAAAACTGAACTTTAAAAGCATTTAAAACAAAACCTTTAAATAATAATTAAAACTAAAACATTTAATAAAACTTTTAAATAATAAAAGAAGGGAGGGCAGAATCGGAATTCTGCCCTCAAAGTGCAGCAGCGATCGGTTGCTGCAAATTGCAGCGCCCAATCGCTGCAAGCACTGCAGCGTGCAGCGCCCGATCGCTGCACGTTGCAGCTCTCGGTCGCTGCAGGCGCTGCGGCCGGCAGCGCCCGATCGCTGCAACATGCAGCGCTCGGTCGCTGCAAGCGCTGCAGCCTGCAGCGCCCGATCGCTGCAAGCACTGCAGCGCACGGTCGCCGCACCTCCAGCACCCCTTTTCCCTTTTCTTCTTTCACTTACACTTATGCTCTACCGAGAGATTAAACACTTCAGACTTCAGACACAAAGAAATTCTTCACATAACAAGCTCTCTGGAATCCGATTCCAAAGAGCAACCATTAATGCTTTTACACATACTTTCACTTCCATAATCACACCCAATTAAAGCTTAAACTCTCCCAACTCACAGTGGACTTTGCGAAATCCAACTGCGTGGATAGCTCTAAAAACCGAGCTATCCGTATCAACCTAAAACCAATCAAAACATTTCCAAAACATTCATTAAACAGTTTAAACCAAAACGTTTTACATACAATTACCAAAACGTTATCTAATCCCTATCCAGATCCAAACAACCTAAGTATACTATACAGTTATTATCAATCCAAAATATTCAGAAGACCCCCAAAATCTTTACATAAACCCACCACGGGTCAAAACGCGCCTCGACTGCTCAGCGCACTCCCACGGCCATCATCCATCAGCTGCTCCTACGTCCGGAGGAGGAATATCATCCTCACCTGGGTCAACGTAACCTAGAACGTCACCTACACCATACAGACACATATGAGATATGGAAATCTCAGTAAGCTACGTAAATGCAGATGCATGCGTGTCGTGCATATGAAGTTCAGAAAACATGCTCATCAGACATATCAGGTCATTTCATACATATTGCCACCGAGATATCAGCCCACTAAATGGAAAGGATACATTCCGCGGTCGAACTACCACTTTCCACTTAGATGGGGGGGGGTACATGCTCACAAACCCTACAGCCATGCCTGAGCCCCATCCCGCGTGACCTTTCAGATACAGATTACGTATTTTCGTTCATTATTCATTTCATTGAAAACTCGTGCAGAAACCCATTTTTTTTTTATGCCATTTTGAAACACGTGATGCATGAACAGTTCATATCAGCGGAAAGTAAACAAACAGTTCATATCAGCAGACAATATAACATAACCTATAAACAACCAACCTAACTACCCAACCTAAACAACGTAAAACAAGGAACCCTCAAGGATCCTTGATACGACGACGAGGTATGGTGTAGACCTTTGGTCAAGCAAGTCACGAGAACTTACCTCGAGCGCGCTGGATCTCAAACTTCGTCCACGGGAGTCGTGTGTCTGAGAAAAAAAACACGACATTCGCAATTAAAACCAATTTAAACTATTAACGTCCAAATTTCAAACTTTAACTAAAGAATTATCCTAAATTCTTCACTTAGCTAATTAAAGCATTTCGAACGTTAATTATAGCTCGATAATCCAAATTCTCAAATAACGAGTTTTTCTCTAAAAACCCGAAATTTAACCAATTTATAACTTTTTCGCAAATTGATTTTCTTCGTCCAATAACGTCCAATACGTTCAATATATACCTAATCACGGCTAACCTATTAATTACGAAGCCTAAATCGCATTTTTAACGAAAACCCTAATCGAAACCCTAACCCTAAATCGAACCGAAACTCGAATTAAACACTCGAAAACTAAAGCTACATACCGAGGGTAGCGAGAGAGGAAGAAACCGTGAAGGACGGAGGAGAAACGGAGGTCGGACGGAGGTCGGAATGGTGGAGCTCGCCGGCGGCCGAGAGAAGAAATCTTCTCTGTTCGTGAGTTCCAGAGAGAAAAGAGAGAAAAGAGAGAAGTGAGGGAAAAGAGTGATTTTGTGTTATTTATTAAAATGGATTTGCAAATTACCATTTTGCCCTTCTTTGATTTTTATATTGATTTCGTTCTTCGGTTCGTTAATCGTCTAGCCATTCGACTACTCCATACGTCCTTACTTTACCAATAAGTCCATCTAATTATTTGGGATTTAACAAAACTGTCCGTTCGCAATTTGGACCTCGTTTGCTATTTTTACGAGAATGTCTTTTACTTTATGATAATAGTAATTACTCGGAATATAGCGTCACTATTCTGAAAATTCCCAGAATTTCCTTAAAATTCTAATTAATCGCTAGGATCGTAATGACGCTTTCTTTTCGTAAATCGGACCTGATTTGACATAATTACAAAAATGCCAATAACAATATAATAATAATATAATAAAAGGTCCGTACAAACCGGATATTACAAATACTAAACAGTATTCGATTTACGTTAAATTTTTACCACATGGTTACCATATAATGGGAAAATCATCTGAAAATTTTCGTGATTTGTTAATACTTGTATGATTTATTGTAATTTTAATGAAGAATGAAAGACAGGTATTTTAAAAAAAATACCAAAAAATATTGAATTTACTTGAATATTTTACCACATCATAAGAAGATAATCTGGAAATTGTCGTGATTTTATAACACTTATACGATTTATCATAATTTTAGTGAATTATTTTATAAAATATAGATAAAACACTTATAATAAATCATAAAAGTGTTATAAAATCACAAAACTTTGCAAATTATCTTCACATGATATGATAAACATGTGATAAAATGTTCAAGTAAATCTAATATTTTTGGTATTTTTTTTAAATTATCTTTTGTTCATTTTTTATTTTATAAATTAAATTTAAAAACAAATATTGAACGATATTGGATTTAATTTAAATTTTACCACATGGTTACCATATAGTTAGAAAATTATCTGAAAATGTTTGTAATTTTTTAATACTTATATGATTTATTGTAATTTTAATGAAGAATGAAATGTGGGTATTTTAAAAAATATCAAACAACATTGAATTTACTTGAAATTTTTACCACAAGTTTATCATATCATAGAACAATAATGTGGTAATTTTTGTGATTTTAAAACATCTGTATGATGTATTATGATTATTTTACGTATATTTTATAAAATAATTTGCTAAAATTATAATAAATAGTACAAGTGTTAGAAAATCACGAAAAAATTCAGCTTATCTTCCCATGATGTGGTGAATATGTGGTAAAATGTTCAAGTAAATCCAATATCGTTTGGTATTTTTATAAAATTAATTTGAAGTAAGTGAGAGAGGGTCCTCCGTAGAAGTTGATTTATTAGGTTTTTAATAGTTTAAGATTTGATTTGTTAGGGTTAATATTTTAAGGGTTTTTTAAAAAAATGACAGTACGAGGGTGAAATTGATTTTAACTTTTTTTTTTTTTTTTGGTCTCACTCAACTCTCACACCATGTGTCACCCTAAACAACTTCATGGCAATAACATAGTATTAGGTACTTAGGTGAGTTCTTAAGTGGAGACGTACGAAGTGTGAAACACAATGACCATAGCTGTCATGTTTACTCCCATTTTACCACGTGATTTATTGTCAAAAATGTGGCAGCGGGCATGGTCCAATTCTTGTGTTTCACAGATGTCGGCCAAACATTATCTCTCTCACACATTAATTATTGCATTTACATTCCATACAATTTGTATTTTTACTTTACGATTTAATTCTGTATTTTGATGCAATTAAATATTGTTTAAGTTCAGATACCACAGCTGAGGATCAGATTCGATACTAGCTTCCAATCTAAGATTCTGTGATCCCTACAGCTCAAACTGGTAACAACTCATAAGATTTCAATGCAAACCTGTTCAACTTTTTTTTGGCATTTAATCATGAATGTGAATTTTTAATAGACATTGGTTCATAAATTGAACTTCCTGTCCACATGATGCCATTTATACAATTAGCTTCTCTGTCGTGTTGAGCAAATCAATTTCCATTTTATCAAATAAAAAAAGAGAGAATTCAACCGCTTGAGATATGTTCTTCAACTCTTCATTAAAAACTTTTTTACTTTTAGAATCATTGATTCATTATGGTTATTTATAATCTTTTTCGACTGTATTTTTTGTTCAAAAACATATATTTTTTCGAATATTTCATTCTTGTTATACATTCTCCTCTTTTTCTATAAGATATAAATAACTCTAGTTGTTCAAAATAATTCAAATCAATTTATATATATATATATATAGAGAGAGAGAGAGAGACTATCATTAAATTGTTTTAAAAAGTGTGGAGTATTTTATCTTTTTTGGCGAAATATCTAGAGTGGAAACTGGAAAGCCTGTCTCAGAGTGGACAACCCTATGCCAGATTGCCAGTACATGTTCTTTCCTTTTTGGGCTAAAAGCAAACTGTATAAGTATATATATTATATATATGGGTAAATTCCAAAAATCACCTTGAAATATGCGAAATTCTCGAAAAAACCCTCCGACTTTAAGTCTTCCCAGTCAAAACCTCAAACTATCAAAAATGATCAAAAAAACCCCTGGCGGGGGCCGAATTGTAATTAGGGGGGCCGATAGCCCCCCGATAGCCGAAATTACACGGAATTCGGGGGGCCGCACTGTTCATGCGGCCCCCCGCATGAACAGTGCGGCCCCCCGCATTTTGTAAACAGCTCCCTACTCTATAATTATTCTTCATTATTTTTAAATAATTTTAAAAAATACCAAATTATATTCAATTCACTTAAAATTTTTACCACATATTCATCACATCATGGGAAGATAATGTAAAAAGTTTCGTGATTTTTAAAATTGTTTATGATTTAATATAATTTTTATAAAATAATGTCATTAAAATTACAATATATCACACAAGTGTTATAAAATCACGAAACTTTTTACATTATCTTTCCATGATGTGATGAATATGTGGTAAAAATTTGAAGTGAATTGAATATAATTTGGTATTTTTTAAAAAATTAAATCTTCATTTCTTCTTCATGAAGATTTAATTTTTTAAAAAATACCAAATTATATTCAATTCACTTAAAATTTTTACCACATATTCATCACATCATGGAAAGATAATGTAAAAAGTTTCGTGATTTTATAACACTTGTGCGATATATTGTAATTTTAATGACATTATTTTATAAAAAATTATATTAAATCATAAACAATTTTAAAAAATCACGAAACTTTTTACATTATATTCCCATGATGTGATGAATATGTGGTAAAAATTTTAAGTGAATTGAATATAATTTGGTATTTTTTAAAATATTAAAAATAATGAAGAATAATTATAGAGTAGGGAGCTGTTTACAAAATGCGGGGGGCCGCACTGTTCATGCGGGGGGCCGCACTGTTCATGCGGCCCCCCGCATGAACAGTGCGGCCCCCCGCATTTGTAAACAGCTCCCGACTCTATAATTATTCTCAACATCTTATAATAATTACAAAAATAAATTTTAAAAAATACCAAATTATATTCAATTCACTTAAAAATTTTTACCACATATTCATCACATCATGGGAAGATAATGTAAAAAGTTTCGTGATTTTTAAATGTTTACTGATTTAATATAATTTTTTATAAATAACGGTCTTTAAATACAATAATCACACAAGTGTTATAAAATCACGAAACTTTTTACATTATCTTCCATGATGTGATGAATATGTGGTAAAAATTTGAAGTGAATTGAATATAATTTGGTATTTTTTAAAAAATTAAATCTCATTTCTTCTTCATGAAGATTTAATTTTTTAAAAAATACCAAATTATATTCAATTCACTTAAAATTTTTACCACATATTCATCACATCATGGAAAGATAATGTAAAAAGTTTCGTGATTTTATAACACTTGTGCGATATATTGTAATTTTAATGACATATTTTATAAAAAATTATATTAAATCATAAACAATTTTAAAAATCACGAAACTTTTACATTATATTCCCATGATGTGATGAATATGTGGTAAAAATTTTAAGTGAATTGAATATAATTTGGTATTTTTTAAATTATTTAAAAATAATGAAGAATAATTATAGAGTAGGGAGCTGTTTACAAAATGCGGGGGGCCGCACTGTTCATGCGGGGGGCCGCACTGTTCATGCGGCCCCCCGCAATGAACAGTGCGGCCCCCCGAATTCCCTGTAATTTCGGCTATCGGGGGTCTATCGGGGGCTATCGGCCCCCCTAATTACAATTCGGCCCCCCGCCAGGGGTTTTTTTTGATCATTTTTGATAGTTTGAGGTTTTGACTGGGAAGACTTAAAGTCGGAGGGTTTTTTCGAGAATTTCGCATAGTTCAAGGTGATTTTTGGAATTTACCCTATATATATAGACTATTGCAGCTGCTGCAAATTTAAAATAACCAAATGGATCGAGATTCTTACCCAAATAAAATAAGCAAATGAAACACAAACTTAATTACTTGATAAATCAAACTGTGAAGGTAGATTTTTAGTTTGGAAACAACAGGCTAATAGGACTACGACAAGTACAGATGTTGCGCATATTTAGCCTACCATAATGCCATCAAATACATGTGGGGAAATTCATTACCAATCTCATTCACATCTATTTTCCAAGAAAACGATCCAGAAAACAACGCATAATGGACGAGTCAGACCAACTTTTTTCATTCCAACAAATACTAAATTTTTTTTAGTATATTAAACTCTAATTTAAAACTGTTTATTCATTCATTAAAATTAAGTACATTGATAAAAGTAACACTTCTATTATTTCACTTACAAGCACATAAATAAATTTATTTCAATATTTTGTTAAAATTAAAAAGAAAAAATGTTGATCTTTGTGTCACGTATCATTTCTTTAAGGGTTAAAATCAATTTGAAACTCAAAGTATGAATTTAATTTGAAATACCCCTTAAACTAAAAATCCTAACAACTAAAATTTTAAAATATTAAAAACTTAACAAATCAAACTTTGACGAGGGCCAGTCCAAGAGAACAGGGGTTGTTCTCTGTGCCTGGACCGAGGGCCGGTCTGGGAGAACGGTCCCTTGTTCCTTCTTCATTATATAAATTAATTTTAAAAAAATAACAAACGATATTGAATTTACTTAAAAATTTTATCACATATTCACCACATCATGAAAAAGATAATCTGAAAAATGTTCGTGATTTTCTAATAGTTGTACAATTTATTGTAATTTTAGAGATTTATTTTATAAAACAAAAGTAAAACAATTATAAAAATCATACAAATGTTGTAAAATCACTAATATTTTCAGATTCTCTTCCCATGATGTGGTGAACATGTGATAAAATTTTCAAGTAAATCCAATATCGTTTGATATTTTTTTTTAAATTAATTTATCAAGTAAAAAAATAATGAGTGGTTGTTCTCCCAAACCGACCTCTCGATCTTGGCACACGGAGAATGGCCCCCGTTCTCAGGCACGGGCCCCCAATCCTGGCACACTATAATTGTTTTACGTCTGTTTTATAAAATAATTTACTAAAATTATAATAAATCATACAAGTGTTAAAAAATCACAAAAATTTTCAAATGATTTTCTCATTATATGGTAACCATATGGTAAAAATTTAAAATAAATCCAATATCGCTTAATATATATTTTTAAATTTAATTTATAAAAGGCAAAAAGGAAAAAAGGGGTATTTTAAAAAAAACATCAAATGATATTGTATTTATTGGAAACTTTTACCACATATTCACCACATCATAAAAAAATAATCTAAAATTTTTTATAATTTTCTAACACTTATATAATTTATTATAACATATTCACCACATCATAAAAAAAATAATCTAAAAATTTTTATAATTTTCTAATACTTGTATAATTTATTATAATTATTTTACGTCTGTTTTATAAAATAATTCTGGCACGTGGAAATCAAGAAATCAAGTTCATCACGGCGCCCAACCTCTTTTTATTTTATTTTTCTGTTTGTTTTTCAAGATTATGTCTAATCAGTGATTTCTCTCTCTTCTCCATTCTTTTATATAAACGGGCTTGTCCCCCTTAAACTCAGATCAACTCTCCCTCTCCCTCTTCCTCTCCCACTCGTTTCCCTTCACGGTCTTTTCAATGAACTGCATACTGAGTTGGCCGGAGCCGGTGGTTCGAGTCCAGTCGCTAGCTCAGAGCGGCTTAACCACCGTCCCTGATCGCTACATTAAACCTCCAACTCTCCGTCCACTCTATTCTTCCCAAGACAATGGAAAATACACCAATATTCCAGTGATAGACCTTCAGAATCTCTTCAGCGAGGATCAGACTCTTCGCCTTTCCACTCTGCAGAACGTTTTGTTCGCTTGCAGTGAGTGGGGGTTCTTTCAGATCGTCAACCATGGCGTTAGCCATGAGCTTATGAAGGAGGCGAGAGAGATTTGGAGACAGTTTTTTGACCTTCCCTTGGAGATGAAGCAGCAGTATGCCAACTCTCCCTCTACATATGAAGGCTATGGAAGCAGGATAGGAGTGGAAAAGGGTGCGATTCTAGATTGGAGTGATTATTTTTTCCTCAACTATTTGCCATGTTCGATTAGAAACTCAGCTAATTGGCCCGCTCTTCCATCCTCTGGCAGGTAGTCTTCTACCTTTCTTTATCCCTCGTCTTAAACGTGCCTTTCCATAAAACAAGAAGCATCATGTACTTTTAGCATAAAACTAGGTTTATACTCATCTCCTAGTGTGATGAGTTCCCTACACGATGTTACAAAAAGTAAAAAATAAGTTGTGCAAAAGATTAAATTCGTGCATAAAAGCGGTTATTTCATTTATATTTTGAAGAAATTTCATGAAAACAAATAATCGAATAATCATTATTTAATATTTTTGGATAACAAGCTGTAAAACTAATCTATTTTTTTTTTCTTTTTTTTTTGGTATTATATTACTGATATACAATATCCATGCATTTAGAAGCAAGATAATATGACCTATTTTTTATTATTAATAATATTTTTGCTTTAATTGTAAGAGAAAAATGACGCGTGTGTAGGGAGGTGATTGCGGAATATGGGGAAGAGCTGGTTAAACTGAGTGGAGAATTGCTGAAGTTACTATCTGTTAACCTTGGGCTGACAGAGAACCATCTTCAAAATGCATTTGGAGGGGAAAACGTAGGAGCATGCTTAAGGGTAAACTTCTACCCGAAATGTCCCCAACCTGATCTTACCCTTGGTCTCTCTCCTCACTCCGACCCTGGCGGCATAACTCTTCTCTTGCCGGATGAGGACGTTGCCGGACTACAAATCTGCAAAGCCGGCGAATGGGTGACTGTTAAACCAGTTTCAAACGCCTTCATCGTCAACATTGGCGATCAAATTCAGGTTTTCTTTCTCTCTTATAATAAATCAAACCCTAACTAAGGAGTAAAGTAACATGACATAAAGGAAAACAAATTGAAAAAGTAACCCATATACATTTACCTCTACTTTGTTGCTTCACATTTAACCACGATTTAGATAAGAAAATGTACAAGTTTTGGCTCACAGACATCACCATCTTATACCCCTAGTAATTATTGTCATTTTCTTTTATTTTTTAATGTATTTTAGGTGTTGAGCAACGCAATTTACAAGAGCGTCGAGCATCGAGTCATTGTGAATTCAGCTAAAGATAGAGTTTCTCTGGCCTTCTTCTATAACCCAAAGGGCGATCTGCTGATTGAGCCAAGCAAAGAGCTTGTGACAGAAGAAAGGCCTGCCCTCTACTCCCCAATGACATTCGAAGAGTATAGACTCTACGTAAGGACAAAGGGTCTACGTGGAAAAGATCAAGTGGAGTCCCTAAAATCTCCAAGATAATTTGTCTATCAGGACTCTTAGCTATCAATAAAATATCACTATGGAAAATCCAGAATTCTAACATTATGTAAGGAACGACCTGGAATATGAAGTCTCTTGAGTAGACCAATATATATATCTTATGTTCGTGGTAAACTTGACTAAAATGATGCAAAAGGAGAATGAAAGTGCCGAGAAAGTAACGTTGAAATAGGAATTTTAGAAAAGGAAAAATAAAATGCATAATAAAAAATTTGAGAGAATATTTTTCTTCAAATGTTTTAACTATTGATTGATTGAAAATGACTAAATTTACATCCTATTTATTGTACTCTTTGATACATGTATACTATCATACATGAACCACCTAATTAATCAACTACATGAACTAATACATAATGCATCACTTAGTTACATGAACTACTCATCAATGAATCATAAAAGTAGACGAACCAATGTACCTACGCATGCATGAATTATAACATTCTGCATGAGTCTTCACAAATGCAGAGACTTGACCAAAACTACATTAAAAACATTCATTAACAAAACCATATTATTTGAGCTAAGCTTATAATCTCAACATCCTTTCTTAAACTGAATTCTTTATAACTCCAAGCATCATCCTTAGCTTCTTGAAAGTGTCTACTTGAGAGGCTTCGTAAAAATATCAGCAATTTGGTCATCGGTATTCACATATTTCACTTGCACTTCATTCTTCGTAATGCAGTTACGAAAGAAATGATATCTTGTATCAATATATTTTTTTTCATCATGGAACACGAGATTCTATACCAATGCAATAGCTTATTTATTGTCAACAAAAATCTTTGTAGCTTCTTTTTGCATTTGTAATTCAATAGTCTTATCAACCATATAGCATGACATACACAAGATGTAACAGCAACATAATCAGCTTCACAAGTAGACAGTGTCATAATTTGTTGTTTTTTGAACTCCATGTAAAAGTTGTAACACCCATGCAGAAAAAAAAACCATGTTGTGTTTTTTAGTCATTCATATCTCCGCCTCAATCGTTATCGTTATATCTGACAATCTTAAATTAATCAGAAAATTAATATAGCAAGATCAATTATACCTTTGATACGTCGAAGAATCTGCTTCACCACAAGGAAATGTGTTATGGTTGGTGACTTCATAAATAAACTAAACAATTCAACTCCAAAATGAATATATGGTCTTGTGTAATTTAAATATCTCAAAATTCCAACCAGACTATTGAAAATTGAATCAATTTTCTCTCCTTCCTTATTTTTTGATAATTTCACTTCACATGCCACAAGAGTGTTCACATAATGACAATTATTGATCTTGAACTTTTTTAAAATCTCTCTAACTAATATACATAAAAATACCACTATCACTTTGATCAATCTTCAAGCCAAGATAGTACGTCCTTACACCAATATTCATCATCTCAAATTTCTTGGTCATTGCTTGCTTGAATTTTTCGTACATACTCAGATTATACCCCATAAAGATTAAAACATCAACATATAAGCAAACAAATAAGACATCTCCCTTTTTTTGTACTTTAGCATAAAAAGAGTGCTCATATGGGCATTTTTGTGAACTAATTTTTGAGAAAGTACTAGTCAATTCGACTATTCCAAGCACTTAAAGCTTACTTCAAGCCATAAAATATTTTCTTCAACTTCAATACTTCGTCTTCATAGCCCTCGATAACATATTCTTGAGGTTGTTCTATGTAGACTTCTTCTTCAAAAACTTCATTTAAGAATGTCGATTTTAAATGCATCTTCCACCTTTATATAGCCGCTAGTAAAATAATAAGTCAGATAGTTCCTAGGTGAGCAACATGAGCAAATATTTTACCAAAGTCAATACCTAGACGTTAATTATATTCATTTCTCCACTAACCTGACTTTCTATTTCTTCAATTCTCCTTTTGCATTATTCTTTTCTTTGAAGAACAACTTCATGCCAATGGGCTTTTGGACTTCCATAATGGTTGTTAGCTCTCATGTCTTATTCTTTTCAAATAATGCAATCTCCTCTTCCATGGTAATCCTCCACTTTTCATTTTTGGTGGATTCTTCAAATATTAAAGGCTCACAATCGAGAAAGTGACAAAAGAGAGTTAGATTCACTTAGATTTTGTGTTACCTCATAAAGATATTTAAGAGTTTTCATGTGGAGCTCTCTTTCACTTGAGGTTCCACTCAAAAAAGATGAATGTGTATTTAATGTTGTTGGTGATCTTGTAGGTGTCACGGACTCTTGAACTTCCTTTCTTTGATTCTCATTAAAAAAAGAAATAATTCATACCTCTCTTTGTCTTCATCACTCCAATCCAAATAATCTTATTCTTCAAACTGTACATCTTTACTAATAATCTTTTTCCATCACTTGGATTGTAGAGCCTATAGTCTTTGAAGATTAATCATAATCGATGAAGATGTACTCCTTGCTTTTATCATCAAGCTTCAACCTCACTTGATTTGGGACATACACATAACTGATGGTTCCAAAAACTCTAAAATGAGAAGCACTTGGTTTCCTTCCACTTTCTGCTTCTTGAGGTGTTTTGTTTCACAAGCTTCTCGTCAAACACCAACTTGATAGATGGACGGCACAATGAACTGTTTCTACACAACTCTTTCGTCATCTTCTTAGTTTTCAACATACTTCTTTCTTTCAACTGTGCCATGTTGTTGAAGAGATTAATCAGTCTACATTCATGAGCATAAACAAGTTGAAGTGTTTTACTTACTCTTGATGTCGCCTCCAATACAGAAGTCTTTCAAAATTGTTTGCCAACAAGACACTTTTCGCATAACTAGTTTGGTTGGTCTATGGACTTCAAGTCCTTCAACATTCTTTTCTGACTCAATAGCTTGAAGCCACAAAAATTCAATTAACCAAATCTCAAGTGCCAAAGCTATGAGATGTCCTTCACACAAATCTTCAAACATCCAACAATGCTATCTTGAATAATTAACAAATCATTATGTTTTTAGTCACTGGTACCTTTGTGATCACATTTATTTTATTATTTTAAAGTAAGAGACTATGATCCTTCATATGAACCTCATCATTTTCTCTAAAAGTTATCTTAAGCTCAAAATGTTTATCTTCATACTCAAAACATAATAAACATTGTTAATGAGTTGATGACTCCAAATACGAACTAAAATTGTACATTTGTCTTCGATTTGAACTTTAGAATTATCTCCAAATGTGAATAATTTTGTCACAAAGATGTCAATCTCCATAAATTTGCTCTTATCACCACACATATATTTGTTCGTCACATTGTCAACATACCACAAATTACTTTTGCTTCCATCTCCTCCTTTGTAAGCAAGAAATAAAGTTTCCTCCGCCTCTTCATTTTGAGTAGAATTTGTCGTTTATTTGACATTCAGAATAAGGCTCCAACAATCTCAAGCATAGTGTGCGTGGAATTGGCAATTGTAACATTGAATACTTGATCTATCATTTTATCTCAAGTGGCTTTGTAACGCCCCGAACCCGCCCTGGGCCCGGTGCGTTACGTTGAAACCAAATCCCTTATTTAAATGACGTTTAAAAGTAATTTAATAAAATTATCGACTCGGTTTTCGGGTTTTCCGAACCTCAATTTTTTTCTTGGAAAGCGTGTCTAAAATCCTTAGAAATACGTTGAAAAATGTCGGGTTAAAATGGTTTGGAAAAATTGAAGTTAAAAAACAAATTTAAAAAAAAACAAGGAGGCGCGCTGCTGGGCGCCGCGCGCGTGCCACGCGTCCACGCGCCCTTGCGCGCCCAACTGGTGTCGGAGGCGATTATTCGCCTCTCGGTGGCGACTACTCGCCACCATCTCTGCCGTTTTCGCCAAAAATCGCCCCAAAGGCGATTGCTCGCCTTCCCATGGCGTCCAATCGCCACCCCCTCGGGTTTTTGACCCCAAAACGCCCAAAAACTTGACTTTTTCCCGACTTTTCGACTTTCCTTCACTTCCTTCATTTTTCTACGACTAAAACACCTCCAAAAATTCCGAAAATTTAAACATACCTTCCCGACACCTAAACCTTCAAAGCCCATAAAAATTTTGGAAAACCGACTTCAAACGGAGAAATACAAAAATAGAAAACTTAACCCGACGTTAATTATTTTAAAACCAAAACGGGCGGCGTAACGCCTAAATTTCTTTAAACCAAAACCTGAAAATTTACAGCAAAAATTTACTATTTCAAACCCCAAACACTAACAACCATTACAAAATAGTTTTAACCAAAACGACACATAAAATAAAATCATTTACAACGAAACTGTACAACCGGTACTAAAACATTTATAACAAACCGTTCACCATTTGTTCTATCTTACTTCCAACATACAAAAACATTACAAACGCGAAAACAACCATCTATTAAAATGTTCACCTCCCACACTACCCGAGGAACAGTGGTCCAGACGCCCCGACAACAGCCTGCACCGGCGGACTCCGTACTCCTCCGACTGCGGCCTAATCCTGAACTGTCTCATCGACCTCACCTATATAACACTCGTCACCTACACCATAGAACACAAAAAGGTAAGCCTAACACTTAGCAAGTAGGGAAATAATGCACAACGACACACTGAATGCTCGACTCAATCCTAACATGCGGTTTCTACACACTCAGTTACTTCTTTTCATTTCGATTACATTTATCTTTCACTTCCAGGTGAATCAAGTAGGCACACGCCCCCACACAGTCCAGGACGGTCACGCCTTGATCCACGGAGCTAGACCGGAGGCACACGTCCCAACACAGTCCAGGACAGCCAACACGAATCTCCCCCAATCGATCGTAGAATCCTCATTGTGCACTTCAAGCACGAACAGGTCGAGGAATTCATACTCACGACACATTACGTACATTAACAGGGCATCTCAAATAAAATTCCTCGCGGGGTGCTCAACGAGCCACTTGCCCGACGAAGCTATTCTACTCGAGACCAAGTTGCATATCACTTCTTATCTTTCTTCCACATCATCCTCACCACTCAAACATGCAAAAACACGTGATTTCGTAGTTTAGAAAACAATGATGCATGACACCCGATGCATAACAAAAGCAAAACATAACAAACAAACAACCAATCCCTACCGTTCTATGGTGTAGGCCCGAAGGCAACAAACACTCATCCACTACTTACCTAGTTGCTGCTCGATACTTTCTCGTTCACTCCGTCCAACAAAATCACACGTTCGATCACCTAAAAATGACGAGAAATCAACTTAGAAATTTACAAACTCTAAGGAAATGCTTAACCTAACTAATAGAACTATAACACAACTCCCAACCCAATCTTTACCCCAAAATTGACCGTCTAACTTCAAACGGTCATAACTCCCTCGTTTTGCAACGGATTTCGACGTGCCACCCCAACTCAGAAACCTCTACACGTCTACTATCCATTGAATCACTCAAATCAACCATCCAAACACAAAGGCTAAGTCGGACATGCCAAAACAGAACCGGTGCACTTTAGGGTAAAAATCGATTTTTCACACTTTCACTTCCAATCCTCAATCCAACCACTCCAACGACCTAAACTAAGTCATTCAACAACCAAATCATCAAAATAAGAAAGAAATCTAACATTTCAACTCAGATTTTCGGAATCCCTAACCTAGGGTTTTCCAACTCTCCCTAAAACCACCTAACACACCCTAAAAACTCTTCCAAACTTCATCCCATCGCACATAAACTAAAACCCATGTAAATTTACCTTGCAATCACTTGAAGAAATGAAGAAAGGAGGAAGAGAGTCGTTGGCTATGGAGGAGAAGGAGAGAACGCGATGAAGATGAAGAAACAAATTGGAAACTCATCTTTTTAACCTAACTTTTCTTCCACCTTTTAACTTTCCTCCTCCAAGCTTTCTAAATTTGTAAAACCACCCACACTTTTCTCTCCCAAAAACCTTCAACGTGAATGCCTTGTTATTGCACCTATTTCTCTTCCATATTTTCATTACATGTTACATTTCTATTGGTTGAAAAACAAAAACACCTTTTGACTTTTCCACCACCTATTATTTTGAATTGTCAAACCTCCTTTTCTCCTTTTTGCATACCTTAATTCCAAATCCATTCTCAACGTCTTCATTAAACTATTCTAACCGTCGACCCTAAGACACATGTGCGTTACAGGAAATTCTCGGGTGTTACAGGCTTCCTCTACCGTGCTCTGTCATGAAATGCCTCTTCTCTTCATTGCTGAGGATTTGACGTTCTTGACCTCTTGCTCTACCTTTTCCATGTCACCATCTACATCCTCTTCCTCATTTGTAACACCCCGAGTTTCTAAACTCAGTGCGTTACTCATAGACCCGAACATAACTAGGAAATTTTGGGCTAAATTTAATCTTCGTTCGGAAGTCAAATTGGAACGTTTGCTAAAACATAAAACTTGCAGCGGAAAATATTTGAGCAAAGTAGAGTTAAGCAAAGCTATAAAACAGTGTTCGGATAATCAGTTAAGATATTAAGAATTAATCCGGACAAAAGAGATGAAGGCTTAAGCGTAAAATACTCAAAATTTGTAAAAAGTCAAACACATCTGCCGCTAAACAAGGTCAACAAAAAAAGGGAGAAATAAAACTGAAGGCTTCGTCAGCCGGAGGAATCATTCATCCAACTTCAGCCGATCGCAAAACGACAAGTTTTGCTACTTGCATCTACCGATGACGTCAGCCGGATGAATCATCCATCCAGCCTCTGCCGATCATAAAACGACAAATACACTTACTCACATCTTCCGATAGATAAAATACTCGACATCATCCAGTTACAAAACGATAAAAGACTTTTACCTTCATCATCCGATGGATAAAATATTCGACATCATCCGGTTAAAAAATGACAAATTTTCTACTTATATCTTCCGATGGCTTCTACTGAAGACATCTTCCGATAGACAACAGAACAACAACCCTACATCTGCCGATAGACTTCATCTACCGATAGATCAAAAATACTCAACGAAAACAGCATAGCAACATTTCACTCTAACAAAGAAAACTACGACTACCAAAAGAATTTGAGCATTTTACTAAAAATCGTTCAAACTATTTAAATCCGTGTATTACTCCAAATTTTAGTAAACACCACTAATAAATCCAACAGAGTATCATTATCAGCAAAGTCTCACCAACGTATTCAGAAACATTAAAACCACTTCTGTTATTAGCAAACTCAACAAAACTTAAAATAAATCATGGTTCACTAAACCTTCACATCTACTGACATCAGTTAATCCATCTCATCAGAATCACCAATCCGTGGCATTGAAGTGCTCCCTCAACAGTCTAATCCTCAACATGTTCAGAGAACACACCTTCTGTTTCCTCTTCACCTACATCACAAAACTCATCTATTAGCCTAATGCTAGGTAAGTAAAGCAATAATGAAATGGAATGCTGAAACATAAATTCCTAATCATGCAGTTTTTACTTTCTCATCTCAGTTGCATATGCATTCGTTCTGATCTAATCCCCCTGTGAAATTGGGAGTTGGATCACTTCTCCCAAAGTCATACATCCTCTCTCTTGATTAAGGGGCGGATTAGTTCCCTTAACAACTGTTCAGATCCCTCTGTGAAATTGGGGTTTGGATCACTTCCCCCAAAGTCATACATCCTCTCTCTTGGTTAAGGGGCGGATTAGTTCCCTTAACAACTGTTACAATCTGTTCATTCCTTACCATGTCATTTCATGTAAATTCATTTTCGCATAATTTTCAAAATATGATGCATGACATACAAACACGTTCAAGCATGCACAACCCTACTGTTTTGTGATGTAGGCCCGAAGGCAGAAGCATACTCTACTTACCTGGCTCTCCTGGAAATCGCTCGGCTGTAAGCTACTTTAAAAGCTCGCTCACCTAAGTTCATAACAGAACATCAATCAAACCTTCACTAAACTTTACCAAAAATTAACCAGAAGTACAAGGAAACCAGTTTGGAACTCTACTGCTTGCACATTTCCATTTATCCCCAAAAACCCGAACCTACTCTCATCTGCAGCATCCTTGAAATCCTCACATTGTACTCCATCAGTTATCTAACTGCTAAAACGCAAGAGAATGAGGAAAAACATACCTAAGTTGAAAGAGAGTCGAGCAAGAAAGAAATCGCCCAGAGGTTCCTGCTGGAGAGCTGAAGGCCGAGAGGGAAAATAGGAAATAGTGGCGGCTACAGTGCATTAAACCCAAAACCTCTTTCCTTAAATACGTTATCCACTTTCAAATTTTCAATTACCCTTATGCCTTTGCCTAGACATTCATTAACCCTACCTTTATTATTATCATATAAAGTGTGCCATTAATTTAAAAAAAAAAAAGAATCGATTTGATAGAACCGGGTGTTACATCATTGACTTCTCTAACATTCATTCTCTTTTTCCTTCATTGAGAACTTGGTGGCCAAATCTCCCTCGATCAACTCATCCTTCTTCTTGTTGATTCTCTCTTCACGGGGTAAAGAACTCATGATTTAGTAGAGTTCTTTAACGGGATAGTCCACTCATTCGGTCTGGTCCCAATGAGCAAGTCGAGTCAAGCCCAGGTATTGAGCTTTGGGCTGGTCCAGGTAGGCCGGCACTTTCAATAGCTCGGCCGAACCCCCCTCTCAAGTAGAGGGAATAAGAAAGACATGAAAATTAGCAATGAAGAAGAAGATTACAGAAGGAGAATTGTTGGGAAAGACTAGACATGTAGAAATGGATACTTAAGTTAAGATTTCTAGAAATATTCTAGTTAGGGATTTTCCTATGGTTTCATTTGAGAATGAAAAAAAAAAAAAAAATTTATGCTTGTCAAATAGGAAAGCAAACTAAGAGTTCGTTTGCTGCTAAAAAGGTTGTCTCATTCCTCTACGCCTCTCCAATTGCTTTCATGTGGATCTTTTTTGGTCCATCAAAAACTACTAGTCTAGGAGCAAAACACTATGCCTATATTATTTTGGATGATTTCTCTAGGTTCAATTGGGTTTTTTTCTTACGGAAAATGATAAAATTGTCAACATTTTTCTAGATTTAGGAAGAAAGTTCAAAATGAGAAAGAACACTCTATTATAGCTATCTGTACTGATTATAGTGAGGAATTTGGGAATGATCGTTTAAGCTTCTTTGTCATGAGTCTCGCCTAGAACACCTCAACTAAATGGAGTTATTGAGAGTAAAAATAGATACTCAAAGAGTTGGCTACAAAAATGTTGAACAAAAATAACTTTCTCAAGTATTCTTGTAAACTAAACGTAACTCACAAAAACATTTCAAAGCATGATTTTTATTCACTAATAACAAAATTTACATCCTAAAATCACAACTTTATATTAGATTAACCAAATCATTTAATTAATCCACATAGGAAATTCTAGTTTTGGCATGCCTCTGAAAACAGCAAAATTCAACTACTAGATTCACAATTTTCTCCTATGAAGTTAAATATTTTGTTCATAAAAATTAATTTTACTTGAAAATGTTCAACCCTTAAACTAATTTATGCAAGAAAATTATCAAAATTGCTTCCTCACCTAAAAGCTCTATTCTCCCCCTTTCGATCAACTCTACAGAAGCGATGTAAAAGACCATATTAAATCTGGCAGAAATTTTCTTCCTTTATTCTCCTTCTCCCCCACTAATTCTTTTAGAATGTTGTGTTGCAATTAGAGAGTGAAAGTTTATTCCCCAATGTTGTTCTATGTAGGGAAAAACCTCACCACAAAATAAGTGGTAACTACAAAATTTAAACCAAAAATGAATATTTTTTTGTATTTATTTTCAATGCTTATCAAAAAAATCCTTAACTTAGGTGATATTAATCAAGAAGCAAGCACGTCTCTAGAAAATATCACCAATCGTCTAGAAATTGTCCCAAATAAAGAAAATCATAATGATTGACCAAAATATTAGAAATATGCTAAAAGTCATCTAATAGTCAACATCTTAGGAGATCTCACTCTAGGTGTCAAGATTAAATCTTCTCTTAGAAATTATTGTATCAACATAGTTTTTATCTCGTAAATAGAATCTAAGAACTTTGACAAGACTATCATCAAAGAGAATTGAATGGTAGTCATGCAAGAAGAGCTAAATCAATTTGAGAGAAATTAAGTTTAGACATAAGTTCTAAGATCCAAAGAACACTCAACTGAATGGGTGTTTAAAAATAAATTGAATGAGAATGGGGGGATAGTGGTCAGGAACAAGGTGAGTTTGATTGAAAATGGATAAAATCAAGAAGAATATATTGACTTTGAGGAAATTTTTGCACTAGTAGTGTGATGACCCGAATGTGCACGTATGAGTACGACTGCGGGGCAAACCTTGGGTTGCGGGGAAAACCTCGGGACCTAAGCCGAGTGTAGGCGAATCCCGGACTCGAGTGTAGGCGAATCCCAAACTCGAGTATAGGCGAATCTCTGGTCGTAAAGAGGGGGGTCGTCACAATCCCACATCGCTTGGAAAAGTATATGGAAATGAAACATATGTAAAGAGACCCTCCCAACATAGAAAGACGCGTTTTGGAGCACAATTGGCAACGGATCCCATAAGAACTCCGAAGTTAAAAGTGCTTCGGCGAGAGCAATTTCAGGTTGGGTGACCTTCTGGGAAGTTCTCGCCAAACAAAGCCGTGAGGGGAGGATATTGGTCTGCGGCCCAATCCCTATAGCGGACAATATCTTGCTGGGAAACAGGGTCGTTACAAATGGTATCAGAGCCTGTACCCAACCGAAAATGTGGCCAACGAGGACGTTGGGCCCCCGAGGGGGGGTGATTGTGATGACCCGAATGTGCACGTATGAGTACGACTGCGGGACAAACCTCGGGTTGCAGGGAAAACCTCGGGACCTAAGCCGAGTGTAGGTGACACGGGGTCCCTTAGAAAAGGGGCCCGTGTACAACCCTCAAATATTCAAGATAAGTGCTCGGTTGTGTGTTCGTGTAAAATGATGAATAAAGGAAAGAAATTACTAAAAAATAAAATGCAAGAAGATAAACAATGGATTATCAATGCTAGGGCCGAATATAGTATGTTGGATGAGGATGTGAAATATAAAGAAAAATAGAAGAAAGAGATGGAGAAGAGATGTTATGGAGGATATGACAAAAGCAATGCAAAAAGGAAATAAAATGACATAAAATAAAAGTGAAGGGTGTGTGTTGTGGAGCCGAATTTAAGGGGTGAGTATGTGTGAAATGTGAAGACACTAAAAAGTAAAGAAATACCCTTGGAGGTTCCTTAGAGCGATCTTACGGGTTAAGCTCTAGGATTAACGTTTTTCGGGAGGAAAATGACCACCGTAGGCTGGGGATTTTCGTCCTCGATCCAACTCCCAATGGAGAAGGTGAGGGAATGAATAAGAGCTAACCTAGCAACCCAAGCTAGGTTAGCAATGGATGGTAACTCCTCTTGGTTCAAAGAACCAAGGAAAAACCAAGTAAAAAAGCTTAGGAAAATAGGATATTTTATTGAATTTGGCAAAAAGTTCCATACAAACACTAATGCCATGCATTTATAGAAGCCCTAGAGTGGATTAGGGTTGGAAGGGATGAATGGTGGCCCTTTGATGAAAAAGGATGGATGGCCAAGATCAAGGCAAACACGCACACATCCTAAGGAGAAGATGAATGCCATGCCTAAAGGGATCAATAGAGGGAATCTTGCCACATCATCAATCCATGAGGTCACTATCTCTTGTCCTTGCAATTCCATAAGGATGAATGAATGGTGGCCCTTCGATGAAAAAGGATGGATGGTCAAGATCAAGGCAAACAAGCACACATCCTAGGGAGGACATGAATGTCATGCCTAAAGGGATCAATGGAGGGAATCTTCTTTGGGCCATGACTTCCTTTGGGCTTGATCTTGTGAAGGCCTTTTTCCTTTGAATAATTGGTTGAATTTCTTCAACCCATAATCCACCAAGATACATCTAACCCTAACCACACAATCTCATGCATGATGCAATTATATAATCCATACAATAAAGGCGAATGTATGCCAAATAAGTTTAAAATAAAATTACAAAAATAAGGGCCCGAGAAGACAAATTTCCATCGGGCTAAGTAGTGACTCCTCCAAGTGATCCAAATGCAATCCTTCTTCATAAATTTTCCTACAAAAATAAAAACACGTAATAAATAGAGAATTTAGGTAAGGCACGGGATTCTACTAATTTTTTTTAATATGCATCCCGAGGCATGTCAGTAGGCGAATCCCGGACTCGAGTATAGGCGAATCCCGGGTCGTAAAGAGGGGGGTCGTCACAATCTCACATCGCTTGGGTAAGTATATGGAAATGAAACATATGTAAAGAGACCCTCCTAACATAGAAAGACGCGTTTTGGAGCACAATTGGCAACGGATCCCATAAGAACTCCGAAGTTAAAAGTGCTTCGGCGAGAGCAATTCCAAGTTGTGTGATATTCTGGGAAGTTCTCGCCAAACAAAGCCGTGAGGGGAGGATATTGGGCTGCAGCCCAATCCCCAGAGCGGACAATATCTTGCTAGGAAATGGGGTCGTTACAAGTAGCTCGATTATAGTCCATCCGATGTTACTAACTTTTGCTCGCTATAATTCTATGATGGATGATATGAGTGTCCTCACTATGATACATATGATGTTTATTTATTTTAATAGTGCATGTGAAATGAACATGCAAATTTTATTATATGATAAGAAAAATAATATATGAGTGATATCTTATATTTGTCTAGACACCCTCTAATGATGCTTCAAACCTCATGAAAAACCCAACACTTCAAATCATTTAAAGTCATATTTTAATACATATTTTTAAGTTTGTGCAGATGACTTGTCCATAACTGCAGGCATCATTTTCAAGAAAAATTATGCACAATATTTTTTTGCTGGTGTCCGCTCTCAGACCACAAGTGCCCCGATCCGGAGAGCTTGTTTCTAAATTTTACTTCCTCGAGCACCTCCCTCAAAGCCTAGAAGCACGGTCCAGCTGAGTTTTTCACTCATTAACTCTAAGGATTAACTAAATTAAAGTAATGTCACATCTAATCATGTACTCACTCCACATGATTAATCCTCACAATCTTCAAATTCATTTCAACATTGATTAACACTTATAACACATATCCCATGTTATGTGTTAATAACATACTCTTACATTTTTTTTATTAATGTTCTATTACGTGTCATGGGTCTTTATGTAAGAAGTGTATTGTGCATTTATATGAATGTTTATGTATATGAGTTAGATAATTATAGTTTAATTATACTTCATTCTTATATTTTTACCAAAACTATCTAATTTTAATTGAAGTCCAATCTCATATTCTTCACTAGACTAACTAGACATTTTCAATTAAAGTCTAATTATATTTCCTTTACATGGCTCAACAGATATTTCTATTGAATGTCTAATCGCAAGAAATGAATGATGGATATATGAATACGATTAGACATATAATAGTATAAATCATTGCCTAGATGTCATAATTCTCATATTCACATGTCCTTCAGACTCATGTACACTTTACTCAATGTTTGATATATTTCAAACTCTTAACAACATTCACTATTTTTTATTTTATACTCAACTATGTGAAATAAGTGTGTAATGCATTTGTCACACAAAACTTATGCTATGATAATTGAATCAGTGCAAGTTTGTGCACCTATGCTATCATAAGTGAATCAAAGTATGTTTAGATACCATATTATTTAAATGGTTTGACGTTTATTAACTACCATATTAACATGTTATGAATGTCAATATGCATGGTTTGCATTAGCATATATTGTGAATGCTATTATACATGATCAAATAACCATCATATGTCAAGGATCACACATAAATGCATCCTACTGACAATTGCACAGTTGCATATGCACATCACAACATAAATACCTTCAATAGAGCAAGGGATTTGCAACCTATGGGACACTCACAGTCACTACTCTTCTATTTTTTGAATTTACATATGTCGCACAATCCACGTGACAAGATCTTGTTGGATTCGAGTGTTACTAATAATACCTCTCGCAATACCTTTTTTCACATGTAAACAATTTTACTATACATAATTTAAGCATCTTCATTGTGCATCCATTGAATGAATATTTATACTATTAAGGCATGTGATATGAATATGCAAATTTTGTTATATGACAAGTAAAATGAGGCATGAATGATGTCCATATATTTATCTAGACAACCTCTAATAATATCCCAAACCTCACAAAAACTCAACACTTCAATCATTTAAAATCATATTTTTAGAACACATTTTAAAGTCTATGAACGACTTATCCTAATTATGGGCGTCTTCTCCATGCAAAAGTTTGCACAGTATTTTCTTTTCTGGCATCCGGTCTCGAATACCAAGAAGCCTGGTCTCGAGAGATTGTTTCTCACGTTTACTTCCCTGAAATCTAGCTTCCAAGAGTTTTCACTCATTAACTCATTTAGGCATCTTCCTCAGACTCTAGCAGCCCGATTCTAAGACGATTTGTAAGACCTGAGAAATTTCCTCAACGTGAATTTTCATAGATTTAATTAAGCTATTAGAGCCTAACGTGGATTATAGAATTATCTTAAGTATTTGGGTTAGAAAGAGTGTATGAAAAGAGAAAATTATAAAGTTGGAGTGGTTTAGAGATTTGATGAATTAGAAGTTGACAATTCAAATGGAGGAGGTAATTTGGACTTACTTTTGACATGGAAAGAAAATATTTAAAAGAGAAGAGGGTTTTCACGTTAGAAGTAAGGAGAAGAAAAGAGAAATGTAGTGAGAGTTGAAAAGTCAAAGAACAAATAGAAATAGGAGTATGAAATTTCCAAAATTAAACTTTAAAAACCACTTCACGTTGAAAAGAAGAAGAGGAATGGTGGAAAGTTGAAAAGTCAAGTTAAAAAGCTAAAAAACAAAAAGTTGATGGCTTTTGGTTTTCCTCCTCTACACGTTGTCACACCTTTAGGGTAGGTGTTTTGATCTTATCTTTTAAAGTCAAACTAAGTAAAAAGAGGGATAAAGCTTCATTGTGAAACTTAGCCACGCCATTTCTAAAACTTTTCCTTCCAGAGTTCTTCTCCTCCTCCCTATTTCTATATTTCTTGAAGGTAAGTTAAAATATTAAGTTGTGGTTACAAAAAAAAATGATTAATTTAAGGATTTGAAAAGGTTATGTTTTAGTGGATTATGGAGATTTGTTGAAGTCTAACGTGGGAAGCATGGAAAGTGTTAGGGTTCCTTTGTTTTTGGTTTTTTTGGGTTTAAATTGAATTGAATACTTGCTGGTGGATATGAAGGAAGGAAAATGAGGAGTTGTACAATCTTGATGAAAATTTATGAATGATAGGGAAGTTGGCGATTCTGCATTTTAGGTCCATTGGGTTAGTTTTCTTTGATAAATTGGATTGAGCATTGAAAGTAGACTCCTCGAGAAATCCATAGCCGTTAGAATTATCGAATTTGGATACGTATAGTAAAAGTTTGAGAGAGTTCTGATTTGGGTAAAAATTTTAGGGTGTCAGTGAATTATGGCCGATTGAAATTTGGACATTGAAAATGGGGGAAAATCGGGTTTTTGAGATTTATGCTTTCAAAAATTGGTTAAGTTGTTGTTAAATTTAGTTTAGGCATTCCTTAGAATTCCTAGAGAGTTACTAAGGGATTTTTCTCCTTAATATGCTAGGTTAATGAGTGAGTGATTGGTGTACTCAGAGTAAACTAATACGTGCAGGGAATCTAGGTAAGTAGAGGATGTGTGTATTTTGCTTTCGGGCCTATACCATTGAACAATAGGGAATTGTTTGTTTGTTTGGTTGCTTTGCTTTGCTTTGTGGTTAAACATTTGTGTGGCATGCATCATTGTTTTCGAATTACGAAAAATGAGTTTTGAGCATAGTTTTGATGTGTGAGCATAAAACGTAAGAAGATAAGAGAAGATTGCAACATAGTTTTGTGTAGAGTCGCCTCGTCGGGAGTAGTGCTTATGTAGCACCTCTCGAGGGTCTCTATGAGAGATGCATCGTGGTTTCGAGTAGAGTCGCCTTGTCGGGGAGTAGTGCGTGTGTAGCACCTCGTAAGGGTCTCTATGAGAGATACATTGAAGATATGTAATGTGTCGAGAGTATGAATACCTCATCGGGGAGTAGTGCTTATGTAGCACCTCGAGAGGGTTCTACTGCAGAAGATATGTAATGTGTCGAGAGTATGAATGCTTCAACGGGGAGTAGTGCTTGTGTAGCACCTCGAGAGGGTTCTATGATCGATGTGAAAAGTGAAAGATTAATGCAACGAAAACGAAATGAAAAGGACCGAGTGAGTAGAAACCGAATGTAGGGGTTGAGTTGAGCATTCATTGTTTGAATTGCATTATTCCCTACTTGCTAAGCATTAGGCTTACGTTTTGTGTTCTATGGTGTAGGTGACGACGAGATACCAGGTGAGCTAGTCGAGGGAGGCTAGGGTTAGGACGCAGTCGGCGACGTACGTGACATGCCGGTGCGGGCAATTTTTCAGGGCGTCTTGACCATAGATTGCTGGGAGGTGTGGTAGACCGGTATTTTGATTGGGATGTTGGTTTATAAATAGGTTAGGAAACTTGAATTATTTTTGGGTGTTTGGTTTGAATATATTGTAAATGTTGTTTAAGGATTTTGGTTTAAGAAAAATTAAACGTTATGCTGCTCGGATTTTTGGGTGTTATGTCGCTCGTCTGTCGGGTCGATAATGTAGAAGTGTTTATAAGAGGTTTTTAGTAGTAGGGTCGATATATCGACCCCTGGCGATATCGAACTCTGGCGATGTCGTCCCCTGGCGATATCGACCCCTGGCGATATCAGCCCCTGGCGATGTCATCCCCTGGTGATATCGACCCCTAGCGATATCGACCACTGATGATATTGGCCCCTGGCGATGTCATCCCCTGACAATATCGACCCCTAGCGATATCGACCCCTGGTGATATCGGCCCCCGGCGATGTCATCCCCTGCCGATATCGTCCCCTGGCGATATCGACCCCTAGCGATATCTTCTCCTGGCGATGTCTGCCCCTGGCGATATCGACCCCTAGCAATATCAGCTCCTAGCGATATCGACCCCAGATGATATCAACTGAGTAGTGCATAATCAGTCGAAATTGGTGTGGAGATGTCAACCGAAACTCTCAGCTAACTTTGTTGATTTTCAGATTTTTAACCAATTGATTTAAGAATTTAACTGAGTTCTCTTTTAACGTATTTTATTAGTTTTCCACTGAAAATGAGTCTAGTTATTTTCAAATGATGAAGTTTTGAGTAAAGAATAAGGTTTTAAATTTTCACGTATTTCTAGTACTGTCTAAGGGTACGGGTATACCTTACAGTGTCTTAACGACCTGAGTTAGAACCAAGTAGCGCACCGAGCCGGAGTGGGATCGGGGGGCGTTACAAGTTGGTATCAGAGCAAAATGGTCAAGTCGTTCAAAGGATTACCCGACAATGTCGGCCGCCATGCAACGTGCTTCACTGACTGTAAGAATTTCTTTAATTTTACTTAGTTTATAACTAAGATTAGATTGCTTTAACCCTTTTCAGGAATAGAGCCAAGATGCCGAAGAACATAAGGCAACCTAGAAACGAGCTTGAGGGTTTAGTCAAGCAGCTTACGGACTTGGTTGGTAGGCAAGCTGAGTTACTTGGATTGCTCATCAATCAAGAAGGACAAGAAAATTTTGGAGCAAGTTCTAGTGGGGAGAAATTTAGAAGGTTGAAGCCTCCGACGTTGGATGGGAACAAGGGTGTGAAGATATCGGAAATAGTTGGCGTATCCTATATTAATGTAGTGGACAAGGCAATCAAAGAGGAAAAAGTGGACATGAAGTGTATTAAATCGGCTGGGTCTTCTTCACAGTCTCAAGGAACTAAAAGACCGGGCGGGTATTTGAATGACCAGAGAGGAGAAAAGAAGCCAAAACAGCAACGAATGAAGGGGTATCTGCGATGTCCTAAGTGTTTAAAAGCTCATCCAGGAGAGTGCGGACAATATGCTGACAAATGTTATAATTGTTTTGAATCTGGCCATCTTTCCCGAGACTGTCCAAGGCCAAGGGTCGCCCGGTGCTTCAATTGTGTAACATCCGGGATTTTTCCTCTAGCGTACGTAGCCTTAGATTAGATTGTTATGAGTGTTTAGAGTTAACTCTAGGGTTATGATAAGTATAAGAGTTAGAGAGTGAATGTGGGAAGATATTTTTGAGAGAAAATACTAGTATTGAAAATAAAGGAAATTGTTGAAATATAAATAATAGAAAAATGAATAAAAGTTATTTAATGGAGGGGTTCCACGTGTGAGTGAAGAGAAGTGATGAGATAGGGTTGGATTTATAAAATGATAGGATTTAGTCGTTAAACTTTAAAAGGTGAAAAAGTGAGTTTTTAAAAGATGTTAAGTGTGTAGTGTAAAAGGAAAAACTTTGTCTTCCACCCCTTTTCTCTCCCATGATTTTGGGCAGCCATTGAAGGTGCTCTTCTCTTCCTTTCCTTCAATTCTCATCAAGATTTAAGGTATGATTTTAGTGGGTTTTGTGTTGTATGCATATTAGAGTAGATTATGAGTATTTTTAGTGAGTTGATTAAAATTTGGAAGAGTTTGGAAAACCCTAAGTGGGAATTCCGAATTTTTGTTTTCTCTTGCTAGATTTTCTTGATAATTGGATGTTTAGACTTAAGAAAGGGTAGTTTAGGTTGATTGTGAAGATAGATTAGAGGTTTGGTTGAAATTAGTGAGAAACCAGTTTTTGGAAACAAAGTGGCCGATTCTGTTTTGGTGAAATCTGATCGACCATCTTGTTTAGTTTGGTTAAATGGATTGATTCATTTGATAGTAGACATGGAGAGGTTTATGGAATGGGTAGGATCGTTCAAATTCGATGAAAAACGAATAAGTTATGGCCGATTGAAGTTTGAACAGTGAAAAGGAGGGAAATTCGGGATTTTTGGAGTTTCAAGGTTTATGATTAGTTAGTTGTTGCTTCTTTAGGTTTAATTATATGTTTATTAAGTGATTTTTTATTTATATGCTAGGTTAACGAGCGAGTGATTGGTGTACTCGGAGTGAGCAACTATGAGACGTACGGGGTATCCAGGTAAGTAGAGGTTGTTTGTGATTGTGCCCTCAGACCTACACCATGGAACGGTAGGGAGTGTTTGATTGTTTGTTTGTCTTTGTGTTGAGCATATGTATTGACATGCATCATTATTTTCAAACAACGAAAAACGAGTTTTAAGCATGGTTTTGAACGGTGAGCATAGAATGTATAGAGATCGTGTAGTGCCATCCTGGGAGCTAGACTCGAATGGAAACACATCCTGGGAGCTGGACTCGAATGTGTGCCAAGGGATCGTGTAGTGCCATCCTGGGAGCTGGACTCAGATGTATGCCAGGAGATCGTGTATGGCTTCCTGGGTGCTGAACTCGGATGTATGCCTCTGATCTTGCACTGCTGGGTCAAAGTTTGGCCGTCCTAGATGATTATAGGATGTGTGCTCACTTGATCCACACCGCTAGGTGATAGATTAACAAAATGGAAACGAAACGAAAACAACCAAGCTAGTAGAAACTGCATATGTTAGGGGTTGAGCATGCATTGTTTTGAATTGCACTATTCCCTACCTGCTAAGCATTAGGCTTACGATTTGTGTTCTATGGTGTAGGTGACAACGAGATACCAGGTGAGCTAGTTGAGGGAGACTAGGGTTAGGATGTAGTCGGCGACGTACGGGGCATGCTGGTGCGGGTATTTGTCAGGGCGTCTTGACCATAAGATTGCTGGGAGAGATGGAAGACTGGTATTTTGGATTGTAAATAAGTTAGGGAATTTAAATTATTTTTGGTGTGTATTTTGAACGTATTATATAAATGATTGGTTTTCAGGGTTTTGGTTTTAGAAAATTTAATCACTATGCTGCTACATTTCTGTTTATGTGTGCGAGTCAGGTTTTAGGAGTTTTAATGTATCTAGAAATTTAAAATATTGAAAAATGAGTTTTGAAGGTTTTTAGGTGAAATGTTGATGAAGAAAGGGAAGAAAATTAGAAAAAGGGAAAATCGGTCGAAATTGGTGTGGAGATGTCGACCGATTAGTGCAGAAATCGGTCAAAGTTGGTGTAGAGATATCGACTGATCTGTGCAAAATCGGTCGAAGTTGGTGTGGTGATGTCGACCAATTAGTGCTGAAATCGATCGAAGTTAGTGTGGAGATATCGATTGATTTGTGCGAAATCGATCAAAGTTGGTGTGGTGATGTCGACCGATTAGTGCTGAAATCGATCAAAGTTGGTGTGGAGATATCGACTGATTAGTGAAAAATCGGTCAAAGTTGGTGTGGTGATGTCAACCAATTAGTGCTGAAATCGGTCAAAGTTGGTTAGGGGATATCATCTGATTAGTGCAGAAATCGGTCAAAATTAGTGTGGAGATGTCGACCGAAACTCTCAGCTAACTTTGCTGATTTTCATATTTTTTTTAACCAATTGATTTAAGAATTTAAACGAGTTTTCTTTAACGTATTTTATTAGTTTTCTGCTGGAAGAGAGTCTAGTTATTTTCAAATGATGAAGTTTTGAATAAAGAATAAAGTTATAAATTTTCACGTATTTCTAGTATTGTCTAAGGGTACGGGTATACCATAGAGTGTTTTAACGATCCGAGTTAGAGCCAAGTAGTGCACCGAGTTTGAGGGTAATATATATATATATATATATATATTCAGGGGCGTTACAAATTGCAACGAGCCCGGACACATAGCCAAGAACTGCCCTGCAGCTAAGAAAGATCCAACCAAAGAGACACCCTGAATCCTCACCATGATTGAGCCAGATGGTAAGGATATGGTGGGTTAAATGCAAGGTGGAGTAGACCTTAGAATGAGGGAGCTATGTGTTAACATAAGTAATCTAGTGTGTTTGTAAGAATTGTAGGCCTAAGATTGTTACTCTTATGGAGATACATCTTATGAGAGATAAAATTCGAATAGATAGAAATTAGACCCTAGTTAGCAAACCCTTGGAGTTCTATGATACGATGAACTAGACAGGAGTTTGAAGTTGAAAATGAAATTATCAGGAGACACCCTAGACCATCGAAATACCATTAGTACGTTTACGAGGATATGTGTAGCAACTGGTAATGTCCACCTTAATTAATAACCTCTTTTAGTAACCTTTATTCCTTGTGAAATTAAGTGTCTATGATTGGTTGTTTAAATAGGTTAAGCTTTGGCTGCTATAGGCAAAGACGTAATTTGCAATAATTAGTGTAATACAGCTAAGGGTTTTAGCCGCCACTGTTTTATTACCTCTTTCGGCATTCAGCAGCTCAGCAGACTCCCTCTCGGCGATTTTCCTGCCAGATTCTTCGTCTATCTAGGTGAGTTTTCCCTCAGTTTCCTTTTTGCTGATGATTCATAATGAAAACAGAATATACATTAGAAGATCTGTTTGCGGTAGAATGAGTGTATCGTGAATGCTGTGTGTGCGAGCTAGTTCGGGTTTTGTGGTGAATCAGGAATGCACGATGAACTGAGCTCCCGAACTAGTTTCCTTAGATTTCTGAATAGCAGAAATGAAATTTAGAAAAGATCTAATTAACACCCTGTCTATGGTTTTAGGTTTGAGTAGCTCTTGAGGTAGCCTTTTTCCAACAATCTCCTTGAGACCAGGTAAGTAAAGTATACTTGTGCCTTCGGGCCTACATCACAAAATAATAGGATTGTGTATGTATGAATGTGTTTGTATGTCATACATCATATTTTGAAAGTATGTGAAAATGAATTTACATGAAATGGCATGGTAAGGAATGAACAGACTGTAACAGTTGTTAAAGGAACTAATCCTCCCCTTAATCAAGAGACAGGATGTATGACTTTGGGGGAAGTGATCCAAATCCCAATTTCACAAGGCGATCTGAACAGTTGTTAAGGGAACTAATCCGCCCCTTAATCAAGAGAGAGGATGTATGACTCTGGGAGAAGTGATCCAACTCCCAATTTCACAAGGGGATCAGATCATAAACGAATGCATATGCAACTGAGATGAGAAAGTAGAAACTGCATGTTTAGGAATTTATGTTTCAGCATTTCATTTCATTACTGCTTTACTTACTTAGCATTAGGCTAATAGATGAGTTTTATGATGTAGGTGAAGAAGTGACAACAGGTGTGTTCTCTGAGTTTACTGAGAACTAAGCAGGTTGGAGGGGTGCATTCATGCATCGATCTGGCAACTGATGGGGCGGTTTAACTGGTGTCAGTAGATGAAAAGGTTTAGTGAACCATGATTCGATTTAAGTATGTCAAGAGTTTTCTTTTGTGACAGCAGGAGTTTTAATGTTTTGAATATATTTTAGACCTTTCTGATAATGATACTCTGTTGGTTTTAATAGTGTTTTTACCAAATCTTGGAGTAATGCATGGATTTAAGTAGTTTTGAATGATTTTTAGTAAAAGACTCAAGTTCTTTTGGTAGTAGGAGTTTTTTCTGTTTAGAGTGAAATTGTTGCGATGCTGTTTTGTTGTGTATTTTTGATCTATCGGTAGATGATGTCTATCGGCAGATGACGAGTATTTTTGGTCTATCGGTGGATTTAGTCCATCGGTAGAAGTCGAGAGTTTTGTCTATCGGTGGATGTAGTCCATCTGTGGATGTGAGTATTACAATTTGTCGTTTTGTGACCGGGTGGTATCGAGTATTATATCTATCGGATGATGTAGGCAGTAGATTTGTTGTTTTGTAATCGGAAGATGTCTTCAGAAGAAGTCATCGGAAGATGTCTCCAGTAGAAGCCATCGGTAGATGTCTTCGGCATAAGTCTTTAGTAGCCTTGTCGTTTTGTAATCGGAAGATGTAGGATGAGAATGTTTGTCGTTTGTGAGCGGTAGACGTCGTCTGCCGAATTATTTCAATCGCATGGATATCACGTGGTCTGTGCGGTAGAGGTGTTTTGTCGTTTAGTAATTGGTCGATGTGTTCTGTTTTCTTTGTGAGTAAAAGACTTTTGTCGTTTAGTGATCGGTCGATGTGTTCTATTTTCTTTTCTCTTTCAACCAACCGTCTTGATTATTTTAACTATTTAATAAATATTTTTTTATATATATATACGATGATTTTTTCGCTGCAAGTTTTAACGTTTTAAGAGTTAAATCTTAATCATTGAATGAAATTTTAAAATTTTCTCAAAAGTCATAGTTCGGTTCAGTATCTTGAGTAACGAACCGGGTTCAGTTAACTCGGGGCGTTACAATATGTGTAGATAACAAAAAAAATAGTTTATTTTAGATTTACGAAGAGTTGGAAGTATCTAGATATAGACTGTATTCGAGCGTCTAGTTTAAGTAAATTGTTAAGAAGGTATAGGAAGTAGTTATGGTTGTAGTAATTTTAGAACATGTGATGGAATGGTGCAAAGTGTGAATGTGAAATCTGAGTGATCACGGGGGATTTTTTATATTAATTAATATCGAGGATGAAAATAAAGAAATTTACTTAGAGTTGGAAAAGCTAATAAACTTTGAGGCATTAGAAGTCAATGTCTTATGTGTGGGATACTCAAGTTAGAAAACCGGTTGATCTTTCAGGAATGGGTACTGTCTTAAAAGATTATTCAATCAAGGATGATTGGAGATACGTGAAAAGATTACGACCGACACGGTATAGGAAAATTAAGGTTTGTCAATAAGGAGTAGACATGTCAGGCTTTTGGTGTTACTCGACCTAGGAAGATAGAGCCAAAAACATAAAGGTTTGAAACAACTTGGAAATTTAGATTCCTTGATTAATTAGAGAAAAGTCTAGCCTCTTGAATTAAGATGATGTTCTAAGGTTTAGAGTAATGCACGCGATGTGAGAAAATATAGTGAATCAGCGAGAGTGAGTACCCATTGTAGGAAGATAACAGGTAGGAGATTGGGATTAAGGGTGTTAAGTGAGCTACAACAAGTTTGCAAACAAGGGGGTTGTTGGGCGACTTGTTGTAAAGAGAGTTGGAAGAATATTTAGAACCCGAGTTGGAAGAGCAAAAGAGAGTAGAATAATTAGTAAATTTTGGAGCGAATCCCGAGTAGAAATTAGATATTGATTAGTGCTGAGAAACTTGGGGAAGATATTAGAAATAATATTATATAGAAAAGGGGAAGATTAGAATTTGAGGTCTAGACCTTAAATATTTAATACTGTATGATTTGAGGTGGTATAGAAATTGTTGAGTGAGAGGAAGAGGGACTCGCACGAAAAATGTTTGAGTGCATTAGGGATAATGTTAAGTTAGAAAATTTCGAAGGTTCGACTCGTACATAACGAAGTCGAAACCACTGATGTTGTAAATAGTTTATGCTAGAGTTGATAAGCTTAAGAGTTGATATGCTTAATCATGGAATGTAAACTAGAAGTTGAGCTCTAAGTTTTGGACGGACATGGGAAGAGGTAAGTGAGGAAATTAGTCAATTTTAATAGAGGATTAAGATAAGAAGGTTAACCCTTAAGAATTTAGTATTCCGTGTGAAGCTGAAGTTGAAGTGCGTATACACCAGTTAGGTTGTTGGGTGAAGAGTGGGAACGAGTTAGTTTAGACTAAAGAGTTTGATAGTGTTTGGTAATGACCGAGGTAGAAGTGGGACAAAATGTAACACCCAGCATCTTTGGTCAGGTAATCATCCCAAAATTTATCGAGCGGGGCTAGTAGCTATTTAAGTAATAATTGTTTTATTGGAATTTGGACCCCGAGGTTATCGGGTTTCGCTTGTTTTGTGTGAAATTAGGTTTGGTGGCAAAATTTGTAAATAAGGCTGGTTTCTAATTAGTATAAATATTTAAGAGAAATCCAAAACCTCACAAAAACCCTACTCCTACGATCCTGCAGCCGACCCCTCTCTATTTAGGCGATTTTGTCTATAGAGCTTTTCTCTCGTGCAGCCTGTGATTCTCCCCATCAACGGCCAATTTCTTCCTCCTTCTTCTTCGACGATTCAAAGCTCAGGTAAGGTTAGATGATTCATTCATTAGGTCTACGATTTAGGGACGGTTGTTGGCCGATGTTTGAGGTTCTAGAATCGATTGATGTTAAGATTAATGGTAGCATTTGTGGAGTTTTCGTATTAATGGCATTGGCGAATGAATGTTGAACTTTAATGTTGGTGATAGTATGTTGTGAAAGAATGGAAGTCAGATTAAACTTTGGTAGTTGAAGGTATAAATGCCGTTCACGTAAGAAGGAGCAAAGTTACGCATACGAGGTGTTCGACAGAATACCTAAGAGGTTTAAACTAGAATCTAGAAGGTTATCTTAGTTAGGAACTTTAGCCAGTTTTGAGGTTTGATTATTCGGGATTGATTTCTAACATTTAAATGTGAAATGTCTTAGGTGGAAAAGAAGAGAAGTGCACGGCTTGCTAAGGAGTCCAGGTAAGTGAGTGTTAGAGTTCCGGCCATTAGGGCCCTACATCACAAGGGTACTAGGGAATTAGTAATGATGACTTCTTAATGATTATATTCTGTTGAGCGTTTTGTTATGATGAGTAGAATAGCGTATGGTATTATATATGATAGATGGTTTGTTCTCGATAGTACAGTGTTCCTTTATGGATTCATGTATATGCATCATGTTTTCCCATCGACGAATGAAATGTTTTACATGCATGATTTATGTAAAGGAAATGTAACAAGAAGAACATGAAAATGAAAAATATGAAAAATGTTTAAGTGAGGGTTGGGGTGGTATGACCATGTCAACAAAACTGTCCATCTTAAGGGACCATGAATCACTGTCCATGCAATGAATCATGAATACGTGTCTGTGAGGACCAAGTACACGCACTTTGCCTACTCCCCAGCACGAATCCCTCCTTAATCCATGTCAAGTGAAAAATGATACATGAACATGAACATGATTCGCACGATATGAAACAAGAACACGAACATGATTTTCACGAAGCATGCATTCATGAGCATTTATGTATATGTTGTACTCCTTACGAAGCATTGGCTTATAGTTAAATCTTATGATGTAGGTGACGAGTTGGAAGGTGAGGACCTCAAACCGAGCAGTGATGTCTAAGATGGGTTGCTGGATAGTACTCATGGCGTGAATTTTGTGGCTGGCGGCGATTTTGACCTGTGGGATGATGTTCCTAGCAGATTTTAGTAAGGTCTATGATACTGAAGTATAAGTAAGATAAGGTTTTCTTATAAATGATAAATATTAAGGTTGTTTGGTACTGGTTATGATTTAAAGAAAATTTTAAGATTAAAGGTTTTCATCCATTTTTTTTAAGCCTTCCGCTACGTATTCAAGTTGAGATTTATGTTATTTATGAGCATAAAGATTTTGAAATTGGGAATTAAGTTTATAGAAGTCAGAGAGTTGAAGTGTCAATCTCGACCGATAATCAGCAGGTGTTAAATCGGTCGATGTTGAGTGTTGATGTTAATCAGCTGATGTTAAGATCGGCATATGTTAAGTCGGTTAATGTCAAGTGTTGATGTTAACCGGCTAATGTTGAAATCGGTCGATGTTTAGTGTTGATGATAATCGACTGATGTTTCATGGCGACTCTGTCAAACTTTTAAGTTAAGTATTCTAAAGTCGTGGACGAATAAGGTCCGTGGACGATTAGGGTCACCTGTGGATGAAGACATCGTCCAAAGTCCATGGACGAATAAAGTCAGTGGACGATTAAGGTCTGTGGACGAATAAATTCTGTGAACGATAACGCATCGTCGTCCAAATGTTGTGGGCGATAACGTCGTCTGATTCTGTGGACGATAACGTCGTCCAAATGTTGTGGACGATAACATCGTCCGATTCTGTGGACGATAATGCATCGTCGTCCAAATGTCGTGGAGGATAACATCGTCTGATGTTGTAGACGACCACGTCGACCGATCTCATTACAGAGACCACATCGACCCCCACTGTACCATTTGTCCAAACCCGATAGGAAGTGTTGTCTTCTGGAATGAGTTGTCGACCCTACTGTTCATTTGATGAAACCCAATAGGAAGTGTTGTCTTTCGGAATGAGTTGTTGACCCTACTGTTCATTTGATGAAACTCGAGAGGAATTGTTATCTTCCGTTTAACGAATTTAACTGTCTTTAAATGAGTAAGATTAAAGGATGGAAATAAAATTTAGGAATAGTAACATGGGAAATTTTTACGGGGCGTTACACAAAACGAGTGTAGTGAACACAATTATGGAGACTCGGAGTATACCTGGAGGGAATAGTTGATAGATTTAAGTAGTGAGAGCTTTGAGTAAGAGGGTTATGTTGGAATAACAAATAAAATATTATGATTGTTCGAGGTAATAGGTGAAAAAGGTGGGATTGAGAAGTTAGGAATGAGATGGTAAACTAGAAGGGAATTTGAAATTAAGAAGTTAGGGTAAGATGTTCATTTATTGAGTCTTTGGTGTTACACTATTGAGGTAGCTTTAGAGGTTTGAGGTAGTTATGTAAGTGTTTGATGGACGTATGAGTAATTGAGTTATGAAGTACATAGTTAGAAAATTTAAAACTTTGAAGATGTAGGAATTATCACTGCCCGATAAATGATTAAGGTCGTAGAAGTAGTTAAGGCTTAGTGTAAGACCGGGTGACACTTAGCATGGCAACCAAAAGCTAAGAGGACAAAGATGGAATAAGTAAGTTGATGAATAACTACCCCACAAATTTTGAGGACAAAATTTTTTTAAGGAGGGTGGATTGTAACACCTGAGAAATTTCCTCAACGTGAATTATCATAGATTTAATTAAGTTATTAGAGCCTAACATGGATTATAGAATTATCTTAAGTATTTGGGTTAGAAAGAGTGCATGAATTATAAAGTTGGAGTGGTTTAGAGATTTGATGAATTAGGAGTTAAAAATTCAATGGAGGAGGTAATTTGGACTTACTTTTGACATGGAAAGAAAATATTTAAAAAAGAAGAGGGGTTTCACGTTAGAAGTAAGGAGAAGAAAAGTGAAATGTAGTGAGAGTTGAAAAGTCAAAGAACAAATGGAAATAGGAGTATGAAATTTCCAAAATCAAACTTTAAAAACCACTTCGCGTTGAAAAGAAGAATAGGAATGGTGGAAAGTTGAAAAGTCAAGTTAAAAAGCTAAAAAACAAAAAGTTGATGGCTTTTGGTTTTCCTCCTCTACACGTTGCCACACGTTTAAGGTAGGTGTTTTGATCTTATCTTTTAAAGTCAAACTAAGTAAAAAGAGGGATAAAGCTTCATTGTGAAACTTAGCCACGCCATTTCTAAAACTTTTCCTTCAAGAGTTCTTCTCCTCCTCCCTGTTTCTATATTTCTTGAAGGTAAGTTAAAATAGTAAGTTGTGGTTATAAAAAAAAATGATTAATTTAAGGATTTGAAAAGGTTATGTTTTAGTGGGTTTTATGGAGATTTGTTGAAGTCTAACGTGGGAAGCATGGAAAGTGTTAGGGTTCCTATGTTTTTGGGTTTTTTGGATTTAAATTGAATTAGATACTTGCTGGTAGATATGAAGGAAGGAAAATAAGGAGTTGTACAATCTTGATGAAAATTTATGAATGATAGGGTAGTTGGTGATTCTGCATTTTCGGTCCATTGGGTTAGAATTCTTTGATAAATTGGATTGAGCATGTGAAAGTAGACTCCTTGAGGAATCCATAGCCGTTAGAATTGAATTTGGATACGTATAGCAAAAGTTTGAGAGAGTTCTAATTTGGGTAGAAATTTTAGGTTGTCAGTGAATTATGGCCGATTGAAGTTTGGACATTGAAAATTGGGGAAAATCGGGTTTTTGAGATTTATGCTTTCAAAAATTGGTTAAGTTATTATTAGATTTAGTTTAGACATTCCTTAGAATTCCTAGAGAGTTACTAAGTGATTTTTCTCCTTAATATGCTAGGTTAACGAGCGAGTGATTGGTGTACTCGGAGTAAGCTAATACGTGCGGGGAATCCAGGTAAGTAGAGGATGTGTGTATTTGGCCTTCGAGTCTACAACATTGAACGGTAGGGAATTGTTTGTTTGTTTGGTTGCTTTGTTTTGCTTTGTGGTTAAGCATTTGTGTGGCATGCATCATTGTTTTTGAACTACGAAAAATGAGTTTTGAGCATAGTTTTGATGTGTGAGCATGAAACGTAAGAAGATAAGGGAAGATTGCAGCATGGTTTTGTGTAGAGTCGTCTCGTCGGGGAGCAGTGCTTGTGTAGCACCTCGCGAGGGTTTCTATGAGATATGCACCGTGGTTTCGAGTAGAGTCTCCTAGTCGGGGAGTAGTGCTTGTGTAGCACCTCGTAAGGGTCTCTATGAGAGATACATTGGAGATATGTAATGTGTCGAGAGTATGAATACCTCATTGGGGAGTAGTGCTTGTGTAGCACCTCGAGAGGGTTCTACTGCTGAAGATATGTATTGTGTCGAGAGTATGAATGCCTCAACGGGGAGTAGTGCTTGTGTAGCACCTCGAGAGGATTCTATGATCGATGTGAAAAGTGAAAGATTAATGCAATGAAAACGAAATGAAAAGAACCGAGTGAGTAGAAACCGCATGTAGGGGCTGAGTTGAGCATGCACTGTTTGAATTGCATTATTCCCTACTTGCTAAGCATTAGACTTACGTTTTATGTTTATGGTGTAGGTGACGACGAGATACCAGGTGAGCTAGTCGAGGAAGGCCAGGGTTAGGACACAGTCGGTGACTTACGTGACATGCCGGTACAGGCAATTTGTCAGGGCGTCTTGACCATAGATTGCTGGAAGGTGTGGTAGACCGGTATTTTGATTGGGATGTTGGTTTATAAATAGGTTAGGGAACTTGAATTATTTTTGGGTGTTTGGTTTGAATATATTGTAAACGTTGTTTCAGGATTTTGGTTTAAGAAAAATTAAACGTTATGTTGCTCGGATTTTTGGGTGTTATGTCGCCCGTCTGTCGGGTCGATAATGTAGAAGTGTTTAAATGAGGATTTTAGTAGTAGGGTCGATATATCGACCCCTGGCGATATGACCTCTGGTGATGTCGTCCCCTGGCGATATCGACCCCTAGCGATATTGGCCCCTGGCAATGTCATCCCCTGACGATATCGACCCCTGGCGATGTCGTCCCCTGGCAATGTCGATCCCTGGTGATATCGTCTCCTGGCGATGTCGACCCTTGGCGATGTCGTCCCCTGGCGATATCGACCCTTGGCGATATCGGCCCCTAACGATATCGACCCCTGGTGATATCAACTGAGTAGTGCATAATCAGTCGAAATTGTTGTGGAGATGTCGACCGAAACTCTCAGCTAACTTTGCTGATTGTCAGATTTTTAACCAATTGATTTAAGAATTTAACTGAGTTTTCTTTTAATGTATTGTATTAGTTTTCCGCTGGAAAGGAGTCTAGTTATTTTCAAACGATGAAGTTTTGAGTAAAGAATAAAGTTTTAAATTTTCACGTATTTCTAGTACTGTCTAAGGGTACGGGTATTCCATAGAGTGTTTTAACGATCCGAGTTAGAACCAATAGCGCACCGAGCCGGGGTGGGTTCGGGGGGAGTTACACGATTTGTCTCATTTTCACTATTCTAGGGTCCCACCGTGGGCACTGAAAGCCCTATCCGTAACTATGTTTTCTAATTCCTCACGATTTTAACATAAAGTTCCATTGCACAACCATCAAATCCATCAAATTTCAATCATTAAAATCTCATTTGTAACATATTATAACCCATACAATATTAGATATAATTATCTAATCCAATTACACAAACTTTTTTAACAAATCTTTTAATTAACAAAACATATACATTTCATGCTTCTTTCGCTCTTTTTAGAAAATCAAAATAATATCACCCAATAACGCAACTTCTTCTACCTAAATTGTGTAATATAGCATAGTTTACGGAAACCACAAATTGTAGAATTCTTACCTCTTTCATGTCTCAGTTTCTTCACTTTCACATTTTGATTTGTAGCTAAAAAGATTTCTCTTGATGAGAACAACAATGTTTTTCAAGGGATTAAAGGCCAATTCCAACTCCTTGTCTTTCAACTTTGCATTTTTTCTCTCTTTTTTCTCTTTTCTTCCTTCTCTCTTTCTTCTCTCACTCTTTCTCTTCAGCCAAGCACATGTTTGGATGGCAATCTCTCAGCTTGTCTCACGTTTTAATAGCTGAGTTAAGGTTTAGAGATAAACTTTAAAGAGATTTACAATTTTGTCATTGAAAATCCATGTGAAATAGCTAATATATAATTGTTTGTCCATTTTATCACTAATTTACCAACTTAGTTATGTTTTAACCACGATTACCTTAAACTGCTTAATCTTAAGCTAATCATCAAGATTAACATAATTAATCATAATTAGTTAACCTCAATTAGTTTCTAATTGTTTTTTAATCATGTAATTAGTCATTAATCCTTAAGTGACACATGGCGCAATCGAACAGTTGTTTCATTTTATTCCATGGTCAAATACTTTGAAGTGTTAGAAATATTTCTCTTTCAATTACTTTCTCACAATTCCCACTATAAAGACCAAGTTAGAGTCATCTACCAAAACAGTGCAATTTAAAATAAAATATGATTCAACAAATTTCAAATTTGTATAATTTTTATTGCATATATCTAAATTCTTTCAATCCAAAACTATTTTTTTTCATTTATATTTCTACTTTAACACTGTGGAATTTCAGATAAATTCAAGCACCACAACAATTATCATTGAATTTATTTACACTCGCACCTATTTTAACAAACAATTTTTCGTTTTTAACATGTAAAATATTTTATACCCTTCCTAATCACATTTGATTATTCTAATTGTGATTATCATAGTTAATTTTAAGCCAGACTATCACAGAAAACCTCTCTCAATAAGAAGAAGACGAAGGCTTGGAGGGCACAAGCAGTGGATGAAACTCGGTGGTCCAATGACGACGCAATGGCAAGCCAGCAACGGTTGATTTCTTCATGATCAGTTGCAAGGTAACAACCCTAGTTTTCTTCTCCAGCAAGAAGATACACGGCTAGGAAAATTTCTCCTTTCCTCTTCTGTTTTTTTAATTTTCTTTTTCTCATAAATTATAACTTTTTCAAAATTGATAATAGTTATTCAATGGTGAAATGCCCAAAAAAAAATTATTCCAAAAAACTTTGAAAAATGAATTGAACAAACTCGAAACCTAAGTTCTGATACTATTTGTTAAAAATTAAACAAGAATTCAAAAAAGAAAAGATGAATGCAAGACGCTAGAATTTAAATGAAAAAACTTTTTCTATGACAAAAAACTACAGGTAGAGGATAAAATCTACTATATGAAAATTGAAGTACAACTGTGAGTTGCAACTCTGCCTTATAGGGGTGGGCAGAACTGGCCCGGAACCGCAAAATCGGACCGGACCGGCGGTCCGGGCTGGTTCTTGGCCGGTTCTGCCTACCGTAGAACCGGTTCCGGTTCCACTGATTCAAGAACAGGGAACCGTGGTCTGGTTCCCGGTTCCTGTATCCGAGACTGGGAAATCCCATGGGAGAACCGACCCATGGGTTGGCCCGATGGGTTATCCGACCCATGGGTCGGATAATTTAAAAAAAAAAAGTTAAAACTGTAAAACACAGCCCTAATCCATGTCCAGCGAGCGAGGCCTCCCTCACTTCACTCCTCAGCACCGAACCGACGACCCGTCCCCGACCCCTACCTAGCACCTCACGTCTCAGACTTACGCAGCTCCGATCTTCGCCCGTCGACCGTCGACCAGCGACTTTCGCAACTCCCTCAAAATAAGCTCGAAACTCACTCCCTCCGTCACTCTCTCTGTATTTTGAGTTTTGATTTTGAGGGAAGCCATGGCTGCTCAATCCATGTTGCTTGTGTCCAGTGCTTCTGCTTGTGATGTGCAGAGTTTGAGAAGATCTGGTTCTTCGTTGCAATTTCAGTCTTCAGATCCAAAGAATAAGGTCAGACAGATATGCCCACTTGTTCTTTGTTCCATTTGCTTCGCGATTTTCGTCTTTTCCTTCCTCCTCAAGTGCTTTTACTACTCTGGCTATCTTCAAATCCAAAACCAAAGTTTCTCCCACCAAGAAGGTTCTTCTTTCCTTTTGGGCTCCTTTCTTCTTTATGGCTTTCTCATTTCTTTTTATTTTTTTTCCCCATCGACTTTACGATGTTGATGTCACTTAAAAATTAAAAAAAAAAATGAAAATGTATGGGAGGGAACCGGTACCGGAACGAAAATTCGGTCCGGTTCCGGTTCGGTACCGGTTCCGCAAGCGACCGGTTCCGGTTTCGGGAATTTATGTCCCGAAACCAACGGTCCGGTCCGGTTCCAGCCCAAAATCGGCCCGGACCGGACCGTGCCCAGCCCTACTGCCTTATATGAATTTATAGAGAAAAAAACCTTAGAAATGAGATTCACGTCGCGGGCCCACTGGTCTTGCCCAAATAGAAATCGGGTCACTCCTAACTCTAATAGTAGAAATGGCGCCACGAATATGGTTAGATAAGTCTTTCGTTGTACACGATGGGTCAACGATCGAATTTTATTTGACGATCGGATCATTGCTCTTGGTATTTTTGTCACGGTCCCCTTCGGATTGTACCAAAATAGATATGACTCGTGAGTAAAAGAAGTTACCCTTGTTTCAAATAACAATAACAATAACAGAAGTCAACTTGATTGGGTATATTTCGTAAAATACAAGTCACCAAAACTTCATTTAGCTATTAAATTCCTGGTCAAGCTCGTTAGTTAACCTAAAATTTTGTGTAGAAGATCAAACACAAAAAAACCAATAAAAAGATGGAATCAGAGCCCACACAATAAGTATTATTTAACATTATCCGAGATTTAAATGCTAAAAACATTGATGAAAAGTTAGTAGTCGTCAAAACCATGTACACACCATCACCAACAACCATCAGTTCACACCAGGATTGAGGCATGCTTGTTGATCGGCCGACAAAGAAGCCATCATTTCGTACTTTTTCAACGCAAATACTAAATCTTTTTTCAAAGGTTGAAAACTCCCAAAAGCAATAGCGATGTTCAGTCCCAAAATTCTCACGTTTCTCAAACATTAGAGAGAGAGAGAGAGAGAGAACAAACTGAGTACAAGGCCATTGACCGAAGCTTGACGATGTCGAAAAAGTAGTTTGAACGTGTAATTGGTTTTGTCTGCCTAGCGGGTGTGGGGCAGACTTAATGTCGTCTTGGATCTAAATTGTATTTGTCAGCAATGCTAAAAAAAAAAAAGAGTAGTTTGAACAAGCTGGTGTTTGTTGAAAATTTCAAATGGAGACATTCAATTCATGCACAGGAGGTCAAGAAAATAACCTATTAACTTAAGAAATTCTAAGATTGTTTATCATAAAAGTCTGAAATGGAAAATATTCAAGTAAAGATTTAATTCCACTTTATAAACTACATATTATGTAGATCTTTATTCATAAGTTTAAAGTTAAAATATAAATAACTATAATTTTCTTCAAAAGTCATCGACTCAGTTAAAATATAAATAGTTATAATTTTACTCTAGTTTATATTCTAAAGTGGCAGTCCTTCAAACAGTCAACGTGATGATTTCATCTAATTTTCAACATCACATGATCTCTCAACTCATGAAGAGAGTCAAATAAGCAACTTAAGAAAATAAGAAAAACATTTCCTTTTCAATATTCATGAATCATCTCTTTATAAAATGAAGCAAACTTAAAAAAACAAAATAATCAAAATACAAATAAATATTAAATTGTTCATTGCATGATTATGCAATCTACATTAGTCTTTTAACTGCTTCCTGTTTTTTAATATTCAAAAACAACACAGATGGTGGACGATGATCCAAGTTATTTAAAAAAAAAAAAAAAATGGAAGAGAGAGAGAGAGTCAACCCGATGAACAACTTGCTCCGTTTGAACTCTTAATGAGTCTTTGAAAGGGAAAGAAGCAAATGGACCCACAAACAACAAACACTCTTATTACTATTATTATTGTTTATTTATGTTCAAGAATGGAAACGATTTTCAGACATTTAATTTAATTATTGGCAGTAAGCCCCTTCAATGAGCAATTTGCAGGCTGATGATTATGGGCCTATGCCCATCTGTTGAAACCCCTCCTAGTCTCGTAGATAATTAAGATTTTGGCCAATTAATGAGTGGCAAACTACCTCCTTGCCCTTATATCTCTACAGTAATACTCAGTAATTTTTGTAAAACATGAGACTAGGCCAAGTTGTTGAACAACCGCAATTCCCACTTTTATCTGCCATTGTTAGAGCTGATAGAAACTCATAATGGAAGATTACAAAACCATAATTATAAGCATATACATTTCTTTTTTTAAAATAAAATTACTAATCTACCCTTGTCTTCAAAATTATTTGACATGCAGGAGAAGTGTATTACATTATATTATAGAGATGTTAAACGAGTTGACCGAGTCGAACCTTTCCTAAAGGCTCGGCTCACCGAATTTGTCGAGCCTAACGAGCCGAGCCTAACGAACTAACCCCAAAAAATTTCTAACCCGAGCCGACTCCTGAGCCACAAGCCTAACGAGCCAGCTCAACGAGCCGAGCTTAACGAGCCAAACTTACATAAATAAAATTATTTTATATAAATATATTATATATTTCATTAAATTTTTATATATTAAAACTATAATAAATATTTATTATAGTAATGATAAAATATAATAGATACTTAGTCATGTAAATAATAAAAAATTTTAATTAATACAAAAATGATATTTAATTATAAAAAAATGAAAGATATCAAATATATAAAAAAATATAACATTCATTATAAATTTGACATTTGCATCATTACAAATTAGACACATCCTAACTACGTTGGCATCCATCTAACTGTCAATCATGTACAAAATGTCAAAAAAAATTACAAGTTGAAAAAATACTTCAAAATGCAAATTACAATGCTAATCTTCAACATTCAAATTTTTAAAGTCTTCAAGTATTTTGTCATCTCATTGTTGGTTTCTCGTAATGACGTCGTTCCGATCCTTCATGCAAATAAGTGCCTCCATGAGATTGGGTGCAAGTCGTCATCGGCGTTCATCGTACACACGTCCATTTGCACTAAAAGCAGACTCTGATGCTACAGTAAAGACCAGAGGTATTAGTAAATCACGTGCCATTATAGAAAGAATAGGATATGTGGTAGAAAACATTTTACACACATCCACTTGTACTAAAAGCAGACTCTGATGTTACAGTAGAGACCAAAGGTGTTAGTAGATCACGTGCCATTATAGAAATAATAGGATATGTGGTGGAAAATATTTTCCACCAATCTAAAATATCAAAGTTTTCTTCGCGAGAAAATTGATATCGAGTGTCAAAATAAATTTCTAGTTCATTTCGCATAGAACTAGAGTAAACATCTGTATCTAATTGATTCCAAATATCATGAATGCCAAATTGTGAACCAACAATATTTTCACCCACCACTACTTGAACTAGCATGTGAAAAAACACGTGAACGACTAACATTAGAATATATTTAGATTCATAAGAAGAATATATACTAGTAATTCTATTAGTTATTTGATCCGTAGAAAGTGATGAAGTTGTATATAAATTATTAGAAATTTTGTTAATCATGATATATATTCCTCTAGGATCCATTATACATGCATAACAAAATATAGGAGGAATGTCAAGCCAATATTTTTTAAATTTTGTTTCCATTTTATTGAGTATATCGCTAAATTCATTTATTTGTCGATATTGTGTAAAATTACTCGTTAAGTTTATAAAAATTGGGAGAACAAGATAAGAAGTGGGATAATAAGTTTCCGAACATTCATTTGTAGCATCATAAAATGTTTTTAAAAAATCAAGAAATATATTAGCTACATTCAACTAGATTTATCAAGATTAATACTTAGTGTTTTTTTATTAATAAAAGCACAAATAACTTGCCAATATGGCCTAGCATTTTCCAACATTAAATAAGTAGAATTCCATCTATTATCTATATTAGTTCTTAATTTTCATGGTTTAAGATAGACAACTTTACAAAAATCTCTATATTCTTGTTGCCTCGAATTAGATCTAATTATATACGAAATTGTGGATCTAATTAATTCAATATGAGGCAAAATATATGTCATACTGTTATAGATAGGGCTTCCACAATGGGCTTCACAGTTGAGCTACCAGGAAGTGACGCAACAAACACAGGCGAGCCTAGGCCCAAGAGATGCAATGACGTGTCCTGGCCGTTAGAGAAAGAGGCGGATAAAATCAGCGAGCGAGAGGCGTTAGAGGGTGTGGATGAATATGACTGTTATTTGTTTTTGCTATTTTCTTTTCGTTTTCTTCTTTTCGTTGTAAACGTTCGCCGGCAATACAGTGGAGTTTTCCGATTCTCCGTTGTGAACCTTGGGTTACACAACAAGTGGTATCAGAGCAGCTACGATGGGAGGGATGGCTGCAACGAGAGCGAAATCGAACGAAGAGAGCTTGAGGAAACTCACCGAGGGATTTCAGGAGTTGAAGAATGAGGTGGTCCGGGTAACAGCGAGGACAACCAACACCGATCAAATTTTTCAGGACCTGAAAACGACTCAGGAGGAGCTGAAAAAAACCCAGGAGGCGATGAAAACGACCCAGGAGGCGATGTTAGCACTGCTGACCAAGTTGGCACAGTCCATGCCGGATTCTGGAACGGGGCCGCGCGGAGCAACAGACCCAGGCGAAAAATCCAGGACGCTGGGAATCCAACCTGCGCCCTACTCAGCACCTCTAACCGCGGAGGAGCATCTACAATTCGGTTTCCAGCCGCCACCAAGATTTCCAATAGTCGACGACGACGATTCTTCTTTTGACTCCAGAACGATGGATTCAAAGAACACCCGAGGAAACAGATTCCAGAACTTTAGTTATAATTTCTGGAACGACGTTGAAGACGGAGATAATGCGACTCGTTCTACTGCTAGAACGGGTGATAGCTTGGATTTGGCGCGACAACGGCCAACTCTGGATGATCCACCTTCGAAGCTGATCGGACAGTTTGGTGTTGGTTTCTACTCAGCTTACCTTGCTGCAGAGAAGGTAATGGTTACCACAAAGCACAATGACGAAGAGCAGTATGTCTGGGAATCCCACGCAGGGGGTTTGTTCACTGTAACCAGAGATACTTCTGGAGAAGTTATAGGCAGGGGTACAAAAATTACACTCCACCTCAAGGAAGACCAGCTTGAGAATCTTGAGGAGCGCAGACGGATGGATTTGGTTAAGAAACACTCCGAGTTTATTAGTTACCCAATTTCTCGTTGGGTGGAGAAAACGACCGAGAAAGAGATCTCTGATGATGAAGATGACGAGGAAAAGAAGGAAGAGGAAGGAAAAATAAAAATGGAGCCCGAAAGTTCGGCAGATCTTACTGTGAGTTCTTACGTTTTCATTTTTAAGATTCGAAATTATAAATCGACTAGAAAAAAAAAATGTCAATATATGATCTACTTCCTGGCGATATTGTTCATCTTGCTATTGGAGATCAGGCCGATGGACTTTTTCTCTGTGGAATTTTCTGTTCTGATCTATCAATCCAGTTTGACTGTTTTTGGTGTGGAATGAATGAATTGTCTGTTTCTTTATTTTGTTTTTACTGTTTCTCTTTCCTTTTTCCATTTCCTTTCTCTGTAAACGTTTGGAAGCTATTAACGAAGAGCATTCTCACAACAGTGGTATCAGAGCAGCCACGATCGGCGACTATGGCTGAAACGAGAGCAGAATCAGACGAAGAGAGCCTGCTGGGGCTCACCGACGGGCTCCAAGGATTGGAAACCGTGATGTCCGATCTCATCACTTAGGTGGCCACCACTGGCCAAAGATGTCAAGATCTGCTAATTTCACAGAAACGTTTTGGTCAATCCCTCAAAAGTTTTGATCAATCCCTCGAAACCTTTAGGCAAGAGACGACAGCACGGCATGAGGCGATTTTATCCTTGCTTACGAATTTGGCTCAGTCTCAGTCGAGCACCGGAGTACCTCAACCGGTGATAGCTGACCCTGGCCGGAAATCAATATCGCCAGGAGTCCACCGTTCGCTGAGAATCAATAGCACGATCCCTGTCGCAGAGACGGCGTCGATTCTCCAGCAATCGGCCGAATCTGGGCAGAAGCAACAGCAAACAAGGGGAAATTCATCGCTGCCTTCTTCCAGCGCACCTATCGCAGCGACTGAATCGGGGCTGGGGGCAGCCGTATTCGGAGAGCAAGGGCTGAAACAGCCAGTACACAGTGCCCCATTACTGCCATTTTACACAACATCTGGTTTCAACTCGTCAAGGACATACCCAGATAGCTTAATCTTGCCTAACCAGTCCGATACCTTCGCAGATATCTTTCCAGTTCCTCTGGGTGCTCAGATTGTACATTTGACAGCTTCTGGAAATGTCGAGGAAGCCTTAGCTTCATGTAAGCTGCTTCCCCCTGAAGATGCAAGTCTTCGAGCTGCGAAAGAAGATGACATGGACCAGTCACCTCCAAGCCATATAGTGGATTCAGAGGAGCATTCATCACTAGAGTGTAGGAAGATGAACCATAATACTCTGATGGCACCCGTTAATTTCTTACAGAAGAAAAGACCAAATATCATTGAAAGAGCCACTGCTGAAGGAACCGAAGAGGTTGTTTTAGATGCTGTTGGAGATTGGTTTAGAAAATCAAACAAGGGGCGGGGTAACATCTCCATTGGCTCTGCTGCTAGGGAGATGGCTGCGATACTTGATACAGCACTACTTCAAGCTCTGCTTCTTACTAGACAGTTTTCTGCGAGTCTAAAATTGCTAAAAGTTCTCAACTACTGTGATGTAAGAATATGTGGGGAAATTCTTCGTGGAGAACAAATTGAGGAAAGAATAATGGATCCCGAGAGTCCAGCAGTTCTTATCGTAAGTCCATTTGACGTTTTAATTTTTAAGATCCTGAACTATAAATCGACAAGAAAAAAATTATATTACAAGCCGCCTCAATTGTGTATTTTCTTGGATGGAAGTGAACTTATCAAGACTTTACAGAGAGGTATTTCAAATGCATCTAGGAAAGAAGAAGGTAAGGGTGAGGAATGCAGTAGTAGTCCAGTGGGAAAGAATTCCGGTTTGCCTCATATACGTTCTGCTGGATTGAGTGAAGACAAGGCTACTTTGAGAGGTGAACATATTACTTCTGGAGTAGTTATAAAGAATTTGAATGCTGAAGTTGTCAAAGCAGTCATGTTGGCTGACTCTGCTCAAGTATGTGAGGATACTATACACCATGGGAAGGATAATGTGTGTGGTCTAGATGTTTCAGCTGGTGTTAAAGAGAATGTTCCAAGCAGTGAAGGTGGAAATCATATATTACTTTCAGTAAAAATATCAGTGATTGTAGCTCGACATGAGGCACTTGAAAGCCTTCAGCTTGGGCCAGATTTCTGTGAAAGGATCACTAGTGATGCAATAAAAATGATAGCTCTTTGCTGCCATAGGTTGAGAAAACTCAGGCTTTCTGGAATATGGGATGTTAATGGCGAGGCCATTAACAGCCTAGCGAAGTTTTGTCCAAATATGACTGACATAGGGTTTATAGATTGTCTAAATGTTGATGGGATGGCATTGGGCAAGGTAATTTCAGTTCGATTCCTCTCAGTTGCAGGGACCTCAAATATGAAGTGGGGTGCAGTTTCACATCGCTGGTGTAAGCTGTCAATCATGATAGGCTTGGATGTTTCACGGACAGATATTGACCCTATTGCTGTCTCAAAATTATTGTCATCATCTCAAAGCTTAAAGGTTTTATGTGCCTTGGATTGTCTTGTTCTCGAGGAAGACTCAAATTTTGATGTAGAAAAGTATAAAGGTAAGCTGGTGCTTGCGCTTTTCACTGATATTTTTAAGGGCATATCTTCTTTATTTGTCGATACTGCAAAGAGTGGAAATAATGTGTTTTTGGAATGGAGAAGTTCAACGTACAAATGCAAAGATTTGGACGAAATTATGACGTGGCTTGAATGGATCTTATCCCATAGTCTGTTGCGGATTGTCGAGACCAATCAACATGGAATGGATGCCTTCTTTTAACAAGCTACAAGGCTTCTCTTGACAAGCGACGAGTAGAGAAGCAGCGTTTGGAAGAAGAAAGAAGAAAGGAGAACATGGATAAATTAAGGAAGGATATGGAAATTTCTGGAGGAGGTAGATGAGACACAAGCCACATCTGACGGTGGTGTGTCACTTTGTCCTTCAGCGTCTCTCTCTTTAACATGACATCTAGTAGAAGGTTCAACTGATCTACTGTGGTTAAAGGGACAGTTTCTCTGATCTCATGGGTTCAATACACGGTTCAGAATCCATGGCATGCTCGACTTCTTCCTGATTTGATGTATGGATGTCAGAATTGGCGAGCTGCATATTAGAATCATTTTGTGGCATTTCTTTCTTCGATTTCACCTCTATGCCTGCGCTCTTGTGCTTCTTCCAGATCTTTGTCAAAGGATTCCTCAATTTCAACTATTGACTTTATATCTATATTGTGATTGCCTGAGACACTGGTCCTTCCAACATTCTCCCAGAAGTTTTTGTTGTTACTAGGTATACGTGCCTTCTGCCTAGCATCCTCAGAATGATCAAAATGGCTACTTATGAGAAAATCAAATTTCAGCTAAAGGGTTTGTCGGATGAAGTGGTAGTTGATGCGGAAGATGACGGGTAGGTCAAACTTCCCCCTTCTAATTGTTGCATTTTGGACAACTTGCGAAGTAGGTTAATTTTCCATTACCATGGTTTTTGAAACAGACTACAAATTTCTTAGTTCAGAATAGATGAAGTGCTGTACTCGTCAAAGTTTCATTTCAAGAATCACCGATTATGTCAACATATTTAGTGGCAGTTGTAGTTGGTTGGTTTGATTATGTGGAAGAACATACATCTGATGGAGTGAAAGTTCGAGTATACTGTCAAGTTGGGAAGACAAATCAAGGGAAATTTGCATTAGATGTAGCTGTGAAGACTCTGGAATTGTACAAAGAATATTTTGCTGTGCCATACTCTCTGCCAAAATTGGTCATGATTGCCATTCCTGATTTTGCAGCTGGGGCCATGGAAAATTATGGCTCCGCGAAACTGCTTTGCTCTATGACGATCAACATTTAGCAGGAGCCAACAAGCAGAGGGTTGCAATTGTTGTCACCCATGAGCTGGCACATCAGTGGTTTGGGAATCTTGTAATTATGGAATGGTGGACGCATTTATGGTTAAATGAGGGTTTCACAACATGGGTGAGTTATTTAGCCACTGATGGATTGTTTCCAGAGTAGAAAATATGGATTCAGTTTCTTAGATTGGATGGGCTTGCAGAGTAACACCCAGTAGAGTTGGATATAAATCATACCAGGGAGATTGACGAAATATTTGATGCAATAAGTTACAAGAAAGGTGCTTCTGTTATTCAAATGCTTCAGAGTTATCTTGGTGCTGAATGTTTTCAGAGGTCACTTGCCTCATATATCAAAAGGTATGCTTGCTCCAATGCAAAGACGAAAGATCTATGGGCTGCTCTTGAGGTAGGATCAGGTGAACCTATGAATAAGCTTCTGAATTCGTGGACCAAGCAACAAGGATACCCAGTTGTCTCTGTCAAACTCAAAGACCAGATTCTTGAATTTGAGCACTTGGAAACGATGCAGGTTTTGGAAGTAGAGATTGACTGTGATTCAGATTCTAACGTTGCGGAAGCCGAGAGTCGAAGAGAATATTATTCTGTCGCTGTCCAAATTTTTATCCTTGCGGACAAGGATAATCTAAGGGGGAGGACTGTTATAGATAGGGCTTCCACAATGGGCTTCACAGTTGAGCTACCAGGAAGTGACGCAGCAAACACAGGCGAGCCTAGGCCCAAGAGATGCAATGACGTGTCCTGGCCGTTAGAGAAAGAGGCGGATAAAATCAGCGAGCGAGAGGCGTGAGAGGGTGTGGATGAATATGACTGTTATTTGTTTTTGCTATTTTCTTTTCGTTTTCTTCTTTTCGTTGTAAACGTTCGCCGGCAATACAGTGGAGTTTTCCGATTCTCCGTTGTGAACCTTGGGTTACACAACACATACCATCTTTAACAACTAAATTTAAAATATGACAAACTCATCTCATATGGAAAAGAGAATCGTGAGTAGTATCTAATTGAAAATAATTTTTAAAATGATAAATAGCAACATCGTTAGCACTAGCATTATCAAGTGTTATGTTAAATATTCTATCTCGATTAGAATATTCTTGCAATATCGTTACAATATATCTATAAATAGTACTACCAGTGTGAGAATATTCACAATTACAAAATCTTAAAATTCTTTTATTTAACTGTCAAGAGTCATCAATAAAATGAGAAGTTACAACGACATAGCCTATAGAATTACATGCATTCCATAAATCAGAGGTGATACAAATAGACATTGAAGGGACGCTAGAACAAAATGAAATTAATTGATTTTTTATATTATTAAACATTTTAATAATATCCATTCTAGTTGTACTTCTAGGAACACGTTTAAAAATAACATACTCTTTCATAAATTTTTCAAATTCATCACTATCGGTGAATGCTAAAGACAACTCACATTGTGCTACAAGTTTTGTTATTTCTTCTCTCATTCTACTTTGTGAATACAAAAAAGTGCCACTACCACTAACATTCAATAATCTTTATGTGGGGTCTCTAACTTACTCGTTTAAGTGACATTTTTTATAATGTCTACCGAGTGTACTAGTTGAACTATCGGAAACATATGCATAATTTTTAATACAATAATTGAATTGAGCTCTAAATTCTATTTTCCCACCAATTTTAATTTCTTTCATTACAAAATGTTTTCATACTTCAGACATTTTATTTCTTTTTTTTTAGGTGACGAAGTGGATACTTGTGTAGATGATTGTCCCATAGAAAATGTTGGAATTGATTCTCTAATATCTTCTACGTCATTATTGTAACACCCGATTTTACGGGGTTTTAATTTTACGACATATAATGACATTTTTGTAAATATATCAAATTAAGTCCGTTTTGCAAACGGAAAGTTTTAATAGAGCCCTAGTAATAAATTGGAATTTTTGGTGAAATAAGAAAGTTGGAGAAACCGAACCGGAGAACTAAATAATGAGATAGTTGAATATTAAGCTAGAAGGGTAAAATGGTAATTTTGCAGGTCAAAATTTATTAAAACACAAAAACCTCTCCTTCCCCTCAACACTTAAACAAGAATTTTCTTTTCTCTTCTCACCTCCGCAGCGATTTTCCCCTCCCTCGTGCGACTTCACTTCCGACGACCAACGTTCAACTTCTAGCAACTAGTTCTTCACGTTTTCTTCCCCAATCACGACCTTAGGTAAGATTTTATAGTTTTCGGACGTTAAATTTTGATTACTATGTCATTATACTTTAGGGTTTCGTTTAGGGTTTTGCGAAATAGCCGGGTTTTGTTGGAAATGGCTAGATTTACCTAATTACCACTCTGAAGGGTGTATTTGTTGTTATTGGAAGGAGATACTCAATTTATTGGTGAAGGTTGGGGTTTTGGAGGTTTGAGGCTAGAGAAAACTCCAATAATGGAGGTTAGGAATTCATGAGCACAAATTGCTCTATAAAATGCCTCAATGAGTTAAAATAGAGTTTTAGGAAATTTCCTTTAGCTAGGAGTTCCGTTAGTTTTCAAAGTTTGATGATTTAGGCTTGGGTTTAATGCCGTGTGTTGTGAAATGTTTTAGGTGAATAACGCTCGTGGATGGAGCTCGGTGTGCTACAGACGCGAGGTAAGTTTTCGTGACTCGTCTGGCCGATTGGCCTACACCATAAGAGTAGTTGTTGATCGAAGTTTTGGTGAACTTAGATGTTTTGGAAGAGATAGGATGGGTAGCTAGGGCTTTTACGGTTATAGAATGCTCGTTCTAAGTTTTATTTACTCTTTTGTGTTTATTGTATGTTTATTTCATCGCTTATACTCATGCATGTATCATTGTTTCCAAAGAGCATGAAAATGAATTCCGCATATGTTTTCATGAAAATGAAACGGCTAATAAAAAGATAAGAATGCACGTAAGCACAGTCACGTCGGGGAGGTGGTTCAGACATGGCTGTCTGATAGGTGAAGCATATTTTTCCCTTGGGTAGATGAAAGGGGCTATCCAACTACCAGATGTGCCGTATTCAGCTACTGAGAGCGAACCCCCGGTGACATCCCGCTATGTAACTAAATGAATAAAATGACTGCATGATTTCTAAATGGCATGCATAGCACGCATTTTCATTTACGTAGATTTACTAAGCCTTTAGCTCATAGATTGTCTCTATGGTGTAGGTGACTGTGATACAGGTGAGGATGACCTCTTCCACCCAAAGTATGAGCAGGTTGAAGAAGGATGCCCGTGGGAGTACGCTGGGCAATCGATGCATATTCTGACCTGTGGGGAATGGATGTATAGGTATTTTGATACGATAGGTTAATTGATTTAGAATGTGCATAGGAAGTGCCTTTTTATTGTTAGTTGGAGATTATGATGAAAGGGGTTTTGTGTAGCTTTATGTACGAATGTTTAGGACGTCTAAGCGATGATTTTTATTTTAGAAATTATTGGAACTGCTTGGTGATTTTTAAACTCGCAGGGAAAAGGTTTAGTTTTTAAACGGATCCACGCAGTTCGTTTCCACGAAATTTTACTGTATTTTAATTACGTTTCGAGTCAGTTTTTGAGTGATTGATGAATTGGGAAAATGTGCGTGGATAGATGAGTTATTATGTTAAATCGCGAATGAGTATTGGTTGATGAATTTGTCATGAAATGTATTTTGAAGTATGTTGATGAAGGGAAGGAGGTAGAGAGGAAATGGTGAAGTGTGCAGGGCGTGGAGGAAAAAGAGGGGGGGGGGGGGGGGGGGGGGGGGGGCAGCTCTCTGGAATTCGGATTCCAGAGAGCTAGCCGATCAATTGCCAGAAGAGGGGCGATCAATCGCCAAACTCTCTGGTTTTTCAGAGAGTTTCCCGACCGTTCGCCTGCAAAGGGGCGAACGATCGGCTCTTGTAGGCTACGCTTTGGAATTTCTTCCAGAGCGGCAGCCGATCGATCACCAGAAAAGGGGCGATCGATCGGCTGTCAAGTGGCCGATCGTCGCCCCTTTGTTTTCTTGCCTTATACATGTTTGCCCTCGGCTTCTGCACTGTGTTTTCCCTCACCTTAATGTATTTTCTCAAATGGTTTTCAAAGCAATTTCAACGACTTTATTAGTTGGTTTAAAAAAAAATTTAATCATGCTGTTTTATACGCCCTTTTAAATGATTTCAATGACTTTCTTAGTGTTACAAAAAGAAAAATTTTATAGAAATTTAAGGGTATAGAATGAGGGTCGTCACAGCCATGGTATCAGAGCCCCCGGGTTTTAAAAACAGTTCTGTAGACTGCTCGACTGCGCAAGCCACTACTCAGACATCCTTCCTCAACTGTAAGCACGTTTAAATGCTTTCCTTGATTTCAACTTCTTAGAATTATTTGTTTTAACCTTTATAGAAGTTATAAAAATGTTTCAAGGTAGAGACGCTAGAGACGAAGCCATAGATAGACTAACGGACTTGCTTGATCGTCAGATTCAACATATGGATAGACAAGCTCAGCAAATGGAGAGTTTGATAAACCGTGAGTTTCCCCGGGCCCAAGAGATAGTTGTTCCAAATGATCACGGTATGGAGAGGTTCCAAAAGTTAAGGCATCCAGTATTCAATGGTCAATCTTCGGACCCCTCTATTGCTGAGGAATGGGTTCAGACTATGGAAGACATGCTGGGATACGCGAAGATAGAGAATGGGGACAAAGTTGCATGTGTTACCTTCCATTTAGCACTGGACGCTCAGTTTTGGTGCAACTCCATCAAAGCGACTACCGACGTGACAGTGATGACGTGGGAACAGCTTAAGGCCGTGTTCTACGACAAGTACTTCAGCCGTACAGTGAGGGCGGCTAAAAGGATGGAGTTCACGCAACTGAAGTAGACTGGCTCGGTTGCGGATTATATTCAGAAATTTGAAGCATTATCTCGGTTTGCACCACGTCTGGTAAGTGACAACGAAAACAAGGTGCACCAATTCATGGAAGGGTTACAACCAGAGATTAGAAAGAGTATCATAGTATCCAGAATTTTAGATGTACCCTATACAGAAATTGCAGCCAGAGCTCTAGAATTTGAGGCTGCAGAACTGACTTGCGTAAAGTCAAAAGAGCTGGCTAAGGGCTTCTTTCGAGAGATCCCGCCTCAACCCCAGAATCGAAGTTGGCAACCAAGAGGGCAACAACCACAACAACAGAGAGGTGTGAAAATGCCATATGAAGGAGGCAATGATCAAGGTAAAGGAAAACAGGTGCAGGGGGCTCCTCAAAAGCCTCTTTGTCTTAAGTGCCAGAAGGAACACTATGGTGATTGTAGGTTGGGCACAGATAGATGTTTTCGATGCGGAGAGACCGGCCACTATGTCATGGATTGTCCACTAACGGGCCGAAATCGATCAGGCAGAGACCGACAGGGCAGAGATCAGAGAAAGGTTATGCCAAGAATCTTTGCCTTTATTGAACCTGGTGATGTAGATGACGAGGCCCAACCTTCGGTTATTGCAGGTACTATCTTAATCACAAGTGTAACAGTGTTTTCATTGATAGACACGGGAGCTACACACTCTTTTATTTCAACTTCTTGCATGACTAGATTGAATCTAGTGTCTGAGTTAGCAGAGTGCCAGTATAAAGTGATGTTTCCTTCGGGCGAGTTTATGCAGTCAGATCGTATCTTTCAGGGAAATGTTGTCTCGATGGGGAGTAATACCCTTTATGCCTGTCTGATAGTTATGGACATAGAACAGTACGATCTTATTTTGGGGATGGATTGGCTGTCACTCCATTTCGCCACGATCGATTGCAGGTCCGGAGTGGTGACTTTCCGCCCCTCGAACAAAGAAGTGTTTACATTCCAGGCGATGAATAGGATAAGTGATCTGCCGAATTCTTATTCGATGAAGGTCAGTGAGCAATTTAAAGGTGAATGCTCAGTTTATTTGGCCGTGGTGGTTGATACTCGGTTGTTGAATGGAGTAAAGCCAAGTGACCTCCCGATAGTTAAAGAATTTGCAAAGATCTTTCGTGACGATATTCCGGGATTGCCACCGGACAGAGAGATCGAGTTTGTGATCAATGTATATCCAGGCTCTGCGCCTGTATCTAAGAATCCGTATAGACTGGCACCTGCTGAATTGAAAGAGTTGAAGTCTCAGCTAGAAGAATTGTTAGACAAGGGGTTAGCTTTTCTCCTTGGGGTGTGCCAGTCCTGTTCAGTAAGAAAAAAGATGGAACTCTCAGGATGTGCCTCGACTACAGAGAGTTAAACAAGTTGACAGTGAAGAATAAGTATCCACTGTGAATAGATGATTTATTTGACCAACTGCAGGGTGCCCGAGTGTTTTCAAGGATTGACCTACGCTCAGGCTATTATCAGTTGAAGGTTCGGAGGGAAGATGTTCAAAATACTGCGTTCCATACGAGGTGTGGGCATTATGAATTTCTTGTGATGTCTTTTGGACTTACAAATGCTCTTGCAGCGTTTATAGATTTAATGAATCGTGTCTTTAGAGAGTATTTAGACAAGTTTGTTGTTGTTTTCATTGACGACATTTGATCTATTCAAAGACAAAAGAGGAGCACGAAGAGCAATTACACATTGTCTTGGGAATTTTGAGACAACACCAGCTTTACCCGAAGTTCTCCAAGTGCGAGTTTTGGCTAGACTGAATTAGTTTCCTTGGCCATATTGTATCTCAAGAGGGAATTTATGTGGACCCGACCAAAATTCAGGTTGTCAAAGATTGGCCGCAGCCTAAGAATATGCGGGAAGTACGAGGATTTCTTGGATTGGCTGGATATTACCGAAAGTTTATTGAGGGGTTTTCAAAGATAGCAGTCCCTCTTTCACGTTTGACGAGAAAGAATGAGAAATTTATATGGTCAGCTACATGTAATAAAAGCTTTCAGAAGCTAAAGCAGAAATTGACTACGGCACCAGTTTTAACATTGCCAGTTGAAGGTGAAAAGTTCAGTATATACTGCGATGCGTCTAAGGTCGGACTTGGATGCGTACTTATGCAGGAGGGAAGGGTTATTGCGTATGCTTCTTGGCAGTTGAAGCCGTATGAGCAGAATTATCCGACACATTACCTTGAGTTAGCAGCAGTTGTCTTTGCGTTAAAGATATGGCGACATTACTTGTACAGACAACAATGTGAAGTGTATTCCGACCACAGGAGTTTAAAATATTTGTTTACGCAGAAAGAACTGAATATGCGACAGCGAAGGTAGTTGGATTACGAGTTTGAAATTAAGTACCACCCAGGAAAGGCAAATAAAGTCGCAGACGCCTTGAACAGAATGCCTTCTACAAGTTAGTCTTCTCTTGCGGCAATGTCGGTAATGCTGAGGTCTGAGATCGAGAAATTTGATGTGGAGATTGTGGCTGAGTTGTCCACTATGCTCACGAACATTTCTCTTAGGCCGACAATAATAGACAAAATCCGAGAAGCCCAACAAAAAGACTTAAAGTGCGAGAGGTATCGGTTGACTATGACCTCCGAGGACTCGTTCGATTTCCATTTGTCGGAGGATGGCGTATTAAAGTTTAGGCATAGATGGTATGTGCCTAATGATGAGGAGTTAAAGAAAGAAATCTTGGCCGAGGCACACTCTTCAGCATACTCGGCACATCCAGGAAGCACCAAGATGTATCGGGATCTAAAACAGCATTTCTGGTGGCCTAACATGAAGAGAGAGGTCGCCAAATATGTAGAAACCTGTCTAGTTTGTCAGCAGGTTAAAGCGGAGCATCAAAGGTCGGCTGGAACCTTACAGCCACTGCCGATTCCAGAGTGGAAATGAGAGCAGATCTCCATGGATTTTATAGTTGGACTCCCAAGAACGACGAAGGGGCATGATGGGATCTGGGTGATGGTGGACCGTTTGACAAAATCGGCCCATTTTCTGCCAGTCAAGATGATGTATTCTATGGATCAGCTTGCCGAGCTGTATGTGTAGGAGATTGTTAGATTGCACAGGGTGCCCATTTCGATTGTTTCTGATAGAGATGCCAGCTTTAATTCGAAATTCTAGAAGAGTCTGCATAAGGCGATGGGAACTCAGCTAAATTTCAGCACAGCGTTTCATCCTCAGACTGACTGACAAACAGAAAGAACAAATCAGATTCTTGATGATATGCTCATAGCTTGCGTGCTGGAGTTTCAAGGTCGTGGAGTAGATATTTGTCGTTGATTGAGTTCTCATACAACAATAGCTTCCAGGCTACGATTGGCATGGCTCCGTACGAAGCGCTGTATGGACGAAAGTGTAGGTCTCCGCTATATTGGGATGAGGTTGGCGAGGCTAGCATAATTGGCCGGAATATTTTACAACAAACGGCGGAGAAGATCGCCGTTATTAGGATGTGCATAGAGGTAGCACAGAGCCGCTAGAAAAGCTATGTCGACACCAGACGGAGGGAATTGGAGTTCAATGAGGGTGACTAGGTTAATCTTAAAATTTCTCTGTTTAAAGGTGTTATGAGATTTGGAAGGAAGGGCAAGTTAAGTTCTCAATATGTGGGGCCCTTTCCTATTTTGAAAAGGATCGGGACTATAGCGTACAGGTTACGGCTTCCGGCCTCCATGGAAGGTATTCACGATGTGTTTCACGTGTCCATGCTCAGAAAGTGCGTATGTGATCTATCTCATATCATGGAAGCAAGAGAGATCGAGGTACAACCAACACTGACTTATATGGAGAAGCCAGTGCGGATTCTAGAGTCCTCTATCAAGGTATTGCACAATAAGGAAATTCTGCTAGTGAAAGTCTTGTGGTGGAACCATGACGTAGAGGAGGCTACCTGGGAGAGGCAGCAGGATATGATGTTCAAGTATCCTGAACTATTTGTGTAATCAAATTTTGAGAACAAAATTTTAATTAAGGTGGATGGAATGTAACATCCAATTTTACGGGTTTTTAATTTTACGATATATAATGACATTTTTGTAAATATGTCAAATTAAGTACGTTTTATGAACAGAAAGTTTTAATAGAGCCCTAGTAATAAATTTGATTTTTTAGTGAAACAAGGAAGTTGGAGAAACCGAACCGGAGGACTAAATAACGAGATAGTTGAATATTAAGCTAGAAGTGCAAAATGGTAATTTTGCATGTCAAAATTTATTAAAATACAAAAACCTCTCCTCCCCTCAACACTTAAACGAAAATTTTTTTCCCCTCCTCACCTCCACGGCGATTTTCCCCTCCCTCGTGCGACTTCACTTCCGACGACCAACATTCCACTTCTGGTGACTCGTTCTTCATGTTTTCTTCTCCAATCACGACCTTAGGTAAGATTCTATAGTTTTCGGACGTTAGATTTCGATTACTAGGTCGTTATACTGTTAGGATTTCATTTAGGGTTTTGCGAAATAGCCGGATTTTGTTAGAAACGGCTAGGTTTACCTAATTACGACTCTAAATGGTGTATTTGTGGTTATTGGAAGGAGATGGTCAATGTATTGGTGAAGGTTGGGGTTTTGGAGGTTTGAGGCTAAAGAAAACTCCATTAATGGAGGTTAGGAATTCATGAGCACGAATTGCTCGATAAAATGCCTCAAAGAGTTAAAATAGAGTTTTAGGAAATTTCCTTTAGCTAGGAGTTCCGTTAGTTTTCAAAGTTCGATGATTTAGGCTTGGTTTTAATGTCGTGTGTTGTGAAATGTTTTAGGTGAATAACGTTCGTGGACGGAGTTCGATGTGCTACGGACGCGAGGTAAGTCTTCGTGACTCGTCTAGCCGATTGGCCTACATCATAAGAGTAGTTGTTGATCGAGGTTTTTGTGAACTTAGATGTTTTGGGGGAGATAGGATGGGTAGCTAGGGCTTTTACGGTTATAGAATGCTCGTTCTAAGTTTTATTTACTGTTTTGTGTTTATTGTATGTTTATTTCATCGCTTATACTCATGCATGCATCATTGTCTCGAAAGAGTATGAAAATGAATTCCGCATATGTTTTCATGAAAATGAATCAGCTAATGAAAAGATAAGAATGCACGTAAGCACGGTCACGTCGAGGAGGTGGTTCAGACATGGCTGTCCAATAGGTGAAGCATGTTTTCCCCCCAGGTAGATGAAAGGGGCTATCCAACCGCCGGATGTGTCGTTTTCATCTACTGAGAGCGAACCCCGGTGACATCCTGCTATGTAACTAAATGAATAAAATGACTGCATGATTTCTAAATAGCATGCATAACACTCATTTTCATTTACGTAGATTTACTGAGCCTTTAGCTCATAGATTGTCTCTATGGTGTAGGTGACTGTGATACATGTGAGGATGACCTCCCTCCACCAGAAGTATGAGCAGGTTGAAGAAGGGTGCCCGTCGGAGTGCACTGGGCAGTCGATGCGTATTCTGACCCAAGGGGAATGGATGTATAGGTATTTTGATACGATAGGTTAATTGATTTAGAATGTGCATAGGAAGTGTCTTTTTATTGTTAGTTGGAGATTATGATGAAAGGAATTTTGTGTAGCTTTATGTACGAATGTTTAGGACGTCTAAGCGATGATTTTTATTTTGGAATTTACTGGAACTGCTTGGTGATTTTTAAACTCGTAGGGAAAATGTTTAGTTTTTAAACAGATCCACGCAGTTCGTTTCTACGAAATTTTACGTTATTTTAATTACGTTTCGAGTCATTTTTTGAGTGATTGATGAATTGGAGAAATGTTGGAGGATATGTAATACCCGGCTGTATGGAATATTAATATTTTAATGTTGATGGCATTTTTGGATATATGTCAAATCAAGTCCATTTTGCGAAAAGAAAGCGTTATTACGATCCTAATAATTAATAAGGATTTTAAGAAAATTTTGGGAATTTTAGGAGTTTAACGCTAATTTTACGATAATTACGTTTATCGTAATATAAAGGATACTTTGATAAAAATAGTAAACGAGTTTCGAATTGCGAACGGACAGTTTTAATGGAACCCTAGTAATAAGTTGGATTTATTGGGGAAATAAGAAAATTTGGAGAAACCGAATCGTTAGTTAAATAACGAAACAAAGGGCGAAACAAATAGAAAATCAAAAGAAGGGCAAAATCGTAATTTTGCAAGTCAAATTTAAATAAACATCACAACCCCCTCCTTCTCCTTCACGTCGACGATTTCCTCTCTTCCTTTCCTTCTCTCTCAGGCGATCTCTTTCTCTCTCAAGGCGATTCCTCACGCCGGCGACCAATCTCCTCTCCGATCGTCTCAATTCTTCGCGATTTCTTCCCCAATCCCGACCCTAGGTACAATTCTAAGGTTTTAGGAAAGTTTATTTCAATTTTTACGGAGTTTAAACGATTAGGGTTCGTTTAGGGTTTTGTTAAAAACGTGATTTAGGGTTTGAAATCGATAAGTTTACCATATTTGTGAATATAATGGACGTATTGGGCATTATTGGACGAAGTCGATTGATTCATTGAGAAACGTTAGGGTTTGATGAGTTTTCGGGTTTTGGAAAAACTTGTTAATGGTGATTTTGAGGTATCGAGTGTTAATTATTGTTAAAATGCCTTGATTGGTTAAGTTAGAATTTTAAAAATTTCCTTAGTTAAGGATTTTGTTGATTTGGACGTATAAGGCTTAAACTCGTTTTAACGACGACGTTGTGAATTGCTTAGGTAAACGACGCTCGTGGACGGAGTTTGAAGTTCAACGCGCACGAGGTAAGTTCTCATGACTTACTATGGCCGATTGGCCTATACCGTACGTCGAAGTCGTCTCGAGGAGCTTTGGTGACGTGTTAGTTTAAATTGCTTTGGTTGGGTAGTTAGGTTTAGTTCTTTTATAGGATATGCTTTTAATTGTTTTTATTTTCTCGATGGTACATATGCTGCATGTTTACTTTAAGCACGTAATTGTCCATGCATCACAATTTTAAATTATGCATAGAAAATGAATTTATGCACTATGTTTTAAAGAAAATGGCGATGTGGCTTGAAAAGGGGGCTATTGATCTATTGTGTGGATCGATTAAGGGTCTGTCACAATACCACATCTAATATGAACCGATGTATATTTATGGTCATGCTAGGTGGGGCTCAAGCATGGTTGTGCGTGTTGCAAGCATGTACCCCCCTCCTCTAGGTGGAAAGAGTTGTCTAACCGCAGGATGTGTCGTCTCCATTTAGGGGGTTGAGATCTCGGTGACAACCTATGTAAAGATAAGAAAATGTTACATGATTTACGAACTCATATGCACAGCATGCATTTGCATTTACGAAACTTGCTGAGCTTTAGCTCATAGATTGTCTGTATGGTGTAGGTGATCTTGACATAGGTGAGGAAGAGATCCCTCCACCCGAGGAATAATGCAGTTGAAGGAGGATGGCCCATGGGAGTGTGCTGGGCAGTCGAGGCGCTTTTTGACCCGTGGGGAAGGATGTAAAGGTATTTTGGGGACTCGATAGTTAGATCGTAGGAAAAATTGTATAATAGAACATATTAGGATGTTTGGAATCTGGTTAGTTGATAGGTTTATGTTTTATGTTTTAGAAACCTATTTTATAAACTACCTTGAAAAGTATTTTATCGATGATATACTGGAACTGCTGGATAATTTATATTATAGGGATACGTTCGATTTTTAAATGGATCCACGCAGTTCGTTTTTCGTGAAAAGGTATTTCGTGTTAAAATACGTTTGAGTCGGTTTGAGTGAGGCTATGGGAGATGTACAAGTATTAGGCAATTTTATGTTGAAATGTAGGGTTGTGATGTAGGTAGAATTTCGTCGATGAAAGTGTGAAGTTGTATGTTAGGTGTATGTGTATGCAGGGAAAAGAAAGAGAAAAGCAAACTCTCTGGAATTTCGGATTCCAGAGAGGTTGCCGATCGATCGGCTAAGGAGGCGATCGATCGGTACGTATGGGTGGCACTTTTTGGAAAAAAAAGCAGAAAAGTCATCGTCCATAGTCCCGTGGACAGATAAGTCGCATGGACGATTGTGGACGAATAAGCCTCGTGGACGATAGCGTCGTTCACGGTCTCTATTGACCACGGTCTCTGTTGACCACAAACGCTGACTCCATCGTCCACGATGCCTTCTGGCTTCGTCGTCCACGAAGCCTTCTGTCCTTATTGTCCACGAAGCCTTCTATGTTAAACGTCCACGAAGTCTTCTGTCCTTATTGTCCACGAAGCCTTCCGTGTTAAACGTCCACGAAGCTTCTGTTTTAAACATCCCCGAAGCCATTAACTTCTGTCGTTCACGTCTGCCTTCTGTTCTGTTGTTCAAACCCGATAGAATGAAAAGTTGTCTTCCACTGTTCAAACCGAAGAAACCCGAGAGGAATTATTGACTTCACACCCTTATGTAATCTGCCGCCCTATGACGATTTTACCCCTCCAATCCATGGCCGATTCCTTTTATGTTTAATTTTGTTTTCTTTAATTGTTTTCCCCCTTCACTTTAATTTATTTTCTTTAAGTTAACGTTTTGTTTAATGATTTTTAAATGTTTTCCGCTTAAACGTTAAACTTAAAGTTTATAATGATAAAAAAAAATAATACGGAAAAATAAGTGGACAGTGTTAGGGTCGCTACAGGATAGATGAGTTATTTTGTTAAATTGCGAATGAGTATTGGTTGATGAGTTTGTCATGAAATGTGTTTTGAAGTATGTTGATGAAGGGAAGGAGGAAGAGAGGAAATGGTGAAGTGTGCAGGGCGTGAAGGAAAAAGGAGGAGGGGGGGGGGGGGGGGTGGTCTCTAGAATTTGGATTCTAGAGAGCTAGCCGATCGATCGTCAGAAGAGGGGCGATCGATCGCCAGACTCTCTTGTTTTCCAGAGAGTTTCCCGACCGTTCGCCCGCAAAGAGGCGAACGATCGGCTCTTGCAAGCTACACTATGGAATTTCTTCCAGAGCGGCAGCCGATCGATCGCCAGAAGATCGGCTGATCAAGGGCCGATCGATCGGCTGTCAAGTGGCCGATCGATCGCCCCTTTGTTTTCTTGCCTTGGACATATTTGCCCTTGACTTCTGCACTGTGTTTTCCCTCACCTTTATGTATTTTCTCAAATGGTTTTCAAAGCAATTTCAACGACTTTATTAGATGGTTTTAAAAAAAAAAATCAATCATGCGGTTTTATACGCCTCTTTAAATGGTTTCAACGACTTACTTAGTGTTACAAAAAGAAAAATTTTACGGAAATTTAAGGATATAGAATGAGGGTCGTCACAATTATTATCATCAATAATATAATTGCGATGATCCATAATAAATAAACTAAATATAAAATTAAACTTCTAATAATAAATTGATACCACAACGCTAATGTCCAACAAAAACTTGTAGGTGGTGTGAATTGATCAACTCCACGTATACAAAACTTAAAAAAATAATAATCCAAAAATAATTTAGCTAATATAATTACAATTAAAAATTATGTAAATATATGTAAAAAAAATTAAAACATACCTTGTTGAATGAGAAATGGAAGCGCATTGTAAAAAGAAAGATTGAGAGATTTGAGAGATTGAGAGAAGAGAAGTTAAAAAAAAAAGAAAGGGAATTATTTATGGGGGTGGGTGCAACTATCACATGACCCTTGCATTTCAGCAGGGGAGGGGGGAGTTGGTTAAGGGGAAGGGGGGAAAAGGGCCACGGGGCCAGGCTGGGGGTGTTGTGGTGAGCTGGCTTGCCGAGCCAACGAGCCGGCCCATTGGAAGGCTTGTTTGGCCCGGTCCTTTGCGGGCTCGCGAGTCTAAATTCTAGGCTCAGCTCGATCTACCTAACAGGACCGGTCCAATCTCAGCTCACTACTGTAGCAGGCCGCCAGCCTGCCCATTTAACGTCTTTTAAGTTACAAGAAACAACAGATAGAATGTGATTTAAAGAGTTGAAAACCAGGAAGAATCATGCATGGAGAAATGACTATTAAAGGCTTGTCTCGATATATACAGCGAACATCTTAACAAGACACTCAAACAGAACTGAATTGAGAGTGGCTACGTAAACTTCTGGTTTTATTCTTAACGACAGACAGCCTTATTTTACTTTTAACTTTCTCTCTCAAAACGTGTTTCCACGCAGAGAGAAGCTTTATTAGAACTCCGATATTGGAGGGGATGATGGGTAGGCTTCGAATCTACAGGGAAAACCCATTCCATACTTAAGATATGAAGCTTCTATATCTTTTGACGATGCCATTGTAGAGCTGTGAGATTGTGAGCCAAGTGAAGAGGGCGTCAAGGTCGGTGAAAATCCGCCATTTTCAATTCTGTTTCTTGTCGTCGACTCAGAGAGTTTTGTTCGAGTTTCCTTTGTGTTTGATTCGGATTCATCGCAGAGGGAAAGCTGAGATTTTGCAGAGAGAGTTCTGCTCAGCTCCTCTGTTCTGTTCTTGAGAAACCTTCCTTGTGCTTCCATTTTAAGAGCTAAACTCTTGTGAATCTTCGTGGACACGAGAAACACTTCAATTTAGGAGAATTCTGAGTAATGAAATCTATGTTTAAAAATAAAACTACAGCAAACTATAAGCCTTAACTAAATACTAGACGCATATGCATTGTGACTGTAATTAAGCTTCACATGTTCATTAATTTAATAGAGATCTATGGTACCTCCGATTGAACACTAAGTCGTTTTTGGGCGTCAGCATGAATTTGCAAAGCTTCTTCAAGTTGAAAAGAACTGCATATAAATTGTGCAAACGAAGCATGCATAAGAAATGACCCTTTTTGTTTCAAAACAACAGTGTTTGAGATGAGAGAGCTTACCAAGATTCACTGAAATTAGGGGTGATTTCTGAAGTGCTTGTCCTCTCAACTTTGGCTCCTTCCGAAATGAAAACATGTGATCCAATGAGAAATGAAAGATGGTTTTTCGATTTAAAACTAATGCTTCAACTTACTCGTTTTCGATTCTAAGATATAGCTTGAGATCCTGTATTTCTGCAGAGATTTAGAGAAACCTTTTAGAAACTCTTGAGGATTAAAAAATACAAACACTTTGAAGAGACATATTAATTGTCATTATTCGGGGGCGTAGCATTTCTATATAAAACATTTAAACGTATCTAAACCTGTCTCGTGAATGTATCGAAAAGGAAAAGGAAGAACTAGCTTTCTCATCTGAGTATTGAAAGCTAAAAGGCTTTGTTTTGTAGGGAAGAGAAACCTGCAAGTGGCTTTTGACGTGTTTGATTTTCAATCCAGAAACAGCCATGGTCTTCAATATCCCTTTTGGCGTGGCCCCTGTCGAACAACACAAACATTAAAGAAAATTTCTTCATCTGAAAATGGCTGCCGCTGCACAAATTTCTCCAAACAAACAACAATTTGACACTTACTATCAAGACCGCCAAGCTGATTTACTGCCTCTACAAACTGTTGATGTAAAGCTTTGGTCCAATTCAAACGCTCTTTCTTAGAGCCGCCCATACCCACCATATCAGCTGGAGGGGCTGGCTGGCCAAGCTCAGCAAGAACACCAGCCAGAAAACAGGATGATTTTATGGAGGGCAAATATTAATTTGCCCACTAATAAAGTATGAGACTGTTTATAGTATCTCGAAATTAAAATTTAGTCAATTGACGCCTTGTACTTTAGCTCGTTATCAACCAGCACCCTCACGTTACTACATCCATTAAAAATAGTCATGTGCACCTCACATGGCATGAACGAGGTGATATCGGGCTTCGTCAATTCTCTTCCATTTCTCATTAATTTGAGCGTTTCCTTTTATGGGTTTGGAAATTTTCGAATTGGGCATCCTTGAAATGCAGCTGAATCTGACTTTCTCTCTCTCTCTCTCTCTCTCCCTCTCTCTCTATTTCATTGGTTTGGGATTTTTTTACAGCTATGAATCTAAGCCACGGTAGAGGGTGGATGTCAACGGCTGCTTCTGGCACTGGTTGGAGGTCTGGCGACGTTGTCTTCGACGAGTTTCTGGTCGATCTGCGAGTTCTGGTTGTGGATGATGATCCTACATGCCTAATGATCTTGAAGAGAGTGCTTCGTGCTTGCCTCTACGAAAGTACCCTCAGAATTTCCATGACGGGAAACTGAGATTCGGATACGGATTGTGGCGTAATCATAATCATAGATTACAATTTCTGTTCTAATAGCTTTTTAAGCTGTAATAAACTCATAACTTTAAATCTTATTCCTTGTTGGTAAACCATTGAGATAAAGAAGAATTGATTAATCATAAGTTTTTCGATGAACCGACCGGACAGATTGCCGGGTAATAGTTAGTCACTTCAAAGGGCTACCGGAATTTCCGATCGCCGATCGATTGGGAAATAATCCGTTGGATTCGAGCCAAGTTTCGATATTTTCAATGACCTCTACAATTTCAGCTTAAACTTTAATGCTTCACAATATGTTAATTCAGTTAAATCAGTACAAGACTGTCTTGAAGACTTGAAGTTTTACCCTCAGTTTTGGTTCATCAAGAGATTCCTACTGCTGAGAAGAACTCCAGTTCATTTTCTCCTCCGAAGGCTCTTTCATGTGCACCTCACACAGAATCACCTTCTTCATGCCATGTGACGTGCACGTGATGATTTTTAACTGGCATAGTAATGGGAGGGTGTTAGTTGATAACGAGGCAAAGTATAAGGTGTTAATTAATAAAATTTATAGTCTGAGGTATCAGTTGTAAACATTATCATATTTTTGGGGGCAAATTGATATTTACTTTTAAATGAACAAACATAGACAAAACTAGTTGTTGACAGAAAAAACCACGCTAGCGATGTGAACTAAGTTCATCTTTCTGTGAATGAAACATTAATTAAGCCAATATTTGTGTTTAAAACATAAGCAGATGTTGCCTAGCTGTTCTTGTTTCATGTCCTGAGTTAAAGCTTTTGTTTTTATTCATTTTTTTTTTTTGGCCGATTTGGAGAATAATCCGAAGCCTACCTCCTATTCTCAGAAATGGACTTTGTCTAAATCAACTATGCCAAATCTTTGAGCTTCCGGTACCTTCAACCCTTCCGTCTGTTTTACTCGCAGCAAACTCAGACCCAAATGCAACTCATTTGCACTGAGGCTGAGCGGCAAATATTAATAGCTCTTCATAAAATAGTAGCAATATCTACTGGCAAGAATACCGTCAGACTTTGCTTTTATCGACACGGTTCTGATAAACATACTAATATGGCAATAAAGTATAGGTCAAATAAAACTATCTCGATAAAATAAACTTCAATACGACATTATTCCAGCTATGAAATACCCATAATGATGTTTGAAACATGGATAAAAGAATCATTGTTTTTCTTAAAAACTACAAACTTGAACTAAAACAAGATGACCCCAGTCATCAATTCAAAGCTCTTCTAACTTATAACAATTATGTACTAAATATTTGTTCGTATGAAAACATCGATAACATAGCAAGTTTTGCGGCAACAAGGTTGGAATATTATTACTATACTATTGGTCAGTCCCTGAAATGGTGTTCTTCAATCCTTCTCCATTAATTTCATTGAAGTTCACTGTCTACCTTTCTTCATGCTGCAAGATGGGCACTTGTATTGCTTTATGCTCTCAGCCTTAGCAGGTGTTATCTTGACGCACTTCCCATGGAACCACCTTTCACATACATCGCAGCCAATCCAGAATTCATCTGCACTGTAATTCCCGCCACAGCTCCCACAGAGGGTTTCGTTGAGTTTGTCTTCGTCTTCTTCATAATTTTCTTCTGCAGCCTTTGTGTTGCTTTTCACTTGACCATCATTTGATCTCTGCAGCATCCAGGAACTCTTGGTAATGCAAACAATTGAAAACTGGAAGTCACTATGTCCAACATGACAAAATGATTGGAGGAATTAAAATTTGAAGAGAGTACTCATTGGGGATTCTGGCATTTACTTATATCAACAGGCTTTCTCTGTAGAGACTCTATAACTATCTCAAGAACATTAATTGATATTTAATATCCTCATCAAACCTTTGTGCTTAATCTAGATTTGCTTCCACTGTCCACACTGGGGTTCTCTTTAATAGGCTTTCTCTCAGTCACAACTTCAAAGACAGTTGGTAAATCATTGATCAAGCTAAAAAGATGCTTCCTGTCAAGTGATAAGGCAGCAGTATTAAAATTGAGCTCAATAACAAATATCAAGGAAAAGATATATTGGAAGCTCTTTGTTCCTGAGAACAAGAAAGAATTTTAGTTCTCCCCATTACACACAAAACAGATGATATCCTCACTAAATGACCATGCAGCTCTTCATGACTAATATTTGGTATATACATAAATAAGGTGAACCTTGGGGATCTAAATAGAGGCCAATGAAATTGAAATTTAGATGACTATGTGGCACGTGTAAGACATCAAATTCTTCACAGTTAGAGAGTAGCATACCAGTTTTAGATTGAGGTGATAGATTTACATCAACAATGGATTATGGGACAAATATTGACTGATGAGGTTGCTATTGTTGGGATAAAAAGTCATCTACCAAAAATAAGGTTAAACACACAAGGAACTAGCAATCAGGATGGAAAGCAATTTTTTCTCATTTTGGAAGGAGATCTTGTCATCCCTTTCTTGTAATTTGTTTCCAACATCAATACACATATTGTTCTTCAAGTATGCTTAACAAATACACTACGTGGGTTATTGTCTGAAATCTCAGATTCTAATCAATTTAGCAGTAACAGAAACAGAATAGTAATTGACCTTTCGGCCATGTTAAGGCGGGCTCCAAGATAGAAAGCTACAGCAAGCAACCATGAATCACTGTGCACAGCTACTAACGAAATCCAGTCTTTGCGATTCATCCCATCTCTCGCAAAATTTATTCCAAGTACTGGCTCCGGAAGCTCGGGTGGAACCTCCTCTGCAGGAAGAGTTACTTCCCAGGCTTCATTTGAGTGTCCGTAAAGACACAAGTTTTCCTTGTCTGAAGTAAGCAAGCCAAACTAATAGATCAATTTGACAGAGCACATACTTATTTAGGCGAATCTTTTTTCAATCTCAATTCACTCAAATTCATAAGCCTTGGATTTACAATGTAACCCCTATGCGAGTGACATAGAATTCGTACTCGTCATTCCAATTTCACACGGGAAAAAAAAAAAAAAAAAAAATCAGGAATCCAAAACTAAACCTAAGATCCGAAGACCATGCAACCAATCGTAACTTGAAATATTCGGGTTTAATTAATTTCTCGTTGAGCAGAATCGACCGGAACAACAAATCCTCATCCTTGATCAGAATTTAAAAAAAAAAAAAAAAAAAAAAAAACATAAAAAAAAGCAAAATCAAATCAGGCATTACCTGGATCACAGAGACTATAGAATTCATCCACATCTGAGAAAACCAAAACGATAAGATCACTATTGTTTAAGACCACAAAAAGCCATAAAAGTACGTTTATAGGCGACACAGAGAAATAATTACCAAGAGTCAAAGCGCGGACAACACCAGTTCTTCTGGCACTGTAATCTCTGTAGATCTCCTCAACGGTGCGTGGACTCGTAGCCATATCCATGGCCAGTTTAAGATGCTCGCTACGAGAAACGTTACAATTGTCAGGATTGGATTGAACTCACAGAACAAATTGCAATTGCGGGGAAGTAGGGGGAGAAAGCATCAGCTGTGGAAGGAAGATGGTGGGAAACAGAGACATCCATGTAAACCTCAGAAGAAGCAGAGGTGGCGACAGAACTTTTCGTTTGATCTAGTCTAGTAGTACTGAATATACTGTTCTTTTGTTTGTACAGGTAAATATAAAAATGAATTCGCTGTTTTTTTTCACTTTTATCTATAATTTTTTAATTTTTAACATGTTATCAACGAACAATCTTTCCATTAGACTCCGTTAAATTACACACGCGTGTATGTTGAACGTTGCAACTTGGACGACTGCGAGAAAACCTCTTATTCGATGGTGCCCTAGCCTACGACTTAGACGATTGCGAGGAAGAGATCAGCAACTGTGAGGAAGAGGAGCTCAACGTCTGCGAGGCGAGTACTCTTTGGTTGTGCCCTGTCACGCCCCAAAAGGGGACCCGCAACAAAACGGGGAACGATCCGGCCCGAAAAGGACTAGGTCGCCCGACCCTTAACATCAAATTTCACCAAACGCAGCGGAATATTAACCAATTCAGATTTAGAACCCAGACAGATAAATAAACAGGTCCAACAAGTGACACCAGATGATATAATGATATATGTCCAAATAAAATAACACATGTGAATTAAATACAACAAAGCTTACACATCCACAGTAGTGTCTCACCTCAACAATATAAGATACTTTCTCAAGAAAAGTTTATTAAAATAGGGAATTTCTGTAAAGTGATTGTTCCCGTGCCGATAATCAAATTCTCCTTTACTGAATCCTGAAAAATAGTAGTCATTTGGGGTGAGTCGACTAAACTCAATAGGGATAGAGTTTATTTCCAGCAGTTATAAAATATTATGCAGAAATTTAATAAAAATGCAGTTTTCAATTTAAATAGATGATCGGTGAAAATGGAGCCTCTCACGGACTCCGAGCACACTGGGCCATAGGCCAAAACATCGACATCAGGCGGTCGCACGCCATAATTACCCTGATCAGGTTTAGGGTTTCGCGCCCAAGGACACGGCTCTTCAGCTGTCCTATTACTTCTAGTTAAAACCACATAATTTTTATCAATGATTGAAATAATGCAGTTGATAAATGTGTGAAAATACAATAACACAAAATTAAATGAACAGTTTATGCCAAATAAGTGAATTTAATTAATGAATTAAAAATAATAATGCTTAACCGAAAATAAAATAAATCCCTATCTCGATTGCACTTACAACATGTCAAAACTCAATATATCCAAGTGCCCGAGTCAATGAGTCCACACTTTAATTTAATAAATTGGTACCTAACAAAGAATAAAGTTAATCATTATTTTTAAGTCATCTTATCTCTTAATTCATTCTCCGAAAGACAATCCACATCAAATTGGGTAATTGATCCATAATTTGGTCTCATTTCTTCACAGTTTGGACTTGACGATAATAGATATATAACTTCGTTCTAGAAGTTTCAACTCCCTGTTCTGCCAACTTTAAGTCTACCATATTCAGAATATTGATTCAAGACCTTTATATCCAGAAGATTTGAATTTTCTCATAGTAATAACAGAGAAGAAAACATTCCAATTTCTTCAATTGGTTTAGGGAAAAATTCGTAGAACTCTCTAAGAAGGTCATCCTTTCCATTTACAACATCAGAACAAGGAACAGAGTAGATTTATTCATCCAGCTAAGAAATAATCCAACTTTTCTAAATATGGCAGATAAATAAGGAAACTTAAGGGTTTGGGTTTTTACCTACGGCTGAGAACTTCTCAATTGCAATATCAATTGCAATATCAACCACAATTTCACATAGGCAGCAGTAATAATCACTTCAAGTTTTTGACAATTTCCTCCAAACAAATATCAGAAGATTTAACCACTGATTCTAACAAGGAAAATATTTGCCCAAAATCTACGTTTTAACACAAAGAAAAGAGGGTTTTAACTTACTAATTTTGTCGCTCAAAATTGTTTCACAAAGGTTGGAGAGAAGAAGACAATGAGCGTTTTGAACCAAAAATCGCTGAAATCGGAAACTAACTCGTCGCTGGCCGGTTCCCTCTTCCTGTTCTGCGTGCGGCGTTCTCAGCAGATAGGGGGTCTCTGTGAATAAATTTTCATAGAATGAGGTTTATGAAGGATAGGTTTTAAAGTTGCTCACGTGGCTTTTAATTAAGGAAGAAAAATAAAAAGAATTAAATAAATAAATAAACTTACCTTTTCCTTCTCTATCTCTTTGACGTTTCATTCCCCATCTGAGATGGCGGATTCCACATTCTCCCCTACTTAATGAAATTTCGTCCTCGAAATTTGAATCAACTAAGGTCATATCACTAAATAGTTGGAGATACTTTATTTTCATCTCTGATTCAAGTTCCCAAGTACTTTCTCTTTCATTGTGATTCTTCCATTGCACTCATAACCAACTCATCTTCACACCAAAACAACATCCTAACTTTCAGAAACACAAAACCATGAGTTTCAAACAACACATCTCACCTCTAAAAGTTTGCATAGTTCTTCATTCTATTTCTATAGCAACACAAACTTTGTATCTATTAAATGATTCAAAAATTATAACTAAGAATCAAATCTCACGTCCTCAACATATCATTAAAAGTGAAGTGTCCTTTAGACTATCCATTTGTCGTAAGGTGATAAGTCAAATCGAAGTTATTTCATTGTCCAAAATCCTCAGCATAGGTTCAAAAACTTAGACATAAACTTTGGGTTCATATAAAATATAACTAAATGAAACACAACAAAATTTATGTCCTCCACAAAGCTTTCTCAAGAGAAATTTATCCACACTCAGACGAAATGATGGTTGGCAAACAATTCATAAAAATTTCGACATTAAAATGGTCGTGCACAATTCCCATTATAGATAACAAAATCCATCGTAATGTCTTCAAATGTCCACTCCAAATATACCATTTTGAATAGTCTAGCACGTTTCTATTGTTTAGTCCCAGACCATAGATAAGTCACAGTTCAACCATATATCATACCACTATATTCAGTTCTATGGCAATCTATCCAAAATTTGACTACATTAACAATGTCATTTGATCTCATAATTTTGCCCTTGCAAAATATAAATGCACCAACTCAACTTTCTCATCTTACATTACTCAACTGACCAAACATTTTGTTAAATTCATGATTAAGTATTCCCTTGATATGTCGCAAAATAGTAGGAGCTATATTAAATTACATACAAAAACCATCAGATCAATGATTCAACCTCTCGCTTCTAGGTCTTGTCAAAAGACGCTCTCAATCTTTTCACTCTGAATATAAAATAAAGTCTTTAGGGTGTCAACCAAAACACTGTCATATTATTAACTCACCAGTATGACTTTTCAAGATAAAATTACAACCAAATTTATATAACCAAACTTTCCCTTTTATATGAGATTCTAATCACGTTGACTAAAGTGATATACATATTTAAATGACATATAAACCAACTTACTTTCACACCTTATGAAAAATTTGTCACATGGAGACAAAAGATTGTTAAGATCAACCGTAATCCATAAGTGGTGTAAATTCACTTTCAATACCTCAATCCTCACAATACTTATACCTTAACTCTACAAGGCTGCAAGGAAGATGCATAGAGTCCTGATTGCAAAGCCGAGGAAGACGAAGACCCTGTTTTTGACGAGGAAGACACTTCTATTTTTGGCTTCAATTATATAAGTGTTTTGTTGAAAGTGTGTATGTGTGGGTTGTTTGGCTTTATCATGCGTTTGTTAGATTTTTCTTTTGTTAAGATTGTTTGGGGTTTCTTCCTCGCCTAATTCTTAAGCTTCGTCCCCAAAGTTTGTCAATCTTCAAACCTCTTTCACTCTCCTGGGTAGTATTTCCACCTTTCACTTTTCGATTATTTCCTCTACCTTTCGTATCAATTTTCATTTTGATTATCTCTGTGCTTTTGAATTGGAAATGTTGTATTTGACTGTATGCTAGTGGGAATGGAATGAAAGATGAAATAATGTAACAAAAGATTAAGTTAAATTAATGGTATTACACATTGAAATGGTTTTCTAAAGATTTTTAACACGCGACAATTTTAAGTTATCATTTCATGCTTCAATTTTGTGCTTTAAGTTATCCTAGTTTATATGCTTTTGGATTTATTCCATTCGTTGATTTCGTTGAGATGTCAATTGGCAAAAGAATATGCAATATTTTATGTACATATTATCTACACTGGGTGTTCCACTTGAGGTGCAGTTTTTGTTGATGATTTTGCCTCATTTTGGTTTTCATGTTGTGTCTAAGAGTCTTCATCTAACTAACTTGCGCGTTTAACTTTTTTTGGATTGAAGTTTAATGTTGATTCATGCTAGATTTCAAATTTATCTGCAATATTCAGCAACTGCGATATACAGCAACTGGAGTATAAAACTTTTATAGAGTGAATATGTGACGACTCCAATTCCATCAGGACTGTCACGGATTTGCCGTAACATAATCTTAACTTAAATCCTCGTTCTTTTATATAAAATTTTTCATTTTACTTAACACCTTAAAAGAAAACGGGCTTAAATAATCAATCTACCTCTATCGACATTTAGGGTCTAACATAAAACGTACGTTAAACTACTCGTTTTGGGTGGGAAAACATCATATTAAACTTGGGACTCAAAAAGACATGTAGGTCCTAAGCATGGGGCGCGCCCAGCCTTCGGTGCGCGTGCCGCGCAGCTACAATGCGTGGCCTGCGCACCCGTCCCGCGCCCTCACAGTTCGCGCGCTGGGGGGCCATAATGTACGCCCGTGCCTAGCGCGCGCCCGTGCCACGTGCGCATACGCCGTGCCTGCCTCGCGCCTGGAGCGAGCGCCCTGCGAAGGTCGATTGATTGGCGATCGCTCTGGTTTTTCACCAGAGCGCACATTGTTGGCCGATCGATCGGCTATGGGCGCCGATCGATCGACAAACGCTCTGGAATTTCTTCCAGGAATAGTAATTTTGCCGATCGATCGGCCATATGGGCGCCGATCGATTGGCTGAGCAGGACAACGCGCCTATCGCGCGCCCTGCTCGCTCGTCCAGCATGCTCTGCGCGCGCACTGCGCGCCCTGCTCGCCCTGTGCGCCCAGCACCCTCCTTCTTCCCTTTTCTCCTTCCTTTGCTATTTCTTCCACCTTTTCACCTAAAAATTCATCCATAAAAATCGTCAATTCATCAATATCTATCTCCACCTAATATGCACCCCCTTTTCATTTAAAAATCCTCATCCTAACATCCTCAAATCCAACTCAAAATCAACGAATCCAACCAAAATCCTAAACCATTTCATCAAAGTCAAATATGCGCAACGGAAACTTTTAAAATCATCAAAAGTAAACCCATATATAAAATTATCTAGAATAACATTATCTCCAAACTAATTCACTATACAATTCATTCAAAATAGACCTCATCAACGACTAATTCTATATCTACCACATTCACATTCATTTACCCCAAAATACCTCAAAGCACACCCACGGGTTGGTAAGCCTTGCCAAAACACGTCCCGTCGCCACGAGCACCATCCATCGACCACCTATGCTTGGTCATCGAGAGAAGGTTCCTCACCTTCCACTTCGTCACCTACATCATACGATTTAAACAATAAGTTTAATGCTTAGTAAGGAGTGCACTAAGCATACATACACATAAATGCATGATTTCTCAAAACATGTTCATTTTTCACTTATTTACGTTACATAACATAAAAAAGTAGATTTAGGCATGAGTAGTCACAAGCATCACCCCGTCTACCCCGTAGACCACATACTTGCCTTGAGTTGCCATTTATCAGGTGTATTTGTCATGCCATGAGTTGCCATATACGTGCCATGTGCCCTACTCATCCTCAAACCTCACTTAACATTTACATACACTACTTCGTTTACTTGAAAACATGGATGTAAAACGTTTCATATGCCCTTGAAAGTAAAACATGATGCATGAAGGAACTACACATAACATATCATCAAAGACAATTAAAAAAAAAAAAGATAAACATACAGAACTCTTGAACGAACCTAACGCCGCTAATAGCTAACGTCCTAAGCTACCCGACTCGTTAGAACCTCACAATCATTAAAACACCATAGAAACTCATAAATCCTAACATCGATACAATATAGAGCCCTAAGGGACAGAAGCCTAACACACACTTACCTGACGTCCTTAGCAATACCGAGCATCGTCCTTAGCTTGGTTCTTCTAAGAAATTTCACAATTTCATCGTTAGAATCGACTCTACATAAATCGTTTTTAAAACTAAACGAAACTCCTAGTTAAAGCAATTTTATAAAAAAATCACTAATTACTTCACTCGGGCATTTTACCGAGCAATTCACGCTCACCAATTTTTTAAGCTAACATTAATGGGGATTTAACTCCTCCAACCACCAAAATCCATCTAATATTCAATCTCCCAACCTACTTATCAACAACCTCCCTAAATGCACCATTATTAACCACTAATATGACAAACTATCGATTTACAACAAAAACCCAGAAATCTCAACCCTAAATCAATAAATTCTAACGAAATACAACCCTAAAACAACAACTAAACGTGCCTAATGCTTAGAGCTTACCTAGAGTGTTGATCAGGGAATAAAAACGGAAGAGAATCGCCAGAATTTGGAGGAGTCGCCGGCGTGCGTGAAGAACGCCGTGAGGGGGGATTTGAAAATCGCAAAAAAGGGGGAGGGTTTCACGTTGTCTGGAGAAAACTGAGAAAGAAGAGAAGGGGGGGGGGGGGGGGGGGGGGAGCTTGTGATATTTTTATAAATTTTGATTTTCTAAATTACCCTTTTGCCCTTTTTGCCTATTCCTCCAATTAATCACTATTTAACCTATCGATTTGATTAATCCGAAATTTTCTTACTCCTCCAAATATTCTAATTTATTCCTAAAGTTCTAACAAAACTTCTCGTTTGTAAAACAAACTTAATTTACTATTTTTACGAATATAACTATAAAAATCGAAAAACCCGAAAACCCAAAAATCCGGGTGTTACAAATGTGCTGAAGTGAATGTCTAAGAATGTTTGTCTCATTTTGGTTTGTTGCAGGTGCTTGTGGGGAAGTTGGAAATGGACAAATGTTCAATAGAATTCAATTATGGAGGGACTATCATGAGACAAGGCAGAACAAAATATGTGGGTGGTCAATTGTTGATAACTGTGATGTCGATCAAATGTCAATACTTGAGATCCATGACATTTTGGGACAGATAGGCATTATTGAGTGGAAGACATTAAAATATTACGACCCACATTTTCATCTAAAGAATGGGTTGAAGAACTTGAGTTCAGATGTAAAGGTACTTTTCGTGGTTAGTAGTCTGAATAACAAAATGTATGTAAAGGTGTACGTTGAGTCAATGGATGAATATAGAAATATAGATGGTGAAGGAAGTTGTGAAAATAAACTTATTGATTGTCATGTTCATGTTGAGGCGGGAGAGGATATTGTAATCAAGTTGGAAATGAGGCTAGTAGTGAAGTAGGATGTCTTGTTGCTGATATACACAGTACCTTTTATGAGAGTGCATGTAATGAAGTTAAGTATTTACAAGTTGAGGTCAAATCAGTTTATGTAAGTCTTAATGAAGACATTTACTCATTGTATCAGTCAAATGAAGATCAAGGGGAAGAGATGCATGAAAAATGACACATTGTACATCTACGTCCACAGATGTAGAGTTACGAATGACGTTTGGTTCATAACAGTGACAAAGGATTTGGTAGTGGAAAATGATATGAATAATAGACATAATGTGAAAGTTGTTAAAAATTAAGTTACACGATTAACAATAATATGTGAAGACAGGTGTAAGTGCAGATTGCATGCCTCCAAGATGCATTATGAAGCTACATATCAGATAAAGACGTATAACAATGTTCACACGTGCATGAAGCATGGATAATAGACATGCTTCATTCACCATGATGGGTGGTGACAAAGTATGTAGAAAGGTTTAAAAATCAGCCAAATTGGCAAATTTCTTCCATTATTGAAACTATGAGACATGATTACAACATCAATACTACACCAACCCTTGCATATTGAGCCAGGATCTGGTCTCGAGAATTGAAAAATAGTTGTGGTGAAAAACAATATAAACAACTTTGGTCTTACACAGAGGAGATTCAAAGGGTCAATTTTGGCAGCACGTTTGTTGTTAGTATCAATAAGAAGGATTTGTCATCTTCTACTACATTATTGAGAGAGTGTATATGTGTTTTGATGCATGCAAGAAAATGTTACTAGTCGGTGGCAGATCGATGATTTGTTTGGACAAGTGTCACTTAAAGGACCAATGTCTAGGTCATCTACTAACAACAGTGGGGATTGATGGAAACAATGGTATCTATAGGATTGCGGTTGTAGTTGCAAAATCTGAATCCAAAGACTCATGGAAATGGTATTTGGAGCTACTATTGGGGGATTTACGGATTGATAGGGGTTTTTGATGGAATTTAATCAAATCAACAAGGTAACATTCTCTTTCTATTACATTACAATTGTAAATAAGTTTCATTTGATTTGGTAATGAGCTGACCCATACTTCATTTAAATTTAGGGGCTGCTTTCGACGGTAGAGGACCTGGTGCCTCAGGGCGATGTTCGATTTTGTCTGCATCATTTTTACGCTAATTTCAAGAATAAGTTTTGTGGGAAGTTGTACAAGGATGCAATGATGAATTCTTCAAGAGCAACAACTGCGTATGCCTCCGAGAAAGAGTTGAAAAAGCTATCATTTGTCGATAAAACAACATACAAGCATTTAAAGAGAATGGAACCAAAGACATGGGCAAAGCATGCATTCAATCACGTGCCAAAGTCCAACATATCTCTTAATAACCTACGTGAGTCCTTTAACTCTCGACTTTTACCTTCACAGGATAAACCAATTGTGACGATGTAATGATAAAGAAGATCTTAATGTCACGTATAGCAAAGAAACATAAGACAATGGAAGAAAGTGATGGATTACTATGTCCTAGAATAAAGAAAAAACTTGGTAAATTGATAAATGGTATGCGAAATTGGTCTCCAATACCCGCAATGGGGGACCGTTTTGAGGTAAGTGATCCTAACGAGCAATATATTGTTGATTTGAGCAAACAAACATGCACTTGTTCTTCATGGGAATTCATAGGGATACTATGCGTACATGTTATTCCATGGTTATTGTTTACGAGGAAGAAAGTAGAAGAGTTTATGCATCCATATTACCACTAAAAACTTATTTAAAAGTGTACTCACATTTCACTCATACAATTAATGGCCCCGAGATGTGACGTACGATGTCTATGGATCTGATTATTCTACCAGTATATAGTCGCCGACCAGATAGGCCAAAGAAAAAGGGATTAGGAATGTGGAAGAGCCACAGAGTCGAAATGTAGTTAGCATGAAGAATAGATTAGTGACATGTAGCCAATGCACAGTTTCAGTCATAACACCCGCACATGAAGCTCATCAACCGTACGTATCACACAGAGTTAAAGTGTCAGAATAGGTGGGATAAGAAGAGGGAGAGGAAGATAAAACATGGACACTTTTATGGGATTTAATTTCATAACTGATATTGGAACACAAGTATGTATATAGTTTACAGTGTCCTTAGTAATCATCATTTACTTGTATAATAACCATATATTTCTATTGTTGTCTTTCCAAGGATCATCTTTGGAAAATGTTAGATGTTGATATTGGAGAGCGGAGAAATTATATGATGCTGACTGTTTTTAGAGCATCTATTTGGCATGATTTTAGAGCATCTATTTATAGTTTTTGTGTTGGTTTTAGAACATTTTCGGATAGTGTATTTATATTTTGATGGTGCATAGTCATGTTTTCAAACAATACATATTATGTTAGGTTTGTGGTGATGTTATTGGGTGCTGGATAGATTTGGACTCCAATGAAATATCATTCTATATGAGAATGGTGTTTCACTTGAGGTTACATTTTATAGAATTCATATGTAGTTGCTATTAGACAAGTTTTCTTTGTCAATGTACATTTTCTATTTGTTAGTCATTGATTTTCAATTCGGAATTAAGTTATTTGTCAAGGCTGTTAGACATTCAAAAAATTACGCAAATTAAGTTTACACATAAGAATAACCATAAAATACATAAAAAGCTACAAACTAAATGATGTTTACAATGCACAATAAACAAAAATAAGCGCGACACTTTTGTGTAAGCTTCTCATTAGTGCCTTCTAGATGTTCAACTTAGATTGTATACGATTAATAATTTCTTCTCTCGCACACAAAAAAGTTGCATCCTCCAACTCACCTTTAAAACATGATGAAAAACAAACAGTTTAGTGATTTACACACCTGATTCATTCGATAAGTACTATTTTTGTAAGCTATTTTTAATATCTCATAATATATGCAACCGAAAAATCTTTGCCCAGGATTTGCACGTGTCCATGATGTGTGTATGATAGCTCTTACATTGTAAAAACAAGTAATAGTCAAGACCCCTTCGGGAACATCTACAAAATAAAACGGACGATGAAACTTGAGAAAAATATAACAGTTATTTTGCAACATATATTGACCCGTGTAAGATTGAACATTAAATATGTCAATGACAATTGCGAACCTGTAATCGATGCAGAGTCACTCGAAGACTAGTTACTAGAGGATTTAGTGCAGCCTACCAAGAATACCAGCATCTAGCATCAGAATAAGAAGAAGAAACAAGATATGTTTATAAAAGTTTGCACCCAAGATAACATAAGCATGGTATGTTCACAATGAGCATTGTAGACTCGCTCAGACCAAGTTGTCTTTACCAAAGTACAAATTTCACAGAGTAGCCACTAATAAACTAATACCAAAACCCCAAAATTTCTACTCTCTCGGTCTCCTCATATACATATATGAGAATAAACACATCAAAACCACGAAAAGTACTAATTAAAATCAACTCCATTTAAACGAAGTAGCCACTAATGAACTAATAATAGGACAGTATGCATTGCACAAGAATCCTCACAATCAACATTTCACAGAGAAGAATCATGGGCATTGAATACTTTGGAAGAATTTAGATGCAATAAAAAAATCTTCAAAACAAACAAGACATTCATATACATGCAATTCAAAAGCACAAAGAATTTTTTAGGATGAAGCTCAAGAATTGGCTGAGAAAGAAAACTCCAAACAAGAGTTTCTCTCTGTCGGAAAAAAAAAAATTCTAAGAAAAACAAAATCTAGCAAATACATGATAAAATCTAGAATATCAAACAAAGAGAATAAAAAAAAAAAGACTTAATAAAAAGCAACAACATTTTTGGCTAGGGTAGATGCGAGCTAGGGCAAAAGTAAATCGTCTTCTACTTTGTCACTAGCTACGAAATAAGTAAATCGTCTTTCTCGCCGTCGATGACCGTCTTCCTCGCACTCGTCGAAGTGGTCGCAGTCGTCCATGTAGGGCAACATCGAGAAGAAGACAATTGGCTTTTAATATATTCTACAAGTTATTGTGAGCACGTGAAATACATGTGTATGTTATTTAACGGACTCCCTAATAGAGAGGTTGTATGTTGATGACGATGTAAATTTAAGGTGTCAATTGAAAAAATTGAAAGTTAAAAATAAGATTAAGTGCATAAAGAAGCTTGAAGTATGAGAAAAAATCAGAAAAAAACTTAAACTTTCGAAAGTGTAAAAAAAAACTTGGCGGTTAACCGCTGACCCCCATGCTGGGTGCAGCGGTTAACCGCATGCCTTACATAGTTAACCGCATAATGATGTGGTTAAACGATGACCCCCCGCGTTATGCGGTTAACTGCCTCATTTGAGACGGTTAACCGCCTTCAGGATTTTAAACCCTCAGGAAGCTTTAGTCGAGTAAACTCGTCTGCACAGCGTCTTTTCTCTCGTCGAAATCCCCTCCCTCGCTACCGAAATTGCGGTTTCAATCGTTTGCAACCGTAATCGTCCAAACTCAAGAGGTTTGCTGGTTGAAATCCCAAATCCGACCGCCCAAATAGTCTCTGCAATCGTCGAAAATCTGAGCCCCCAAATCGTCAGAAAACAGACCCAAATCGTCAAAACTGGCCCCAAAATCATCAAAACCACGCCGAAATCATCATAGCCGACCAGTTTGGTAGAGATTTTGCAAAAATCCAAGGTTGCATTTGAGAAAATCCCACAAATCCGAGCTTAAACCCAAAAAAATCTGAAGAAAATTGGCCTAATCGATCTGAAAATGCCCCCCACCCCCCGAACTTTTATTGGTCGAAAGGTTCCCGGGACAACAAACCGGGAGGAGGAGCCACAACCATTGCCGATGGAATTTTGAAACCGGGAGTGTGAGGAGCAATTCAAGTGGGATACGTCAAACCGCTTGATTATCTATGGAAACACTGCCAACTTTAGCAGTTGGGAGTCATTGGAGATCAAGGAGATGTTTGACAACATCTCCTTGCAGGGGGTGTACGACATGCAAGGAGATAGCTGTGATAGAGTAGTTCGCCTATTTGATGCGGACTTGGTTAGTACAGGGAGGACGAGGTGCGTGGAGTCGTACCTATTAAGTACGGATATTGTTGTCTCTGCAAGCATTATCAACGAATTAATCGAATTTGACGAAGAAGACGAGGAGAAATATTATCACTCTTCCCGAGAGTGTGATTTTGCCCGGACAACAGAGGGAATGGAGTTCATAAGGCAAATCCATTACAATTCAAACATTGGAGACTTCGTGAAGCCAAGATCGAAGTCCTTGAACGTCAAGGCTCGGGTTGTTTACAACCTGATCAGCCACACCCTGTTGCCAAGGGATGGACACAGAGATCTTGTCAGCTAGATAAATCTTTATATTATGTAGAAGCTATACAGCAGTGCAACGTTCGACCCAGGATTCATGTTTGTAAGTCACGTGCACAAGGTTAGGCAAACAAAAAACAAGAGTCTGCCATTCGGTTCATTGATTTGGAAGATCGTAGAGCGATCTTAGCTTCATGTGCCAAGAGGAGAGCATATCGATCACACAAATCTGGCGATGTATTTGACAGGGTTCATCTTACTCAGATGGGTCTGGTCCAAGTCGACGGGTCTTGAATGCTAAAGGGAGATCATGGAGCCTCTACATCTCGGGATGTTCTGATGGAGGACGCCACTGCCACCAAGAATGCCAAGGCCAATGCCACCAAGAACGCCACCACCACCGTCACCGACCGCCATTGTACCACCACGAGGCTAGTAGGTGAGAGCACAGGTTTGACATGATAGATAACTATCTTGTCGAAATGATGCAGAGGTTGGACATGATGCACAACATGTGGGATCAGAGATGAGACATCATGCAGGAGAGGCAGGATTTAATGAGATTGTCCCAAATACGGCTCGAAGACGTCTTCGAGCATTGGTGTGCAGGCGGAGGCGTCGAGGGCGACAATGCCCCACCTCCACCTTTACCGTAGTTTAGTTTATGTTGGATACTTCTTTTAATGTATTCCTTATGTTGTATATTTAATTGAATTAAAGTAATTAACGTGTTTTTATATTTAGATGTACTTTACTTTTCATTTTATGTTTTGATGTTTATTATACGTACTGGTTTCTGGTTGTTGGGTCTATATTTGTTATTTGAATTTGCAGGAACTGTTTGAAGATAGCTATAGAAGAGTCATAAAACAAACAAAACTCTGTCCATTTTTTTTGTTTAAATAAACTGAAACAAATAAATAATTCTAATTTGAATAACATTTAATAGATAAGTATTCTTAACATAACTAAAATAAATAAAAAAATTATTTTAAAAAAATTACAATTTGAAATATCTTCGGGATATAAAAGATTAATGCGTGCAATTAAAATTAAATCATGTGTTCAATGAATTAATTAATTAAACCACGTAATATATTTATTTAATTGGTAATTATCGATTTTAACTATGTACTATGCACTTTATTTCAGTTAACCCCCTTTACTAAAAAAACTGGCAAACAAAACACTGTACTTTGATTATGTTATCAGTTTTGACCTTCAATCAACAATTTCATTAAACCCTCATTTAAAAAATTACCAAATGATATTGGATTTATTTGAAATTTTTACCACATGTTCACTACTTAATGAGAAGATAATCTAAAAATTTTCGTGATTTTTTAACACATGTTTATAAAAATATTATAATAAATCATAAAAGTTTTAGAAAATCATGAAAATTTTTCTATTATTTACCCATGATAGAGTGAACCATGTGAAAAATTTTTCAAATAAATCCAATATTATTTGATATTTTTTTAAAAATTAATTTATAAAGTAAAGAAGAAATTGAGATTAATTTTAAAAAAATACCAAAAGATATTGGATTTATTTGAAAATTATTTCACATGTTTAACACATTATTTGTAGATAATAGAAAAGTTTTTGTGATTTTCTAAAACTTGTATGATGTATTCTAATATTTTTATAAATTAATAAAATAAAATTACAATAAATAATATATGTGTTAAACAATCACGAAAATTTTCAGATTATCTTCTCATTAAGTAGTGAACACGTGATAAAAATTTCAAGTGAATATAATATCGTTTGATAATTTTATAAATGAGGATTGGACGAAATTGTTGATGAAATGTCAAAACTGATAACATAATCAGAGTACAGGGTTTGATTTGCCGATTTTTTTAGTGTAGGGGGCTACCTGAAATAAAGTGTATAGAAGGTTAAAATCGATAATTACCCTTATTTAATTAGATAATTTCAAACATTACATTCAATTATTTCTACCTCGGCCTCGGCCTTGCATCGCAGATTCCTGCGTCCTCTCAAATTCATTGAAACTCATTTATGTGTCTTGTGCAGCAGCGTCTGAAGTGGATCACTAGTGAGGACAAGTACGAATGTTATGCCATTGCTGCCGACATATGTCACACGTCATCTTCGAATTCTTCTTACTAATTTTGGAACTCGACGGCTCATCGATCTTTCACACTCTTGTCTTTGTCGGCCTACCAGGTTGGCGATATCTTTTGGGCGGCATGAGTGCCGTCATAGCCGGCCACATTTGTGGGCCGTTCGTGGGTTATAAATTGTGAATACATCTGCATATAAGTCACCCGGTGATAGTAGGGATGCATGTACCTTTCCAGTTCCACTCTCATTTTATTAATGCAGAGAATGAAGTGGACACAAGGGATTCCAGTCAGCTCTCATCTGGTGCACTCGCACACACCCATATTCATGTCAACCTTGTATTGTTCGTAGCCGTTGCTGACCTCAAATCGTGCATTTCCTGCTAACTGAGCACTCTAGTTTCACGCTGAAATTTTTAGATCCTCAAGCTTTTTCTTTATTCGGGGACACAGAATGCCTGTTGATTGGGCCATCTTCTCAAATTTTTTGACAATGCGATCCATCAAATCATTTCGTATTGTCTCGAATATGGTAATAATTGGTTTGTCTCTGGCCGGCAATAGAACTGCATTGTATGACTCGGACAAATTATTCAAGCCTATATCGCACTTAGGGATCGAAGAGAATGCATAACTAGCCCAATATCTATGCTCTTCTCTTCAAAGCCATGCGTGGGCATCTGAGTTTAGCTGAAATAATTTCCTCATCTCTATTTCGAAATGATGATGGGTGAGGGCTCTGGCCGCTTTCCACATCGCTTCTCTGTACGTTTTGCCCCGAAAGAGGCTTTTGAAATTTGCATGCATATGTCGTAGGTAGAAGTGGTGTTCAACGAAAGGAAATTTGGTCTCTACAGCATTCCGCAACTCCTGATATTTGAAAGAAAAACCTAGTCAACCTTAAACAATATAATTATCTAACAATTGGAAATGTATTATATCTTTTGATGATCCGGAATAATTGTCCAACTCTCTCCCGATCCCATATTCACATCTTGCTTCAAAATTCCCAAAAACCACGTCCATGTGTCCTCAGTTTCTTTTTCAACGTTGGCAACAGCAACAAGATATATTCCATCGTTGCCATCAATACTGACGGTCGTGAGTAATTGACCGGGAAACGAGCTCTTTAGATGGCAACCATCCAAACAGATGACAGGGCGTCCGTGCTGTAGCAAACTTGCCTGTGCTGTAGAAAATCTGCCTTGCAAGTAGCCATGCACATATACACTCTTTGACATACCATTAAAGTACTTCATGTATCGTAAGTATGTACTGCTAATGTGCTGTCTGGATTTAATCTATATATTTCTGATGCATATGACAAGACTAGCTTGTACTATTCATCGTTATTGCATTCGTTGAGTGTTTGAGCTATGCTTCTTACTCTTTTGGCAATACCATACGTAATGTTGACAGTGAAATTCTTCCTGACTGTCTCGATGATGGAAGGGATAGCTCAATTAGGTTGACTTTTAAATCTATCAAGATAATGAATTGCAAGATTTTTTGCGTTAGCGTTTCGATTCTCAACTACCCTCGCACAGTTGTGAGAATTTACCAAAGACTTTATTTGATAGCTCTCCTCGCCTTTCTTTTTCGAAGCATGCAGTCGCCACAGACATCCGTCTGCGCATGTAGCCGTCAGTCACTTCTTGTCACTTTGGACAAATGTGATGTCGAAACCCTCTTTCAAAGAATATTGTTCTATTTTCTCTTTAATTTCCTTTATATAACTATATGTTTTTTCCAAACAAAAATCCATTGGGTTTTCTTCACATACTGGTAAGCTTTCCACCTCATCAACGTCCGATCCGACTGGTGTCCGTAGCTCCTCGTCTAGAGTTACAGATATCGAATACGCTGCTATTTCTTCATTATTGGTATGCGAATACCAATCCATATCGACATCAAAATTTGTTGGCTCATTTAAATTGATAAATCTTCTTGGATCCATCGTCTTCAAAGAAAAATGAAGCATAAATAATAATTCAGAAATAATAAATTAGTAAATAGTAACAAAATAATTAGGGGTGAAATACACATATCAATAATTAATATAAAAAAATATCTCCAAAAGAATTTTAAAATATTAATAAATAATTTAGAAATAAATGTAATAGTAAATAGTAGCAAAATAATATTTAATAGAATACACATCAATATTAATGGGTAATATCTTTTATTTGAGTACACTACCTATTCAGAGTATACTCTCGAAAAAAATCTCGAAACAAATCACTCAAGGTAATAGGAGAGTTGGAGAGGGGAGTGGTGGAGGTGAGAAACAAGAGGAGGAGCAGGCGTGCTTATATAGGCGGTAAAACGGTCGACCGTATTCATATAACGGTCGACCGTTCTTAAAATATTCTCTTACAGTATACTTCGTGACCCGAATATTTCAGACACTTCACGTGATAGGCAGTCGACCGCCTTAAAACAGACAGGTAACCGCATTACGCGGGGACTGTGGGAGGGTCTGCACCCCCCGCGTTGTTCGAAACAAAATGAGGCGGTGAACCGCATAACACGGGGGCCATTGGTTAACCGTATAACCCCCCGCATTATATGGTTAACCATATAACCCCCCGTATTATATGGTTAACCGTGTAAGGCATGCGGTTAACCGCTGCAACCAGCGCGGGGGTCAGCGGTTAACCGCCAAACTCTTTTTTGCACTTTCGAAAGTTTAAATTTTTTTCCGAACTTTTCTGATACTTCAGGCTTTTTTATGCACTTAATCCTTTAAAATAACAGTTGATAAACACCCCATGTTTCAGGATTTATTTTTAGATTTACCCCTTTTTATTTATTAATATAAATAATATATTATTTCAATTATTTATATATTTATTACATATAATTTAATAACATTATTTGAATAACTTCTTAAATTTATTTATTTTTTAATAATCGTAAAATAATTTTTTTTTATTGTTCCTTTTGAATTTATAAATTATGAAGGTAATTTAAACTTTTTTAACTATTAAATATCTCTTATATTGTCGGGCTCTTCTCGAGTTGCTTAACGGGCAGGCTGGCGAGCCTGACCTGGTCCCATGAGGCGAGCCGGGCTGGGTCGGGTCGAGCCGAGCCCAGGGGTTGGGCTCGTGAGCCCACCAGGGACCGAGCCAGGCGGTCCCCAAACGAGTAGACTTGTTTGCTCGGCAGGCCAGGCTCGCGAGCCCCCTGGTTGGCCCGCTCTCTCTCTCGCCCCAAGCCTGCGACTCGACCGGTGGCTATTTCACCGCTTAGGTCGCCCTTCTCCCTCGATTTTTCCTGCAAAACGCACTTAACAAAGTCACCAACCCAAACATATCAAAGATTTTGATGAAGCTGGGGTTTTGAACAAGAAATCAGACACCACAACCGTAACCTTAATCAGAGAGGAAACGAATGAAAAACAACTTACCAACTGAAATTACTTTACAATACTGACTTGAAGAGTGTCGAGAGAGGAACGTTTTGAGACTCAAATCGTCGAGATCGGAGTCCGATTGTCGACGATTCCTCATTCTCTCTTCCCTCTTGGTTCTCTTTCTTCTCCCTCCCTACGGGCCGCGGCACAGAACCGAAAAGAAAGGGGTTTTCTACCTTTCATTTTTTCATCTTTTATTTAATTAAATTTTTAATTTATTTTAATTAATAAAATAATATAATTAATATATATGTATAGTTATATAATATATTCAATTTTATATATCTTAAGCTTCAGCTTAACTTAACTCAATATAATTAATTTTTAAATTAAATGAGTAAATACTGTTGGCATATAATAATGTTTAATTCTTATTATAATTTTCAATAAAATTTTTTAAAAAATTTATATTATATTAATATAAGTTGAAAATACTTATATACGCTTAGCTCGTTAGGCTCGACTCGTTAAGGCTCGTTAAGCTCGTTGAGCCGGCTAGGCTCGACTCGTTTAACTCGTGGCTCGCGAGACAGCTCGGGTTGAAATTTTTTCAAGCTGGATTGTTAAGCTCAGCTCATTTAACTCGTTAGGCTCGATGAGCCGACTACTTCTAATTTGGCTCAATGAGCTGACTACTTCTAACTCGGCTCGGTTCGGCTGACTCGTTTGTCATCTCTGGGCTATTCTCTCCCTCTCGCTGACACTTTCCCTCCTCTCTTTTTCATTTTACTTATTCTAATTATTTTTAGTTTTATAATATACAGTTATTTATTTTATGAACTTTTAATCATTTGAAATTTTTTAGATTTTAGATAAAATTTTCCTTTATAATTTTGAATTATAAATAATAAATTTAAAAAATATGTTCTTCTATTTTTATGAAATTGAATAATTACCAAGTGATTGATTATTTTAATTTGTCAAACGCTTAATTATATAAAATTACTTTTGATATGTTAATTTATCACAATTGGACTTATTATTTTACCAGAAAAATACCAAAGTACCAACCCAGACACTTCGAGGAGAGTGCAGAGTTTGAGAACAGCCATTAATCAGCGGCTGGCCAAATGATGCTCGAGGATCAAACAAAGCACCATATCTGTTATCCACCATCTAAAAATATACGATACAGTACAGGCGGTTTACAAGTGCCCTTTTATAATCTGTTTGAAATGGTTTGATACAAATACGATACAGCACAGGCGGTTTACAATATCTCAACTAACAATGGATGAGTCCTTGGATTTCTCTGTGATGGCCTCCTCTGAGTTGCTTGTGTCTCCCACCTGCGACTGGCTCGTTGTTTGGGAATCCACACCAATTCCCAGGACTGCCAAAACAGACCTAAAAGAAGCTCATCCAAAAAAGTTGTATTATTGAACCAAATAATAAAATTTGAAGTTTTCATGCAATGGAAACTTAATATGATAGACCTTGGCAGTGATGATCGGACTTCTGGTTGGTTAGCATGAGCAGCCAAGGATGGTTTGAGCGCTGGGGTCTTGTTCAATGCATTTTCAAGCTGCATCGATGGTAGCTGAAATGATACCCCACAAAATGTAACGATATAATGAACTACTGAAAGGGAGCAAGATAATAATTACGCATTACTTTCAAATCCCAGACTGGTAGAGAGGGTGAAACTACAAACAATAAAATGAATATAAAAATTTGATATAAAAGAATATGCGGTTAAAGAAATCATGACCGAGGGGCAAACAAGAAAGCATGACTAAAAGGAAGGAAACCTGAAGCAGCACACTGAATGATCGAGGCTTTGTCAATTGAGCACATTTTAGAAACCCAACCCACAACTTTGGATATTTCCATATCTGCAACACGAAACAAAAGTAAAATTTAGCAGAAAACACTGTGCGGCCAGCTATCAATATTCAAGTTTGAGATTAAAACTCACCTGCTTGCTGACAAGCCGAGAGAGGATGTCCAAAATGAAATCTACCTAAAAGTAATGTGGCGAAATAATGCACAAATCAAGGGCCTTAAATGAACATACAAGTGAATAAAAAAATGGACTAGTGTTACAGCAAAAGAACCAAATAATGCATAAACTGCCAAGCTATGTGTGCGAGAGAGTCTTTACCAGAGGTGGAAAAGCACCTATCGCTTGTAATACTGTCCGCATGAATAATAGAGGAAGAGGAATCTGCTCAACCTACAAGAGTAGAAACAGTAAATGCTTCTGACATTTATATTTTTATTAGGGTGAAGGTTCCCATTTATACTAACCAATTGATTCAAAACTTTTGCAATAACTTGTTGGGTGAATATTTGGCGCTGCTCAAAGCAAGCATTGCATGCATCTGTGACCTGCGTAGGGTGTCAGATTACTCAGTTCACCATAGAGAGCCTACAACTGTTCAAAAATGGTTACAGAAAGATATTACCTTTTTTAAGGGAATACCATCTCTATCCGGGTCAATTCCATGAATAGCAATCAATACTTCAGCAGGACTTAGCGCAGGACCATTATGATTTGAACCCTGGCAAAATTTATGAAACAAAAGAAAGAGACCCAAATTAATAACTATTTTTCGCTCAAGCGGCCTAAATAATAGATATCTAACATTCATCAATAGAGACCCAAATTAATAAAATGATCATTCAATAAGGACAAAATGACAAACAGAACAAATACATTAAGATAAAAGTAGTGTGATAGAGGCCATATTCGAGGAGTAGACAAAGTTAAGCAATGCAGGTGAGAACAGATTAAAATGGATGTGTAATTAGTATCCCAAGAGACTTGTTGTAGGGGTAATTAAGACATTAAGTGGGAAGATAATTACTTACAAATCTTTTAGAGCTTTTAAGAGTCTTAAAGTGAGACTTAGTGTGTCTCGTCTGCGCTTTCATTTTTATGTTATTGTTATATGTTAGGTATCCCCTGCAATACAGCCACCAAAATCCACAATACAGGGGAATTTTAGAGCCCCCGTCTCTCTCCCTACGTTTTTCCCCCCTCTTTTCTCTCTCCTCCTGCCTATATCCACCCATAACATAGGTATCCCAGGCAATACAGCCACCAAGATCCACAATACAGAAGACATTTAGAGCCCCTGTCTCTCTCCTACATTTTTCTCCCCTCTTTCCTCTCTCCTACCTATTACACATTCTAATTGAAATATTGCCCCTCCCTTATTGAAAATAAAAGAAACGAACATTAAAAGAAACATAGTTATTCCGCCTCCTTGTTTTGCAGCTTCTAATGGTCTCTTTTCCTCTTAAAATAAGTGAACTTAATTGGTGGATCTCTATCAATACCCGCCGCCCAAACTTTTACTTTGTCCTCAAGGTGAAATTGAGGAAATTGAGCTGTGATGACGTCAAAAAACTTCCACTAACCTCCTCGATAGGTAGCCCTTTCCATTGAATAAGGACTTCGCCCCTAGCTCGAATGCCATCAGTACTTGGCCGCACGTTCAATGCATCTTCCGGTTCCAAGTGAAGCTCTAAATCCTCAGATAGAATAGAAGGCAAAGTTGTAGTCACTGCATTGTTACCTATTGCTCGGCACAACTGAGACACGTGGAACACATTATGGATATTGGAAGTCTCTGGTAAGTGCAATTTGTATGCTACTTGTCCCACCTTCGCAATCACTTGATAAAGCCATAAAAATGAGGTCGAAGCTTCTCATTCTTTTTCTTTGCTAGAAAACGTTGTCGATACGGCTGTAATTTTACAAACACCCAGTCGCCTTCATTAAAAGACACGTCACATCGCTTACCATCGGCAATCTCCTTCATACGAGCTTGGGCTTTCGATAGATGAATTTGTAACGCCGTGATAATGGCATCTCATTCCTATAAAAGGTCCTCTAGTGATTGAACCACGGAGTCACCCGTCCCCACTCGAATCAAAAGAAGGGGATTTCTACCGTAAACTGCTTTGAATGGGGACATCTGAATATCCGTATGAAAGGAAGTGTTGTACCAGAACTCGACCCAAGCTAGCCACTGAACCCATGACTTAGGTTTGTCTGATGCAAAACAACGTAAATACATCTCTAGAGAGTGATTCACCACCTCGGTCTGACCAGAAGCTATGTTGTAACACCGTGCCCTGCAACTTAAAAAGTTCTCTCCAGAAAATGCTTAAGAAAACCTTATCACGATCACTAATGATCGATCGTGGAAAACCATGTAAACGAACAATTTTCTTGATAAACACAATAGCCACCGATTGAGCAATAAAAAGATGTTTAATGGCAATAAAGTGGGCATACTTACTCAAGCGATCCACAACTACCAGAATGGCATTGAACCCCTCCGATCGGGGCAAGCCTTCAATGAAGTCCATTGAAATATCTTCCCAAATCGATGCTGGAATCGGTAGAGGCTGAAGAAGCCCTCCTGGAGATAAGGCTTGATATTTATTACGTTGGTAGACATCGCAAGCTGCTACAAACTGTTTAACACGGTTGCGTAACCCTTTCCAAGAGAACTTCGCAGCCACCCGTTGGTAGGTTTTAAACCCTCTCGCCGAATAACCCCCGCTACCAAACCATGAAATTCTTGAACATCGGTATCAAAGCGAAATGTGAGGCTAAAACCAGCCGTCCATTGTAATACAGCCGCCCGTTTTGCAGCTCATACCCTTTTGGGGCCTCAGTCTGCTGTTGTAGTTGAGAGAGGATAAGTGACAACTCTTTGTCAACCAATATCTCGTCATGAATCTCCTTCCAAGGCAAGAGTGTCGTGAATGACAAAGTGTCAAGTGTGGGTAGAGCAGGTCTACGTAATAATGCATCTGCCGCCTTATTCTCTAATCCTGCTCGGTATTGAATTACAAAGTCGTATCCCATGATCTTTGTTAGCCACTTTTGATGTTCCAAACTCACTAAACGTTGTTCCAACAAATACTTGAAACTTCGCTGATCCGTGCGGACGATAAAATGACGATCAAGCAGATACAGCCGCCACTTAATGATAGACAAAACTATTGCTCGTAATTCTCGCTCATACACCGATTCCAACTGAGCATGCGCTCATAATGTTTGGCTGAAAAAAGCAATTACCCGACCCCCTTGCATGAGAACTGCCCAAATGTCATTACCCGAAGCATCTGTCTCAACTACAAAAGTCTTGGTAAAATCCGGTAAAGCCACCAACGGCACCGAAGTCATAGCCGTTTTAAGTTGTCGGAAGGCGGCTTCTGCCTCATCCGACCAAAGAAAAGCATCTTTCTTAAGGAGAGTCGTGAGTGGGGCAGCCACCTTACCATAACCGGACACAAACCTTCGGTAATAACCAGTTAATCCCAAAAATCTCCTCAACTCTTTCCAATTGCGTGGTGTAGGCCAAGACAACATTGCCTCCACCTTAGATTTATCTACAGCAACCCTGTCAGCCGTAATGATATGTCCCAAATATTCCAACTGTGGTTGAGCAAAAAAGCACATGGAAGGATTAACATATTACGTATGCTCTTTCAAGATTGTAAGAACTATATGAAGGTGTTGTAGGGTGCCTCCTGAAGTCCATGCTGTATATTAGCATATCATCAAAGAAGACCAAGACAAAGCGCAGCAAAAAGGGATTAAAAAGCTGATTCATAAAAGCTTGGAATGTTGAAGGAGCATTAGTTAGCCCAAACGGCATCACCAAGAATTCATAATGGCCTGACCTTCATGTGTGCAAAAAGCCGTCTTTGAAAGATCCTCCGACCACACCCTTATCTGGTGTTACCTTGACTTTAAATCTAATTTGGAGAAAATAGCGACGCTCAACAATTCATCCAGCAGCTCATCAACCCGTGGTATTGGAAATTTATTTGGGATAGTGACTTTGTTCAAGGCTCGGTAATCTACACAAAAATGCGAACTTCTGTCTTTCTTCTTTCCTAAAATTACCGGGATTAAGAAAGGACTACTACTCGGTTGAATAATATATGCCGCTAGCATTTCCCCCACCAGTTTTTCGATTTCATCTTTTTGATGTGGGGGGTATCGATACGGTTTAACACACACTGGAGGTGTGCCATGGGCGAGCACAATCAGATGATCCAAGGCCCTTGGGGGTGGTAACCCTTGCGGCATGGTAAACAGCTCTGAAAAGGAGTTTAGAACAGCGATGATCTCTGGAGATGGTTAGGAGCAAGACTCTTTTGCTACCCCATGTAATTCCATAAGTAATCCTATGTCTCCTGGCTCAAAGTGTTTAACCAAAGAACGGAAAGAAATCAAAGATTTTCCCAAGCTAAGATCTCCTTGCAATAGAATTTGTTTGTCATTCACAGAGAATGTCATGGTAAGTGCTTCCCATTTAATCTTCATTTCCTCTTGAGCTTTCAACCATTTGAATCCCAAAATCACGTCTGCCCTGCCCAATTCCAGAGGAAGAAAATTCTCTACTATCACGAAATTCGGGAAAAACAATGGTAGAGCTCTACAAATACTTGCACTTCGAACCACCATACCCGTACCTGTCGTCACCTCGAATTGGCCATACTGCTCCAATGGAATCTGTAGTTGATCAATGACAGAATGAGAGATGAAGTTGTGAGTTGCCCTACTGTCGATAAGAACTACCACTTCTTGTCTAATTGAATTCAAAGACAATCGTGCGAATTCGGGTGCCTCTAGTTGTACCGCTTCCCCTTGCAAGTCCTCCTCTCGGAGCTCTTGCTCCTCTTGTAACCCATCTGCCTCTTGACAAACCAACACCAGGAGGTCTTTCAATTTGCAGCGATGACTTGGAGAAAACTTTTCATCGCATTTGTAACAGAGACCCTTTTCTCTCCTCAACAGTAACTCAGAGTCCAATAATCGACGAAACAATGACGCCGTGCGAAATGGTGGGTTAACAGAGGCTGGTTTGGCCATTGGCAATGGAGGCGATGATAATAACCGAGCTGGACTCGCTAAAATGCCTCGGGCCGTTGCGAAATGAGGGGCCGGTTGGGTTGTCAAACCCGGTTTGGGCGGTCCAACCCCCTCTCACACCTGGGTTGGGTCCCGTTTGTTAAAGCAGGGCGAACTTTTCTTCAACGCGCTGCGCAGTAGGCATTATCTGGCCGAGACCAGACGGACGCAATACCAGGAGCTCGGCGCAAATTTCCACTCACAAGCCGGTCATGAATTGCGCCTCCAACAAATGCTCTGGTAGATTCGAAAAATGGGAAGCAGCTCGCTCGAAGAGTTGCCTGTATTCTTGCACCAATTCAGTCTGTTTCAGCTGTAAGAATTGCTCCGACAGAGTTCCTTCCAGTGATGAGCGAAAACGCTCCAGCAATAGGAACCGGAAATCAACCTAGTTGCAGAACGAACCCATTGAAACCAGGCCAGTGCTTCTCCCTCCAAATGAACAGCAACCCAATGGAGCTTTTCCTGCTCTGATAACGGTTGTAGCACAAAGAAGCGCTCCACCCAGAAAATCCAACGGCCAACTTCATCCTGCAATTCAGGTGCTCCCCTTTCCACCAATCCTCTCTGTCTTTTGCCTGGGAAGTTTCTCCTTGACAACTCGACTGTCCCACAGGTTCGTCGCCGATCCGTTGTTTCCCTTTATCCCACTGCCTCAGTGGTGCTGAATGCACCGCATCGGCTAGCGAGTTTAATTTCGCCATACACAGAGCCATAGCCCTTTCTAACTCAGGCAGCCACACGATGCTCTCCTTGACGATAGCCATTTCCTGCCGCAATTCACCTTGAGTCATGGCCATCTGATCCTCGTCCACACCTTGTTTTCCCATACCTATGTGGCCCTGTTTCTTCCCTATCATTTCCCAGGAAATGCTCTGATACCAATGTTAGGTATCCCCCGCAATACAGCCACCAAGATCCACAATACATAGGAGTTTTAGAGCCCCTCTCTCTCTCCCTACGTTTCCCCCCTCCTGCCTATATCCACCCATGATAGAATTACAGAGTATAATCACCTCTTTATCCCCTATTACACATTCTAATTGAAATATTGCCCCTCCCTTATTGAAAATAAAAGAAAAGAACATTAGAAGAAATATAGTTATTCCGCCTCCTTGTTTTGTACTTTCTAATGGTCTCTTTTCCTCCTAGAATAAATGAACTTAATTGGTGGATCTCTATCACGAATGAGTGAACTTAATTAGTGGATCTTTATCATTATATTGTTTCTAATAGAATATTACAGCAATCAGTGATCACTATCAGTAAATAAATAGAATGGAATGAAATAGCCGCATCCACTATCGGGAAAAAAAAAAGAGACTAATCTTACCCTTATTCTATGGATCAAATTTATGGTTTATATTGGTGCAAATCCAATTCTCTCGATTTTAAATTTAAGAAGAGAAAAAATTCCTCATTAATAGCAAATTGTTCATCCATTAATTGGAGGAAATCCTAGTCAATAAGGACTACATTATACCCTTCTTTCTACAAGAGACTGAGTATTAGCTATCCAACTAATCTTCATAATTAAATATCGTTGTTGCATAGATAAATCTCATTGTGAAATAATTCACTCTTAAAGTCAACTAAGATGAATTATACAATTACCAATAGAAAAGAACAAGCTCTGGTATCAGATTGCTTTAATATTCAGTAAGAAAACACAATAGCGATAACAAAGAGACAATAAGGCAGACTTTCATGCCAACTCCCCTTTATAAATCTCTCTTCTAGAAAATAATAATGTAATAACTCTTGAGCACATTTTTCTTTCCCTCTAATACTCTAAAACTATAAGGAGATATAACTAATTATCTACCCCCTTCCCCAACTCTCTTAGAATATTTCTAATTACACATCCATTTTAATCCTTTCTAAAATTGTCTTCTTCTAGAATATGGGGTCTATCATGGTAAATCAGTCAGGTTGATAAAGTGTCTATTCTATGTGAATGTTTTGTATTTGCAACCAGACATTTTCACAATGTATGGCCTGATCATACAAATCTATCACTAGTTTGCAACTTTGCAATTAAAAAAAATGTTAATCTCGAAATAAAATAAGCATATTCTACGGCCTCTGTCATTGCAGGAAAAACATTAAAAAAATGCCTCTAAAATCAATTCAAGCGGTTTAAAATTTAGAATTCAATTTACAGCTAAGTCACTGACAAAAGCTATGAGGGTCGTCAATCATATTTCTATCTACAAATATAATGAAAGTAGTGTCATGAAAAATCTTAAAAATCTTATATTTGTCATTGTGGAGATTTATACGACAATATCATTTCAATAAAATATTTGTACCTAAGTGAAAATAGTTGAAGAAGATACCTGAAGTACTCGAGTAAGTGCCGTTTGGAAATTATTCCCAGCAAGATTCACAATTTGAGGGAAAAGCATCATAACCTAAAAACGAGCTAATAGTTAATAACAGAAATTATCACCATGCCTTGGTGTATAATCTTCAGAAATAACCATCAAACATCCACACTAATTATTGAATATTGGGACAGGATCTGCACTACTTCGAAGTCCAAACCAGAGAACCAAACATTTTACAACTACCACATTTATAAAATCAAACAATAGCTATCACATTCAAATATTAGTAACATAGCAAATGATTCTAAACAGCAAAAATGCATCAAGAACGTTCTGACAAATATAGATGTTTTCAACATGTGGCATGTATGACTGGAGTTTGTCCATGCTCACGAGCATGCACATGAGTCTGTGCAACCATGTATGGGTGGAGAGAGAGAGAGAGTGAGAGGTAACCTCATCTTTGGGTAGAAATGGTAATACTGGAATGATAATGTCCACATCCTATCCATCCATAGAAAAGCAAATATTAAGCTAAAGAACTTCAAATTAGCAGCTTCACCTAAAAGAAACTAAACACACCTTTAATTTTGAACTATACAACTTCCTCAGGGTAGATACTAATTCATGCGATGGTATTGTTCCATCAGTCAGTGTATGCAAAACCTGACAATATTAAAACCATGAAGAAAATTCCAACTAAACACTGCAATTGTTCTTGCAGAATTTTATAAATAGCCCTTCTTGGAGGAAGGAGAGGACCTGTATTAAAAGGTCCTTGCTTCCAGTGGGAGGATCCGCAATAATTTCAAGAAGATCTGATGACAAACCCATAGTCCGCACCAGTATTGGAATATGGTGATGAATTGTCTGCAGAATACAACAATAAAAAAATAACCTCATGGACAGAGCAGCAAACTCTATTAAGATGAAAAAGATAACAGATGAAGTCGCAGTTTGAGTAGTAAAACCTCTTTTACAGTGGCTGATGTACATTTATATAAAACAAATATTTGACGAAAAAGAGAGTGCTTCTGTCAACAAAATTGTGCAAGCAAAATGTTAGTTGATATAAAAAGTATAACCCGATTATAAGAAGTGTAAAGGAAAATGAAATACTAGTCAAGCCACATGCCTTTGTACACAGTGCAAAGAAAAGGGACATCCGTCGCTGAGCCTCTGAGATTGGAAGAGGTGAGACAGTAGGAGAGAGAGATAATTGATGAGCATCAGAAGATATATCTTTAATTTGAGAACAAGTTGACGGAGGTTCATTTGAAGGTTTTCCCAGATCCGAATCCTTCCAAAATTATGACCCAAAAGGCTTTTCATATAGCAGGTGAGGAAATAATAGGGGAATTGGTAAAACTCGGAGCAAAAAAAAAAAAAAAGAAAGTAAACAAAATACAGAGAAAGATGAAAGACTGTACCTTCAGTGACCCAGGAAGTGATTTTTCAGAATCAGCTACCTCTATTGTGTTGTTAAAAGTGACAGATAGTACCATTTCTTCAGAGAATTTCTCTATTTTTTGAGCAATGGAAGTTAGAGGATAAAGCTTGTTCGCTACCTATAAAAGAAAGACATTCAAAATTGCATTGAAAATTATTCTAGGCAAACACAGCCGAAATATCAATTGTGGATAAATTACCAGACGTATTGCCTTCATGCGAACTTCCTCAGAGTGATGTACTGCACTCTATCCAAGTTATAAAGAGAGTCAGAATCAAATTAAGGAAGGAACAGAAAATATTCCACAATCAACTTTTTTCAAAACCCCCAATCAAGTTGTTAAATTTTTACTCTTTCGTCGTATGTTTTCAACTATCTAAAACATAATAAAAGAATGTAAAATAAGGCAAAGAAAAGAGAAACATTTCTGCATGAGAAGACAACAAAAATTAGCAGAGTTTAATATATATCTTCAAAACTACTTCATTAACTTTGAAACTATATTAAAACATACATTTAATAGAAGAAAGAGAAAGAATGTCAGACAAATATTTCAAGTTTTTGTATCCTTGAAAGCATACAAGCCGAATATCCAAACTTTCAATGACTCCAAGGCTTCGTTTGGAATTGCTTTTGGAAGGCTAAAAATGTTTATTTCATATTTTCAACCATCATGTTTGGTAACTAAAAATAAAAGTGTTTTCTTTTTTAAGTTACAGTAATTTTGACAAGTTGAAAATTGTTAATTTTTAAAAGTTACAGCAATTTCAACAAGTTGAAAATAAATTTATTTTCTATTTTCATCTTTTAAATTTTAAATAATGACATTTAATCACTTATTTTCGTCCATAATTTTGTCATTTCTCTCTTTCAACTCTAATGGACTTTTATGTAATTTACTAATAGAATATCATAATTTGTCAAACAATTAAATTGATAAATCACTTTTAAGAAGTTAATTTACCAAACATTTACTATTTTTTCTTTCAAAACTGATTATTTTAAAAACATAACTACCAGTTATTATTAAAAAAATTATAGCAATAGCAAACTAGGCTTAACTCTGTTTAGTTCCATGATTCTATTAACCATACTTTCACAACTCGATAGCATAAATTAAATTACTAGAGCAGACTAAATAACCTAAAATAATTTAGATTCATCAACTGTCGTAAAGTAAATCTATTGGTAGCTAAAAGATTCAAGAGAGTTATAGTAAGTGAAAGTTCAAAACAAAATACCTTCAAGGCAATTTTCAAGCAGACATCTCGAATAGAAGGCCTCGACAAAATCAAGTTCCATACAGCACTAAGACCTTGAGTCACTCGATCACCATTTTGGAACTCTTTATCCACAACCTCATCATTTCCAGGAGAGCACATAGACTCCAATAAATCTAAGATCGCCTTCGGTAGATACGGCGCATCACCAAGTAATCTACTCAATGATTTGTCTGAAGGGGGAAGCGAATCTCTTAGTGCTTCTGCCTGCAGAAAAATTAAATCCCTAAGTCCCAGCCAAGGACAGTTACATATAAACTACTTGGAGGAACTAATTACATACAACAGTGAGAAAGAATGTTTCATATACTGAAGCAGCAGTTGTTGAAGAGAAAAAATCATTTTCCACTTCTGCCACCCCAAACAACCTGTAGAGGACTCGCAAAGTCAGCTCGTGTCCCTGAAGGTGGAAAAGAGTAAAGTAATATCAACAAACATGGATATAGAACAAACATAAGGGCGTAAGAGCACTAATCATAGCAAGAGTGATAGAGTACGGATTGACTTGGGCTACTGGTACATACAATTAAGATCAATCTATGTTATTGACACAAAACTATGCAGAACAAAATAAAACGGTCTTGTTTGACTTTTCTATTTACTGTATATTCAGTTCTAGTCAGACCTGATTCTGATTTATAATCTTTGAAGTCAAAATAAGCTCAAGCTTATAAGACTACAAGTGCATTCAAGGGTCACAAACGCAAATTTTGTACTATGCTCATCGTACAAAAAATAAAATAAATTCATAAATAATTATAGATGCACTTCCAGGCATGCCCCATCATGTAGTAGCACCACTGGTTATCTATCTAACTTCAGTAGGCATTTCAAGCCGGAAAATTGCACCTTACTTCATATACTACTAATCAAATAAGCAATAAAAAGCATGCAGAAGTTTGACAATCATAAATCCGTTTGCCTATACACTCACCTCATGAGTTATATGATCAGCTAAGATATGTCTCTGTAGCACTTTCCATGGTTCTAGCTCCAGGGGATACTGCTCCATTAAAAAGTATAAGAGAATAAAAAACTTCAACCCCAAATCCAGCATAAAAAATTCAAGAAATGACAGAAAATAATCAGATGACAGCATCAATCACAGATAACAGGGGTTTTCGTGAATCGACAAGTTGAATTTTAGCACAGCCAAAATAGTTGACAAATAAAAACCTTGCGCAATTTATTTTAAGCATCAAGTCAAGAATATTTCAGTAAATGAATTACAAACAAACATATTAGAATATATATTGTAACCTCCACTCCCAGATATGCAAGTACGGAAGAGCGAACTTCTAAACCTCCAGCGACAACTATCTGCTTATATGCATCAACAATTCGTATGAAAGCCAATCTTTGCAGATGGTCCTTTTGCTCGTCAGCAAGAACAATAACAGGCGCTGACATCTTGGGCAGAATAAGCTGAGCTGGCATAGAAGTTGCAGCAGAAGGGGCAGATATGATGAGATCTGAAACAGATGCTCCAGGACTAAATTCTTCAGACCTTTGTGCCGAAATTGACAAGGGCATAATCAGTGATGATCCCTGACCTAGTCTTAAATCGTTCTCCAGATTCCCATCTTCAGAATTGTTGGAAGTCAGTGACATACCAGGAATTTCTGACAATCTATCATTATGCACAGGAGAAACCAGGCCAGGTATCTCACTCTCTAAATTTCCCATATCAAGGATATCAAATGAAATGCCGGCACGCACGTTGTCAGATTTGGATTTTGAAATGTCAGAAGTAGGATCAGATTCTGAAAGACTAGCAGCCAAATGACAAGGCCGTTCTGCATTTTCAGATACATGGTTCAATTCTGAAGAAACAACAGAATGGTCTACTGCAGCAAGAACAATGTCTTTCTTTCCTTCAGTTTTCTAGAGTAAAAGTAAGGTTTATTATCCCATTAGCCAAACAGTAAATTTGAATTGAAACAATGGTTAGGTCCACCACGAATAGAAGAAAGTAAAACATTGACAAGAGATAGTTGGAATAAAATTAATGCTGAGAATCAATATATCACGAAATCATCATACCATGTCGAAAGACATTGATGGAGCAGCATCTAGCATTGACGCAATAGCTGGGAAGGAACTAGACAATGAGAGCACATCAGCTACAAATGATGATGGATATTTGACGTGAGCATCACTGCCAACAACGTTCATGTTCTGCAATAATTCTCCATCTCCTTCATCAGGTCGACTCGGAGGCAAGTAGCACATATTTGCAATCACTACTTCGGCAAGCAAATCTGCAGAGATACTAGCAATAAGAATTTGTAACGATCCAATAGCTTTTTCTCCTTGGCCAACCAAGGCACCAAACATAGCAACAAGTTGCTGCACTGGTCCACTAATATCACTATCACTCCTCGAAGAAGTAGGTCCAATCAAAGGTTTGTTATCCTGCAATAGATAAATATTCTTGTCTGACTCGATGTTTGATTCCTCTGAAACACTAGGCGTTGGTCTCATACGTTTCCTATACTCATCTACTAACTCATCCGGATCCTTCAAGCTTTCTTCTCCAGGTCTCTTTCTCCCTATTTTGCTTCGGCCAACATCACATTCTTTGATAATGAGCTTTTCATCCTGTGAAGCATTTTTTAACTGTCATCAAGAATATCCATACATCTTTGACCATAATGCTTTCACAAGGCTAAGTTGTCAACCATCAAAATCTGACAACAAATAATAGAATAAAATAGAAAGGACGGTGAAAAGAACCTTAGGAACTGCCACACCATCTTGCCCCTCACCATTTCCATTGATCTTGCAAACTTCAGCCAGTCCTACAGTATTCATCTCTCTCAAGGCAACATTTAAACGACTGTGCCACTGAAAAACAAAAACATCTTAATCAACATATGCCAAACTAGAATGTGAATATTACTGCCATTAGTCCAACAAAAATAATAGATGCTATGTTCTTATTACGTTTCAAAATGTTATAATGAAAATTTTTGAAAGTGGATGGTTGATTAGTCATATTGCACCTACATTTGAGATCAGAATATAGTAAGTGACCATGAATTATAATGAAGGAAAATGACAGGGTTCAAGTTTTAGATGCATTCTGAAGAGAACAAGGACTGAAAGTTTGCAAGTCAAAATAAAGGTGTTATGTATGATGAATGAGGAAAGAAAAGAGTTGAGAAGAAAAATGGATAGAAAAGGACAACTAAATTACTGAGAGATCATTACATAAACAATTTTAAGACGTGGTAGATCTTTCAAGTATAGAAGAAATACCGGAGTAGCACTAGAATGTGTGCATTTCAAGCATCTAAAAAAAGCATTTTTTAAGGCATGATTCACTCCAAGAGCATGTGCTCCATTATGGGCAGTAACTGAAGGATCCATATCGAGTAACACTGGCAAAATACGTCCATAGAATGCAGGCCTTTTTTCCGCAATTTCTGAAAGGCTGATAGTAAAAACAGAAGGTAGAAATTAAGAATCATTTAAGAATCCAAAAGACCAGAAGTTTTTGAATATCTTTTCATTTATTAAATATTCAGACATTTGATCATCCAAAAACTAGTAACCCAATTTTCATCGATTTAAGAAATTTAAGAGGATTGTCTCTCAAGAATGAATAATGTCATAAATCACTCTTTCACATTATGCCATAAATAAAGATGGGTAATTAAAATGAAGATTTACATACCACTTAATAAGCTTAATAACTTAAATATCTATATATTTATGAACCAATATAAAACTTACAGAAAGATTAGAAAGATTTTCTCTAAACAATGGGATATAACATAAATCACTGGATATCCACAAATAAAGATCATCAATGGAAGTGCAAAATAGTATACCTCTTAATAAGCACAATAATCAATGAGTTATTGGCTATTTGCACTGCTGGTAATCTGAGCTGATCGAGCAGTAAGCCCAAACTTTGGCTGGCCTCAATTGAGAGGTCCCCAATATTGAGTAGAGGATGACCCCCACGAAGCCATGATATATTAAATTCCGCAAAACTTCCTACAGGGTCAATAAATAAGCTGCTAAGGAAAATAAAAGCAGTTCAAAGCCATTCACTGTTATTTCAAATTATTACACCCTTGCCTTTCATGCCTTCTGAACCTAAAGCGCAAAGTCAGGTAGAACTACCTTCACGAGGTGGCGGCTCTGACAAACCATTAGGATCAGGAGTATAAAGAAGAATGATTGCCACAACAAACTTCAAGGCTAGCAACCTCATACCTCCATCTCCCTGCATGAAAACACATTTATACTGTGGACAAGACAACAAAACAGATCATGTGTATTCGCGTGACAATTGTTTCTTGCCTGAAAAGCTATTGCATACATTTTCTCCTTGAACTTTAACATGCACTCCCATAAAGACTGAAGTGAACTGTCCAACTCACAAGAATACAGACCCTAAAACATTTTCGGAATAGATCAGGGCTCATTTAAAAACTTCCTTGAGATAATAAAAAATTCATGAGAGTTCTCCATTCCAAGAAACATTACACAAAATAATTATGCAATTTTTTTTCCCAAAAGCTCGCAGCTCTCACAATGACAATGTCAAAATAAAATAAAATATCAAACTGCACTCAAGTCTTTCAAATTATAAGCCAAACTCAGCAACATATATAAATTGAAATTCATAACAGAAAATTCTACAGAACTACAGGAACAATATTGGATTTATATAGCTCACCTCAATTGCAGTTCTTTCAAGACTGTATCGAAATAAATAGATTCCACACATGATGGCTTGACGAGCAACAGCTGGTGTTCCATCGCTTGTGACGGATATCAATATGGGCACAATTTGAGGTAGCAAGTCACGGTGCTTCAGTCCTATTTCACCGATAATCCTACATTACAGAAAAATGCAACTACATGAACTTTCCAGAAGATTCAACGCCGAAAAACACATTTAATCAATAACAAAGCTTATACGCAACATTTTCAGCCACAACGTGTCCGATTAGTTATAAAGCCAATCTATTATGAAGAGGGGGGAGAGAGAGAGAGAGAGGGATAGAACATCTTCCAGTTCTACTTCGACAGGCAGGGGAAGAAAGCAACTGGGACTAGATAATCATACTCAGTGACGAGCTTGCGGATAGGACTGAAGCGGTCAGATTGAAGCTCGAAAACACGAGGTAGGAACTCGGAGAGCAAAACTAGGTCTTGTGGAAGTAAATTGTCCTTTAATTGATGCAAGTGCTCCAACCTTGAGGGCAAATCAGCGGCAATCTTGACCGACTTTATGCAAGTCGCGAGCCTTTCCCTTGAATTCATCGTCTTCATCATCCCGACCATAGGAGAACGAATCAAATGAAGAATTAGTATCTAGAACCTCGAAATCGAGTGTTCCAGGGACAGAAACAAAGTGGGAGAGTAGAGATACTCCAAGGAAAGAATGCTTGTCTCGCTCGGATTGCAATGGCAAAACAGTGCATAGGTGGTGTTAATAATACATGTACGGTCTTATTTCCATGTAAAATTCTATTGGTATAATTAATATAATAAATGTTAAAGTGTAATTTGGCCTCCAAATTATGGCGAAAATGATAATTTTCACCGTAAACTTCGATAATGGCTAAAAACAATCATAATGTATGGATAATGGGCAATTCACCCCTACCGTGCCATTTTCCGTTAAAATTGCATGTTTTCGTCACGTACCTTATTTTACTACCTGATATGCCCCTGCACTACGTCTGTCAGCTTCTATTTTCCTCCTCACTCCTTCCATTTTCGGCGATCGATTTTTTCCATAGTCGCAGCGTTTTCCACAGGGATTTGAAGCCCAAAAATCTCTTTCTCGACGAAGATGGAAATCTCAAAGTTACCGATTTTAGAATCAATGCCTTCTCCGAGCACTTACTGAACGGATTACTCCACACAAGCTACGGAACTCCAGCATATGTGATGTGTCATCGAGGCCCAAATCTAGATCACGACCCAAGGCCCATGAATTATTTGATATTTTGTAACGTCCTGGGTTTTCTGAACCCGGTTCGCTACACAGAATACTGAACTGAACCATGACATTTTGGGTAAATTTTAAAACTTCATTCAACGGTAAAAAATTGACTTTGAAATAACGTCAAAACTTGCAGCGGAAAAACATTTATATAAAACAACATTTATTAATTAATTAAAATATTAAAGACTGTTGGTTGAAAAGAAAACAAAAGAAAACAGACACCTCTGCCGCTAAATAGTTCCAGCGATAGACATAAAATAAAAGACACCCACCGCCAAACAGTACCAGCGGCGAAAGCAGAAACAAGACCTCTACCGCTAAACCGAGTCAGCCGAAGCGACATGTTGACTTCTTGTGTCCACCGCTCACGTCCACCGCTCACGTCCACAGCTCACATTTGCCGAACTATACGTCGACAACTCACATCTATCGCTCACGTCCACCGCTCAACAGTAACATTCGACTCCTTCATCCAACATCTACCGGTAGTGTAACGACCCCGATGGGATCGCCACGTAAACATGACAATCGCAATCATTTACTTCTTAATTTCTACACCCTGTTCATTATCAGTATTTCTTTTTTTTTTCTTTTTAAAACTTAGAACTTGAACTTGACTCCTTCATGTTTCTAATAACTCATTCATCGACAGGATCAATCGATTAAGCTCGATTGTCAGTTCCAAAACATAATCAGATAAGGAAGGAAATGCCCTCAAATAACTTAACATGATTCTACTCGGGTTTGCATGGATTTGCATGCATCGGCTGGCAGGGTGTGCCCCATCCGATTTGTCACGTGTACTCTGCGTGACTCACTTATCATCGCCTAATAGAAGATATCTTCCGGTGGGCACGTGTGTTTCACATGTTCAATTAAAACATCGCCCAGTAGTGGACATCCACCGGTGAACACGAGTCCAACACGTGACTCTCTAAATTTCACTAAATAAGAAACATCATCTGGTGAGCACGTGCATCGCACATGACTTATTAAATCACTCTCGGTCACTAAACGACAACATCGTCTACATCATCCGGTGAATAACTACACTTCCTCCACCGGTCACTAGATGGCAAAATAGCATTTTTCATCTTCCGGCGAAGAAATACTCTACATCATCCGGTCACTAAATGACAAACATCGTCTACATCATCCGGTGACTAACTACACTTCCTCCACCGGTCACTAGATGACAAAATAGCATTTTTCATCTTCCGGCGAAGAAATACTACATCATCCGGTCACTAAACGACAAAACTAAACTCACATCTTCCGATAACTTTAACACTCTACGTCTGCCAATCGCTAGACGACAAAATAGCATTTTCATCATCCGATGGCTTAGACACTCTACATCTGCCGATGACGTCAGCCGGATGAATGCCTCATCCAGCTTCTATCTTACAGCAATAAAACACTATAATCATCAAACAACCTCATCCAACAGAAAATACTACAACTCACTCAAATCTTAACTTGGAAATTATAAACCCTATTGAGTAAAAACCATATCCCATACAAGATACACTTAGCGGAAGACTTAAGCAAAACAGACCATTCAATAATCCTTAAAATCGTTAACAGACTCTGAAGTTAAACCATTCAAAATCCAAATCTCATTGTTATAAGAAAACTCTATTCTACCTAGTCATCTGTTTATCATAAACTTCTCTGACTTACTATGGGTATAACCAGGGAACTTGATCGCCTGTCCAGCCTTCACTGTCACACTGAGCATCCTCCAGCAACCAAGCTTAGATATCTTCAATGACCTTAAGTTCCTCACCTGAAAACTCGTCACCTACATCATAAGGTTTAAACTATAAGTCTAATGCTTAGTAAGGAATGCAACATTAACATGGATGCATGAATGCATAATTTGGAAAAATCACATGCTCATAAGTCTTTTCCTGTTCTTGTCTTTGCTCGTACTCATCATTCATAGTCATAGATCATATTCATCATTCATAATCATTGATCATATTCATCATTTATAATCATTGTTCATATTCATCATTCATAGTCATTGTTCATATTCTTTGTTTAGGTTTTGTGGATCAAGAGAGGATTTGTGCCGGTAAAGGGGGTTCGACAGTGAGTTTGATCTTGTTCCCTACTGCGGGTCGTATTCATATGTCCTTCTTTGGACTGTGACATATGCCGAACCGCCCCCAACCCTCACTTAATCCACGTTGCATAAATCTTATACATATACATATCTTATTCATGGAAAACATGCGTTAAAACATTTTCTTATGCTTGAGAAAACATTCATGATACATGAACATGAGAGCTTTTAACTCATCAAACTATGACAAGGATCAAACCAGAGCAGACAACTTCACATTCACTAACAGGTCATCACATGGTATAACTCGCAACATACATAAATCCTTCAAGTGCAAACAAACTCATAATCATAAGGTAAACGTTAGACATTTCATCCTAGTACTCCCATGATGTAGGGCTCTATTAGCCGGAAACCTTAATACATTCACTTACCTGGTCTCCTTAGCACTTGAGCTCCTTTCTCTTCAAACTTCTTCACCTAAACATTTACATTGCAGTAGTTAAAACAAAATCCTAATAGTTCTAATCTCGAGTTATCCTAAGATCTAATAGCTAAGAGTCCTTCTCGAGTTCTTAGTTTAATACTCAATGTAACCCGAAATCCCAAAATCAAAACAGACGGATTCGATAATGATAATTCAGGGTTGGTTGTTTTAAATGTCCAGAATCGATTCGGAATGACATTACCAATCTCGGGTTTCAAAATGTTCTTATCAATACTCGGCCATTGAAGAATCCAAAACTTCAATACAGAGCAGAAAACAGAGCTAATATACTAACAGATAGCCACATTGTCTAATGCATACCTCAGGCGCAGAGTAGTCGAGTGGTGGCGGAGTAAACCGGCCGTCGAGGAGAGTTTGCTGATAGCAGAGAGTAAGGACTTGTGAGAGAAGAAATCGCCGGAAAGGGTGGTGTCGGCTACAGTGGTTTAAATGAGGTTTGAATCCTTTCCTTTTTCTTTAAATACTGGCCCTAATCCTCCAATATCACAACTTTGCCACTCAACCTAGTTTAGATCCACATGTAATTAATTAAGCTTGGCATAAATCCTAAACTACGAAGATTAAATATTTATGACCGTTAATACAGTTAAGAAAATCACATGGCCGTTGACTCGGGTGTTACAGGTAGACTACATCCACCGATAGATAATAACACCCGACATTCACCGATAGACTACATCTACTGGTAAACAGTAACACTTAACATCCACCGATCACAAGACGACAAAACCTAATACTCACTTCTACACTCACATCCACCGGTCACAAAACGACAAAACTTAATACTTACATCCACCGGTCACAAAATGACAAAACCTAATACTCACATCCACCGGTGGACTACATCTGCCGATAGATAATAATACTCAACGTCCACCGGTGGACTACATCCACCGATCGACAATAAGTCCATAACTTTCTAAAAAATACCCAACAAAGCAATTACCTCTAAACCAAATCATGTTTTTCATACTCAGAACAAGAAAACCATAAAGTTATTAAAAACATCAAAACTACTAATGTTATTAAAACCCTCTGCACACTTCCACAAAACACTTAACCACTGAAACTTCATATATAGACAACAGTTAAACCGCCTCATCAGAACACCAAACCGTGGCATTGAAGTGCTCCCCCAACCAGCCTAGTCCTCAACATGCTCAGAGAACACACCTTCTGAGGCTTCTTCACCTATATCACAAAACTCATCTATTAGCCTAATGCTAAGTAAGTAAAGCAACAATGAAATGATATGCTGAAACATAAATCTTAGACATGCAGTTTTTACTTTCACATCTCTGTTGCATTCACGTTCTTTCACTGATCTGATCCCTCGGTTCCATTGAGAGTTGGATCATTTTTTCCAAAGTTATACATCCTCTTCATAAATTAAGGGGCGGATTAGTTCCCTTAACAGCTGATCTGATCCTAAATTTTCATTGGGAGTTTGATCATTTTTTCCAAAGTCATACATCCTCTTCATAAATTAAGGGGCGGATTAGTTCCCTTAACAGCTGATCTATTACATTATGTTCATACCTTGCCATGTCATTACATGTAAATTCATTTTCGTGTTCTTTCCAAAACATGATACATGACATACAGAAAACATTTAAACAAGCATAAACCTAATGTTTTGTGATGTAGACCCGAAGGCACACACATACTCTACTTACCTGACTTCTTGGGAAAAGTTGGGTTGCAAGCTATCTCGGGATTTTGCTCACCTAAAATCATAAACAGAGCGTTAATTCAATCTTCACTATAACTCATTCTAAACCATTCAGAAACCTAAGGAAGCTAACTAGGAACTCTATTAATCGTGCATTCTCGGTTTATCACCCAAACCCGAACCTACTCTCATTCACAGCATTCCCAAAACACACATTGTACTCTCTCTACTATCTAGCCACTAATACTCAAGAAAACTCACCTAGGTTGAGGAATGGAAATCGGAGAGGAAATCGCCTGGAGAGCTCTGCTGAGCTTGAGCTGAATACCGAAAGAGGAAGTATAGAAAATAGTGGCGGCTATAGTGCATTAATCGCAAAACCTCTTTCCTTAAATAGGTTATCACTATAAATCTCTATTTACCCTTATGCCCTTGCTTAGTCTCTCATTAACCTAATCAGTAATTCTCCCAATTTCATCCATAAAATGTACACTATTAGTTGACAAAGTAAAATCGATTCAATGGAACTGGGTGTTACAATCTACCCTCTTTAAAAGAATTTTGTCCTCAAAATTCAGTACCTGAATAACTCTGGATATTGGTCCATCATGTTCTGTTGGAGCTCCCAAGTTGTCTCCTCTATGCTCTGGTTATGCCATAAAACTTTCACCAGTGGGACTTATTTGTTGCGCAACACTTTCACAGCATAGTCAAGGATCTTTACTGGTTTCTCCTCATAAGCAAGAGTAGGATGAATTTCAATGTTCTGCTGTTCCACAACCCGAGTTGGATCCCGTATACACTTCTTCAATATGGAAACATGGAACACATTATGGATTCCTTCCATAGAGGTTGGTAACTGTAACTAGTAAGCTGTCTTCCCAATCCTCTTCAAGGCGGTGAATGGTCCAATATATCTGGGGTTCAACTTGCCTCTCTTTCCAAATCTCACAACTCCCTTGAGTGGTGATACCTTAAGAAAAACTTCATCACCAACTTCAAATTCTAATTCTCTACGTCTCTTATCGGCATAGCTTTTCTGTCGGCTTTGAGCTGTTAAGATTCTCTGTCGGATGAGAGCAATCTTCTCCACTGTTTGCTGCACAACATCAGAACCAATCAAATGTGCTTCCCTAACTTCGTCCCAATACAAAGGAGATCTGCATTTTTGTTCATACAACGCTTCATACGGTGCCCTACCTATGTTTGTCTAAAAACTGTTGTTATAAGAGAATTCCACCAACGATAAATACTTATTCCAAGATCCTTGAAAATCTAAAATGCATGCACGAAGCATATCCTCCAACGTTTGGATAGTCCTTTCAGATGTCCATCTGTTTGAGGGTGA
>CM039502.1:56001145-56258244 GCA_022432975.1 Begonia masoniana
GTTAAAATGTTTCTAGCAGAGCATGTTACAATGTTACCACAGCTAAGTACTGTGATGATGAACGTCGATCCAATTACGTTTTTAACTTCAAGGTAAAAATTTGATTTCAATGGCATTAAATAAAGGAAAGTTACACCTGGAAAGGGGGATAATATCAGAAATCGCCCACCATTAATTGAGTCAAATTGTCTCTCGCCCTTTTCAGAACGTCCACGTTTATAGAACACCTAATGAGGTAAAGTAAAATTTATCATGAGATTGTTTTTTATTTCTCCAATTCCAACTGAAGAATGCAACATAACAAGGGGGACAAAACAAGATCATACATAGAGAGAAATACGGCAAAGATAAGATGAAAAGAATAAGAAGGACAGAAAACGACTAGAATATATTATGGGGATGAAGTTGAATTTCTTTCCCGAATTGAGCTCAAACAAACAAAACACGGACAGCCAAAGAAACTTCATAAAACAAGTTAATTACTTATTGAAAAAAATCATAAACAGAGTCTATGCAATATTGCAATATAAAAAGATGGGCTAAAAATTAACACAAGCTAGAGAGCCACAAAAAAAAAAAAAAACCCTATGATGTGAATACAACACAGAGGCGGGAGACTTAAATCCTAAATGACTTTCTTTTCGAATTTAAAAAAACACCACCAAAACGTAGACAAAGGAAGAATGCAACAGCAGAGGATAGAGCCAGGAAAGACAAAAAAAAAAACAAAACAAAGTTAGTTTAGTTACTCCAATGGGTTCCACACCACACAATTGATTTATTGTGTGATATTTTTATGATATTTTATTGGATGGTCTCAAATAATTTATTTATTAATACATTTAATTTTATATACTTTTAATTAACATAACTAATTTTTAAATTTAATGAGTAAATATGGTTGACATAATTATTAATACTTATTATAATTTTTTCATGAAATTTTTTAAAAAACTTATATTAACATAAGTTGGAAATATTTATATACGTTCGGCTCGTTAGGCTCGGTTTGTTAAGGCTCGTTAGTGTAACGCCCCTAGTACTGTACCCGTATTTTCCGTACCATATATATATATATATTTTTTATTTTAACCTAATATCTTTAATTAAACACTGGGCGGAACCTAAACCGAAATCGAAACCAAAATCGAAATCGGAATTAAAATCTAAGTTTAAAACCATTTAAAACAACTTAAAACGAATTAAATAAAACCATTATTTAAAACTAATTTTTTTTATTAAAATAAAAGGGGAGGGCAGAATTGACATTCTGCTCGAGGAAAGGAGGCCGCGCCCAGTCGCTGCAGCATGCAGCGACTGGTCGCTGCATGCACTGCATGCTGCAGCGATCGATCTCTGCAGCAATGCAGAGATCGATCGCTGCATATGTTAGCAAGCAGCGATCGATCTCTGCATTGCTGCAGAGATCGATCGCTGCATATGCTAGCAAGCCAGCGATCGATCTCTGCATTGCTGCAGAGATCGATCGCTGCATATGCTAGCAAGCCAGCGATCGATCTCTGCATTGCTGCAGAGATCGATCGCTGCACTCTATGCAGCGACCACCACGCGATCCCGTCTGTTTTCTCTTCTGTTTTCTCTTCTTCTCTGTTTCCTTTATTTTCACAAGTTCTCTCTGGATTCCAGAGAGCAAACCAACACAATTCAACCTAACACAATTCAACCTACTCCTAACAAAGTATCAGTTTATAACGTATTTTAAACTCAATCAACCCACAGCGGACTTTGCGAAATCCAACTGCATGGATAGCTCTAAAAATCGAGCTTATCCGTATCCAACCTACAACATTTCCAAAACATTTCCATAACGTTTAAATACTGTTTTATAAACAATTTACCCAAAACATTCAAATGTAAACCTATCAACTACCAGAACCAAACATCCTATAACATCTACACAATTATCCAGCCAAAACATTCCAAAATCTATACAGTCATTAATCAAAATCATCCCAAACCCTCAAAACTATACGTACTATCCCCACGGGTCAGATGAGCCTCGACTGCGCCAACACACCACCGCAGCCATCCTCCGTCAATTGGACTCAAGCCTCAGAAGGAGGAATCACATCCTCACCTGGTTCCTCGATATCTAGATCACCTACACCATACAATATACTATGAGATGAAATCCCAGTAAGCTCTACGTAAATGCAATGCATGCTGTGCGTATCGATAAACCATACTTTATTTTATCTTACTATGCAATGCTCAATAGGTGTCACCGAGATCCTATCCCTCTAACCAAAGAGAGCTCATCCAGCGGGCGGACTACTCTTTCCGGCTAGAAGCGGGGGGTGCACGCTTACAACACGTACAGCCGTGCCTGAACCCCACCTCGCGTGACCAATACGCCTTTCGGCCAATACGCCCTTAGGCCAATACGCCTTTCGGCCAATACGCCTTTCGGCCAATACTATGCTCAATACGCCTTTCGGCCAGTGCTATGCTTTACGTTATCTTTAAAACTCTGTGCGGAAGTTCATTTTCATGCTTTTCTTTAAAACAAATGATGCGTGAACAGTTCAATATCATACAGTAAACAAGCAATAATTGTAACACCCCTAATACTGTACCTATTTACCCGTACAAATTTTTCATTTTATACTTTTTACTTTTCTATTCTTTAAATAAAAACTTAATGCGGAATCTAAACTTAAAACTGAACTTTAAAAACATTTAAAACATACCTTTAATAAATAATTAAAACTTAAAAAACATTTATTAAAAACTTTTAAAAACAAATAAAAAGAAGGGAGGGCAGAATCGGAATTCTGCCCTCGATAAGGCAGCAGCGACCGGGTGCTGTGCATAGCAGCGCCTGATCGCTGCCATGCATTGACCAGGCAGCGATCGGTCTCTGCTGAAGGCAGAGACCGATCGCCGCATATGGCTGCCAACGCAGCAAGCAGAGCAGCGATCGCCCAAGCGACCAGACTTCTCCCTTGTTTCTTCCTTCTGTTTTCGTTCGGTTTTTGTTCAATACTTAGCTCTCTGGAATTCCAGAGAGCAATACACTTCACTTTTCCTTCGACATTTTCACATTTCCTTCATTACAATCGTCAACATTATCAACCAACTCATAACTTCAATCCCACTCAAACGTATTCTAAACTCAAGCGTATTACGGCGGACTTGGCGAAGTCCAACTGCGTGGATAGCTCTAAAACCGAGCTATCCGTATCAACCTAAAATCAATTCATAACACTTAATTAAAACAACCAAACAGTTCCAGAATTTCTATAACGTTTAAATAACGGTTATAAACCAAAACATTTTATAACGTTCATCATACAGTTTAAACCAAAACGTTTTACATACAATTACCAAAACGTTATCTAACCCCTATCCAGATCCAAACAACCTAAATATTCTATACAGTTATCAGATCAACACATCCCAAAATAACCCCAGAGTCCATACATACATCCCCACGGGTCGTATCGCGCCTCGACTACTCAGCGCACTCCCACGGCCATCATCCATCAGCTGCTCCTACATCAAGAGGAGGAATATCATCCTCACCTGGGTCAACGTCACCTATCAGATCACCTACACCATACAGACACATATGAGATATTGAAATCTCAGTAAGCTACGTAAATGCAGATGCATGCGTGCGTATGCCGTTCAGAAATCATGCTCAGATTCAGATTACAGATACAGAATTACAGATTACAGATTCATTACGTCACAGACAGACAGAATTGTTACCGAGATATCAGCCCTATAAATGGAAAGGATACATCCCGCGGTCGGACTACCACTTTCGATTTAGAGGAGGGGGGTACATGCTCACAAACCCTACAGCCATGCCTGAGCCCCATCTCGCGTAACCAGATACAGATACAGATTACGTAGATTAATTACAGAGGTTCATTTCATTTTCTTAAAACACGTGCGGAAATTCATTTTCATGACTTTTGAAATACGTGATGCATGAACAGTTAATCAGCGGAAAGTAAACAAACAACATACATATCAACAAGACAATACATCATAACCTATAAACAACTAACCTAACTACCCAACCTAAACAACGTGAAACAAGGAACCCTCAAGGATCCTTGATACGACGACGAGGTATGGTGTAGACCTTTCGGTCAAGCAAGTCACGAGAACTTACCTTGAGCGCGCTGGATCTCAAGCTTCGTCCACTGGAGTCGCGTGTCTGAGGTAAAACACGATATTTGCCGTTAAAACCGAATTAAGCTATTAAACATCCAAATTACAAAATCCTCAATTAACGAATTCTCCTAAATTCTCCACTTAGCTATTTAGAGCATTTCGAACGTTAATTAAAGCTTTGTAATCCAAAATCTCTAGTTACGAGTTTTTCCTAAAAACCCGACATTTTACCGATTTATAACTTTTTCGCAAATTGACTTTTCTTCGTCCAATAACGTCCAACATGTTCAACATATACATAATTACGGCTAACCTATTAATTACGAGCCCTAATTCGCGTTTTTAACGAAAATCGATCGAAACCCTAATTGAAACCCTAATCCTAAATCGAACCGAAAACTCAGAATAAATGCTCAGAGACCGAAGCTGCATACCTAGGGTAGCGAGAGAAGAAGAAACCGTGAAGAAATCGGAACGAACGGAGGTCGGACGGAGGTCGGAATGTTGGAAGTCGTCGGCGGCCGAGAGAGGGTTTGCTCTCTGTTCGTGAACACCAGGAAGAGAAGAAGAAAAGTGAAGAGAAAAGAGGATTTGTGTTATTTTATAAAATTGATTTTACAAATTACCGTTTTGCCCTTCTTTGATTTTTATATTGATTCTGTCCTTCGGTTCGTTAATCGTCTAGTCATTCGGTTTCACCCAATCTCCATACTTCACTAATACGTCCAACTTATTATCTGGGATTTAATAAAACTGTCCGTTCGCAATTTGGACCTCGTTTCCTATTTTTACGAGAACGTCTTTTACACTACAAAAGGTGTATTTACTCGGAATATAGTGTTTGATCTCCGAAAATTCCCATAAATTCCTTAAAATTCTTATTATTCGTTAGAATCGTAATGACGCTTTCTTTTTGTAAAACGGACCTGATTTGACATATTTACCAAAAATGCCATTATATGATAAAATACGAATATAATATAATATATCCACAAACCCGTACAAGCCGGATATTACAATAATATGTACCATCAAAACTGTAAAGCGTAAACTATAAACTCCTAAAACCTAGCTACCCAAACCAAATACAATTAAACAAACGCATCTCCAAAACTCCTCGAGACGACACGACGTACGGTGTAGGCCAATCGGCCAAAGAAGATCACGAGAACTTACCTCGTGTCCAAAGCAGCTCAAGCTCCGTCCACGAGCGCTGTTTCACCTAAGCAATTTACAAGGATTGACGTTAAAACGAGTTTAAGCTATCGATCGTCCAAATTTACAAAACCTTAACTAAGGAAATTTCCTACAGCTCTAATCCAATTCATTGAGCTATAACTCGAGCAATTTGCGCTTAGCACCGCAAATTCCAATTTACGAGTTATTCCTAAAATCTCGAAAATCCCTAATTTTAACATTTTCACGAATTGATCTAACTTCGTCCAATTACGTCGAATACGTGCAATATATACTTAATCACGGCTAACCTATTAATTACGAACCCTAATTCGCATTTTTAATCAAAAACCTAACGAAAACCCTAAACGTATAACTCCGAAAAACTCGAAATAAACGTTCTAAAACTATAGATCCATACCTAGAGCGTCTATTAGAGGAGAAATCACGAAGAAAACGAAACGAACGGAGGTCGGATCGGAGGAGAATCGCCGTCGGCAGAGAGGGAAGCCGAGAGGGAGAAAAGAAGAAATGCTTCTGGAAATCGATTTTCGAATGAAAATTGTTAAGGCATTTTGCCTTTAAGTAAGTTATAATTAATTAAACGCTAAATGACGATTTTGCCCTTTCACTAAATTTTATATAAGTTTCATCACTCGGTTCGTTAATCGTCCAGCTATTCAGTTTCACCAAATCTCCTTATTTCACCAGTAAGTCCAGCTTAATATTCGGGACTTAATAAAACTGTCCGTTCGTAATTTGGACCTCGTTTGCTATTTTTACTAAAACGTCCTCCATATTATGAAAAGCTTAATTGCTCGGAATATAGTGCTTAATCTCCGAAAATTCCCATAATGTCCTTAAAATTCCTATTAATCGTTAGGATCGTAGTGACGCTTTCTTTTCGTAAAACGGACCTGATTTGACATAAATATAAAAATGTCATTATATAATAAAATATGAATATAGTATATTAAATCCAAAATCTGTACAAGCCGGATATTACAGTTAGGCTCGTTGAGCCGGCTCGGCTCGGCTCGTTTAACTCGTGGCTCGTGAGCCGACTCGGGTTGAATTTTTTTTTCAGACTGGCTCGTTAGGCTCGGTAGGCTCGTTAGGCTGGACTCGTTTAACTCGTTAGGCTCGGTGAGCCGGACTACTTCTGGCTCGGCTCGGCTCGGATCGCTCGTTAGTTATGTCTAAATCCAGAATACTCCTAGTCAACTATCCAGCATACAAAATCACCAAATAGCAGTCAAGAGGGAAACTAAAAATACTAACATTCCTAAGTGAAGAAAGTCTACAGTATAGGGCGACATATCACCCTTAACTATGACTATATACAACAAATACAACTATCCTCACAAAAGGCAAAAAGTCCTACTCCCTATCAACACCATGCTACGGCTCCTCCTGGGTCGGGTCGCCCTAACACTGTCATCAACCGGGGCCCAGGTCGCACGCCACCAACTGCCACCTACTCCTAGTCAGACTCTCAGTATACACCCACCAGCTCAGCAGTACCTACACCACAGAACACACCGTAAGCTCAAAGCTTAGCAAGTAAAGTGCTGAAAAATAAACGTGAAACATGAAAACTGGTTATGCAATCCTAACACATGTAGGTCTCTACACACGTTGTCAACATCTCATCACATCGCATCTCACCGAGGTTTGGAATGTAACCGCACGTGGCAGTCAGTCCGTACCCCGCACTGTTTACCTTTATAACGGTCCCCGAGGTGTTACGTATCGCCATCCCTCGGTTTTAACCTCGACCACGTGGCGTTACGTCCCGCCGTCCCACGTAGTCAGGTGGCCCCGTACTCTACCTTTATAACGGTCCCCGAGGCGTTACGTATCGCCATCCCTCGGTTTTAACCTCGACCACGTGGCGTTACGTCCCGCCGTCCCACGTAGTCAGGTGGCCCCGTACTCTACCTTTATAACGGTCCCCGAGGCGTTAAGTATCGCCATCCCTCAGTTTTAACCTCGACCACGTGGCGTTACGTCCCGCCGTCCCACGTAGTCAGGTGGCCCCGTACCTCATCTCCTCTACTCTCCGAACCTACAACCCACCACGTACGCAAGACTCACAACCTCACCAGACTCATAACCTATGCACAACTCACCCACAGCCTGCACAATACTCATAACATACATACCATTAACCCATAACCAGCACAAGACTCATAACGTACGTACCACCAACCCATTACCTGCACAATACTCACAACCTACGTACAACTCACCTACAACCTTCACAAGGCTCACCACCTACGTACGACTGTCCCACGACCCTCACAAGGCTCACCACCTACCCACGACTGTCCCACGACCCTCACAAGGCTCACCACCTACCCACGACTGTCCCACCACCCTCACAAGGCTCACCACCTACCCACGACTGCCCCACGACCCTCACAAGGCTCACCACCTACCCACGCTTGCCCCACGACCCTAACAAGGCTCACCACCTACCCTCGATTGCCCCACGACCCTCACAAGGCTCACCACCTACCTACGACTGTCCCACGACCCTCACAAGGCTCACCACCTACCTACGACTGTCCCACGACTCTCACAAGGCTCACCACCTACCCACGACTGTCCCACAACCCTCACAAGGCTCACCACCTACCCACGACTGCCCCACGACCCTCACAAGGCTCACCACTTACCCACGACTGTCCCACGACCCTCACAAGGCTCACCACCTACCCACGACTGCCCCACGACCCTCACAAGGCTCACATCATACCACTGACGACGACTGCATGTACACCTCACATACAAACTACTCATAACCTACACAACATGTCCAACTAATGACAACTTCTCGTCCACATCACATACCGACTACACACGACATTCACACGACTCACAACATGCAAACAACTGTGGTGTAGGCCCCCTTCTGGGTGACTCTCAAACATTCTCAACCACACTACTACTTACCTGGCATCCTATCTCGCTGAAGATGCTTGGTTCCTTGTCCATCTATGGCTCGACCTATGAAAAATATTCAAACTTCATTAAAATCAAGCTTACATTCACCAAGTTACCCTCTAACTACTATTTCTATCCTAACCCAACTAAAGTCTAACTAAACAGGCCACTAATTTGGGTTCGGTAAAAACAAACCCAAAACTTCAGATTTGCGTAACTTTCGCGTCGGTTACCGGAATCAAGCGATTCTAGCGGCCACGTACTCCTCTAGTAGCCTAGTTTAACCTGCCAAAAAGAAATTTAAAACAAATGGCCGTAGCTAGGTCAAAATGGCAAAAACCCGATTCTGCCCCTAAACCAAAATTTTTCCCTTTTTCGGTTTTCTATCAATTCTCACCCGTTCCTTCAACAATCAACCACATTTACCCTTAATTAGCATAATCTAACCAAAAACCTCGAGAATACACAACAAAACTCAAAATGCCAGAACACGGCTTGCTGCATTTCTCCCAAACAAAGCCCTTCACGGCCAAACGACCAAAGCCGGTCCAAGGGTCGGCGAACCCACGCCGGAAGCAGCCAATTTCGGCCGGTGATCGGAGCTCAACATAGCTCGTCACAGCTCGTCACCCACGGCCTCAACAGAACCAGAACAGAGCCAAAAACCGAGTCTCACCTGTCAGTTCGTGCGCGAAACAACCGAAGCCCGCTCGCCGCCATTGGCTGGCCGGAGAACGCCGGAAATCGCGGTGGTCGTCGATCGTTGGAGCATGGACGTCGCTCGAGCTCTCCCTCTCGTCGGGAGCTCGGGCTGAAGAAAACAGAATGGCTTCTTCACGAAGCCATTCTGTTTTAATAAAATTTTTATTTTATTTATTATTATCATTTTTTTAAACCAAATTACTAAATCGCCCTCACGTGTTTAAACTAACTAACCCGTTAAAATGTCACTCGAAAATTCTAACAAAACTTTTAATTTACTAGGTAAAGATTTTCGGGTTATTACACCACCGCTCAACAGTAATATTTGACTCCTTCATCCAACATCTACCGGTAGACTACATCCACAGATAGATAATAACACCTGACATTCACCGATAGACTACATCTACCGGTAAACAGTGACACTTAACATCCACAGATCACAAGACGACAAAACCTAATACTCACTTCTACGCTCACATCCACCGGTCACAAAATGACAAAACTTATTATTCACATCCACCGGTCATAAAACATCACATACCGACTACACACGACATTCACACGACTCACAACATGCAAACAACTGTGGTGTAGGCCCCCTTCTGGGTGACTCTCAAACATTCTCAACCACACTACTACTTACCTGGCATCCTATCTCGCTGAAGATGCTTGGTTCCTTGTCCATCTATGGCTCGACCTATGAAAAATATTCAAACTTCATTAAAATCAAGCTTACATTCACCAAGTTACCCTCTAACTACTATTTCTATCCTAACCCAACTAAAGTCTAACTAAACAGGCCACTAATTTGGGTTCGGTAAAAACAAACCCAAAACTTCAGATTTGCGTAACTTTCGCGTCGGTTACCGGAATCAAGCGATTCTAGCGGCCACGTACTCCTCTAGTAGCCTAGTTTAACCTGCCAAAAAGAAATTTAAAAAAATGGCCGTAGCTAGGTCAAAATGGCAAAAACCCGATTCTGCCCCTAAACCAAAATTTTTCCCTTTTTCGGTTTTCTATCAATTCTCACCCGTTCCTTCAACAATCAACCACATTTACCCTTAATTAGCATAATCTAACCAAAAACCTCGAGAATACACAACAAAACTCAAAATGCCAGAACACGGCTTGCTGCATTTCTCCCAAACAAAGCCCTTCACGGCCAAACGACCAAAGCCGGTCCAAGGGTCGGCGAACCCACGCCGGAAGCAGCCAATTTCGGCCGGTGATCGGAGCTCAACATAGCTCGTCACAGCTCGTCACCCACGGCCTCAACAGAACCAGAACAGAGCCAAAAACCGAGTCTCACCTGTCAGTTCGTGCGCGAAACAACCGAAGCCCGCTCGCCGCCATTGGCTGGCCGGAGAACGCCGGAAATCGCGGTGGTCGTCGATCGTTGGAGCATGGACGTCGCTCGAGCTCTCCCTCTCGTCGGGAGCTCGGGCTGAAGAAACAGAATGGCTTCTTCACGAAGCCATTCTGTTTTAATAAAATTTTTATTTTATTTATTATTATCATTTTTTTAAACCAAATTACTAAATCGCCCTCACGTGTTTAAACTAACTAACCCGTTAAAATGTCACTCGAAAATTCTAACAAAACTTTTAATTTACTAGGTAAAGATTTTCGGGTTATTACACCACCGCTCAACAGTAATATTTGACTCCTTCATCCAACATCTACCGGTAGACTACATCCACAGATAGATAATAACACCTGACATTCACCGATAGACTACATCTACCGGTAAACAGTGACACTTAACATCCACAGATCACAAGACGACAAAACCTAATACTCACTTCTACGCTCACATCCACCGGTCACAAAATGACAAAACTTATTATTCACATCCACCGGTCATAAAACATCACATACCGACTACACACGACATTCACACGACTCACAACATGCAAACAACTGTGGTGTAGGCCCCCTTCTGGGTGACTCTCAAACATTCTCAACCACACTACTACTTACCTGGCATCCTATCTCGCTGAAGATGCTTGGTTCCTTGTCCATCTATGGCTCGACCTATGAAAAATATTCAAACTTCATTAAAATCAAGCTTACATTCACCAAGTTACCCTCTAACTACTATTTCTATCCTAACCCAACTAAAGTCTAACTAAACAGGCCACTAATTTGGGTTCGGTAAAAACAAACCCAAAACTTCAGATTTGCGTAACTTTCGCGTCGGTTACCGGAATCAAGCGATTCTAGCGGCCACGTACTCCTCTAGTAGCCTAGTTTAACCTGCCAAAAAGAAATTTAAAAAAATGGCCGTAGCTAGGTCAAAATGGCAAAAACCCGATTCTGCCCCTAAACCAAAATTTTTCCCTTTTTCGGTTTTCTATCAATTCTCACCCGTTCCTTCAACAATCAACCACATTTACCCTTAATTAGCATAATCTAACCAAAAACCTCGAGAATACACAACAAAACTCAAAATGCCAGAACACGGCTTGCTGCATTTCTCCCAAACAAAGCCCTTCACGGCCAAACGACCAAAGCCGGTCCAAGGGTCGGCGAACCCACGCCGGAAGCAGCCAATTTCGGCCGGTGATCGGAGCTCAACATAGCTCGTCACAGCTCGTCACCCACGGCCTCAACAGAACCAGAACAGAGCCAAAAACCGAGTCTCACCTGTCAGTTCGTGCGCGAAACAACCGAAGCCCGCTCGCCGCCATTGGCTGGCCGGAGAACGCCGGAAATCGCGGTGGTCGTCGATCGTTGGAGCATGGACGTCGCTCGAGCTCTCCCTCTCGTCGGGAGCTCGGGCTGAAGAAACAGAATGGCTTCTTCACGAAGCCATTCTGTTTTAATAAAATTTTTATTTTATTTATTATTATCATTTTTTTAAACCAAATTACTAAATCGCCCTCACGTGTTTAAACTAACTAACCCGTTAAAATGTCACTCGAAAATTCTAACAAAACTTTTAATTTACTAGGTAAAGATTTTCGGGTTATTACACCACCGCTCAACAGTAATATTTGACTCCTTCATCCAACATCTACCGGTAGACTACATCCACAGATAGATAATAACACCTGACATTCACCGATAGACTACATCTACCGGTAAACAGTGACACTTAACATCCACAGATCACAAGACGACAAAACCTAATACTCACTTCTACGCTCACATCCACCGGTCACAAAATGACAAAACTTATTATTCACATCCACCGGTCATAAAATGACAAAACCTAATACTCACATCCACCTGTCACAAAACGACAAAACCTAATACTCACATCCACCGGTGGACTACATCCGCCGATAGACAATAACACTCAACGTCCACCGATTGACAATAACACACAACCTAACAGCATATCAACCATTTTCATTCTAAACAAAGAAAAACTCCGACTACCAAAAGAGCTTGTACATTTTACTGAAAATCGTTCAAAACAACATAAGTCCATAACTTTCTAAAAAATACCCAGCAAAGCAATTACCTCTAAACCAAATCATGTTTTTTATACTCAGAACAAGAAAACATAAAGTTGTTAAAAACATCAAAACTACTAATGTTGTTAAAACCCTCTGCACACTTCCACAAAACACTTAACCACTGAAACTTCATATATAGACAACAGTTAAACTGCCTCATCAGAACACCAAACCGTGGCATTGAAGTGCTCCCCCAACCAGCCTAGTCCTCAACATGCTTAGAGAACACACCTTCTAAGGCTTCTTCACCTACATCACAAAATTCATCTATTAGCTTAATGCTAAGTAAGTAAAGCAACAATGAAATGATATGCTGAAACATAAATTCTAGACATGCAGTTTCTACTTTCACATCTCTGTTGCATTCACATTCTTTAACTGATCTGATCCCTCGGTTCCATTGGGAGTTGGATCATTTTTCCCAAAGTCATACATCCTCTTCATAAATTAAGGGGATGATTAGTTCCCTTAACAGCTGATCTGATCTTAAATTTCCATTGGGAGTTAGATTATTTTTCCTAAAGTCATACATCCTCTTCATAAATTAAGGGGCGGATTAGTTCCCTTAACAGCTGATCTGTTACATTCTGTTCATACCTTGCCATGCCATTACATGTAAATTCATTTTCGTGTTCTTTCCAAAATATGATACTTGACATACAAAAAACATTTAAACAAGCATAAACCTAATGTTTTGTGATGTAGACCCGAAGGCACACACATACTCTACTTACCTGACTTCCTAGGAAAAGTTGAGCTATCTCGGGATTTTTCTCACCTAAAATCATAAACAGAGCGTTAATTCAATCTTCACTATAACTCATTCTAAACCATTCAGAAACCTAAGGAAGCTAACTTGGAACTCTATTAATCGTGCATTCTTGGTTTATCACCCAAACCTGAACCTACTCTCATTCACAGCATTCCCAAAACACACATTGTACTCTCTCTGCTATCTAGCCACTAATACTCAAGAAAACTCACCTAGGTTGAGGAATGAAAATCGGAGAGGAAATCGCCTGGAGAGCTCTGCTGAGCTTGAGCTGAATACCGAAAGAGGAAGTATAGAAAATAGTGGCGGCTACAGTGCATTAATCGGAAAACCTCTTTCCTTAAATAAGTTATCACTATAAATCTCTATTTACCCTTATGCCCTTGCTTAGTCTCTCATTAACCTAATCAGTAATTCTCCCAATTTCATCCATACAATGTACACTATTAGTTTACAAGGTAAAATCGGTTCAATGGAACTGGGTGTTACATATTTTTACTAATGAAAATTATTTTCTTTATTTGTAGGTAGTTGATGATCGTGATGGAAATTTAACTTGGAGCACTTGGAGGAAGCTACAACTCGGCCCATGGGAATTTCTCTTCCCGGCCCGTTTAAATTTGTAATTTTTATTTTTTTGAACTAATTTGGCATACTCTAGCCTTTATTGTATGGATTATAAATTTGCATCATGCATTAGATTGTGTGGTTAGGATTAGTTGGTGGCATAGGTGTTTGGTAAACCCATGAGCCATAAGAACTGCAAGCCCATGAGCAATTAAAGAGGAGACAGAGCCATACATCATCAACCTAGCCCATGAGAAGATTGTCTTATAAGGAGAAAGCCTATAAGCTTCAGCCCACTTAATTCCTCCCATCACATGAGTAGCCCAATTGACAAGTTGATTCAGTCAACTTCCGCCTGCTCTTCAATTTCACGAAGAAGCCCAGCAAGCAGTTCGGCGACAGAGAGGTGATCTTCAGACGATCTTCAACAAGCGACCACGGGATTCAGAGATCGATGGAAAGCACTCTGCGAGCGCACGGATTGCTCACCTGGACTAGCTGACCAACCGAAGCCCTTCTCTGCTCCAAGCAAGCGGCCTCGTCAGCATTGAGCTCCACTCCGCGAACGCCCAGTAGAAGCCCTCCCAACGGCTAGATTCTCCTCTGGGCATTTCCAAATCCACCCTAGGTATTTAAGCATCGCTTTTAGTGTTTGTATGCATTCCTTTGATTAATACAAACCTATTTTGCTCTCTCAGAAAATCCAGGAGGATTTCTGGTTGCCGTCAAGGTAAGCCACGGTTCTGCCATGAGGAGTGTGCCTCCATTGATCATCAGTCTTACGGCAGCTGTGATCTCTTAATTTCCCTCCCTCTCTGTTATCAGAGTTTAAAAGGTTGAGGATGATAGCCGGGCCCAGCAGTTGTTGCCTTTCCACGGGAAGGCATGCACCGAGAAGCATAACATAAGATAGCTTCTCATTCAGCCAAGGGTTTTCCATATTCCATTTCTCCTCCATTACATTTTGTCAATCTTCTTCCCACATTCTGTTTTGAGGCATTTCTACTACATCCTTCGTTGCAAGTTTCATCTATTTTATTTTGTTCTATTTTACTCTGCCGTTTTCTGTCAAGTGGTATCAGAGCCAGGTTGCTCCTTGTTTTCATTTCTGTTATTTGTGTTTACTCTGTCATTTGTCATTATTTTCATTTTGTTCTCTGTTTTCAAGTCTGTGTTGTTTTCATTGCTCTGTTTTGTGTTATTTCTCTATGTTGTCATTTGTTGTCTGTTTCTATCATGTTTATGTTTAAATAATTAGGTTGTTAAACTTATGTCTTTAAGCATGAATTTCTATCTCTATTATTCTGTTTTGTTGCTTAACTGTTGGTGTTGATTTCATGTTTAAAATCACCTTTAGCTAACCGAGTTGTTTGATTGTTGTTTTTGTTTAAATTTCTGAGTGTCTTTTATGGAATCAAAAGCATGGATTTGTCTTCTATTCAAACATAAATCCATATCATTTGAAGCATGATTCTGCTTTTTGTTCAAGTCTGTTTCTAGGTTAGAAATTTTAGTTTGGTTCTGTTTTATAGCTTAAAAGGTAGTTATCTATTCTGTTATTTAGTAGCTTAAATCGTTTAAACACAAAAGAAGGAAAAACTGTTCTGTGTTGTCAAAGCCGATAGCATTTCCTGTTCTGTGTCCTGTTTGGTTTTCCTTTTTTTTTGGTTTTATTGTTCTGTTTGCTATTGTTAATTTGCTTAGCTAATTTAAATGTATGATTATGAAGATTAGCAGCATGTTTAGCTTAGCCTAGGATTTGTGTCTGTTTTGTTCTCTATTTTTGTTCGTTGTGTTAACTCGTTAATTCTGCATGAATGAACTTGATGTTATCTTATCTGTTAACTAAGGTTGTTTTTACTGCATAATCATCATGAACTCATGTTTTGCTTACCAGGTTGCTCCGTTGTGTTGCTGTGTTTCTGTTATCTTGTTCTCTTGTATTTATTTTCAAGTGTCTTTGAATTACACAATTCTCTGCACAATGAATCTGAACTTATAATTTTAACAAGTCACTTATATGGCTGGCTAACCTCTGTTGAAATTTCAAATTAATTGGACTGGATTTGGGATAATTTTTATGTTTTGGTACAAGAATCTGTTTCTAAACTGTGCTTTATACTGCTATTTTAATCTGTTTCTGGTGTAGCCAAGAAAACCAGTGAAATTCTGCTGCAATTTTGGTTTTCTAAAACAAAATTTCTGTTTCTGCTGATTGATAAAGTTATTTACTGTTCAATCGATTTACAGCATATGTTCTGTGTCTTATGTGTCTTTAATTGGTTCTGTTTCTACGTGTAATTGAAGGTAATTCCCATGCAAAACCAACAAATATTCTACTTGTGAACTAGTGTGTTGCATCTCTGTTTTGGTTTCTAGTTGTGCATCATTAAAGTCATTGTCTTGCTTTGTTCTTTCCTGAAATTAAGTCAAACTCCATGGATGAACTGCATCATTATTGAACACAATTGATAAACGATATTTGTTGTGATGTGTAGTTTCTAGAATTGATCTAGTATAATTGAAATTCAAAATATCTATCTTGCCTTCCATTGTTTGACTGAATATTTTAGACTAGAATATTTGTTTAAGGATTCTCGCGATAAATTTTTGTTTCCTCTTGAAAGATAAATTGTCTCTGTTACATTTCTCTAGTATTCTTGCCTCAGATTTCCTTATTAATTTGCTGACTATTTGCACTTGGATTTAGCTTATAAATTCATCTATTAGATGCTGTTATTTAATTGTACAAAATTTGATTTCCAAGGATAAGTAATTGCAAGCTAGAAATTGGCCATATTGAGTTATGCATTACATGAAAATTCTGCTATATTAACATTAAAAATTCAGCATGTTATTATTGATAAAACTTGTGTTTTAATGCGTTTGCTTGCTGTTTTTGAAGTTATTTAGTTAGAATTTATATTATTTTGAGTGATTCTAGTTTAAAGTTATTTAATTTTTGAAGTTTAGTTGAAAATTGTGGTAATTGTGCGTTATTAAAAATTTCATTTCTAAATTTAGTTTTGCTAAGTGTTATTGAGAATTTTAAGTTGTTTTGTTGACTTCAAATTTAGATGACAAGTGTGAGCATGATCCTTATTTTATTATTGTCTTAGCTAGGAAACATACCTTAGTATTTAAAATTTTTCTAAGACATTAAATAAGATAATCACCTCACTAACTTTGGATGAAACAACTTAGTCAAAATTAACATTCAAATTTTAAAATTAAAAGACTTAGACATGACTAATAGGAGTGGATTCAAACGTGACACACCACACAAAGAGCCAAATCGGGCGAAGAACACTTTCCCTCCCGAACCTACACGTCACGAGAGTGAGACTAGCGCACAAGGAGGCATGCAAGGACAAATTGATGCCTTAACAAACGTAGTTAACGCCCTTGCCCAACAAGTCCAATCACTTATGAACAATCTTCCCCGAAGAGAATCCCATGAACGAGTTCCTTCACAAGAGACCTCTAGGATTATACCCAAACACCCTAGGCGTCGAGCCCCTATTCAACTACTCGTAGAGGAAGAAGAATGGGCTGAGCCCCAAAGAAGGAGACCACGTTATTATACGCAGGATGAGGATTGGGGTGATGATGAAGAGTATCGCCCAAATCGTCGTAGGGACAACGACGACCTCCGCAACATCAAGATCACAATTCCCCCTTTCAATGGAACGTGTGACGGGCACACATATCTAGATTGGGTTGATAGGGTTGAGCGAGTTTTTGATTGCCACGATTATTCCGATAGGGTTAAGATTCAACTCGTTTCCCTTGAACTTACTGGCCACGCCGCCTTGTGGTGGTCCAATCTCAAAGCCCAACGAATGAGAACGTTAGGATACCCCGTTTCCACTTGGACTTCCATGAAAGAATTAATGTACCATAGGTTTGTCCCCCGACACTATAAACATGAACTCTTTCATCAGCTCCACAATTTAAAACAAAATAGCCTCTCGGTAGATGAATACCTTACCAAATTCGAGACCCTTAATATGCGATGTGCAATTGATGAACCCGAAGAATAACTCATCGCTAGATTTATAAGAGGCTTAAATCGAGACATAGGAGATGCTGTCGAAATGCAACAATTGGAGACTATGGATTTGGTCATTCAATTAGCCCTCATGGTGGAAAGACAATTAAAGAGGAAGCGCAAGACCGACTTGCCTAACAAATTCCCACCAAGAAATTATAATTCCGACAAGATTACCCCAAGGCAAGAAGAAAAGAAACCTTTCAATCGAAATTGGCCTCCAAAAGGATCAAACACCCCTCACAATCCCCCACCTATGAACAAAACCTAAGAACCACAACCAAAAGGACCAAGAGCACGTGATGTCCAATGTTTCAAATGCTTAGGAAAAGGAGATTATGCTAGCGAATACACTAACCGTCGCGTGATGGTTATTAAAAAATCCACGGGTGAATGAGAGAGTGAAGAGGACGAAGGCCAATATAACAAGGTTGAAAAAGAAGTAGTGGTCGAAGAAAGTGATGAGGAAGCCGATGAATGCACACCTCAAGATGGACCCCTACTACTTGTTATACGAAGAGCTTTAATGTCTAAGAACGCGGACAAGGACTGTCAACGAGAAAATCTATTTCATAGTCGATGTGCTGTCAAAGATAAAGTTTGTTCGATGATACTTGATGGAGGAAGTTGCATAAATGCAGACTCCCAAGATATGGTCAACAAATTAGGATTAGTAACCACTAGTCACCCTACACCCTACAAGCTTAGTTGGTTGGACGACCGAAATGAACATTTGATCACCAATCAAGTAACCGTCGACTTCACTATAGGAAAATACCAAGACTCAGTTTTTTGTGACATTGTTCCAATGAGTGCCAGCCACATCCTTTTAGGTCGACCATGGCACTATGACCGTAGAGTACAATATGACGGGTTCCTCAACCGTTACATATTTAATTTTGGAGGAAGAAAAATTAAGTTACTACCAATGACGCCCGAGCAAGTGGCTCATGATGAGGCCACCCGCAAAGAAGGGAAATTAAAGGAAAATCTTTTACTATCCAAGCGCGGGTTGATTGAAGAGCAAGAGCCCTCTTATATCAGTTGGCATGACAATCCCTTGTACGAAGAAGAGGTGTCATATCCCTTGGAAAATGTTTCAATTTGGCATTATGAGGAAAGAAAAATAAGTGAAGAAAGCATTTTTGGCATAGGTAATATGGTTGTAGCTCCATTCCCTTCCCTTCCAAATCTTGGGAAAATTCATTCCTTTATCAAGAGACACCTAAATCCCTTATTTGACGAAGAGACGCCTTGCCAATTGGAGAATGAATCTACATGGCCCATGAGAAAACGAAATTAAGTGACGAAATTATTTTTGGGATAGGTAGTATGATCATTACTCCATTTCTCTCCTCCCAAAAACTTGAGGGAATTTTCCTTCAATTCCCATCAATTAGGAAGAGGTTAATTTATGGCCTAAAGCCTACCTATTAACTTCGTACATCCATTCTTAGAGCTACACACACAAGTAGGAATTTTCCTCCCTTTGTAGACAATAAATGCTCTATCCTACAATTTGGTGAATTGCCAAAACCACATATTCCATCATTTGACTACCACAAATTCTACCATAGAACTAGAGTTAAGGTTCAATTGGTAAGAAATTTTACCTTTGAGGTCTTAAGAGAAAATGAATCATTTCTTTGGTCAAAGGACTATAGCATTTCCACTTCACTACTTGTTGAGTGGGAGAGGGGGAGAAGTGCCGCCAGGAGAGAGAGACCGTGAAAAATGAGAGGAAATTTGAGGGTTTTTAGGTTTTAATCAATTTGACCTACAAAATTACTTTATTGCCCTTCCCAATAATCCTTTGCTTAATTCCATCAATTAACCTATGATTTGCTTTTCTCCAAAATAAATCTTAACCCACAAAAATTTCTATAAATCCTTGTGGTTCCAATAAAACTTCCTATTTGCGAAATGGGTCTAAATTACTAATTTACGGAATAAAACACTATACGGCAAAAAAAATCGAAGATCTAGAAACAAAATCCATAACCCAAAAATCTAGGTGTTACAGTATTCTATTTACACTCCCCTATTTTACTAACTTCTACTAATTCCTCCTAACTCCCATTAACTTCTAATATACTATCTTATCATTACTTCCCCATAAAACACACCTTGTCCTAAACGTGGAAAAAAATAAAAATTGTTCTCCAATCCAAGGAGGTTTCCAAGGATATTTTGTTGTTGCCGAATGTTGTGTGAAATTAGTAATTAGAATGGATGAAGTTGAAGTAGATTTGGGTTTACAACTAAGAAATCCAAAACCTCCAAGGGTCCAAATTTTAGAGATGGCTTTACCCCTGGAAAGTCTTACAATAGAGGCCCAAAAAGTAAACCCAAAATGCCATCAATCATAAAAATTGTCCAAATTCCAGCCCTACCCCCCAACTTCATTCCCAGTTGCTCCCTCTCCCACTCGCAGTAGTCTTCGTCCAACCTGAGATTATCTGGAGTTTGGATCTGGCTTTGCTGCTTCTTCCTCTCACCCAATGTCATGGGTTTCTTCTTCACTCCTCTTCTCTTGGTCGCCATTTTCATACGCTCTAGAGTCTTTACCTGTATCAGCCTCTTTGTTTTCATTTCTCTGTTTGACTTTAACGTTGCTACGTCTCTTTTTCGCGCTGGACCCTTGTCGGAATGAGAGGCCATCTATTTCTTATGATCTCTTTTTGCCGATCTCAGCTTCTCTGTTGAAGAAAGCTTGAAGGAGTTCGTGACCTTCAGAAGCCTCTCGAATTTTACAAACTTCTTTAACTAGCTCGACAAGACTTTCTTGAGATCCCCATCTTCTACATTCCTCTGCACCATTTTTTTAACCAATATTTCTTCTTCTTCCGAAAATACAACTGCCTCCTTTTCTTCGACCTCTTATGTCGGCAACGATTCCTATTCTAAAAAAACTTTCGATGCCAACTTTGATGCTATGACACTCGACGATTCTTTTGAGTTCAATGCTTGACCAATTGACGGCTCTTTCGTCAGCGTAGAAAAATTTGTGTCGCCTCCCCTCTTCTCATTTGACCAATCCCACTCGTCAAGCGAAAACTGCTTGTTAACCTGATGCTTCTCTTCCATCATATCTCCAAAAAACTGCTCTCTTTCCACCGATTCTTCTTGCTTCAGCATCAACAATCTATCGCGGTTTGATCATTCCTTCATCAACCAAAATCTTTCTGTCAAGAATTGTTTCAGTTCTAACCAGGTTCTAAAAGGCCGAACTCTATTCCCACTGAAACCATGACAAGGCCTGTCCTTCAAAGAAAACTGTCGTAGCTTCTATTTTCTTCTCCTCAGATAGACGATTGATGGAAAAATAATGCTCTGCTCGAAATATCCAACCCACAACGTTGTCTGCAAAAAAAATTGGAAGCTCCAATTTCCTTGTAAGATAATCCCTCCTCGCCACTGTAAGGTCATTCTCGAATTCTCTAGGAGCCCTTTCTTCTAACAATTCTCGCAGATTCTCAGAATCTTGTTTTCTTGTTTCTTCTGATTGTTCTATCAGCTTCAATAATTGTTCCTGCATTAACAGCATCATCTTCTCCATTGCCGAAAGCCTTCCCAATTTATGTATCTCCTCTTTCACCTCCGTTAATTCCTTCTGCCAATCGCCCATTGTCTCCTTTTGCTCTTCGACTCTCGTCAAAATTCTTTGCATCCCTCAAGAACGATGCTCTGATACCAAATTGATACGTCCCCATCAAAAGAAACGGATTCTACAAACTAGGGTTATTCGAGAGACCCAATCTCTCCCTAAACTTCTCAACTAATTTTCATAATCTCTCTATCCCTATCATATTCTATTTATATTCCCATATTTTACTAACTTCTACTAACTCCTACTAACTCCCATTAACTTCTAATATACTACCTTATCATTACTTTCCCCTAAAACACACATTGTCCTCAAGGTGGAAAAAAATGAAAATTATTCTCCAATCCAAGGAGGTTTCCAAGGATATTTTGTTGCTGCCGAATCTTGTGTGAAATTAGTAATTAGAGTGGATAAAGTTGAAGTAGATTTGGGCTTACAACTAAGAAATCCAACACCTCCAGGGGTCCAAATTTTGGAGATGGCTTTGCCCAATTTGCTCTATAAAGTCTTCCAAATGCACTCAAGAATTTGGAGTCTCTATCCTACATGATGGACTTTGGTATTTCGTGCAAGCGCACCACTTCCTTGAAGAATAGTTCAGCTATGTGGCTAGAGTCATCCGTCTTAGAAAAGGCTATGAAATGAGCCATCTTTGAAAACTGTCTACTACCTCCAAGATTGACTCTTTTGAACGAGGTGTGCGAGTGCCCCATGACAAAGTCTATGCTCACCTCTTCCCAAGGATGACTAGGAACCAGTAAAGGTAAGTAGAGTTCTTGAGAAAGAACTCAGCTCTTTGCCTTCTTGTACACTATGCATTTTTCCACCACCTTATGCACATCTCTAAGTAAATGTGGCCAATAAAATGTTCATTGAGAGCCTCCAAAGGCTTCTTTTCTCCAAAATGACTTGCTAACCCGCCCTCGTGAGCTTATTTAATTAAAGATTATCGCATTCCTCCACTTGGAATGCATAATTTTCTTCCTTTAAAGAGGTATCCATCTATTAAGTAACAGTCACACTCGGTCTTGTTCTTACTTAATTCATAACAACGGCTAAAATCTTAGTCTACTTCGTAAGCTTCCTTGATCCAATCAAAACCTAAGAATCTAGTATTCAATTCGGTTAGAAGGACATACCTTCTAGAAAGTACATCGACCACCACATTTGTTTCTCCCTTCTTGTATTTGATGATGTAGGGGTAACACTTGAGAAATTTCCCTCATTTAGCGTGTCTCCTATTTAGCTTTCCTTGGCTCTTGATGTGTTTAAGAGCTTTGTGATCGGTGTGAATAATAAAATCCTTCGGGAATAGATAATGTTGCCAAACCTCAAGGGTCCTAATGACGGCTAGAAACTCCTTGTCATACGTAGAGTAGTTTAAAGAAGCCCCTTTGAGCTTCTCACTAAAATAGGCTAGTGACTTGCCCTCTTGCATAAGCAATGCTTCAACCCTATTCCGGAAGCATCACATTCTACTTCAAAAACTTTGTTGAAATCGAGTAGCACAAGGATAGGGGCATGACAAAGCTTCTCCTTGATTAACTCAAAGCTTTGTTGACAAGCTTGAGTCCAAAGAAATTTCACTCCCTTTTTGGTGTAATCGGTTAAAGGGGACACAATCAAGCTAAAGTCCTTAACAAATCTTCGATAAAATAAAGTTAAACCATGAAAACTTTTTACCTCTGAAATTCCTTTTGGGGTCGGCCAATCCCTTATAGTTTCAATTTTGGATTGATTAACTTCCATGCCTTATTTGGTAATGATGAAACCGAGAAGATGAACCCTCTCTTGCACAAAAGAGCACTTCTTGAGATTTTCATATAATTTGACATCTCTAAGAGTATCAAATAAGACTTTAAGATGATCCAAATGTAAGTTGAGATCTACGTTATATACCAAAATGTCATCAAAATAGACCACTATGAATTTTCCCAAGAAAATTTTAAGAACGAAATGTGTAAGCCTCATAAATTGTAACGACCCGGGAGGATCGTCACATAATCTGTATCTTTCTTAATCATTTAATCCTTATTACTCACACATGATTCATTATTAGCAATGTATTTCTTTTTTTTTAACATAATTTAACTCAAGATGTCATATGCGATTCGCTAAGCCTCAATCAGCAAAGGAAAACATTACATATCTGCCGGTAGGCAGTACAATGTGTATCGGCTAGTGAAGGGAAAACTTTAAGTTATAGACTGCATCTACCGATAGAAGAATGAACCACATCTACCGGTCGCTAGAGGACAAAACCGTGTTTATACCATCCGGTGGAGAAGCTCTCTACATCATTCGATGAAATAAGGGTACATCATCCGGTGGTCATGTGCATCTCACGTGAATAATTAAAACATGACTCAGTCACTAAACGACAAACAACATTCTCATCATCCGGTGACTTATCACACTACATCTGCCGATCACTAGACGACAAAATAACACTTTCATCATCCGATGGCTTAAACACTCTACATCTGCCGATCGCTAGACGACAAAATAGCACTTTCATCATCCGATGGCTTAAACACCCTACATCTGCCGATCGCTAGACGACAAAATAGCACTTTCATCATCCGATGGTTTATTACACTACATCCATCGAACACTAAACGACAAGTTAACATTTACATCATCGAGCGAGGAAACAAACTACATCTTCCGGTGACGTCATACTACATCTTCCGGTGACGTCACCCGGAAGACTCAATCGTTTAACTCTCATCTATTGACATCTGCCGATGACGTCAGCCGGATGATTGCTTCATCCAGCTTCTATCATACGGCAGTAAAACACTATAATCATCAAACATCTTCATCCGATAGAACATATCACAACTCACCCGATTCTTAACTTAGTAGCTATAAACCTCAATGAGTAGGGATCATAAATTCATCCAAAATACGCATAGCGGAAGACTTAAGCAACACAAACCATTCAATAATCCTTAAAGTCGTATTCAGACTCTGAAGTCAAACCATTCATATTCGAATCTCATTGTTATAAGAAATTCTGTTCTACTTAGTTATTTGTTCATCATAAACTATTCTGACTTACTATGAGCATAACCAGGGAACTTAATCGCCTATCCAGCCTTGCACTGTCACACTGAGCATCCTCCAGCAACCAAGCTTAGACATCCTCATTAACCTTGAGTTCCTACCTGAAAACTCGTCACCTACATCATAAGGTTTCAACTATAAGCGTAATGCTTAGTAAGGAATGCAACACTAACATGGATGCATGAATGTATAGTTTGGGAAAATCACATGCTCATAAGTCTTTTTCTTGTTCATATCTTTGCTTGAAATCTTCATTCATAGTCATAGATCATATTCATCATTCATAGTCATTGGTCGTATTCATCATTCATAGTCATTGATCATATTCGTCATTCATAGTCATTGATCATATTCATCATTCATAGTCATTGATCATATTCATCATTCATATAAGTTGTGTGGATTAAGAGAGGATTTGTACCGGTAAAGGGGGTTCGACAGTGAGTTTGATCTTGTTCCCTACTGCGGGTCGTATTCATATGTCCCTCTTTGGACTGTGACATACGCCGAACCGCCCCCAACCCTCACTTAGTCCACGTTGCATAAATCTTATATATATATATATATACATATACATACATATTCTGTTCATGGAAAACATGCATTAAAACATTTTCTTATGCTTGAAAAATATTCATGATGCATGAACATGAGAACTTTTAACTCATCAAACTATGACAAGGATCATACCAGAGCAGACAACTTCACATTCACTAGAAGGTCATCAAATAGTATAAATCACAACATACATAAATCCTTCAAGTGCAGACAAGCTCATTATCATAAGGTAAACATTAGACATCTAAACAACCTAGTACTCCCATCATTATGGACGCATTTGCCCAATTGACACGTCTGAAGGAATTCATGTTGGACTCATTGGATCATTAGCAATTCATGCAAAGATTGGTTAGATGTAGGGCTCTATTAGCCGGAAATCTTAATACACTCACTTACCTGGTCTCCTTAGCACTTTGAGCTCCTTTCTCTTCAAACTTCTTCACCTAAAACATTTACATTGCAGTAGTTAAAACAAAAATCCTAATAGTTCTAATCTCAAGTTATCCTAAGATTTAATAGCTAAAGTTATTCCCGAGTCCTTAGTCTAATACCCTGTGCAGTTTGAAATCCAAAACCAAAACAGACTGATTCGATTATCGATAACTCAGAGGTGGTTGTTCTAAATGTCCAGAATCAATTTGATAAAGGCATTCCCACTCTCAGATTCCAAATGTTCTTATTATTAGTCGGCCATTGAAAAATCCAAAACTCCAATGCCGAGTAGAAACAGGGTTAACAAGCTAACAGATAGCGACATTGACTAATGCATACCTCGGACACAGAGTAGTCAGAGAACCGATCGTCGAAGAGAGTATGCCGAAAGCAGAGAGCAAGAGCTTGGGAGAGAAGAAATCGCCGAAAAGGAAGGTGTCAGCTACAGTGGTTCGAGTGAGGTTTAAAACATTTCCTTTTTCTTTATATATTGGTCATCACCCTCCATTATTTCAACTTTGCCACCCAACCTAGTTTAAATCCACATGAAATTAATTATTCTTGGTATAAGTCCTAAACTGTAAAGATTAAATATTCATGACCGTTAATACAGTTAGAAAAATCACCTGGCCGTTAACTCGGGTGTTACATCCACCCCTCCTTAAACAAAATTTTCGTCCCCGAAAATTGATCAAACAAATAACTCTGGATACTTGTCTAACATGTCCTGTCGTCGCTCCCAAGTGGCTTCATCAATGCCATGATTCTTCCATAAGACTTTGACCAACGGAATCTCTTTGTTCCTTAGAGTCTTAACTGCGGATTCCAATATCTGCACTGGCTTCTCTTCATATATTAGCGTCAGCTCAATCTCAAAATCCACTGGTTTAACAACTTGTGTAGGGTCCCGTATACATTTTCTTAACATTGACACATGGAAAACATTATGAACTTTATCCAATGATGGAGGCAACTGCAGTCTGTAAGCTGTACTACCGATTCTAGCCAAAACAGGGAATGGTCCAATAAATTGTGGATTAAGCTTTCTCCTCCTGCTAAATCTTAGTACTCCTTTAAATGGTGAAACCTTCAGGAAAACTTCATCACCAACAGCAAATTCAAGATCTCTCCTCCTTTGGTCTGCATAACTTTTCTGTCGGCTTTGTGCAGTAATCATCCTCCTCTTAATAGTGGCAATCTTGTCTGACATCTGCTGCAACATCTCGGAACCTATGAGTTTTGCCTCACCAACTTCATCCCAATACAGAGGTGATCTACATTTCCTACCACACAACGCCTCATAAGGTGCCATACCTATGGTGGACTGGTAACTGTTATTGTAAGAGAACTCAACCAAGGGTAGGTATCTGCTCCAAGATGTCTGGAACTCTAGCACACAAGCCCTCAACATATCCTCCAGTATTTGGATAGTCCTCTCCGACTGACCATCTGTCTGCGGGTGAAAGGCAGTGCTGTATGATAACCTTGTGCCAAGTGTGCTTTGTAGACCTTTCCAAAATCGTGAGGTGAACCTGGGGTCACGATCAAAGAAAATAGATGCAGGGATTCCATGCAACCTAATAACTTCCCGTACATAAAGATCAGCAAGCTGGTCCATCGAGTAGGTTGTCCTTACTGGTAAGAAATGGGCTAACTTTGTCAATCTATCAATCACAACCCAAATACTATCATGTCCCTTAGTTGTCTTAGGTAATCCTACAACGAAATCCATAGCTATGTGTTCCCACTTCCACTCGGGAATAGGTAGAGGCTGAAGGGTACCTCCTGGATGTTGGTGCTCGGCTTTAACTTGTTGGCAAACCAAACATGACTCTACATACTTAGCAACATCTCTCTTTAAGTTTGGCCACCAATAGAGTAACTTCAGGTCTCGATACATCTTGGTGCTTCTAGGATGCACAGAAAAGGGAGACGAATGCGCCTCAGCCAAGATTAGCTTACGTAATCCTTCATCATTAGGGACATACCATCTATTTCGAAACCTCAGAATCTCATCCTTGGAAAGACTACACTCGGAGGTGGTGTCCTTCACCTTGAAAAATTCGTCAGGGGCTTAGCTATCATAGAAAATCCTTTGATGAACTTTCTGTAATAGCCTGCCAATCCAAGGAAACTGCGGACTTCACTAGCGTTCTTTGGTTGTGGCCAATCCTTTACTGCCTGAATTTTGGTTGGGTCCACTGATATGTCATTAGCAGAAACTACATGACCAAGAAAATTAACATTGTCCAACCAAAATTCACAATTGGATAATTTGGCATAGAGCTGGTGCTCCTTTAATGTCGTCAAAACTACTCTTAAATGTTCTGCATGGTCAGCTTCAGTCCGTGAGTATATCAGGATATCATCTATGAACACAATTACAAATTTATCCAAATACTCACGAAACACACGATTCATTAAGTCCATAAAGGCTGCAGGTGCATTGGTCAGTCCAAATGACATGATCAAGAATTCGTAGTGTCCATAACGGGTTCTGAAGGCCGTCTTTGGTATATCTCCTCCCTTAACTTTCAGTTGGTAATAACCCGAACATAAATCTATTTTTGAAAACACCTTTGCTCCTTGCAATTGGTCAAACAAATCATCAATCCGAGGTAAGGAGTACTTATTCTTGATTGTCAACTTATTTAGCTCCCTATAGTCTATGCACATTCTAAGGGAACCATCTTTCTTCTTGACAAATAGGACAGGTGCACCCCAAGGGGAACTGCTAGGGCGTATAAATCTTTTGTCTACTAATTCCTGTAGTTGGACTTTTAACTCCTTTAACTCAACAGGTGCCATCCGGTAAGGATTCTTAGATACCGGTAAGGCCTCAGGGTACGTATCTATTACAAACTCTATTTCTCTATCAGGTGGTAAACCTGGCAAATCATCCAAAAATGCCTCAGGGAACTCTCGGACTATGGGAATATCCTGTAATTCCATTCTATCCTTCATCCGAACATCCATTACACTAGCCAGGTAACTCTCACATCTATTTTTCAGTAACCGGTAAATTTCTAGTGAGGATATAATCGGTATTTTGCTTATCTTAGGAATAGCTTAGAAGGAATAATGATCACCATTTGGGGGTCGAAAATCAACCATCCCAGATCTACAACTTATTGTGGCATAATGTCTAAATAACCAATCCATTCCTAATATCACCTCATACCCTTTCATGTCAATTACAATCAGTTCTACATATAGTTTCTTACTTCCTAAGGACACAACATCACCTTTAACAATCTTTTCAGAATGTAGGGACTTCCCTGATGGTAACATAACATCATATGGCCTTTCGGCTGGTAAAAGTTCTAAGTTGTGTTGGCATACAAACAAAGTTGATATAAACGAGTGTGTGGCTCCCGTATCTATAAAGTGTGTAAGCAGCAAAACCGCAGATCATAATGGTACCTGTGATGACTGTATGCTGCACGGCTTCCTCATCCTCCATCATTGCGTAGACTCTAGGTGCTACCCTCGCACGGTTCGGATCTGGCGGCATGGGGCAGTCTCTGACTATATGTCCAACTTTATCACATCTGAAACAGTGGCCAGAACGCAACTTGCATTCGCCGGGGTGGTTCTTCTGATAGGTGGGGCATAAGGGCGCCAGAGGCCTCTTTCCTTTTCCTTGGTCATCATTCTAGTTGAGGGGTCTCTTTATTCCTTGTTGTTGTTGCTGTGGTCCCCTGTTCTGTTGCGGCTGCCAACCTTTGTTCTGACGTGGTGGCGGCTGAGTGTCCTTCGTGAGTTTTTCTTGGCTGCTCACGCTGTGCGTATGCTGTCATTTCCACCTCTTACAGCTCCAAGGCCTTAGCCGTCGCTTCACCATAAGGTACATTGTGTATCCCAGCAGTCTTTACTTTCATATACAAACTCGGCTTCAGTCCTTGAACAAATTGGTAAATCTTGTCCTCGTCATCCTCAATCATACGGGGAGCAAACCGTGATAAGGCATCAAATTTACATATGTAATCCGTCACAGAGCCGGTTTGTCGCAGATTCATGAACTCCTTCTTCTTGTTGGCCCGAACAGTCCTATTGAAGTACTTGTCAAAGAAAGCAGTCTTGAACATCGCCCAGGTCATAGCTTCGGCATTAGCGGTGTTCTGGATCGAGTCCCACCAATGCCTTGCACTTAACTCCAAATGAAAGACAACATATGTGACCTTATCTCTTTCATCAACCTTTGCATACTTAAACATGTCTTCTATCTTTCGAACCCACTCCTCAACATAAATAGGATCTGAAACATGTCCATTAAACACCGGGGGTTGAAGCCAGTGGAAACGCTCACCCCCATGATCATGAGTTGCATTAGTACTGGAGTTGTCTTGTTCCTCTCTAGCAGTCATCAGTCGTTCGATCTGGTAAGATTGGCGCATGACCAACTCTGTCAACTGAGCAATAGCATTGCTATCCTCATTGGTCTCTCTCTGCTGACCTCTAACCATTTTGGGATTCCTAGACAAATCATTACAGATATATCTTAACTTAATAACATATACTGAAATCATAAATACTTACAGTTGCTGGAGTGTGCTCATGTGACAGTCAGTGCTGGAAGGCAGTCTGCAGAATCGGTTTTAGAACCTGGTTTTGCTCTGATACCATAATTGTAACGACCCGGGAGGATCGTCACATAATCTGTATCTTTCTTAATCATTTAATCCTTATTACTCACACTTGATTCATTATTAGCAGTGTATTTCTTTTTTTTTTTAACATAATTTAACTCAAGATGTCATATGCGATTCGCTAAGCCTCAATCTGCAAAGGAAAACATTACATATCTGCCGGCGGGCAGTACAATGTGTATCGGCTGGTGAAGGGAAAACTTTAAGTTATAGACTGCATCTACCGATAGAAGAATGAACCACATCTACCGGTCACTAGACGACAAAACCGTGTTTATACCATCCGGTGGAGAAGCTCTCTACATCATCCGATGCAATAAGGGTACATCATCCGGTGGTCATGTGCATCTCACGTGAATAATTAAAACATGACTCGGTCACTAAACGACAAACAACATTCTCATCATCCGGCGACTTATCACACTACATCTGCCGATCACTAGACGAAAAAATAACACTTTCATCATCCGATGGCTTAAACACTCTACATCTGCCGATCGCTAGACGACAAAATAGCACTTTCATCATCCGATGGCTTAAACACCCTACATCTGCCGATCGCTAGACGACAAAATAGCACTTTCATCATCCGATGGCTTATTACACTACATCCACCGAACACTAAACGACAAATTAACATTTACATCATCAAGCGAGGAAACAAACTACATCTTCCGGTGACGTCACCTGAAAGACTCAATCGTTTAACTCTCATCTATTGACATCCGCCGATGACGTCAGCCGGATGATTGCTTCATCCAGCTTCTATCATACGGCAGTAAAACACTATAATCATCAAACATCTTCATCCGATAGAACATATCACAACTCACCCGATTCTTAACTTAGTAGCTATAAACCTCAATGAGTAGGGATCATAAATTCATCCAAAATACGCATAGCGGAAGACTTAAACAACACAAACTATTCAATAATCCTTAAAGTCGTATTCAGACTCTGAAGTCAAACCATTCAAATTCGAATCTCATTGTTATAAGAAATTATGTTCTACTTAGTTATTTGTTCATCATAAACTATTCTGACTTACTATGAGCATAACCAGGGAACTTAATCACCTATCCAGCCTTGCACTGTCACACTGAGCATCCTCCAGCAACCAAGCTTAGACATCCTTATTAACCTTGAGTTCCTCACCTGAAAACTCGTCACCTACATCATAAGGTTTCAACTATAAGCCTAATGCTTAGTAAGGAATGCAACACTAACATGGATGCATGAATGTATAGTTTGGGAAAATCACATGCTCATAAGTCTTTTTCTTGTTCATATCTTTGCTTGAAATCATCATTCATAGTCATAGATCATATTCATCATTCATAGTCATTGGTCGTATTCATCATTCATAGTCATTGATCATATTCGTCATTCATAGTCATTGATCATATTCATCATTCATAGTCATTGATCATATTCATCATTCATATAAGTTGTGTGGATTAAGAGAAGATTTGTGCCGGTAAAAGGGGTTCGACAGTGAGTTTGATCTTGTTCCCTACTGCGGGTCGTATTCATATGTCACTCTTTGGACTGTGACATACGCCGAACCGCCCCCAACCCTCACTTAGTCCACGTTGCATAAATCTTATATATATATACATATACATACATATTCTGTGTAATATCCGGCTCGTACGGATTTTGGATATATTATATTATATTCTTATTTTATATTATATGTGGCATTTTTGGTAAATATGTCAAATCAAGTCAGTTTCGCAAACGGAAAGCGTTAATACGATCCTAACGATTAATTGGAATTTTAAGGAATTTTGTGGAATTTCCGGAGTTTTGATGCAATATTCCGAGTAACTAAATCCCTTTGTAATATGGTTAACGAATTAGTAAAAATAGTAAACGAGGTCCAAATGGCAAACAGACAGTTTTAACGGAACCCTAGTGATAAGTTGGACTTAGTGGTGAAACAAGAAAAATTCGAATGGTCGAAAACACGAGAGGGCAAAAATTAATGTTTTGTTAAGAAATAGTTTTAGTTTTATTATTATTATTATTATTATTATTATTATTATTATTAATTTTATTTTAATTAAACACAAACAACAGAAATGTTGTTTGTGTTCGAGCCCGACGACCCGCGACGAAGAACAGGGGGATCGGCGACGAAGCTCGGGCGACGATCGACGAAGCGCCGGCGATCCTCGCCGTTCTCCGGCCAGACGACGGCGACGGGGTTCCGACTTGTCTCCACGCGCGAACCGCACGGTATGTTCGGTTTTTTTCGCCCTGTTTCTTGCTCGGTTTTTGGCCGTGAGGGAAGAGCTCGATTGAGCTCTGGTTTCCGGCCACTTTTGGCCGTTCTTAGCGTCAAATGGCCGAGCATAACGCCGGCTATGGTTGCCGAGCATTAGTGTGCTCAATTTGAGCCGAAAACAGTGAACTCCAAATTTGGGGGTTTCGGTTTTCGGTGTGTTGCCTCGGGATTTTGATTAGTTTAGGCTAATTGAGGCTAATTGTGGTTGATTGGTGAAGAAATTGACGTGAATTGATGAAAAATCAAAATGGGGGAATTTCCCGGATTGGGGCAGTTCGGGTTTTGCTGCAATTGACCTATCTACGGTCGATTGTTTTAAAATTACTTTTGGCAGATTAAAATAGGTTATTAGAGGAGCACGTGGCCGCTGGAATCGTTCGATTCCGATAACCGATGCGAAAGTTACGCGCGTTCGAAGTTTCGGGTCGGTTTTTACCGAACCCAAATTAAGGTCCGAAGGTAATAGGTTTATAGTAATTAATGATATAAAGGACGTATTGAACGATATTGGACGGAGTTAGAGTGAATTGCGATAAATGTTAAAATTTGAGAATTTTCGGGTTTTTAGGAAAAACTCGTTAATTGTAATTTTAAACTATCGAGCGTTAATCGTTGTTTAAATACTTCGATTAGTTAGGTGAAGATTTTAGGAAAATTCCTTAATTAAGGTTTTTGTTAAATTTGGACATTTTATTGTTTAAGCTCGTTTTAACGACAAATTGATAAAAATTGCGTAGGTGAACAACGCTCGTGGACGGAGCAAGAGCTACAGAAGACAGGTAAGTTCTCGTGATTCTTTTCTGGCCGATTGGCCTACACCGTGCTTCGAACGTCGTCTCGAGGAGTTTTGGAGATGCCTTTAGTTAGTTTTGCTCGGTTTGGGTAGCTAGGTTTTAGGAGTTTATAGTTTATGCTTTTACAGTTTTGATGGTCCATGTTATTGTTTGTTTACTTTATGATAGAGAACTGTTCACGCATCACTTATTTTAAAGAAAAGCATGAAAACGAATTTCCGCACAGAGGTTTAAAGATAACGTAAAGCATAGCATGAGCCTTCGGGCATACTGGCCTTCGGGCATACAGAGCATTTCATATACAGGCCTTCGGGCATGCAGAGCATTGCATTTACAGGCCTTCGGGCATACAGAGCATTTCATATACAGGCCTTCGGGCATACAGAGCATTGCATTTACAGGCCTTCGGGCATACAGGCCTTCGGGCATACAGAGCATTTCATATACAGGCCTTCGGGCATACAGAGCATTGCATTTACAGGCCTTCGGGCATACAGGCCTTCGGGCATACAGAGCATTTCATATACAGGCCTTCGGGCATACAGAGCATTGCATTTACAGGCCTTCGGGCATACAGAGCATTTCATATACTCGCCTTCGGGCATACTGGCCTTCGGGCATACTGCATTGCATAGTAAAGAAAGATAAAGCATGATTTAATGAACCCATAGCACAGCATACATTGCATTTACGTAGAGCTTACTGGGATTTTATCTCATAGTGTGTTATGTACGGTGTAGGTGATCTAGATATCGAGATACCAGGTGAGGACGATGTCCCTCCACCTGAGGCATAGCCCAGTTGACGGAGGATGGCTGCGGTGGTGTGCTGGCGCAGTCGAGGCTTATCTGACCCGTGGGGAGTATGTATAGATTTTGAGGGTTTTTGGAATGTTTTGGAGTTGATGATTGTATAGACATATTAGGATGCTTGGTTCTGGTAGTTGATAGGTTTACATTTTAACGTTTTTAAATGATATACTGGAACTGTTTGGGTAACTTGTTTCATAAGGATATGTTAAACTTTCAAACGGAACCACGCAGTTTATTTTCATAAAAATGTACTTTATTATAGTTGCGTTTCGAGACGGTTTTGGAGTGGTATTTCGGAAGGCGTGTGGATATCGAGGGTTCGAAGTTAAATGATAATGTGAGGTGTATGTTCCTTTTTCTGATTTAATATTAATTACCTTATCAAATGTTTTAAAGTTTTATTAATTTGTTTTAAGTTATTTTAAATGGTTTAAAATATAGATTCAATTCTAACTTAATTTCCGCTTAAAGTTAGGTTTTAAGTTTAAAATGAAAAATTTGTACGGTAATTTAAGGGTAAATAAGGGTACAGTATTAGGGTCGTGACAGTTATGGTATCAGAGCCCCCGGGTTTTAAAATCGGTTCTGTAGACTGCTCGACTGCACAGCCACTACGCGGACATTCTTCATCAACTGTAAGTATGTTTATAGCTTTATTTGATTTCAGTTTCTTAGAGATGTTTGCTTTTAACTTTTTATAGGAGTTATTTATAAATATGGTACGTCGAGGGAATGATCGAGACGACCGAGACGATACGATAGATCGGAGTAAGTTGGGAATAATAGGAGTTGAGTAAGAAAGACTCTTAGGAGAATTTCGACGAGAAGACGGTAGATTAAATACAGGACGACATAAGGACTTATAGACAGAGAGTTAAGCATTAATCTGACTCAACCACAAGAAGAGGTACACTAGAGTTAGTTATTATTAGAAGGACGTAACTTACGGAATGTAAGGGCTAAATAGATAGAAATTTGACATTAGTTGACGAACCCTCACAGATTTAGAAGGTGGTCAATTAAAGAGGGAGTTAAAGATTCGATGTAAAGCTTACTAATGAATACCTAAATTGTCAAGTATAATAATACGACCTAATAAGAACTCGTATAGTTTAGATTAGAGTGAGGTAAAGATAATTAGATGAAAACGATATTCGAAGGAGAATCGGTTCTACTGAGGAATGTTAGAGAATGTAATTGGTCAATGCTAAATTATGAACAAAAGACTTAAGCATGTTCGTACTGGCCAATGCCATGAAGAAAATAGATGGATCAAGTCGAAACCGAGACGTTGATAAATATTAGAGAGGGGATGACGTAGACTTTGAATAAAAGAAGGATAGAGTTACGCGTTAAAGCCCATGACCCGGTATAACCATGTGAAGTGAGCGCTTAAAATCCAGGTCCCATAAGAAAGGTACAACTTATGGAATGTGCGGTTTAAATAAATGGGAACTAGACCTTAATTGACAGACCCCTAAAGTTTAGAATGAAACCAATAGAGGAGGAATTTGGAGTTTAGATGTAAGGCTTACTGGAGAATGTTCTAGATTGTCAAGATATCGTTAGTGCGTACAAGTAGATAAGAAAAATATAATAGGAATTTAAATAACCTAAATCTACAGGAAATTTGGAGCACCTAGACATCGGTGGCACACAAAAGTTAGCTTAAGTAGGTTGTTGAAGGGGTGATGGACCAACTCAAGGTTGAAGACGCGGTTATGTAGGGGTGTTCGTATTGACCTACATCCAGGAAGAAGATAAGGCTATTTACTCGAAGTGGGAAGATTAACAAAAATCAAGACAATAATGGGTCAAAGTTATACGAAAGGTAATACTTGAGATACAAAGTTTGGCCGACCTCCAGGAGATATGCATTGTCTGAAAAGACTGGCCAATTGAGGACGATTGTTACTATAAGAGGGAGACGTAGTAAAGTTAAGGGTAATCGGTGATAGCAGAAGTAGTGCTGAATAGAGGTCATGAAACAAAAAGCCTAGGAACTAAGAAGGAGCAATTACCGATACACGAAAAGACTTTGGCCGACAAGGGATAGAAGAAGACTTAGGGAAGATAAGGCCGATCGATCAGCAGTATGCACGTTGGGTATTGGATGTTGCTCGATCAAGGCATACGGAGTAAAACCAAGATGCATAGACTAAATAGGAAAGAGTTTAACACCATAAGTTAAAAGTCGTGTTTTAGGGGTTAGTGTAATGTGTGCGAGGATGGAAGAAATAGTGGATTGATCAGGGCGAGTAACAAGTACTGATAATGTTAGAAAGTAAGAGACTTTGAATTCTTTGGTTTAGAGGTATAAGAGTTAAGTGACGGGCCTATAGTAAATACAGTTTGAGTTAAAGATCGTAGTCTGAGACTTGCCTCTGGTATAGAAATAGAGATAATAGCATTCGAGAAACTAAGAGGGGCGAACCTTAATGATGAGGTGTTTCTGACACGCCTTGGAATATAGAATCCTTGGATTTGCGAATTTGAAGAGATTAGAATCGAAGGTGTACACCTATCCACAACAAGTTTGCAAACAAAAGGACGGTTGAATGAGTCATTGTAAAGGAGCCAAGTGAAATATTTAGAACCTGATTAGAGCGAACAAAAGGATATAGATCATCGAGTACTCGAGAGGAGTCCGCGTGCGACATTTGAGATAAGTGCGGGGGATTGTTGGATTCAATGAGGAGTTAAGATTAGAAACTTAGCTCGGTGTTTAGTGCTGAACGGTTTGTGAAGTTTGCGAGTTAAAGAATAGGAAGAATAAGGATGAGTAATAAACCCATTTAAGTAGGCTTGGGGTGAAATTAAGTTAGAAAAGGTTCCAAAAGACTGATGGTTGTCAGATCGAGACCAATAGACACGTGGGTGGTATAAGGTTAGAATAAATGGTTGGAGAGAATCTATGGCAAAACCTTGGGATTCAATTGTACTTTGAGTTAATAAGAAATTGAGTTAAACAAATGAGTGTAATGTATATAGTAAAGAGAAAGTTAATTAAGGACTTAGCAATAGACCTCATTAAAGTAGTGCAGAGTGAGAAGTGATGTTTATAGGATCTTCGCTACAAGGGGACAAAGATCCGGAGTGGTTAGCGACCTTAGCTTCCGGTTGGACTCATCAAGACCAGGAAGTGTTCTGATGACATAGTTGTGAAGTGTATCAACACAAAATTTGTTGAGAATTTTGTTAGGACCTGCTAGGTGCCTGAAGAGGTGTACGATTTGAATTCTACGGACGACAAAGTTATACGGGGGCAGTACTAGAGAAACGTGAACTCAGATAGTTAGAAACTAACGGAACTCAATTCGAAGAATTAAAGAAAATAGAGGAGTTAAATTTCAACATGGGTGTTGTTTGGGAGTCCTTGAAGGATGATCGACCCAAATGATGTTGGGAAGTTGAAGTTATTTCAAGGATTGAGGATAAGAGACCGTCTTTAGTGGAAACTAATTAATAAGCGAGAGAGAGTCTAATGTTAGTTTAATATTTTGGGTGACTAAATGCAAACCAACACGTGCTCGGGTTGGATATCGTTTTGGTTAAGATTTAGAGGTTTGGTAAGAGTCGATGTGTAAACTGAAAGTGAGGACTACAATTAGGAAGTTAATGTAGAAATTCGGTGGGTGTGCATTCCAACTGTGAACAGGGTCGAGGAAATTGCGTTGAGGTATGGGTTGCAGCCCAGAAATTGGATGAAATTGTAGTCATTCAATTTGACTGGCATTAGGAAGCTTAGGTATAACTCTGTCCGAATGGGACAGCGGAAGAAAGAAGTCGATAAAGAGTGAATTTTGAAGTAGTATTATTAAGAGATTTAATCTGTGAGGGATTAAGTGAAAGTCGAAAGTTGGTACAGGCGCAAGTGTTAAGTGACAAATATGTTGTCGGGTTAATTAATTGAGATTTGAAAAATTGGATTATACTCAATACATGAGTAAGGACGTGTGCAATCAAATCGAAAGTAAGAAATACGAATTTGGGGCCGATGTTGGAAAGTATAGTAATGAGTTTTGGTTTGGAGCCACGAAGAGAGACCGTAAGTACAGATGATAATCGAAGTAAATGTCGCATGACAAGGAACATAAATATCAAGGACTATAAGGTATAGTTAATTTTGTGGACAAAATTCTAAATAAGGAGGGTAGAATGTAATATCCGGCTCGTACGGATTTTGGATATATTATATTATATTCTTATTTTATATTATATGTGGCATTTTTGGTAAATATGTCAAATCAAGTCAGTTTCGCAAACGGAAAGCGTTAATACGATCCTAACGATTAATTGGAATTTTAAGGAATTTTGTGGAATTTCTGGAGTTTTGATGCAATATTCCGAGTAACTAAATCCCTTTGTAATATGGTTAACGAATTAGTAAAAATAGTAAACGAGGTCCAAATGGCAAACAGACAGTTTTAACGGAACCCTAGTGATAAGTTGGACTTAGTGGTGAAACAAGAAAAATTCGAATGGTCGAAAACACGAGAGGGCAAAAATTAATGTTTTGTTAAGAAATAGTTTTAGTTTTATTATTATTATTATTATTATTATTATTATTATTAATTTTATTTTAATTAAACACAAACAACAGAAATGTTGTTTGTGTTCGAGCCCGACGACCCGCGACGAAGAACAGGGGGATCGGCGACGAAGCTCGGGCGACGATCGACGAAGCGCCGGCGATCCTCGCCGTTCTCCGGCCAGACGACGGCGACGGGGTTCCGACTTGTGTCCACGTGCGAACCGCACGGTATGTTCGGTTTTTTTCGCCCTGTTTCTTGCTCGGTTTTTGGCCGTGAGGGAAGAGCTCGATTGAGCTCTGGTTTCCGGCCACTTTTGGCCGTTCTTAGCGTCAAATGGCCGAGCATAACGCCGGCTATGGTTGCCGAGCATTAGTGTGCTCAATTTGAGCCGAAAACAGTGAACTCCAAATTTGGGGGTTTCGGTTTTCGGTGTGTTGCCTCGGGATTTCGATTAGTTTAGGCTAATTGAGGCTAATTGTGGTTGATTGGTGAAGAAATTGACGTGAATTGATGAAAAATCAAAATGGGGGAATTTCCCGGATTGGGGCAGTTCGGGTTTTGCTGCAATTGACCTATCTACGGTCGATTGTTTTAAAATTACTTTTGGCAGATTAAAATAGGTTATTAGAGGAGCACGTGGCCGCTGGAATCGTTCGATTCCGATAACCGATGCGAAAGTTACGCGCGTTCGAAGTTTCGGGTCGGTTTTTACCGAACCCAAATTAAGGTCCGAAGGTAATAGGTTTATAGTAATTAATGATATAAAGGACGTATTGAATGATATTGGACGGAGTTAGAGTGAATTGCGATAAATGTTAAAATTTGAGAATTTTCGGGTTTTAAGGAAAAACTCGTTAATTGTAATTTTAAACTATCGAGCGTTAATCGTTGTTTAAATACTTCGATTAGTTAGGTGAAGATTTTAGGAAAATTCCTTAATTAAGGTTTTTGTCATACAGAGCATTGCATTTACAGGCCTTCGGGCATACAGAGCATTTCATATACAGGCCTTCGGGCATACAGAGCATTTCATATACAGGCCTTCGGGCATACAGAGCATTGCATTTACAGGCCTTCGGGCATACAGAGCATTTCATATACAGGCCTTCGGGCATACAGAGCATTGCATTTACAGGCCTTCGGGCATACAGAGCATTTCATATACAGGCCTTCGGGCATACAGAGCATTGCATTTACAGGCCTTCGGGCATACAGAGCATTGCATTTACAGGCCTTCGGGCATACAGAGCATTGCATTTACAGGCCTTCGGGCATACAGGCCTTCGGGCATACAGAGCATTGCATTTACAGGCCTTCGGGCATACAGAGCATTGCATTTACAGGCCTTCGGGCATACAGAGCATTGCATTTACAGGCCTTCGGGCATACAGAGCATTGCATTTACAGGCCTTCGGGCATACAGAGCATTGCATTTACAGGCCTTCGGGCATACAGAGCATTGCATTTACAGGCCTTCGGGCATACAGAGCATTGCATTTACAGGCCTTCGGGCATACAGAGCATTGCATTTACAGGCCTTCGGGCATACAGAGCATTGCATTTACAGGCCTTCGGGCATACAGAGCATTTCATATACAGGCCTTCGGGCATACAGGCCTTCGGGCATACAGAGCATTGCATTTACAGGCCTTCGGGCATACAGAGCATTTCATATACAGGCCTTCGGGCATACAGAGCATTTCATATACAGGCCTTCGGGCATACAGAGCATTGCATTTACAGGCCTTCAGGCATACAGAGCATTTCATATACAGGCCTTCAGGCATACAGAGCATTTCATATACAGGCCTTCGGGCATACAGAGCATTGCATTTACAGGCCTTCGGGCATACAGAGCATTGCATTTACAGGCCTTCGGGCATACAGAGCATTTCATATACAGGCCTTCGGGCATACAGAGCATTTCATATACAGGCCTTCGGGCATACAGGCCTTCGGGCATACAGAGCATTGCATTTACAGGCCTTCGGGCATACAGAGCATTGCATTTACAGGCCTTCGGGCATACAGAGCATTTCATATACAGGCCTTCGGGCATACAGAGCATTGCATTTACAGGCCTTCGGGCATACAGAGCATTTCATATACAGGCCTTCGGGCATACAGAGCATTGCATTTACAGGCCTTCGGGCATACAGGCCTTCGGGCATACAGAGCATTTCATATACAGGCCTTCGGGCATACAGAGCATTGCATTTACAGGCCTTCGGGCATACAGAGCATTTCATATACAGGCCTTCGGGCATACAGAGCATTTCATATACAGGCCTTCGGGCATACAGAGCATTTCATATACAGGCCTTCGGGCATACAGAGCATTGCATTTACAGGCCTTCGGGCATACAGAGCATTGCATTTACAGGCCTTCGGGCATACAGAGCATTGCATTTACAGGCCTTCGGGCATACAGAGCATTGCATTTACAGGCCTTCGGGCATACAGAGCATTTCATATACAGGCCTTCGGGCATACAGAGCATTGCATTTACAGGCCTTCGGGCATACAGAGCATTGCATTTACAGGCCTTCGGGCATACAGAGCATTTCATATACAGGCCTTCGGGCATACAGAGCATTGCATTTACAGGCCTTCGGGCATACAGAGCATTGCATTTACAGGCCTTCGGGCATACAGAGCATTTCATATACAGGCCTTCGGGCATACAGAGCATTGCATTTACAGGCCTTCGGGCATACAGAGCATTGCATTTACAGGCCTTCGGGCATACAGAGCATTGCATTTACAGGCCTTCGGGCATACAGAGCATTGCATTTACAGGCCTTCGGGCATACAGAGCATTGCATTTACAGGCCTTCGGGCATACAGAGCATTGCATTTACAGGCCTTCGGGCATACAGAGCATTTCATATACAGGCCTTCGGGCATACAGAGCATTGCATTTACAGGCCTTCGGGCATACAGAGCATTGCATTTACAGGCCTCGGGCATACAGAGCATTTCATATACAGGCCTTCGGGCATACAGAGCATTTCATATACAGGCCTTCGGGCATACAGAGCATTGCATTTACAGGCCTCGGGCATACAGAGCATTGCATTTACAGGCCTTCGGGCATACAGAGCATTGCATTTACAGGCCTCGGGCATACAGAGCATTGCATTTACAGGCCTTCGGGCATACAGAGCATTGCATTTACAGGCCTTCGGGCATACAGAGCATTTCATATACAGGCCTTCGGGCATACAGAGCATTGCATTTACAGGCCTTCGGGCATACAGAGCATTGCATTTACAGGCCTTCGGGCATACAGAGCATTGCATTTACAGGCCTTCGGGCATACAGAGCATTGCATTTACAGGCCTTCGGGCATACAGAGCATTGCATTTACAGGCCTTCGGCATACAGAGCATTGCATTTACAGGCCTTCGGGCATACAGAGCATTGCATTTACAGGCCTTCGGGCATACAGAGCATTGCATTTACAGGCCTTCGGGCATACAGAGCATTGCATTTACAGGCCTTCGGGCATACAGGCCTTCGGGCATACAGAGCATTTCATATACAGGCCTTCGGGCATACAGAGCATTGCATTTACAGGCCTTCGGGCATACAGAGCATTTCATATACAGGCCTTCGGCATACAGAGCATTGCATTACAGGCCTTCGGGCATACAGGCCTTCGGGCATACAGAGCATTTCATATACAGGCCTTCGGGCATACAGAGCATTGCATTTACAGGCCTTCGGGCATACAGAGCATTGCATTTACAGGCCTTCGGGCATACAGAGCATTTCATATACAGGCCTTCGGGCATACAGAGCATTTCATATACAGGCCTTCGGGCATACAGGCCTTCGGGCATACAGAGCATTTCATATACAGGCCTTCGGGCATACAGAGCATTGCATTTACAGGCCTTCGGGCATACAGAGCATTGCATTACGTAGAGCTTACTGGGATTTTTATCCATAGTGTGTTATGTACGGTGTAGGTGATCTAGATATCGAGATACCAGGTGAGGACGATGTCCCTCCACCTGAGGCATAGCCCAGTTGACGGAGGATGGCTGCGGTGGTGTGCTGGCGCAGTCGAGGCTTATCTGACCCGTGGGGAGTATGTATAGATTTTGAGGGTTTTTGGAATGTTTTGGAGTTGATGATTGTATAGACATATTAGGATGCTTGGTTCTGGTAGTTGATAGGTTTACATTTTAACGTTTTTAAATGATATACTGGAACTGTTTGGGTAACTTGTTTCATAAGGATATGTTAAACTTTCAAACGGAACCACGCAGTTTATTTCATAAAAATGTACGTTATTATAGTTGCGTTTCGAGACGTTTTGGAGTGGTATTTCGGAAGGCGTATGGATATCGAGGGTTCGAAGTTAAATGATAATGTGAGGTGTATGTTCCTTTTTCTGATTTAATATTAATTACCTTATCAAATGTTTTAAAGTTTTATTAATTTGTTTTAAGTTATTTTAAATGGTTTAAAATATAGATTCAATTCTAACTTAATTTCCGCTTAAAGTTAGGTTTTAAGTTTAAAATGAAAAATTTGTACGGTAATTTAAGGGTAAATAAGGGTACAGTATTAGGGTCGTGACATTCTGTTCATGAAAAACATGCATTAAAATATTTTCTTATGCTTGAAAAACATTCATGATGCATGAACATGAGAACTTTTAACTCATCAAACTATGACAAGGATCATACCAGAGCAGACAACTTCACATTCACTAGCAGGTCATCAAATAGTATAACTCACAACATACATAAATCCTTCAAGTGCAGACAAGCTCATTATCATAAGGTAAACATTAGACATCTAAACAACCTAGTACTCCCACGATGTAGGGCTCTATTAGCCGGAAATCTGAATGCATTCACTTACCTGGTCTCCTTAGCACTTTGAGCTCCTTTCTCTTCAAACTTCTTCACCTAAAACATTTACATTGCAGTAGTTAAAACAAAAATCCTAATAGTTCAAATCTTAAGTTATCCTAAGATTTAATAGCTAAAGTTATTCCCGAGTCCTTAGTCTAATACCCTGTGCAGTTTGAAATCCAAAACCAAAACAGACTGATTCGATTATCGATAACTCAGAGGTGGTTGTTCTAAAATGTCCATAATCAATTTGATAAAAGCATTCCCACTCTCAGATTCCAAATGTTCTTATTATTAGTCGGCCATTGGAAAATCCAAAACTCCAATGCCGAGTAGAAACAGGGTTAACAAGCTAACAGATAGTTACATTGACTAAGCATACCTCGGGCACAGAGTAGTCAGAGAACCGATCGTGGAAGAGAGTATGGCGAAAGCAGAGAGCAAGAGCTTGGGAGAGAAGAAATCGCCGAAAAGAAAGGTGTCGGCTACAGTGGTTCGAGTGAGGTTTAAAACATTTCCTTTTTCTTTATATATTGGTCATCACCCTCCATTATTACAACTTTGCCACCCAACCTAGTTTAAATCCACATGAAATTAATTATTCTTGGTATAAGTCCTAAACTGTAAAGATTAAATATTCATGACCGTTAATACAGTTAGGAAAGTCACCTGGCCGTTAACTCGGGTGTTACATAAATGTACTAGGGACATTAGAAAGGCCAAAAGACATCACTAACCATTCATAGAGGCCATACTTAGTTTTAAAGGTTGTTTTCCACTCATATCCTTCTTTCATCCATATTTGATGGTAGCTACTTTTCAAATCTACCTTGGAGAAGATTGAAACGCCATTAAGTTCATTCAACATGTCTTCAAGTCTAGAAATAAGAAACCTATACTTGATGGTAATTTGATTGATGGCCTGACTATCAACGCACATCCTTATCGTCTCATCCTTCTTTGGAACTAATAGTGTAAGAATCGCACAATGGCTCATGGATTCTCGGATATAACCCTTCTCAAGCAACTCTTAAACTTGCTTGTGTAGTTCCTTTGTCTCTTTCGGGTTCATTCTATATGAGGACCGATTTGGTAGTACCACTCCCTGTTGTAAGTCAATTTGTTGCTCAATACCCCTAAGGGGTGGTAATCCTTGCGGTAACTCTTATGGAAACACGTCTTGGTATTGGTTCAAGAGTGCCCGAACTCCTCTCAGGATTTTTCCCAATTCCTCCATCCTTTAACGAAATATCATCAAAAGCAAAGGTCCTCCATTTGGAAGGGACTTCATTAGCTCGTTCTTAGACATGAAAAATGTTGACTTCGACCTTCCTTCCTTTATTATCTGCTCATCCATAGTCACTTGCTCCGGTTTGTGTGGCGATAATTTGATTGTTTTTCCTCCAAACTTGAATGACTAGTAGTTGTAGTTTCCATCATGAAACACCTTCCGATCATATTGCCAAGGCATTCTTAACAAAAGGTGACTAGCACTCATCGACACTACGTTACAAAGAACCTTGTCCTTGTATCCCCCGATTGTGAAGTCAATGTATACTTGCTCTGAGACCTTAATATTCTCTTGATCATTTAGTCACATCAACTTGTAAGGGTTCAGATGTAGGGTTGTCTCTAATCCCAATTTCTCCACAAGGTCTCGGGATGCAACATTAGTGCAACTCCCCCCATCAATTATGAGAAGAACACACCTTGTCCTTGATTAAACAACGACTATGAAAAAATATTCTTTCTTTGACAATCCTCATCATTTGCTTATGACATGAGAACTCTTTAGATGACCATCAAGAGTGGCCCCTCTTGTGCGGGGAACACCTTCTCTTGAGATTCAAGGTCCTCACTATAACCTTCCGCTTACTCATCTTCACTACTATTTCACCGATGCTTTCTTGAAGAACCATAACCCTTCTAGTGGGACATTGAGAAGCAATGTGTCCCAATTCAAGACACTTAAAGCACTTGATCTTCTTTGATCTTGACTGAGTGGCATCTTGCACAAATTTCTTGGTCTTCTATCCCCATTGCAGGCCAACTCTGTTGTAAAAGGCTTCTTAGCATCCACCTTAGATGGTAGTTTGTAGGAACTCTCAGTTTTTGAAAGAAATCGATTGCCAACACCATTTTCCTTTTCTCTTCACTTACCTTTCAACCTTCAAAGGAAGTTGGGCAACGACATCCATGGTCTCAAACTTCACCAATCTCTCTATTCAAACCCCTTACAAACTTTGCGATCACTTGTTCCTCGAGTTCTTCAAATCCACTCCTAATCTTGATTCAAACTCGGTTAGGGTACTCCTCAACCGATTGTGAACCTTGCTACAAATTTTGCATTTGTAAAAATAACTCTTGCTTGTAGTGGCTTGGAACGAATCTATTTCTCATCAAAGACTTCATGACTCTCTAAGTCACAATAGCATCATCATTCTCACGCCTCCTTTGTGCCTTCAAATTGTCCCACCATAAACTAGCATATTCAGTCAATTCTAGAGACACTAGTTGTAATTTTGTCTTCTCGGAATAGTTGTAATAGTCAAATATGTTCTCTACTTTATCCACCCAATCCAATAACATATCACCATTACATGAACCATTAAAAGAGAAATAGATACTTCACTGCTTTAATTCCTCATTAGGGTCAAGCCTAGCATGCAAATTATCAAACGCCTCATTCTCGGATTCTTCCTCTTCTTCGGTCACTTTTCATTAAAAATGTCTTATTATAGTTGGCGTTTCGAGACGGTTTTGGAGTGGTATTTCGGAAGGGGTTAGGATATCGAGGGTTCGAAAGTTAATGATTAATGTGAGGTGTATGTTCCTTTTTCTGATTTAAATATTAATTACCTTATCAAGTTTTAAAGTTTAGTAATTTTTTAATTATTTTATATGGTTTAAAATATAGATTACAATTCTTAACTTTAATTCCGCTTAAAAGTTGGTTTCGTTAAGTTTAAAATGAAAAATTTGTACGGTATTACGGTACCTAAGGTACGATTAGGTCGTGACATTCTGTTCATGAAAAACATGCATAATATTTCTTATGCTTGAAAAACATTCATGATGCATGAACATGAAGAATTTTAACTCATCAAACTATGACAAGGATCATACCAGAGCAGACAACTTCACATTCACTAGCCGGTCATCAATAGTATAAACTCACAACATACATAAATCCTTCAAGTGCAGACAGCTCATTATCATAAGTAAACATTAGACATCTAAACAACCTAGTACTCCCACGATGTAGGGCTCTATTAGCCGGAAATCTGAATGCATTCACTTACCGGGTCTCCTTAGCACTTTGAGCTCCTTTCTCTTCAAAACTTCTTAACTAAACATTTACATTGCAGTAGTTAAAACAAAAATCCTAATAGTTCAAATCTTAAGTTATCTAAGATTTAATAGCTAAAGTTATTCACGAGTCCTTAGTCTAATACCTGTGCCAGTTTAAATCCAAACCAAAACAGACTGATTCGATTATCGATAACTCAGAGGTGGTTGTTCTAAATGTCCATACTCAATTTGATAAAAGCATTCCCACTCTCAGATTCCAAATGTTCTTATGATTAGTCGGCCATTGGAAATCCAAACTCCAATGCCGAGTAGAAACAGGGTTAACAAGCTAACAGATAGTTACATTGACTAAGCATACCGGGCACAGAGTAGTCAGAGGAACCGATCGTGGAAGAGAGTATGGCGAAAGCAGAGAGGCAAGAGCTGGGAGAGAAGAAATCGCCGAAAAGAAAGGGTCGGCTACAGTGGTTCGAGTGAGGTTTAAAAACATTTCCTTTTCTTATATATTGTCATCACCCTCCATTATTACAACTTTGCCACCAACCTAGTTTAAATCCACATGAAATTAATTATTCTTGGTATAAGTCCTAAACTGTAAAGATTAAATATTCATGACCGTTAATACAGTTAGGAAAGTCACCTGGCCGTTAACTCGGGTGTACTAAATGTACCTAGGGACATATGAAAGGCCAAAGACATCACTAACCATTCATAGAGGGCCCATACTTAGTTTAAGGTTGTTTTCCACTCATATCCTTCTTTCATCCATATTGATGGTAGCTACTTTTCAAATCTACCTTGGAGAAGATTGAAACGCCATTAAGTTCATTCAACATGTCTTCAAGTCTCGAATAAGAAACCTATACTTGATGGTAATTTGATTGATGGCCTGACTATCAACGCACATCCTTATCGTCTCATCCTTCTTTGGAACTAATAGTGTAAGAATCGCACAATGGCTCATGGATTCTCGGATATAACCCTTCTCAAGCAACTCTTAAACTTGCTTGTGTAGTTCCTTTGTCTCTTTCGGGTTCATTCTATATGAGGACCGATTTGGTAGTACCACTCCCTGTTGTAAGTCAATTTGTGCTCAATACCCCTAAGGGGTGGTAATCCTTGCGGTAACTCTTATGGAAACACGTCTTGGTATTGGTTCAAGAGTGCCCGAACTCCTCTCAGGATTTTTCCCAATTCCTCCATCCTTTAACGAAATATCATCAAAAGCAAAGGTCCTCCATTTGGAAGGGACTTCATTAGCTCGTTCTTAGACATGAAAAATGTTGACTTCGACCTTCCTTCCTTTATTATCTGCTCATCCATAGTCACTTGCTCCGGTTTGTGTGGCGATAATTTGATTGTTTTTCCTCCAAACTTGAATGACTAGTAGTTGTAGTTTCCATCATGAAACACCTTCCGATCATATTGCCAAGGCATTCTTAACAAAAGGTGACTAGCACTCATCGACACTACGTTACAAAGAACCTTGTCCTTGTATCCCCCGATTGTGAAGTCAATGTATACTTGCTCTGAGACCTTAATATTCTCTTGATCATTTAGTCACATCAACTTGTAAGGGTTCAGATGTAGGGTTGTCTCTAATCCCAATTTCTCCACAAGGTCTCGGGATGCAACATTAGTGCAACTCCCCCCATCAATTATGAGAGAACACACCTTGTCCTTGATTAAACAACGACTATGAAAAATATTCTTTCTTTGACAATCCTCATCATTTGCTTATGACATGAGAACTCTTTAGATGACCATCAAGAGTGGCCCCTCTTGTGCGGGGAACACCTTCTCTTGAGATTCAAGGTCCTCACTATAACCTTCCGCTTACTCATCTTCACTAACTATTTCACCGATGCTTTCTTGAAGAACCATAACCCTTCTATTGGGACATTGAGAAGCAATGTGTCCCAATTCAAGACACTTAAAGCACTTGATCTTCTTTGATCTTGACTGAGTGGCATCTTGCACAAATTTCTTGTCTTCTATCCCCATTGCAGGCCAACTCTTTGTAAAAGGCTTCTTATCATCCACCTTAGATGGTAGTTTGTAGGAACTCTCAGTTTTTGAAAGAAATCGATTGCCAACCCATTTTCCTTTTCTCTTCACTTACCTTTCAACCTTCAAAGGAAGTTGGGCAACGACATCCATGGTCTCAAACTTCACCAATCTCTCTATTCAAACCCCTTACAAACTTTGCGATCACTTGTTCCTCGAGTTCTTCAAATCCACTCCTAATCTTGATTCAAACTCGGTTAGGTACTCCTCAACCGATTGTGAACCTTGCTACAAATTTTGCATTTGTAAAAATAACTCTTGCTTGTAGTGGCTTGGAACGAATCTATTTCTCATCAAAGACTTCATGACTCTCTAAGTCACAATAGCATCATCATTCTCACGCCTCCTTTGTGCCTTCAAATTGTCCCACCATAAACTAGCATATTCAGTCAATTCTAGAGACACTAGTTGTAATTTTGTCTTCTCGGAATAGTTGTAATAGTCAAATATGTTCTCTACTTTATCCACCCAATCCAATAACATATCACCATTACATGAACCATTAAAAGAGAAAATAGATACCTTCACATGCTTTAATTCCTCATTAGGGTCAAGCCTAGCATGCAAATTATCAAACTCCTCATTCTCGGATTCTTCCTCTTCTTCGGTCACATTTTGATTAAACCTCCTCTTAGGATTTTCGTGTTTTCTCCTAGGCAAAAGGGTTTGAGGGACCCTCATATGCTGGTTCCTCATCTCCATCATCTATTGACTAATGTTCTCAAGTTTGTGGTTCAATTCATCTAGTTTTTCTTGAAAACTAGATTCTCCCTTTTTCGGGTTTGTTGCTAAAAGAGGTTGAACATTCGGCTCTCGGTTTTGTTGGTTATTAGCCCCACTTCTTGTCATCATTTTAGTCAATCAAAATACACCAAAAACACAGCAAAGGCAGCAAGGAAAGAGCAGAGCTCTGATACCAAATGACGTGCTTCTACTTAAAAGTAAACACAAGCAAAGTCGGTTTGGTTGAAAATAATAATTTTGGGCCGAGAACACCCCAAAATCCAATATGCATAAAACCTTCAATTTAACTCCAAATAATATGAAATTTTAATACGTTCTTACCAAGTATGTTACAGAACTTCCCTAAATCAAAGGCTAACTCGTTATGGTTGACAAGTTATAGACGAAAGACTGCTTGCTGGTTTGAGGAGGTAATAACAGCACCTCTCGGATTTGACACCGCTTTTGAAGGACACTCCAACTAGCTTTGGATGAGAGTTGGATACAATCTTGTTGATGATTATTCACGCCAACAAATGGAGGAGGAAGGTTGCAAAAGAAATGTAACCACTTTGACTCTCACATATGGAAACACAAAAATCACTTTTAACTATCAGATGGGACTTATCGAGGAGGAGAAGTGAGGGAGCTTCAACAAGTTGAAATTATTTTGCAAATTTTCATTCCAAAGTGCTGAAGAGAGACGGGCGGCTTTAAGAATGATTTAAATATCATGCATCTTCTTTCAAATTAGGGTTTGGTAGCTAGTCAAAAAAGAAGTTCAAAAGGGGAGAGGTGCTCGCCCACATGACTTAGCCGAGTACACCATGGTTTTGCCATTTTGGGCAAATCCCTTCTCTCTCCAAGGGTCACTTTCAAGCGGTCCCTCTTCTTTTCAAAATGCAGCCACTCTTCCCTCCTTCATATGTTCTTCCATTACATGCCATCTAATACATTAAAATACTGAGTTCAAGTTACATTAAATGTCACAAGGTAGACAAATTCCTTCTTCTAATTTTGGAGTGGCCGAGGAGTGCTCTCATGTTAGCAAGTGGAAAGGCTTCTCCATGTCTTGAGCATTTGGTTTCATCCTTAGGTAGTTATATCTTTCTTCACCTACAAAAGAATACACTCATTAATTAAAGGTTTGGCCACGGCCAAGAATTTGGCTCGCCTCATCTTCGTAGGGTTCATTTTCCTCTTCTTCGCACATACTTACTTGCATTGACAAGACAGAGTGATGTGCCAAGAGGAGATGTTACTTGAGGATTAGGTCTTGAACTTCTTATGGAGAAAGGGTTGAAGTACTTAAGAGGAGCATGGGGGAGTGAAACATAGAGATGAAGAAGAAGAGGAGAACTAGAATTAAGGCTTCACAACTTCATTTTTCCTTTTGAAAAAGTAAATATATATATTTATTTTTTTATATAAAAAAATGGAACAAAATCGGAATTGAACCAAAATCTAATCGTGAAACTCAGATTGGTCTAGTTCGGTTTCAGAACCTAACAGTTTTAGTTGCAATTCCAATAATCTAAAAACATTGGCCACGGTTCAATCCCAGTTACAAAGTCAAACTATACCGAACTGGTCTGTACCCATACCTAGTTTTTAGTTCATAAATATGAAAATTGGAGCAAGAAGTCTAGCCCTAGAAATCAATCTTGTTGTCCACTCAACCCTAAAGTAAAATCGGTTTTGACTTGCCATAAAACCAATCAATGTATGTTTTAATTTGTTATAAATTTGTTAATTATTTTATTCAATGTCATTGATATTACACATCCTTGTTGATCGACTAACTTTTTCGGAATATTATTATTCTTATGTATTGCTAAGTAATTGAAATCAAGAGTTATTACATTAAATAGTATGCATTTAGGAATAAAACTAGCTTCTTTAAGAAAGTTATATAAAAATATAAGTTTGGATTAGGAGCTCATTTTAGAACACAATATTTAATTATATTTTCACTTGAAATATGATAACAATAAATAAAAGAAAGTACCACGATTAATCAAAAGATCTTTGTATTAACAAAAGTTTCAAATTAGATGATTATGATGTTATAACATTAGAAGGCTATGCAAGATACTTGGTATTAGGGTGGGCGTAGTTCGGGTCGGTCCGGTTCCGATCTGGGACCAGAACCGGACTGAATCCTTCGAGATTTTTATCCCGATCCTAGAACTGGCCTTGGAATTTTTGGTCCGGTCCCGGTTCCGTACCTGTTCCTCCCACCAAAGTTATGATATTTTTTATATTTAAAAATGATAAATTTTTAACATACAAAGTATCTAAAATAAATCCAACTATCTAACATATAAAGTAAAAATGAAATCTAGGAAACAAAATTCAACATCTAAAATAAATCTAACTATCTAACATAGAAACTAAATTCAATTATCAAACATTAAAATAAAATCTAAGAAACTAAATTCAAGATCCAAAATTAATCCAATTACTTTAAAAATACAAACTAAATAGTAAATCCAACTAAATTGTCAATATCATTCTAACTTCAAAGCAATCAATTCAAAACCATTAGAGATAAACATTAAAATAAAGTCAATAATTGCAACCATATATAGTCAGCGATGTGTCATCTTCTATAAAATTTTCATCAATAGGGTCAACGGAATCTGCAAAATACAAAAAATTGAAAGCATTAGTTAATCATTAGAGATAAACATATAAAACAAATAAATATTAGAATGTTCGAACCATCTTCTATAGTTGTAATAGTAATATCTTCGAAATCATCATCAATGTTTGTAGAAATTTTAAAAGGATTGAATGTTTTGAGCCAACTTTAGGAGCATATAAGAGCTTTAACACTTTGGGGGCTTAGAGAACTATAAAAAGCCTCAAGAACACGACCACAACAACTCGATACTTATCGGAGTTCCTCTTCCACCAAAATAATATGTTAGAACTGTCTGAAAAATTCTCTAACTTCTCAGACAAATATAGATCAATCTCTGACATATTAATTTCATCACTTCTTTTAGAAGAATTGTCAGACCCGTAAAACATAGAGTACACTGTAGTTGAACGAGCTTGCGCCAAAGAACTTATTGACTTTGTTGACCTTTGTTGACTATTGCTGCTACTTGGAGTTTGGTTTCCATTGGTTGTATCACCTTTATATTCGGTATACAACTTTTCAATTACATCATCTATCTGTTTTGTGTATTGTGCAGCTCTTTCACTACTAAATAAAATGACTAAACAATACCATAAAAATTTGGTTTTGCAACTTGGATCAAGAACAACAGCAACATCTATAAGCATGTTTATTCTTTCAAAAGATCCTCAATATTTATCAAACTTCTTTTGCATCTCATTGTTCATTCTTCTTAGCGTTAAATTATTACTGTTATCATATGTCTCAATAGCAATCTTCAAATTACAAACTTCACCTACGTACATATTTGATATAATATACAGAGAAGCAAAAATATTAAGTGTCATAGTATGAAATGTCTCTAAGAATTTTATATATTCTCGAATGGATGATTAATCTTCAGATGTGGGTGAACCTTTTACTCCCATTTCATGTAAGAAAGAACTATCATTCTCTACTAATTTTTCAAAAGTCGTTTCATAATTCTCAGCGCTTGCCAACATCAAATACGTAGAGTTCCAACGAGTAGGAACGTTAAGCGACAAATTACTTTTACAAGTAATTTTAACCACATCAACGCAGGCTTTGAACTGTTGCAATCTTTCCGAAGAAGATCTTACGTACTTAACAACTTTTTGTACTCTCGCTATGGACTCATGATGTTTTCTCAAACCATAAAAAATGATCAAATTGAGGATATGTGCAAAACATCTTACGTGCATATGATCGCCATTTAAAATCAACCCTTTCCAATTTTGAATTGTTTTAATCAAATAGGAAATAACAACGTTGTTGGAAGAATCATTGTCAATGATTATGGTTGTAACATTTTTAATCTCCCAATTAAGCAAACATTTTTCAACTTCCTTATCAATAGATTCACCCTTATGATTCGAAATTAAACAAAATTTCATTATCTTCTTTCGCACATGCCAATCTTGATCAATATAATGAACATGTTAGCATCATGTAATTTAAATTTTGAATAGAGGTCCACGTGTCAGTGGTCAAACATACTGTAACGACCGGGGAGGATCGCCACGACATTCTTGACTTTACATAAAACTTTAATTCATATTTGAGCTCTTTTCTCCTTCTCTGTTTTTTTTTTATAACAGTATACCTAGCAGGCTTAAAGACTTCAACTTAACGGATAGAAAATTAGTCCCTCGTACATGCTTCCAATCGACGTAGAAGTTGCATGGGTCTGCATGCATCAACCGATAGACATTGCGTCTTCCGGATGGCACGTGCACCCCACATGACTCATTTAAACACCTATCGGCAGATGCGAATACTCGCATCGACTGACGATCACGTGCATCTCGTGTGACCAATTTAAAACATCTATCGATAGACATGTGAAATTCACGTTTTCATCTAAGACACCTTCCGATAGCTTACAAGCTCTATATCATCTGATCACTAAACGACAAATTATCACTTACATCATCCGGTCACTAGACGACAAAACCATGTTTATATCATTCGGTAAAAAGACTCCTTAGATCATCCGGTGACTTTATTACACTACATCTGCCGATCGCTAAACGACAAGATAGTACTTACATCATCCGGTCACTAGACGACAAAACCATGTTTATATCATCCGGTAAAAAGACTCCTTAGATCATCCGGTGACTTTATTACACTACATCTGCCGATCGCTAAACGACAAGATAGTACTTACATCATCCGGCGAGGAAACATATTACATCTTCCGGTGACGTCATACTACATCTTCCGGTGACGTCATACTACATCTTCCGGTGACGTCATACTACATCTTCCGGTGACATCACCTGGAAGACTGAATCGTTTAACTCTCATCTATTGACATCCGCCGATGACGTCAGCCGGATGATTGCCTCATCCAGCTTCTATCATACAGCAGTGAAACACTATAATCATCAAACATCTTCATTCGATAGAACATATCACAATTCACCCGACCCGTAACTTAGTAACCACAAACCCCAAAGAGTAAAAATCGTAAACTCATCTAAAATACGCATAGCGGAAGACTCAAACGAAACAAACCATTCATTAATCCTTAAAATCGTATTCAGACTCTAAAGACAAGCTCTTCAAATCCATATCTCATTGTTATACGAAATTCTGTTCTATTTAGTCATCTGTTCGTGGTAAACTTTTCTAACTTACTATGAGCATAACCAGGGAACTTAATCGCCTATCCAGCCTTGCACTGTCACACTGAGCATCCTCCAGCAACCAAGCTTAGACATCCTCATTAACCTTGAGTTCCTCACCTGAAAACTCGTCACCTACATCATAAGGTTCAACTATAAGCCTAATGCTTAGTAAGGAATGCAACACTAACATGAGTGCATGAATGCATAATTCAGAGAAAAACATGCTCATAGATCATTTCTTGTTCATATTCTTGTTCATATTCATCATTCATAATCATGGGTCATATTCATCATTCATTTCATCATTCATAATTATGGGTCATATTCATCATTCATTTCATCATTCATGTTCTTCATTTAGTTGTGTGGATTAAGAGAGGATTTGTGCCGGTAAAGGGGGTTCGACAGTGAGTTTGATCATGGTCCCTATCGCGGGTCGTATTCATATGTCCCTCTTTTGGACTGTGGCTTACGCCGAACCGCCCCCAACCCTCACTTAACCACGTTGCATAAGTTTTATCTTCTTATCTTGTTCATGATGAGAAACATCGCTTATAAAACATTTTCATATGCATAAAACTTTCATGATGCATGAACATGGAAACTCTTAAAACATCAAGCTACAGAGCAGAGCATTATCCATCATGGAATATTACTTTCAAACTAAGCGTCATCAAGAACACTAGACATCAGCATAAGGGAGTTTCTAATCATCACATAACATTCTACTTAGTATCCTCTGATGTAGGGTCCTGATGACCGAGAAACCTACACATTCACTTACCTGGTCTCCTTAGCACTCTGAACCTCTTCTCTTCAACTTCTTCACCTAAAACATGTGCATTACAGTAGTTAAATCAAAATCCTAAAACTCTACTCATAAATCATCCTAGGATCTATTAGCTAAAGTCATCCCCGAATCCTTGGTTTGATATACTGTGCAGAATCTGAAATCCAAAATAAAACAAACAGGTTCTACTATCGATTAAATCTGAGTTGGTTACTTAAAATGTCCAGAATCGATTCGGGTTGACATTACTACCCTCAGATTCTAAAATGTTCTAATACTACTCGGCCATTGATAAAAATCCGAGTTCAAATGCCGAGCTGAAAACAGAGCTCTAAACACTAACAGATAACTACATTGTCCATTTCATACCTCGGGTGCGGATTCGCAGAGGAATGCGGCTAGAAACCGGTCGTCGGCGAGGAAAACACTGATAGCAGTGAGCGGGGCTTGGGAGAGAAGAAATCGCCGGAAAGGGTGGTGTCTGCTACAGTGGTTTAAATGAGGTTTAAATCCTTTCCTTTCTTTTTAAATACAGGCCTCAATCCTCCATTATTACAACTTTGCCACTCAACCTAGTTTAGATCCACATGTAATTAATTAAGCTTGGCATAAATCCTAAACTACGAAGATTAAATATTTATGACCGTTAATACAGTAATGGAAATCACCTGGCCGTTGACTCGGGTGTTACATCCACCCCTCCTTGAACAAAATTTTCGTCCCTGAAAATTGATCAAACAAACAACTCTGGATACTTGTCTAACATGTCCTGTCGTCGCTCCCAAGTGGCTTCTTCAATGCCATGATTCTTCCATAAAACTTTGACCAATGGAATCTCTTTATTCCTCAGAGTCTTAACTGCGGATTCCAATATCTGCACTGGTCTCTCTTCATACATTAATGATGGTTCAATCTCAAAATCCATTGGCTCAACAACTTGCGTCGGATCTCGTATGCATTTCCTTAACATTGACACGTGGAAAACATTATGGACTTTATCCAATGATGGAGGCAACTGCAGTCTGTAAGCTGTACTACCGATTCTAGCTAAAACAGGGAATGAGCCAATAAATCGTGGATTAAGCTTTCCCTTTCTGCCAAATCTTAGTACTCCTTTAAATGGTGAAACCTTCAGGAAAACTTCATCACCAACAGCAAATTCAAGATCTCTCCTTCTTTGGTCTGCATAACTTTTCTGTCGGCTTTGTGCAGTAATCATTCTCCTTTTAATATTGGCAATCTTGTCTGACATCTGCTGCAACATCTCGGGACCTAAGAGTTTTGCTTCACCAACCTCATCCCAATACAGAGGTGATCTACACTTCCTGCCATACAGTGTCTCATAAGGTGCCATGCCAATGGTGGACTGGTAGCTGTTGTTGTAGGAGAACTCGACCAGGGGTAAATATCTACTCCAGGATGACTGGAAATCTAGCACACAAGCCCTTAACATATCCTCAAGTATTTGGATAGTCCTTTCTGATTGACCATCTGTCTGCGGGTGGAAGGCAGTGCTGAAAGACAACTTTGTACCAAATGTGCCCTGTAAGCTTTGCCAAAACCTCGAGGTGAATCTAGGATCGCGATCAGAGACAATAGATGCAGGAATTCCATGCAACCTAATAACTTCTTGTACATAAAGATCAGCAAGCTGGTCCATCGAGTAGGTTGTCCTTACCGGTAAGAAATGGGCTGATTTTGTCAATCTATCAGTCACAACCCAAATACTATCATGTCCCTTGGTTGTCTTAGGTAATCCTACAACGAAATCCATAGCTATGTGTTCCCACTTCCACTCGGGAATAGGTAGGGGCTGAAGGGTACCTCCTGGACGTTGGTGCTCGGCTTTAACCTGTTGGCAAACCAAACATGACTCTACATACTTAGCAACATCTCTCTTTAAGTTTGGCCACCAATAGAGTGACTTCATGTCTCGATACACCTTGGTGCTTCCAGGATGCACAGAAAAGGGAGACGAATGCGCCTCAGCTAAGATTAGCTTACGTAATCCTTCATCATTAGGGACATACCATCTATTTCTAAACCTCAGAATCCAATCCTTGGAAAGACTAAACTCGGAGGTGGTGTCCTTCACCTTGTTCATCATACCGTTATTCTCCTCAGAGTCCTTCTGTTGTGCCTCTTTGATCTTTTCTAAAACCGTTGGTTGAATGGTCAAATCGGCAAGTAAGGTTGATAACTCTGGAACTATCTCCAATTCAAACCTCAGAACTTCTGTCCTCAAAGGTATAGAAATAGTCGATACAACGGGTTGCATTGTTGTTGACATCCTGCTCAATGCATCAGCTACAGAGTTAGCCTTACCTGGGTGATACTTGATCTCAAAGTCGTAATCCTAAACAAATTCCAACCAACGCCTCTGCCTCATGTTTAATTCCTTTTGTGTAAAGAGATACTTCAGACTTTTATGATCAGAAAACACCTCACACTGCTGTCCATATAAATAGTGTCTCCATATCTTCAAAGCAAAAACAACAGCAACTAATTCTAAATCATGGGTGGGGTAGTTCTGTTCATAACTCTTTAACTGCCTAGAGGCATATGCTACAACCTTACCTTCTTGCATCAGAACACAACCTAAACCAACTTTATACGCATCACAGTAGACACTAAACTTTCCTTCTTCGGTTGGAAGGGTCAAGACCGGGGCTGTTGTTAACTTCACCTTCTATGTCTGGAAGCTATTCTCACAAGCTTCGGTCCAAGAATATTTATTGTCCTTCTTTGTCAAATTTGTCAGGGGCTTAGCTATCATAGAAAATCCTTTGATGAACTTTCTATAATAGCCTGCCAATCCAAAGAAACTGCGGACTTCACTGGCATTCTTTGGTTGCGGCCAATCCTTTACTGCTTGAATTTTGGTCGGGTCCACTGATATGTCATTAGCAGAAACTACATGACCAAGAAAATTAACCTTATCCAACCAAAATTCACACTTGGACAATTTGGCATAAAGCTGGTGCTCCTTCAATTTCACACTTGGACAATTTGGCATAAAGCTGGTGCTCCTTCAATGTTGTTAAAACTATTCTTAAATGCTCTGCATGGTCAGCTTCTGTCCGTGAGTATATCAAGATATCATCTATGAACACAATTACAAATTTGTCCAAATACTCCCGAAACACACGATTCATTAAGTCCATTAAGGCTGCAGGTGCATTGGTCAGTCCAAATGACATGACCAAGAATTCGTAGTGTCCATAATGGGTTCTGAAGGCTGTCTTTGGTATATCTCCTTCCTTAACTTTCAGTTGGTAATAACCTGAACGTAAATCTATTTTTGAAAACACTCTTGCTCCATGCAATTGGTCAAACAAATCATCAATTCGAGGTAAGGGGTACTTATTCTTGATTGTTAACTTATTTATCTCCTTATAGTCTATGCACATTCTAAGGGAACCATCTTTCTTCTTGACAAATAAGACAGGTGCACCCCAAGGTGAACTACTAGGGCGTATAAATCCTTTGTCTACTAATTTTTGTAGTTGGACTTTTAACTCCTTTAACTCAACCGGTGCCATACGGTAAGGGTTCTTAGATACAGGCAATGCCTCGGGATATGTATCAATTACAAACTCTATTTCTCTATCAGGTGGTAATCCTGGCAAGTCATCCAAGAATACCTTAGGGAATTCTCTGACTATGGGGATATCTTGTAACTCTACCTTATTCTTCACCCGAACATCCATTATAGTAGCTAAGTAACTCTCACAACCATTTTTCAGTAACCAGAAAATTTCTAGTGAGGATATAATCGGCATTTTGCTTATCTTAGGAATAGCTTAGAAGGAATAATGATTACCATTTGGGGGTCGAAAATCAACCATCCCAGATCTACAACTTATTGTGGCATAATGCCTAAATAACCAATCCATTCCCAATATCACCTCATATCCTTTCATGTCAATTACAATCAGTTCTACATATAGTTTCCTACTTCCTAAGGACACAACATCACCTTTAACAATCTGTTCAGAATGTAGGGACTTCCCTGATGGTAACATAACATCATATGGCCTTTCGGCTGGTAAAGGTTCTAAGTTGTGTTGGCACACAAACAAGGTTGATATAAATGAGTGCGTGGCTCCTGTATCTATAAGTGTGTAAGCAGCAAAACCACAGATCGTAATGGTACCTGTTATCACTGTATGCTGCACGGCTTCCACATCCTCCATCATTGCATAGACTCTTGGTGCTACCCTTGCACGGTTCGGATCTGGCAGCATGGGGCAGTCTCTGACTATATGTCCAACCTTATCACATTTGAAACAGCGGCCAGAACGCAACTTGCATTCGTCGGGGTGGTTCTTCTGGCAGGTGGGGCATAAGGGTGCCAGGGGCCTCTTTCCTTTCCCTTGGTCATCATTCTGGTTGAGGGGTCTCTTTATTCCTTGTTCTTGTTGCTGTGGTCCCCTGTTCTGTTGTGGCTACCAACCTTTGTTCTGACGTGGTGGCGGCTGAGTGTCCTTTGTGAGCTTTCTTGGCTGCTCACGCTGTGCATAAGCTGTCATTTCCGCCTCTTCCAGCTCCAAGGCCTTAGCCGTCACTTCACCATAAGGTACATTGTGTATCCCAGCAGTCTTCACTTTCATGTACAGACTCGGCTTCAGTCCTTGAACAAATTGGTAAATCTTGTCCTCGTCATCCTCAATCATACGGGGAGCAAATCGTGACAAAGCATCAAACTTGCATATGTAATCCGTCACAGAGCCAGTTTGTCGCAGATTCATGAACTCCTTCTTCTTGTTGGCCCGAACAGTCCTATTGAAGTACTTGTCAAAGAAAGCAGTCTTGAACATCTCCCAGGTCATAGCTTCGGCATTAGCGGTGTTCTGGATTGAGTCCCACCAATGCCTTGCACTTAACTCCAAATGAAAGATAGCATAGGTGACCTTATCCCCTTCCTCAACCTTTGCATACTTAAACATGTCTTCTATCTTTTGAATCCACTCCTCAGCATAAATAGAATCTGAAACATGCCCATTAAACACCGGGGGTCGAAGCCGGTGGAAACGCTCACCCCCATGATCATGAGTTGCATTAGTACTGGAGTTGCCTTGTTCCTCTCTAGCAGTCATCAGTCGTTCTATCTGGTGAGATTGGCGCATGACCAACTCTGTCAACTGAGCAATAGCATTACTATCCTCATTGGTCTCTCTCTGCTGACCTCTAACCATTTTGGGATTCCTAGACAAATCATTACAAATATATCTCAACTTAATGACATAAACTGAAATCATAAATACTTACAGTTGTTGGAGTGTGCTCATGTGACAGTCAGTGCTGGAAGGCAGTCTGCAGAATCGGTTTTAGAAACCGGTTTTGCTCTGATACCATAATTGTAACGACCCGAGGAGGATCGCCACGACATTCTTGACTTTACATAAAACTTTAATTCATATTTGAGCTCTTTTCTCCTTCTCAGTTTTTTTTTTTAAAAAAACAGTATACCTAGCAAGCTTAAAGACTTCAACTTAACGGATAGAAAATTAGTCCCTCGTACATGCTTCCAATCGACGTAGAAGTTACATGGGTCTGCATGCATCAACCGATAGACATTGCGTCTTCCGGATGGCACGTGCACCCCACATGACTCATTTAAACACCTATCGGCAGATGCGAATACTCGCATCGACTGACGATCACGTGCATCTCGTGTGACCAATTTAAAACATCTACCGATAGACATGTGAAATTCACGTGTTCAACTAAGACACCTTCCGATAGCTTACAAGCTCTATATCATCCGATCACTAAACGACAAATTATCACTCACATCATCCGGTCACTAGACTTCAAAACCATGTTTATATCATCCGGTAAAAAGACTCCTTAGATCATCCGGTGACTTTATTACACTACATCTGCCGATCGCTAAACGAAAAGATAGTACTTACATCATCCGGTCACTAGACGACAAAACCATGTTTATATCATCCGGTAAAAAGACTCCTTAGATCATCCGGTGACTTTATTACACTACATCTGCCGATCACTAAACGACAAGATAGTACTTACATCATCTGGCGAGGAAACATATTACATCTTCCGGTGACGTCATACTACATCTTCCGGTGACATCACCCGGAAGACTGAATCGTTTAACTCTCATCTATTGACATCCGCCGATGACGTCAGCCGGATGATTGCCTCATCCAGCTTCTATCATACAGCAATGAAACACTATAATCATCAAACATCTTCATTCGATAGAACATATCACAATTCACCCGACCCGTAACTTAGTAACCACAAACCCCAAAGAGTAAAAATCGTAAACTCATCTAAAATACGCATAGCGGAAGACTCAAACGAAACAAACCATTCATTAATCCTTAAAATCATATTCAGACTCTAAAGACAAGCTCTTCAAATCCATATCTCATTGTTATACGAAATTCTGTTCTATTTAGTCATCTGTTCGTGGTAAACTTTTCTAACTTACTATGAGCATAACCAGGGAACTTAATCGCCTATCCAGCCTTGCACTGTCACACTGAGCATCCTCCAGCAACCAAGCTTAGACATCCTAATTAACCTTGAGTTCCTCACCTGAAAACTCGTCACCTACATCATAAGTTTCAACTATAAGCCTAATGCTTAGTAAGGAATGCAACACTAACATGAGTGCATGAATGCATAATTCAGAGAAAAACATGCTCATAGATCATTTCTTGTTCATATTCTTGTTCATATTCATCATTCATAATCATGGGTCATATTCATCATTCATTTCATCATTCATAATTATGGGTCATATTCATCATTCATTTCATCATTCATGTTCTTCATTTAGTTGTGTGGATTAAGAGAGGATTTGTGCCGGTAAAGGGGGTTCGACAGTGAGTTTGATCATGGTCCCTATCGCGGGTCGTATTCATATGTCCCTCTTTTGGACTGTGGCTTACGCCGAACCGCCCCCAACCCTCACTTAACCACGTTGCATAAGTTTTATCTTCTTATCTTGTTCATGATGAGAAACATCGCTTATAAAACATTTTCATATGCATAAAACTTTCATGATGCATGAACATGGAAACTCTTAAAACATCAAGCTACAGAGCAGAGCATTATCCATCATGGAATATTACTTTCGAACTAAGCGTCATCAAGAACACTATACATCAGCATAAGGGAGTTTCTAATCATCACATAACATTCTACTTAGTATCCTCTGATGTAGGGTCCTGATGACCGAGAAACCTACACATTCACTTACCTGGTCTCCTTAGCAATCTGAACCTCTTCTCTTCAACTTCTTCACCTAAAACATGTGCATTACAGTAGTTAAATCAAAATCCTAAAACTCTACTCATAAATCATCCTAGGATCTATTAGCTAAAGTCATCCCCGAATCCTTGGTTTGATATACTGTGCAGAATCTGAAATCCAAAATAAAACAAACAGGTTCTACTATCGATTAAATCTGAGTTGGTTACTTAAAATGTCCAGAATCGATTCGGGTTGACATTACTACCCTCGGATTCTAAATTGTTCTAATACTACTCGGCCATTGATAAAAATCCGAGTTCAAATGCCGAGCTGAAAACAGAGCTCCAAACACTAACAGATAACTACATTGTCCATTTCATACCTCGGGTGCGGATTCGCAGAGGAATGCGGCTAGAAACCGGTCGTCGGCGAGGAAAACACTGATAGCAGTGAGCGAGGCTTGGGAGAGAAGAAATCGCCGGAAAGGGTGGTGTCGGCTACAGTGGTTTAAATGAGGTTTAAATCCTTTCCTTTCTCTTTAAATACAGGCCTCAATCCTCCATTATTCCAACTTTGCCACTCAACCTAGTTTAGATCCACATGTAATTAATTAAGCTTGGCATAAATCCTAAACTACGAAGATTAAATATTTATGACCGTTAATACAGTTAAGGAAATCACCTGGCCGTTGACTCGGGTGTTACACATACCCTCTCTGATGTTGTAAAAACACTCTTTCAACTTAGTTCTTTCTTTCTGAAATATGTTGCGAATATCTCTTGCTACTGTTCTTATAGATGACATAATAAACTTAGATTGAAATATAGACAAAATGTCATAAAACCAATTCGTTCTACCACTTTCAGTGAAAATTCATCCAAGATAATCATCTTTGTGAGAAATTCTCTAGCAGCCATTATAGTAAATGTAGGTACACCAGCAATCATGCTCTCTTTAGGTTTAAAAATCAAATTTTTTGCTTCATGTCTACATTTCGTAGAAACTTTTTGGATACTTTAATATGCTTTACTAAATTAAAAGTCTCATTTTTCATCGGATATGCTGCATAAATCTGCCCACAATAATTACATTTAGTTGAATCGGTGTTTGGTACCCTAATTAATTGAATCCAAGCTAGAGATTTAGTTCTTTTCGATTCTACATGCGAATTTTCACTGTGAGGAGTATCCATCCTACCGTGAAGCAAAAAACAATAAACATATAAACATATTAATTAACCTAAATTTATCAACAGATAAACTTTCTGAACAGACAACAACAACCAACAAACAACAAGCAAAAATTCTTAATTTATAAACAGATAAATTTCATGACGAAACCACGAGTATATCAAACCTGAGACCCTTCAACAACGTGGAATAGAAACTTAAGAACGCCTTTGAAATCAAGTATAAAGAACTTGACCCAAATCGAACCTTGTCGACGAAACCAAAGTTATCAAACAAGGAGCTTGACCTGTAACTGAACATATGGTTAGAACCAAAGCTATCAAGTTGATCTTTCAAGTTTTGACTTGAAGAAGATCTAGTTCTTCACAAATAACCAAAGAGAAAATTCTCATAAAGAGTAACTCAAAATCATGTATATTGCTTTACTAATGTTGCAAGATTTATGCCTTTAAATAGGTTACAAACTATCATAATTTAATAAGAAAGTAATTAAGAAACATCTAAAGACTATGAAATATCTAAAGATTAGAAAATTTAACAAATTAATAAAAAGAAACTTTGACTACGTAATAAAAGGAAACTTGGATCAATTTGATTGATGAATTTCGTGGCTCTCCTTATTAAATTCGTGGTCCACCTTTCTTCAAGAATTAAGAAATAAGTGCTTGCTAAATTTGATAGAGAAAATGAAACTCTGCATGTGAATGTTTTTTTGTTGTGCTTCTATCCCTCTTGCCACTAAATCTTTAGGTAGTTTTCAAGTATCTTCGGCTTTCTTTTCCTTCCAAGCATCCTCTTCAATACTTAACAAATTTATTAATTTTAGCTCGTGTTGAAAAAAATATTTCTCTTGTATTTTTATAATCAATTCATTTAAGACTTCATGCATTTTCTTGGTTCTTGATCTTGTCATTGGGCCTCCAATATCTTGACATGGATTTTTAACTTTGGGCTTGAAGTTGGTTGTACCTTGATTCACATTATTCCCTCTCTCCTCGAAAAGATTCGTCCTCGAATCCCCTACATCATATAAAGATAAGTCAGTAACATTAAAAGTAGCACTTACATTACCATATTCACTAGGTAAATCAATATTGTAAGTGTTGTCATTGATGTGTTCCAACACTTGGAAGGGACCATCTCCTCGAGGTTGCAACTTGTTCTTTCTTTTGTTGGCAAATCTTTCTTTCCTTAAGTGAATCCAAACCCATTCTCCGGGTTCAAAAATAACTTTCACTCGGTGCTTGTTTGCTTGTCTTGCATAATGTTCATTCTTTTTCTCAATGTTTTCCCTCACCCTTGCATGTAGTTCCCTAACAAATTCGGCTCTTTTCTTTCCATCAAAATTAACAAACTCAGTAGTAGGCAAATGTAACATATTCATTGGAGTTATAGGATTAAAACCATAAACAATTTCAAATGGTGAATAAGATGTAGTAGAATGAACAACCCTATTATATGCAAACTCAACATGTCGTAAACACTTTTCCCATTGTTTTAAGTTCTTAGAAATAATGACTCTCAACAAAGTAGAAAGTGTTCTATTTACTACCTCGGTTTGTCCATTTGTTTGAGGGTGTGCTACGGTTGAGAATAAAAGTTTAGTGCCTAACTTATTCCACGGAGTTCTCCAGAAGTGATTCAAAAACTTAACATCTCAATCACTCACAATAGTTTTAGGTAAACCATGTAACCGTACAATTTCTTTAAAGAATAAATCCGCAACATGTGTAGCATCATTAGTTTTCGAACATGCAATAAAATGTGTCATCTTACTAAACCTATCAACAACAACAAAAATACTATCATTTTCACTTTGAGTTCTCGGCAAACCTATAACAAAATCCATAGAAATATCAATCCAAGGTTGAGTAGGTATTAGAAGAGGAGTATACATTCCATGTGATTTGATCTTCGATTTAGCTTTTCTACACTCAATACATTTATCACAAATTAATTGCACATCATGTCTCATCTTAGGCCAATAAAAATGCTCACATAAAACATCCATAGTTTTGCTTACTCCAAAATGTCCTATTAATCCACCTCCATGAGTTTCTCTAACAAACAATTCTCTCAAAGAACACTTAGGAATATTAAGTCTATCTTTCTTAAATAGATAGCCGTCATGCCTATAATAATAACCATATGCAACCTTTTCACATAATTTTCAAATTTCACTAAAATCTAAATCTACTACATATAATTCTTTAACAAGTTTAAATCCAAGCAATTTAGATTGTAAGGAGGTTACGAGCACATACATTCGAGACAATGCATCGGCCACTACATTTTTCTTACCTTTCTTATATTTGACCACGTATGGAAATGTTTCAATGAATTCCATCCATTTTGCATGTCATTTGTGTAATTTTCCTTGCGACTTCAAGTGCTTCAAACTCTCATGATCGGAATGAATAATAAATTCTTTTGGCTCTAAATAATGTTGCCACGTTTGAAGTGCTCAAACTAAGGTATACAATTCCTTGTCATATGTGGGGTAGTTCAAAGTTGCTCCATTAAGCTTCTCGCTAAAGTAAGCAGTAGGCTTGAAATATTGCATTAAAACACCACCAATACCTTTTCCCAACGCATCACATTCAATCTCAAAAGCTTTATCAAAATTAGGTAAAACAAGTAATAGTGCATTAGTAAGTTTACATTTTAGGAGATTAAAAGCTTGTTCATGTATTTCAGTCCACTTAAATTCAACATTCTTCTTTACAAGATCATTAAAGGGAGCCGCAATGGTGCTAAAATCTTTAACAAACTTCCTGTAAGAACTTGTTAATCTATGAAAACTTCTTACCTCATTAGCATTCTTTGGTTTTGGCCATTCCTTAATTGTCTTAACTTTTTCTTCATCCACCGATACTCCACTTAAACTAACTACAAAACCAAGAAACACTACCGAATCCATGCAAAAGGTGCACTTATTTAAGTTAGCATATAATTGATTTTCTCTTAAAGCATTAAAAACTAAATTCAAATGTTTAACATGTACATCTTGAGTTTTACTATAAACTAAGATATCATCAAAGTACACAACAACAAACTTTCCAATAAAAGATCTCAACATATTATTCATCAATCTCATAAAAGTACTTGATGCATTAGACAAACCAAATGACATTACTAACCACTCATAAAGACCATATTTAGTTTTAAAGGCGGTTTTCCATTCATCTCCCTCTTTCATGCGAATTTGATAATATCCATTCTTTAGATCAATTTTTGAAAATAAGCATGCACCATATAACTCATCAAGTATATCATATAATCTAGGAATAGGGTGTCGATACTTTACCTTGATCTTGTTGATAGCTCAACAATCAACACACATTCGCCAAGTTTCATCTTTCTTCGTAATTAAGATGAAGGGAACTGAGCAAGGACTAAGGCTTTCCTTTTCAAATCTCTTCTCCACTAGTTCATCTACTTGCTTTTGAATTTCCTTGGTTTCTTCGGAGTTAGCTCGATATGCCGGTCGATTAGGAATTGATGCTCCCGGCATGAAATCTATTTGATGTTCAATCCCTTTCAAAGGAGGTAACCCTCTCGGTAATTCTTCGAGAATCACATCTTCAAATTCCTGCAAAAGAGAAAAAACAACACTTGGAAGAGATTGAGTTAGTTCATTAGTCGCAAGATAAACGTCTTTGTACAGCAATACAAGAACGTCTTGCCTCACTATCATCACACTTTTAACCTCACTTTTTCTTGTTATTCCACTTATTCTCCCACTTTCCTCTTGTCCATGTTTGGTATATCATCACGTGTCAAGTTATAAGGCTTTAGGAGTGGTCTCATGTAATGACCCGGCCTGGCCCCCACCAGCTAGAGGATCCACAAACCAGATCGTGTGGTATCAGCCCAGCCCTTACCACTAGGAGGATTCGCGAGCCTTCTCACCAGCCCGGTGTAACGACCCCAGTAGGGTCAAGACATAATTAATAAACTTCCTTAAATCATAAATATTAATCCTTCTATCTGTACAACTTTATATATGTATATATATATACATCCCTTATTATTTTTTTTTCTTTGACAGGACTCGGGACAACACTATAACTGACAAAGCTTAATCCTTTCAAAACTTGCCTTCGTCTTAAATTTTGCGAATTCATCATCAACAAAATCGAACGACTAACCCAAACATTGGTTTGTAACGTAATCGGGCAATAGAAAATGCACTTAGAACACTCGACCTCGTTATTCTTGAGCTGCTCGAAATTGCAGGTATCTGCCGGTTGCTAGACAACAAGCAGCTCTACTCACATCATCCGATGCATAAAACACTCGACCTCTACCGATGGGCACGTGCAATGCTCGTAATCCATTGAACATCATCCGGTATTTGAAATACACTACATCGCCCGGTCACTAGACGAAAAACTACACTTACATCATCCGGTATTTGAAATACACTACATCGCCTGGTCACTAGACGACAAACTACACTTACATCATCCGGTATTTGAAATACACTACATCGCCCAGTCACTAGACGACAAACTACACTTACATCATCCGGTATTTGAAATATACTACATCGCCCCGTCACTAGACGACAAACTACACTTACATCATCCGGTATTTGAAATACACTACATTGCCCGGTCACTAGACGAAAAATCTACACTTACATCATCCGGTGAGTACAACTCTCGACATCATCCGGTGAGTACAACTCTCGACATCATCCGGTGACGTCAGCCGGAAGGTGTCCTCATCCGTCAGAGACATCTTCCGATGGGGATGTGCAAAACACGTGACTCACTTACCTCATCCGATAAGAGACATCATCCGGTGAACAGCAAACGTTCACCATCCACCGGTGGCGTAAGCCGGATGATACGTTCACCCAACTTCTATCACACAGCTCCTGCCGATGATGTCAGCTGGATAATATGTTCATCCAACTTCTATCACACAGGAAAGAATCCCGAAAATCTTTAAACAACTCATACCGATAGAAATGTAACCTGACCTTCATAGATCTCATACTTCGTAGACATAAACATAGGCAGACATAAATCATGGACTCATCTAAATTATATGTAGCGGAAGACTTATAAGAAATAGGTTATTCTATTCTCTTTTAATCATCCCCGACTCGGTAACCAAACCAGACAATCACAAAATCTAGTATTCAAAAAAAGATCTCATCCTACTTAAACATCAGTTTTCTCATAAACCTTACTGACATAAGAAGAGCATAACCACGGGTCATAATCGCCATCCAGCCATAGAATTGCTCCCTGAACACCTTCCAGCAACCAACTTAAACATCTTCATCAACTTTGAATTCCTCACCTGTCTCGTCACCTACATCATAAGGTTTAAACTATAAGCCTAATGCTTAGTAAGGAATGCAATGCTAACATGTATACGTGAATGCATAGTTGCAAGAAAATCATGATCATTTTCGTTTCATGCTCTTTTCTTGTTCTTATTTGTGTTCTTGTTCATCACTTTCATCATATGGATTAAGGGAGGATTTTTGCCGTAAAGGGGAGATGACAGTGCAAGTGTACATAGTCCTTTTCGGGCCGTATTCATGGTCCTTCTCTTTGGACAATGACATTCTGTAATATTTTAGGGTTCAATTCAATGGATTAATTCAGAATTCGAATTTATGAATCGATCCAAGGTTTCAAATTTTCCAAATCAAAAGTTAACCTAAATGTTTATCTTAAAATTCCTAAATCAAAGAAACCAATCGGATATTTCTCTGAAAAATCCAAACACCAACAGAATGAACATGGTCTAGAAATCGTCTAGAAACAGAGAAGAAAATCCGATGTAGGAATCGGATTGCTGTTTTTCAGCAACTTCCCGATTTGAAAACTCAATATCCGGCAAGAACTTGGTCTGATAAGGTGACCAAGTTCAAATGGAAATCAAAACGGACATCGTTGGAAATCCGAGTTGAATGATTTCCAGCTCGAAAAATCCGATCAGAGCCCGGATTTTGTGGAAGGCGCTGGGCTGATCCTTCCCTATAAATTGAGGGGTTCGGGCGATGGAAACCTCACCCCTCAACTCTCTACCTCTCGAGTTCTCTGAAATCAGAGAAGAAGACTTACCTCTCGGTCACCAGTGACAAAATCTTCCTCTCTGGTAGCAGCTCCGACCACCGTAGCTAGCCTCCTCCGACGCGACGAAGTTCCCTCAGCCGAGCTCCGACGAAGCCTCTCGGCCTCCACCGACAACCCATCTCCGGAGTAAGTCTCCCTCTCCGACGCTCTATGTCTTCCTCTTCCCCGATCTCTTTCCCCCTCGCTCGATCTCCCTCTCGGTTTCTCACTCCCTCTCACTCTCTGCAGAATCACGATCGAAGAAGGAGTTTGGTTTTTTTTTGGTTTTAAAATCTGAACCGATCCAACGAGCCAACTGAACCGGATCAGCATTAAATCAACTGACCCGACCCGACCCAGCAGTGAACCAACCCGACCCGAACCGACACTGTTCACCCGACCTGAACCAAACCCACGAATTTCAACCCGAATCGAACCAGACCGATCGAAAATTTAACCGGTAAGAATTTCTGCCCAAATTCTTTTAAAGTTGGATTAAATTAAGTGGGATTTTAATATTGTTATTCGAATTAGGTAGAAAATATTTTTAGAGCCGTCCGATTCGACCCAAATCGACTCAACCGACCCGGTCCAACCCGATAACACAACGTAAGGAAATTCTGCTCAATTTACTTTGGAAATTGGAATTATTAAGTAGGATATTAATATCAAAGATTTTAATTGAGCAGGAAATTATTTTGGAAATTTTGGACTATCCTGCTAACCACATATTGCTCGAAATCCAAGTAAGTACAAATACAAAGTTTTGGCTACGGCCCTACATCACATGACACAAGATTATTTTATAATTATTTTATTTTTTAGTCACACGTTTTCAATGAATGAGCACGTATGTTAGAATATCGACATAGAATAGTTTAAAAGATAAAATAGATAGGTTATTTACATGTGTGTGAAAATGTAAAGAAAAATGCGATAGCAAAAGCCTGAACGACAGTGAGATGGTGAGCGTGATCGTTAAAATTAAAAGTAAAAGATGACGAAGCTTGAACGACAATGAGATGGCTAAGTCTTAACAGGATTCGGTAAAAAGTAAAAGTAAAAGTTTTGCACGTATTTCCACTTACTGAGTTTTTCTCATCTTTTTGTTTTAAACTTGTGATGTAGGTGAGTTTTTGTCTGAGGAAGAAATTGCTGCAATTGAGAACCCTCCAGTGGCAAGCGAGCATACAGATGAAGATCATATTGTGGATTTCGAAGAAAATGATTTAAATTAGTATGCTTTACTTTTTCAAACGATATTTAATGCTTTGTTTTAATTTAAGACTTTGGAAATTATGATGAAATTTTTATCATTAAATAAAGTTTCATTTATTGTTTTAATTATGCATTGGTTTCAAGATTTCGACAAAATTTATTTTCAAAGCTTCCGCATTATTTAAGTTTTCAATTAATATGTTTTTAAATTTTAAAAATTATGATCTTAACACTCGATTTCAAAATCAAATATGATTATATTTTAGGGTTTTCAAATGAGGGTTTCAGAATTGGGGATTTTAAAAATTGAGGTGTTACAAAATGGTATCAGAGAAAAGGTTTATAAAATGATTCTGTAAACTACTCTGTATGCTCACGTGCACCTAAAAGATTGTCAATCAGCAAGTAAGTCGGTATTAAATTTTATATTTTGATAAAAGTATGTTAGGTAATATTGTAGTACATTTCAAAAATAAGTATATAAGATAGATTTTCTTAAAATAAGATCATTGTGATGTAGACTATGGCCAATCGTAGAGGAAATAAAAATGATCGGGATGCTTTACTCGATCGGATGATGGATATGATGGAGATGCAAGTCAGACAAAATGAACAACTGTCGCAAGCAGCTAATGCGGCAGCTCAGGCAGCCACTGCTGCGGCTCAGGCAGCAAATATGCAGGCCCAAGTTCTAATTAGGCCTCGGCATGCAGATATGGACTTCGACAGATTTCGGCGTTTGGACCCTCCAAATTTCTATGGTAATTTAGCAGATATGGCCGCAGCAGATGATTGGATCAGAACCATTGAGGAAATCTTTGAGCATGCCAAAATTTCTGAAGAAGAGAAAGTTCTTTGTGCATCTTCTATGTTTCGGATGGAGGCACGTTATTGGTGGGATTCAGTAAAAGCGATGCATCCAGTTGCTACCATGACTTGGGAGAAATTCAAGGAGTTATTCAACGAGAAGTATTTCACGGACTCAATGATGGATGCCAAAGCTGAAGAATTTATGGCTCTCAAGCAGACCGGAGGCGTTATGGAATATCTACATAAATTTGAACAATTGTCTCGTTATGTCCATCACATTGCTGGTAACAAGGCTTTGAAGGTGAAACGGTTTATCCAAGGACTAAGGGCAGAGATACTCAAGGACATCCGGCTCATTACCTCTAGGAACTCTTCATTCGCATTTGTGGTGGAGAAATCACTGGCTGCAGAGCAAGGAGAGAAGGATGTTATCAAGGCCCAAGAATTGCGAAAGAGATACAGCCATGCGACTCAAGCTGTACGAGGTAGAATTCCACCACATCAAACAACTGGATTTAAGCGACCTATGAACAGTGGACCTGCTGGAGGACCTTCTAAATTTGCTGGAGGACCTTCCAAGTTTGTGAAGAAGGAACCTACGACGACAACTGCACCTATATGTCCCACATGCAAGAAGCCACATTTTGGAGAGTGTCGCGTACAGGCCAATACATGTTTTAAATGCGGACAACCTGGACATTATATCAATAATTGCCCAAAGGTTGCACGGGAGCAACCCAAGACAACTGCAAGAGTATTTTCCATGACTAAAGATGAAGCGGAGGGAAATGCATCTGTGGTGACAGGTTCGATATTTATTTCTGGCATTTCTTCTAGCACATTATTTGATTCTAGAGTTACGCATTCATTTATATCCTTTGAGCATGCTAAGAAGTTTGATAATATAGTAGAGTCTTTAGAATATAATATGGGAGTAGCTACACCTTCGGGCAAGGTCATGATTTTTGATTCTATTATTAGAAGGTGTGAAGTGTGTATCGAGAAGAATCAACTGGAGGTTGATTTAATTATACTGGCGATGCACGATTACGACGTTATCCTTGGGATGGATTGGCTTACTAACCATTATGCGACTATTGATTGTCGCAAGAAAATGGTAAATTTCCAACTGCCTGGAAAAGAGCCGTTTTCTTTCTATGGGAATTCTAAAGGTTCAAGAGTTCCAGTTATATCAGCTATGCGAGCTCGGAACTTATTAAACTTGAGATGCACTGGATTTCTAACCAGTGTTATATGTACTGAACCTGAAAGAGCAACGACATTGGATATAGTGCCGATAGTTAAGGAATTTCCTGATGTCTTTCTCGATGACCTGACTATATTACCACCTGCGAGAGATGTGGAATTCAGTATTGAACTGCTACCTAGAACGGCGCCGATCTCTAAAGCTCCTTATAGAATGGCGCCAAGTGAGTTAAAGGAATTAAAGACCCAACTTGACGATCTGTTGGAGAAAGGATTTATCCAACCGAGTTTCTCACCCTGAGGAGCTCCGGTTTTATTTGTGAAGAAAAAGGATGGTTCAATGAGAATGTGTATCGACTACAGAGAGCTCAACAAAGTTACTATTAAGAACAAATATCCACTGCCGAGAATCGATGACTTATTTGACCAGTTGAAGGGAGCGACAGTTTTCTCGAAAGTTGATCTAAGGTCTGGATACTATCAGCTGAGAATTAAGGAGGACGACGTGTTCAAGATGGCGTTTCGTACCAGATATGGCCACTATGAATTCTGAGTCATGTCGTTCGGATTAAGTAATGCACCAGCCGCATTTATGGATCTGATGAATCGGACATTCAAGACATTTTTGGATGATTTTGTTATTGTATTTATTGACGACATCCTTATCTACTCAAAGAGTAAGGAGGAGCATGAAGAACATTTAAGGATTATCCTATCTACGTTGAGACGCGAGAAGTTGTATGCAAAGTTCTCCAAGTGTGAATTTTGGATGGAGAAGGTGATTTTCCTTGGCCACATGATTTCAAAGGAGGGTGTAGCAGTGGACCCAGCAAAGATTGAAGCTATAAGTAAATGGCCTCAACCAAAGAATGCATCTGAAATTAGAAGTTTCCTTGGTCTTGCAGGTTATTATCGGAGATTCGTAGAAGGTTTTTCAACTTTGACCAACCCGCTTACGAAGCTAACCAAGAAAGGAGCCAAGTATTTATGGACTGATTATTGCGAGCAAAGTTTTCAAGAGCTGAAGAAGAAGTTAGTTTCAGCACCTATACTCACTATCCCATCTGGATCAGGAAAGTTTGTGGTTTACAGTGACGCTTCGAAGTATGGTTTGGGATGTGTCCTTATGCAAGAAGGAAAGGTGGTCGCCTATGCCTCAAGACTATTGAAGGAACACGAGAAGAACTACCCAACTCATGATTTGGAGCTTGCAGCGGTAGTTCATGCATTAAAGATTTGGAGACATTATCTTTATGGAGAACGATGCAAGATTTATACGGATCACAAGAGCCTGAAATACTTTCTAACTCAGAAGGATCTGAATATGAGGCATCGCAGATGGCTAGAATTGGTTAAGGACTACGACTGTGAAATTATTTATCACCCTGGCAAAGCCAATGTTGTAGCTGATGCTTTGAGTAGAAGAACATCATCTCAAATTTCTTCATTGCGACTGATTCTAGAACAGTTAACTGAGGAGATGCAGAAATCTAATATTAAAGTTGTCATTTGGGATACTAGAGAGATTGTCTGCTTTAACGCTTCAACCAAGTTTGCTGGAGCAAATAAAGGAGAAACAACGAGGAGATGCTTATATTTGCAAAGTAAAAAGCGACTTGGAGGCAGGAAAAGTTTCTGAGTTCTCCATATCTGATAGTGGGATTATCCAGTTCAAAAAGAGATGGTGTATACCAGAGGATGCTGAATTAAATGAGGCTATATTGAAGGAAGCACACTCAACCCCTTACTCGATACATCCTGGTTCAACAAAAATGTATCAGGATTTGAAGCAACACTATTGGTGGCGTGGGATGAAAGTGGATGTAGCCAAATTTATGGAGAAGTGTCTTACTTGTCAACAAGTTAAAGCGGAGCATCAAAGACCTGCTGGTACATTGCAACCACTCATGGTGCCTCAATGGAAGTGGGAGCATATAACTATGGACTTTGTAGTAGGACTTCCCAAGACGTTTAAGGGTCACGACTTCATTTGGGTGATAGTGGATCGATTGACCAAATCAGCACACTTCCTTCCTGTAAAGACTACTTATACTATGGATCAGTATGCTCAGCTTTATGTTCAGGAGATTATCAGATTACATGGTACGCCTGTTTCTATCGTGTCTGATCGAGATCCTCGCTTACCTCAAAATTTTGGAAAAGTATGCAGAAAGCTATGGGTACTCAGTTGAATTTCAGTACAGCTTTCCACCCTCAGACTGATGGACAATCGGAAAGGACGATTCAAACCTTGGAGGATATGTTACGGGCATGTGCTATCGACTTTCAAGGAAATTGGAGTAAGAATTTGCCATTGGTGGAGTTCGCCTACAACAACAGTTACCAAGCTTCGATTGGGATGACGCCTTATGAAGCTCTCTATAGGAGAAAATGCAGATCTTCAGTGCATTGTGACGAAGTGGGCGAAGGAGTGTTAGTTGGACCAGATATTTTGAGACAGACTGCCGAGATCGTTACATTAATCTGGAAGAGAATTCTAACGGCTCAGAGTAGACAAAAGAGTTATGATGATAGGAGAAGAAGAAAGTTAGAGTTTGCTGTGGGAGATCAGGTTTTCCTGAAAATCTCGCCTATGAGAGGTGTTATGCGCTTTGGAAAGAAGGGAAAGTTGAGCCCAAGATTCACATGCCCATTTGAGATCACAAGAAGGATAGGAAAAGTTGCTTACCAGTTGGACTTACCAGATTCATTCACGCACGTGCACAACGTCTTTCATATCTTGATGTTGAAGAAGTATGTTACAGACCCCTCACATGTCTTGCCATCGAGATCTCTTGACCACAATCAACCATGATCTGTCATATGAATAAAGACCGACCCAAATTATAGACGTCGAAGAAAGAGAACTAAGGAATAAGAAGGTCACACTTGTCAGAGTGCTTTGGAAGAACCGGAACATTGAGGAAGCAACTTGGGAAAGAGAAGATGACATGAGGAAGACCTACCCTGAGTTATTTATGTAAATGTTTTAAATTTTGAGGACGAAATTTCTTTTAAGGAGGGAAGATTGTAATATTTTAGGGTTCAATTCAATGGATTAAATTCAGGATTCTAATTTATGAATTGATCCAAGGTTTCAAATTTTCCAAATCATAAGTTAACCTAAATATTTATCTCAAAATTCCTAAATGAGAGAAACCAATCGGATATTTCTCTAAAAAATCCAAACACCAACAGAATGAACATGGTCTAGAAATCGTCTAGAAACAGAGAAGAAAATCCGATGTAGGAATCGGATTGCTGTTTTTCAGCAACTTCCCAATTTGAAAACTCAATATCCGGCAAGAACTTGTTCTGATAAGGTGACCAAGTTCAAATGGAAATCAAAACGGATATTGCTGGAAATCCAAGCTGAATGATTTCCGGCTCGAAAAATCCGATCAGAGCCCGGATTTTGTGGAAGGCGCGGAGATGATCCTTCCCTATAAATTGAGGGGTTCGGGCGATGGAAACCTCACCCCTCAACTTTCTACCTCTCGAGTTCTCTGAAATCAGAAAAGAAAACTTACCTCTCGGTCACCAGCGACGAAATCTTCCTCTCTGGCAGCGAGCTCCGACCACCGCAGCTAGCCTCCTCCGACGCGACGAAGTTCCCTCAGCCGAGCTCCGACGAAGCCTCTCGACCTCCACCGACAACCCATCTCCGGAGTAAGTCTCCTCTCCGACGCTCTCTGTCTTCCTCTTCCCCGATCTCTTTCCCCCTCGCTCGATCTCCCTCTCGTTTTCTCACTCCCTCTCACTCTTTGCAGAATCACGATCGAAGAAGAAGGAGGTTGGTTTTTTTTTTTGTTTTAAAATCTAAACCGATCCAGCGAGCCAACCGAACCGGATCAGCATTAAATCAAATGACCCGACCCGACCCAGCAGTGAACCGACCCGACCCGAACCGGCACTGTTCACCCGACCTGAACCGAACCCACGAATTTTAACCCGAATCGAACCAGACCGATCGAGAATTTAACCGGTAAGAATTTCTGCCCAAATTCTTTTAAAGTTGGATTTAATTAAGTGAGATTTTAATATTGTTATTCGAATTAGGTAGAAAATATTTTTAGAGCCATCCGATTCGACCCAAATCGACTCAACCGACCCGGTCCAACCCGATAACACAACGTAAGGAAATTCTGCTCAATTTACTTTGGAAATTGGAATTATTAAGTAGGATATTAATATCAAAGATTTTAATTGAGCAGGAAATTATTTTGGAAATTTTGGACTATCCCGCTAACCACATATTGCTCGGAATCCAAGTAAGTGCAAATACAAAGTTTTGGCTACGGCCCTACATTACATGACACAAGATTATTTTATAATTATTTTCTTTTTCAGTCACACATTTTCAATGAATGAGCACGTATGTTAGAATATCGACATAGAATAGTTTAAAAGATAAAATGGATAGGTTATTTGCATGTGTGTGAAAATGTAAAGGAAAATGCGATAGCAAAAGCCTGAACGACAGTGAGATGGTGAGCTTGAGCATATGTTTTAACGTGATAGCAAAAACCTGAACGACAGTGAGATGGTGAGCTTGATTGTTAAAATTAAAAGTAAAAGATGACGAAGCTTGAACAACAATAAGATGGCTAAGTCTTAACAGGATTCGGTAAAAGTAAAAGTAAAAGTAAAAGTAAAAGTTTTGCACGTATTTCCACTTACTGAGTTTTTCTCACTATTTTGTTTTAAACTTGTGATGTAGGTGAGTTTTTGTCTGAGGAAGAAATTGCTGCAATTGAGAACCCTTCAGTGGCAAGCGAGCATACAGATGAAGATCATATTGTGGATTTCGAAGAAAATGATTTAAATTAGTATGCTTTACTTTTTCAAACAATATTTAATGCTTTGTTTTAATTTAAGACTTTGGAAATTATGATGAAATTTTTATCATTAAATAAAGTTTCATTTATTGTTTTAATTATGCATTGGTTTCAAGATTTCGACAAAATTTATTTTCAAAGCTTCCGCATTATTTAAGTTTTCAATTAATATGTTTTTAAATTTTAAAAATTATGATCTTAACACTCGATTTCAAAATCAAATTGTAATATTTTAGGGTTTTCAAATGAGGGTTTCAGAATTGGGGATTTTAAAAATTGGGGTGTTACACATACGCCAAACCGCCCCCAACTCTCATTTAATCCAATTGCATAAGTTTCATATTCATTCTCATATCTTGGTCATGGGGGAAAATATGCTCATAAATCGTTTTCATATGCTTGAGAAGTAAATCATGATGCATGACATGAATGTTCTTAAATCATCAAACTATGGAAAATATCATACTAGATAGTTGACTTCATAGACTCTATCGGAACATCACATAACATAGTCCTCAAACATCCGTAAATTATCCAAGTAAAAACCATCTTACTAACTTAAAACAAACATCAAACATATAACTAATTTAGTACCCTTAAGATGTAGGGCCTTAATGGTCGGAAATCTTAATACATTCACTTACCTGGCTTCCTTAGCGAATTCGTGCTCCTTTTCCTCAGACTTCTTCACCTAAAACATTTGCATCGCAGTAGTTAAAACAAAATCCTAAAAGTCCTAATCACAAGTCATCCTAGGATCTAGTAGTTAAAGTCATTCCCAAATCCCTTAGTCTAGTTCTCTGTGAGCAATCTGAAATCCAAAAACTGAAACAGCTAGGTTCAACTAACGATTAATCAGGGTCGATTATATTAAATGTCCATAATCGATTCGAAAATGACATTACTAAATCCAGATTATAAATGTTACTATTGTTACTCGGCCATTGGAGGAACCAAACTCCAACACAAGCTGAAAAACAGAGCTTAACGACTAACTGACAACTACATTGTCTAACCCATACCTCGAACGTAGAGTATTCGAGAAATAGCAAGGGAACTGGTCGTCGAAGGGAGGATTACTGGAAGGCAGAGAGCGAGAGCTCGGGAGAGAAAATTGCTGAAGGAGAAAGTGTCAGCTACAGTGGCGTTGGTGAGGTTTAAAAATTTTCCATTTCCTTTATATATCGATCACAACCCACCCTTATTACAATTTTTCCACCCAACCTAGTTTAACACCACATGAAATTAATTAAGCTTTAGCATAAAATTCCGAACCGAAAATATCAAATAAACATGACCGTTAAAACGGTTAAGAAAATCACCTGATCAACTTGTCGGGTGTTGCACCCGGCCCCCTCCAGCGGGAGAACCCACAATTAGCCCAAGTGGTACTAGCACTTGTAGCCTGTGGATGATAACCTGGAGGTCCTGGGTTTGAGTGCTAAGAAGGGCAAAAATTCCCCACTAGAGGGGAAAAGGTCATTCCCTCTACTTTGGCGCGGTCGAACATATCTTCCACTGTTTTGATCCATCCTCCATATGGATTAGATCCGTAAATTGTCCATCAAAAGTTGGAGGCCGGAGTCAACGAAATCTCTCTCCACTTAAGTCGTTAGAAGTATTTGGTTGAAGATTTCCTTGTTTCTCTCTGTATATCAATCTCTCTAGTAGTAGAGATTGATGATCAACGAGAGCTGTCAGTCGATCTGTGGCAGTATCTCTGTTACAGATTTCACGAGTTTGTTCTCTATACATCGTACTACTTCTGTAATAATTATAAACATAACTAAAATACTTAATGACATACTTAACATAAACACTTATAGTTAATTTTTTATTCGGCTATCGGTTAATATTCAGAACATAGGTTCAAGACTTTTTAAAATCTAAAATTTTGAAGTTTCTCATGACCACAATAGAGAGGAAAAACATTCCAATTTCTACATACTGAGAACTCTAACAGTACCTTAGAAATCAAATTTTTCTTCATCTAAAATTTCAGCAAGCTAACTTAAACATTTTGATTCTTAATGTTACATGGGGAAGCTTTGACAAAAGTCAATTTTTGGAAAGAGAGGAAGAGCTGGTAATTGTTAAACGCTCAACAACTACTCTTCTTATTTCCTATTTTGCAACTGATAGCCTGTAGCCTCAGCTTCCTTCTATCTTTTGTGTTCTGATGCAACGTATCTTAGTTTACGTTTCATAGCTCTGCTTTTTTAGAATCTCTTTCTCTCTCTCTCTCTCCCCCCTAAACCTTGACAATTCACTGTTGTCTCCCTTAATATTGGTTTTTTGGTATCTTCGTTCACATGAAAGAGAGGGATTTTGGCGAAGGAATGTGATACTGCCATTGCAAGCCTGGTATGAGAGTAAAAGCTCTTGACGACTCCCTGTTTACATTAATGGTCGCCTGCAAAAGACTGGTGGGCTGTCGGATTGATTTTGCTTGGTTTGGTGCTGTGTTGCAGACTGAATATTACCCACTTCCCAAAATAGGAAAGAGAGAGAAGTAGTAAATTTCAGAATAATCCAAACCGGATATTGGTTTTTCTTTGTGCACCGATTTTGCCCCTATAGTAAAGTAAACAGACATAAAAAATTGCACGATGTCAAAAAGTACCGAAACTTTGCAGAATATCTTTTTATAAAATGATGGTTGTATAGTTAAAATTTGAGAATAATGCGGAGCGGCCATTTTTTTTCTTTCCAAACCAATTTTACCTATATAATAACTTAAACGGAATTAAAAATGAAAAAAATAGCACAGATGCCTACTATCAACTAAGAGAGTAGAGAATGAAGCAATAGTAAGGGTTTTCCACAAACTCAAAATTGGAAATCGATTTTGAAGAACAAGTACACTGGTGTGTGGCTGCAGATGCTTGAGAGCTTTGGAGTAAAGCAAAAACTTCAATAATATTAATCAAATTCAGTTGCATAAATTTAGGTCTTAAGAGTGCTTAAATAGCTACTTACTAAAACATAAACTAGACACCCTAAGGTTTGCATAGTATTTTGAATCGTTAAAATCAGAGAAATATTGAGTTATATATAAATTCTCGAAGTTGGTCAGAAAATGAGGCCATTTTCAGGTTTTGGTTAATTAAGGCCTCATTGTGGATTTTCTCTGTCATGAAGTTGGCTTTTGTAGAGAGTGAAGTTGATGGAATATGTTTATTTGTCATGTTATAGGTTTACAAGTTGAGCAGTTGGGGGAAAAATCAAAGCAAAATGTCCAGTCTCAATTTTAACTACACAACCATCATATCATGAGAAGATATTCTGCAAAGTTTTGTGACTTTTCGAATTCGTGCAATTTTTTGACATTTTTAATGTTGGTTTATGTTATTATTGGCAGAAAATTGGTCTGGAAAGGAAAAAAATGTCCTATCCGAATTAGTTTTAAATTTTAACTACACAACCAGTATATTTTTTAGACTAATCTGAACCTGGCTTTTTTTTTCCTTTCCAGACCGATTTCGCCCTTATAATAACGTAAACGAACATTAACAATGAAACAAAATTGGAGGAGTACGCTCATGTGACAATCAGGCCATTTGTTAGTCACTTTTAGTATAGCTGGATTTTTAAACGTTTAGTAGTCGCTTTTAATATATATATTGTTCCTCGTCTAAGGTCCATTCATCCTCATCATGGTAATCAAAGTTTTGGAATTTCCTCCTAGGGTTCTCGGCACTTTCTACATTTGGAGAGATTTCTTGGTCTTGGAACCTCCTTCTAGGATTCTCGGGTCTCACTATAGGTGTGGGCTCTCAGGAAGGTTCTCTAGAGTTTTTCTTGTTAAGGGTCTCCATAATATGTTTCATGCCAAAGGTTAAGTCTCAGAGTTGTTGGCCTAGATTATTGACTTCTCCACTACATACGGGAAAATTCGGTTCAGAAAGGAAAACTATTATCTAGGAAGAATTATTCTGAAATTTTAACTACACAACCAGTATATCATGAAAAAGTATTATGCAACGATTTTTGATTTTTTGATTTCGTACAATTTTTTTTCATTGTTAATGTTCGTTTACGTTATTATAAGGGCAAAATCAGTCTGGAAAGGAAAAACAAGGTTATGTTCGAATTTAGTCTGAAATTTTAACTACACAATTAGCATATCATGAGAATATATTTTGCAAAGTTTTGTGAATTTTTGACTTCTTGCGTTCGAATTAGTCTGAAATTTTAAATACCTAACAACCATATCATAAGAAAATGTTCTACAAAGTTTTGTGACTTTTCCACATTTTTCTGATTGTGTGAAATTTTTAATGACCATTTAGTTTAATAAATAAAATGGTAGTTCGAAAAAAAAAGGTCTGGTCTGGATTAGTCTAAAATTTTAAATAAACCACTACTATATAATGGGAAGATGTTCTGTAAAGTTTTGTAACTTTTGTACATTTGTCTGACGGTTTGTAATTTTTAATTTCTATTTAGTTTATGAAATAAAATGGCAAAATCGGTTAAGAAAAAAAAGGCATGTTCGGATTAGTCTTAAAGTTTAAATACACAACCACCAAATCATGCCTTTTTTATTAATTCTCACAAAGAGTAACTCAATATAGAATGATGAGAACCACAGGTATATCAAACCCGAGACCCTTCAACAACGCAGAATAGAAACTCAGGAACACCTTTGAAATCAACTATAAGGAACTTGACCCCAATCGAACCTTGCCGACAGAACCAAAGTTATCAAACAAGAAGCTTGTCCCGTAACTAAACTTGTTTTCTCTCACTCTCGTTTTTTCTCTCATTGCACTCTTTTTTTTTTCTCTTTCACTCTTCTTTTCACTCACTCTACTATCTTCTTTTTCATGTTTTTGCTCACTCAATGACTTTTCTTTCTTTTTGAATTCTTTTGCAATCCTCTCTTGATCCTCACTAGCCTCCCACGGTTTTAGTGGTTTTAGAATTATCTTCCTACTATTTTTATCAAAAGAGTACTTGTGACAGCCCCGAACCCAATCGGGGTTCGAGAGCCTTCACTCTAAGACATTTAACAGAAAACGGGCACATATTTTTTTTGAACATAACAGACCGGGCTTTTAAAACAAACCCTTAAAATTTTTCAGAGAGAGAAAACAGTCTCTGGGTTTGGAAGCAAAACAGGAAAACAGTAAACAGAATTGGAACGCCAAAATGGATGATAGAAGAAAAGTAGGAAGTGATGAAAACAAAAGTAAATAAACTGGCAGAAGGCGTTGACGGAAGAAGTAGGCATCGAGTGAAATCGGTGGATGTAAGCAGAAATAATACCGGAAGGTTTAGGCAGATGACGTGGCCGGATGATGTGGATGACGTCATCGGAAGATGTAGGCAGCAGATGAAATCGGCAGGTGTGATGACGTCATCGGAAGGTGAAGGCAGCAGATGAAATCGGAAGGTATGATGACGTCATCGGAATTGGTGATGACGTCATCGGAAGATGAAGGCAACAGATGGAATCGGAAGGTATGATGACGTCATCAGAATCGGTGATGACGTCATCAGAAGATGAAGGCAGCAGATGGAATCATAAGGTATGATGACGTCATCGGAAGATGATGATGACGTCATCGGAAGATGTACACTTAAAACAGCAGTGAACGTGATCGGAAGATGCAGCTTTTAAGGTAGGGTTTGACAATTTTAATAGGAAGACATGCAAACCGAGGGCATAAAACAGAAGGCAATAAAAGTTTCAGATTCTCAACCACATCAAAACATGGTTCACGAGCACAACAGAAGGTATAACAGAAACTTAAGGATACAGAAAATACTCTAAATCATTTCAGAATACTTCAGAACTTAATCCAACTGTCAAATACAGCACAACAGAAGGCATGAAAGTTGTAGACCTTCAATACCCGATTCTAAACAAGGTTGTAGGACATACTTTACAATTGACAGATTCAAAGAAACAGACTGCATGGATAGTCCTAAAACTAGAGGTCATCCACGCACAGATTAACAGAAAATATCCCAAACAATTCCAGAATACTTTAGGATATAAACTTAATTGTCAAATACAGAGGTTTATGCATTATTTTAAAATTTCAGAAGTTAAGCAGAACTTGACATACATTTCCGGAATTCCTAACAGAGTTTTTAAAACCAAAACACCAGAATCTATACATTATTTCAAAATTTCAAAGACAGTACAAAACTTAACATGAAATTGCAGAATTTCCCAAAACAGAATTTCTGTACAGAGTTTTTGACACAAAAACCAGAATTTCAGAAAGCTTTACAGATATTAACTTTACTTTAAAGACTTAAACCTCAAAACAGAAAATTATGTCTGGCCGCAGCAACCACCCCCAGAGCTCGAACCACCAGCTACCTATTCATCAGACTGAGGCACGAAGTCCTCATTTTCGAGTTCAGTACCTACATCAGGGAGTTCACCTATGAGTCTAAAACTCAGTAAGAACATTTAAAACAATGCAGTGATGCATATGCTATGCATGAACTTTCAGAAATACAGTGACAGTACAGAACATTACGTTTCAGTGGCAGAGGGGTATAAGTGGGGCTTATAGGGGAACTGGCAATAGTAAGGTGCACTTTCATGCACATTCAAACATTCAGTAGTTTTTCAGAATCCCAGGGAGGGATAAAACAAGAGGATCCTTGGCAAAGACAATTTTTCAGAATCCCATGGAGGGATAAAACTAGAGAGCCAATCCCCGTCCCACACTTAACCAATACATTACATTCAGATTCTATTTTATCTTTCTTAACTTCAAAACCGTGTACAGAAAACATTGTTTTGCATGAACTTTCGGGAAAACGTGTATGCATGAACTTTCACAGTGCTTAACTTGAAACAGTAGTTAACAGAATAATACAACAGAATCTAGAGAGAAAACAGATAACTCAGAACTTAACTCTAACTTTCTCTACCCGAAACCTCCCGACAGAAGAAAAACCTAGAGTCTCCGTGATGTAGGGCCTTAAGGGCCAACCTACGGATATGAACTTACCTGTTATCCACGATGCAGTTAGCTGGAAAGTCTCAGAAATGCACAGATCTGTAACATGCACGTAGAGAAATAAACAATGCTGCAAACGCTAACTAATAAGTTAGAAGAATCAGCAGCAACATGTTTCAAATCTTTAGAAAACACACCAACGTGTTTTCATCCAAAGACAGTGAGTTTTCTCTAAATACCATAACCCTAAACTTCGGTAAAAACCCACATTAAACTTGTCCAAACTTGTTAGCGTAAGTAGATTGATATAGCCCTAACCTGCAAGAAAACGTTTAGAGCTTAGAGGGGATCGTTAGCTCCTCGGATTGGCAATAAATGGCCGAGAAGAACACAAATTGCAAGATGAACTTGAATGACCAAATGTGCTTAGATGAAAACGAAACTTTATATGATGTTAGTGGAGTGAGTGAGGTGTGTGATAGTGGAAGGCGTGGTCCTGATTCATTGAGATGGAAAAGATATGAAAAACTTCAAGAAATCGGCCAATAGGTAATATTTTGAAGCCTTTGGCAATAGTTGCTTCCAAGGAAGACAACTCGACTCATGAACACGGTTTGGGGCCACTTCTTGCTGTTTTCCACTCCCAAGGAGATGGAGAAGAAGATGGCTATATAACCCTTGCAAGCTACCAAGCAAGAAGGGAGTGGTGGGGGCGCAACCCCTCGGTTTTGTGCAAACCGAGCAAACCTTGTTGGTTTCTTCAAACTCCTTCAACCATGGAAGGGAAATCCGTGCATGCTCCTTAAAATCAGTCCAAAAAACTTACAATCACCAATTACCATGCTTTTATAGACCTATGGATGGCTTGGATGTGATTCAAAAAGTGGTCTTCAAAATGGTGTAACCGTTGGATCATGAAGATAGCTTGGATGGCCGAGATGAGTTTGGTTTTATTGATCCAATGGTTGTGTGATAACCATGTCATCAATCCTTGCCCTTGTGTTGATTGGAGAACCTCTAAGAATCCCTCAAGTGGCAGCCCATGGTTTGGATAAAGGGTAGTGGTCCCCTCCACTCAAGGTTGGGCCAAAATGGATATCTTTTCCTTAAGGCCCATTTCTCCTCTTCCATGCACTCCATGCACTTGCTTTGAACCACTTCCATTCCATCATCTAACTTATCATTCATCTAACCCTAAATGCCTAATATGCATGCTTATAATAAAGTTTAACAAGAAGGCCAATGTTTGCCTCAAAATAAGTTTGAAATAAAAGGTTACAATTAAGGCTCGGGAAGACAAATTCCCATGTGAGCAAATTGGTCTCCTTACTTGAATTTCCAAGTGATTAAGTGTGTTGGTTGGTCCACATCCGTAGCTTTGGATTCCCACTTCAAGTCTCCCAAGGTGTTCTCCAAGCCTCCACACAATCCATTACCTGCAAAAGAGACAAGAGTGTAAGTGCATAAATTAGATAAATTATGAACTTGGGTTTGAGACCGTGTAATGGGCCTATGGGGCACATCATCCTCCCCAAGTTGTTGAGGATTTGACCTCAAATCCTTTAGTTCGGGCCCCTCGGAGTTTTCTACATCACTTTTATAGGGTGATAGGTCCATGACGTTGAAAGTGGCTGATACTCCATAGTCACCCGGCAACTCAATCTTATAAGCGTTGTTATTTATTCGCTCCAACACCTTGAATGGTCCATCCGCTCTCGGGAGTAGCTTAGATTTCCTTTTGTCGGGGAATCTCTCTTTGCGTAAGTGCAACCAAACCAAATCTCCTTCTTTAAAGATAACTTCTTTTCGACCTTTGTTTACTCGCTTAGCCACGCTCGCATTTCTCTTTTCGATGGCTCGACGCACACTTTCGTGTAATTTCTTGATCTGTTCAGCCTTGCTCACTCCTGATGGATTGGCCAGTTCATTAAAATGTAAGGGAACAAGGTCCAACGGTGTACATGGATTAAACCCATAGGCAACCTCAAAGGGCGTTTGCTCAGTAGTGGAATGAAGGGTGCGATTGTAAGCAAATTCTAATCTGGGGAGGACTACGTCCCAACTGGATAGTTTCTTACCTACAATAGATCGTAAGAGAGTGCCTAAGGTCCTATTAACAACTTCCGTTTGTCCATCAGTTTGGGGATGGAAAGATGTGCTAAAACACAACTTAGTCCCCAACTTCTTCCACAACGTCTTCCAGAAGGAGCTCAAAAACTTAGTGTCCCGGTCCAACACTATGGAATGTGGTATCCCGTGTAGGCGAACAATCTCTCTAAAAAATAATTCTGCTATTGCAAAGGCGTCATCGGTTTTTGCACAAGGAATGAAATGTGCCATCTTTGAGAAACGATCTACAACTACCATGATCGAATCCTTATTACGAGCAGTTCGTGGCAATCCCAACACAAAATCCATACTAACATCAATCCAAGGGTGCGAGGGAATGGGTAAAGGCATATACAAGCCATGTGGTAGAACCTTACTTTTGGCTTTTTTGCAAATGATGCATGCTTCCACTAAGCGATGCACATCTCTCTTCATATGTGGCCAATAGAAATGTTCCTTAAGCATTTCAAGGGTCCTTTTTTCCCCAAAATGACTTGCTAATCCTCCACAATGGGCTTCTTTAACAATACATCGTCTTAAACTTCCGTGGGGAACGCACAATTTTCCTGCTTTCAATAAATAGTCATCCATAAGCCGGTAATCTCCTTCGGCCTTTTCCTTGCACTTGGCGTAAATAAAACCAAAGTCGGGGTCAGATTCATAGTTATGCTTAATCCATTCAAATCCAAAAAATCTAGTCCCCAATTCGGTAAGAAGAATGCGCTTCCTCGAAAGGGCATCGGCGACTACATTGTTCTCGCCCTTAAGATATTTCAATGTGTATGGGAATCTTTCCAAAAATTCTACCCATTTCGCATGCCGCTTGTTCAACTTATGCTGACTCTTAATGTGTCGTAAAGCTTGATGGTCAGTATTTATTACAAATTCTTTCGACAAGAGGTAATGCTGCCAGTGCTCTAATGCTCGTATAACGGCGTAGAATTCCTTATCATAGGTGGAATAATTCAGCACAACTCCTTTCATCTTTTCGCTAAAGAATGCGATGGGTCGGTGGTCTTGCATGAGTACTGCTCCAATGCCAGCTCCTGATGCATCACTTTTAACTTCAAAAACTTTGTTGAAGTCAGGAAGAGCAAGTACGGGAGAATGACATAAACTTTGCTTGATAAGTTCAAAGCTCTTTTGGCAAGAAGAGGTCCAAGTAAACTCTTTCCCTTTCTTGGTGCAATCCGTAAGTGGGGCAGCTATTGAACTAAAATCTTTGATAAACCTCCGATAAAATGAGGCTAATCCATGGAAGCTACGTACTTCAGTTATGGAGTTTGGTATGGGCCAATCCTTAATGGCCTTGATCTTATCCACGTCAGCTTCCATTCCATCTTTGGAAATCACAAATCCCAGAAAATAGACCTTTTCTTGCGCAAAGGAACACTTGCTCAAGTTTCCAAACAACTTGGCTTTCCTTAGGGTTTGGAAGAGGGTACTCAAGTGGTTAAGATGTTGAGGAAGGTCAATACTGTACACCAAAATATCATCGAAGTAAACCACAATGAATTTACCAAGATATTCCTTAAGCACATGGTGCATGAGTCTCATAAATGTGCTCGGGGCATTAGAAAGACCAAAGGGCATCACCATCAATTCAAACAGCCCATACTTCGTCTTGAAGGCTGTCTTCCACTCATCACCTTCCTTCATACGTATCTGGTGATAACCACTCTTGAGGTCCACTTTAGAAAAGATCGAAGCTCCACTGAGCTCATCTAAGATGTCCTCGAGCCTAGGAATAGGGAATCGGTATTTGACAGTGATTTGGTTCACGGCTCGGCTATCGACACACATCCTCATGGTGCCGTCTTTCTTAGGGACTAAAAGGGAAGGAACTGCACAAGGGCTCATGGATTCTCTTATATATCCCTTGTCCAATAGTTCTTGTACTTGGTCTTGCAGTTTCTTCGTCTCCTCGGGGTTCATTCGGTAAGCTGGTCGATTTGATAAAACAGCCCCGGGTTGGAGATCGATTTGATGTTCAATGCCACGAAGAGGTGGCAATCCTTTTGGGAGATCTTCAGGGAATACGTCTTGAAACTTATTTAAAAGGTCCATAACTTGAGGGGGAATAACTCCTAACTCCATCACTCGGTCACGGAAAAGTATCATGATCAAAGGGTCTCCCCTAAGTACCGATGCTTCTAATTCAGTTTTAGTCATGAAGAGACTAGCTTTATTCTTCTCTTCTCTCTTGATAGCATCATCCTTAGCTATCTGCTCAGGGGTCATGGGTGCCAACTTAAGATTTTTGCCTTCAAACTTTAGTGAATAACAGTTGGAATACCCATCATGGTTCACTCTTCGATCAAATTGCCAGGGGCGGCCTAAGAGTAAATGGCTTGCGCTCATAGGCACTACATCGCAAAGGACCAAATCTTTATATTTACCTAAAGCAAACTCAATCCTCACTTGCTTCGTAACTTTGACGTCGTCTCTATCATCCAACCACTTAAGCTTGTACGGGTGGGGGTGGCTGCTAGTATTGAGTTCTAACTTGGTCACCAAATCCTTGGAGGCTACGTTCGCACAACTTCCTCCATCAATGATTAACGAACAAAGCTTATCCTTGATGAGACATTTACTATGAAAAATGTTCTCACGCTGACAATCCTCTCCAGAATTCTTTGTTATGAGAACTCGTCTTCTCACCATAAGTAAAGGTCCGTCTTGTGCGTGAATAACTTCTTCCTCAGATTCATTCTCGTCCTCATCTCCTTCAACTTCTACCACTTCCTCTTGGAGCTCATCCTCACTTACAAGTTCACCAGTGTCCTCCTCAATAATCATAACACGTCGGTTCGGGCATTGGGCCATGAAATGCCCTAGGCCTTGACACTTGTAGCACTTGAGGTCACGTGCTCTTTGTCCAATGGGGTTATCTCTCGTGGTCTTGGCTTCAGGGCCTTTGGGAATTATAGGTTTATTACTTGAATCCTTGGGTGGCCATTGTCTTTGGAAAGGCTTTTTCCAGTCAGCCTTGGGTGAGGGCTTGTTAACTTCAAGCGGTTTGGGAGTGTACTTGGGAAATTGACTAGGCTTGTAGGATTGGGTGGCTTTTCTCTTTCTTTTAAGTTGTCGCTCAATTTTTAAGGCCAATTGGATCACCGAATCCATGCTCTCCAATGGGTGTAACTCTACAACATCAGCAATATCATAATTTAGTCCATGGATAAACCTAGCTATGGCTTGGTCATCAGGCTCTTCTAGTTCTCCTCGAATTTTTAGAGTTTCGAACTCCGTGAGGTACTCTTCAACGGATAGACTTCCTTGCTTGAGGCTATGTATCTTCATGATCAACTCTTGCTTATAATGACTAGGTATGAACCTCTTAGACATAATAGATTTCATCTTCCTCCAAGTATTAATAGGATCAAATCCAGTTCGTGCTCTTTGTGATCTAATGTTAGACCACCAAAGTAAGGCATAGCCGGTAAGTTCTACGGAAACTAGTTGGATCTTGACCTTGTCGGAGTAATCATAACAATCAAATATCCTTTCCACCTTTTCTAACCATTCGATAAAGGTTGTTCCATCACAAGTTCCATTAAAGGATGGGATTTGTAATTTTACGTTTCGAAGGTCATCTTGGTCTCGTCGTCGGTCTCTCCTAAACTCATCATGGTGTCTAGGGTTAGGGGGTCGGAAATTTTCCTCCTCGTCTAAGGTCCACTCATCGTCCTCATCATGGTCAAAATTAGGGCGTCTACCACTACGGTAATCTACCTCGTCATCACCACCTAAAGGTTCTTGGTCTCTAAATCGAGTCCTAAGGTTGTCATTTCTTCTCCTAGGTGTGGTGTCATGGGAGGATTCTCCATGATAGCTTGGTCTACGACCATTCATCACTTGTTCAAATTTTAAGTTCATTTCATAGAGTTGTTTACTTAAGGCTCCAACAATTCCACTTAGTCCATTAAGTTGTCCTTGCATGCTAGACTCTCCCTCTTGTTGGGTATGAGTCTCTTCTTGGGGAATGTCTTTGCCACTAGTGGGTATGTTTGGATCTTGGGCCATATCTTGGGTTGGGCCTATGTGAATTCCACTTCTAGTTTTCATTACTAAGTATTAGGAAAATTTTAGTTTTGTTGAACCATAGTTCCTAGGAGATTAGGAAAAATTGTCCTCACTAAAGTATTCACCTAAGCTTTCAATTAAGTTCACTTTTTTTTTTTTTTTTTTTGAATAATAGGGCCAAAAATAAAATAACTACTAAGGAGTAAAAGGAAAGGGATTTATTCCTTTACACTCTAGGGGACATGCAAATTAAGTTAACTAAGAAAAGTAAAAATCACAACTCAATTTGGTTCTCGATTTAGGTAATTTTCATGCAAGATTTTGAGACTTAAGCCAAATGTCATGCTTTGGTTTTCATTCAAGTATTAAACAATATTTTAGCAACAAACCACTAATTTGAAAGGTAATATTCAGCATAAATTCGTGGTCAACATTCATTTTCAGCAAAGTGCATTGTGGTCCCAACAATCAACATCAACCTTACCAAATTTGTGCACACAAAAAACTGTTTTTTCAAAAGTGTGTCTTGTTTTTGCCAAAAACAGCATATAATTTGAATTTTAATGCCAAACACTCCACAATGAACACATGCCTCAGCTGAAGATTAAGTAAACTCAAGGCTAGATGATTAATATGCTCGGATTTATGCATAAAACATGTCACAAAGTAAAAAAACAGCAAGTGATAGTCACTAAAATCAATTTTGATGCATTTTAGGCCTCGGTTTTGTGACAAGTACATAACCAATTTGCATACATCTTTTACCAAACTTAATACTCATACTTTAGCAAGGAATAAAAGCAGCATTCAATAAAATAAAGTTTGATTTAGCTCAAAGCAAAGTTTGGAATTAAATGTCATGCTAATCGGTTAACAAAAACTACAACAATGCACTTTTGTGCTTACTTTACTCTCGGTTTTTAGCAAACTTAATCTCCAAATTTTCATGCCATCTTAAACAGATCAAATATCAATATGTTAACATTCATTAGCAAGAGAATAACGTAAATAAAGCATACTCAAAAAGTGTTACAAATAGTGGCCAAATTTTGGACAAATCGGATGTTCAAGTAGTGCATCAATCGGTCATGTCCATTAGCTACAAAATGAGCACCAATCATGAGTAACCAACTCAAACAGCAAGCCAATCACAATATTTAGAGTTTATACTTTAAAACTTATGAAGGGAACATGATCTTTTGATGGCTGGAAAAGGGATAGAACAGCAGCACAAGTGGCAATACAAAAAAAGAAATAAAAACAGCAAGTACTAAAAGTAGTTGGCAAATGTTTAACTAAAAGTGGAAGCTATTTGCAGCACGAAAATGGTGAAGAAAATAAGCTAGAAACCCATGCTCAAGTCTGTTAACTTCGATTAAAAGAAGATAGGGGTGGTATTTAGTGAAAACAAAGAAAAAAAAAACAAGAAAACTAAACACACATACAAAACCGCAAAAGATGAATCAAGTAACCCGGTTTTGTGCAATCGGTTTTGGACAACCAAATGGGTTTGGGGAACCAAACCAACTTGGTTTCCAGCACCCTAAAGGAGCTAGCCAAGCTCTGATACCACTTGATATAGCCCTAACCTGCAAGAAAACGTTTAGAGCTTAGAGGGGATCGTTAGCTCCTCGGATTGGCAATAAATGGCCGAGAAGAACACAAATTGCAAGATGAACTTGAATGACCAAATGTGCTTAGATGAAAACGAAACTTTATATGATGTTAGTGGAGTGAGTGAGGTGTGTGATAGTGGAAGGCGTGGTCCTGATTCATTGAGATGGAAAAGATATGAAAAACTTCAAGAAATCGGCCAATAGGTAATATTTTGAAGCCTTTGGCAATAGTTGCTTCCAAGGAAGACAACTCGACTCTTGAACACGGTTTGGGGCCACTTCTTGCTGTTTTCCACTCCCAAGGAGATGGAGAAGAAGATGGCTATATAACCCTTGCAAGCTACCAAGCAAGAAGGGAGTGGTGGGGGCGCAACTCCTCGGTTTTGTGCAAACCGAGCAAACCTTGTTGGTTTCTTCAAACTCCTTCAACCATGGAAGGGAAATCCGTGCATGCTCCTTAAAATCAGTCCAAAAAACTTACAATCACCAATTACCATGCTTTTATAGACCTATGGATGGCTTGGATGTGATTCAAAAAGTGGTCTTCAAAATGGTGTAACCGTTGGATCATGAAGATAGCTTGGATGGCCGAGATGAGTTTGGTTTTCTTGATCCAATGGTTGTGTGATAACCATGTCATCAATCCTTGCCCTTGTGTTGATTGGAGAACCTCTAAGAATCCCTCAAGTGGCAGCCCATGGTTTGGATAAAGGGTAGTGGTCCCCTCCACTCAAGGTTGGGCCAAAATGGATATCTTTTCCTTAAGGCCCATTTCTCCTCTTCCATGCACTCCATGCACTTGCTTTGAACCACTTCCATTCCATCATCTAACTTATCATTCATCTAACCCTAAATGCCTAATATGCATGCTTATAATAAAGTTTAACAAGAAGGCCAATGTTTGCCTCAAAATAAGTTTGAAATAAAAGGTTACAATTAAGGCTCGGGAAGACAAATTCCCATGTGAGCAAATTGGTCTCCTTACTTGAATTTCCAAGTGATTAAGTGTGTTGGTTGGTCCACATCCGTAGCTTTGGATTCCCACTTCAAGTCTCCCAAGGTGTTCTCCAAGCCTCCACACAATCCATTACCTGCAAAAGAGACAAGAGTGTAAGTGCATAAATTAGATAAATTATGACCTTGGGTTTGAGACCGTGTAATGGGCCTATGGGGCACATCATAGATGCTTACCTTTTTGCTGAAGGAAACAGAAGAATGCAAGAGAAAAAAGGTTTGGTTCTTTGTTTCAGTCGCCTGGAAGAGAGAAAGTCATGAGGGAAGGGGAGAAGCAGAGAGGTGAAGTGAAGATTTCACGTAGGAGGAAGAACTTAACTTCCTCAACAAGCTGCCATGTGTCAACTATCCATTGGCCATCTCCCACCAACCTTAATTTCTCTCCAATTTACCCTTCCATGCATCTTAAACTTAGTGTTTTGTTTAGTTAGCTATTAGTTCGGTTCTCCCCTCACTAAATGCTCCAAAATTTACAATAAAATAGTTATTGTATTTATGGCAATTTAAATTCATACAATAATTCAACAGATTATTACACGGCCAAAATGTCGGGTGTTACAGTACTTATTTTTGAAACCATTGTGCTTGACGTTTCTATCAAATTGAGGATATGTGTAGCTTGCATGGGTACTACATCACAAAGAACCTCATTTTTATACTTACCAATTGTGATTCCAACCTTCACTTACTTAGTCACTTTCACTTCTTCACAATCACTTAACCATTGTAGCATGTATGGCCTCAGATGCTTAACGGTTTCCAAGCTCAATTTTTCTACTAATAAAGTGCAAGCAATGTTGGTACAACTCCCACTATCAATTATTAAACTACATACCTTGTTATTCACGTGGCATCTAGTGTGAAATATATTTTCCCTTTGCACTTTATCTCCATTTTCATTGGCTTGAACGTTGAGTACTCGTCTAGTGATCAATAACTCTCCCCTCACGAGTTCTTCTATATCCACGTCGCTACAATCTTCTAATGGTGGCATTTCATCATCACTTGAACTTACACTTGCTATATCACCATTATCCAAAATAATCATAGCTCTTTTATTAGGACAATTAGAAGCAATATGGCCAAAACCTTGACATCTAAAACATTTAATCTCTCGAGACTTAATAGGAGTGGAAGTCTCAGTTTTACTTTTTATGGGGGTGGTATTCGATGTCGTGGTTTTTCTTTTGAACTCCTCCTTCTGTTTTGAATTAGGCTTATCACTCCTCCAATTAGATTTCCAAGGAGAGTTTGGAGTTGATCCGATCATAGAGTTCTTCGATTTCAATTGCCTCTCAACTTTGATAGACTTATGCAACAATTTTTCTAAATCCACATAATGATGCAAATCCACAATGTCAGCGATTTCTCTATTTCAACCTCCAATGAATCGCGCCATTATCGCTTCATCATCCTCGTCCACTCTAGCCTTTACTATGGCTACCTTCAACTCTTTGTAATATTCCTCCACACTTTTAATTCCTTGAGTCAAACATTGTAGTTTTCTACACGCATCTCGATAATAGTGGTTAGGAATAAATCTCTTGCACATTTGTACTTTCATATCTTCCCATGTGCGTATGGGTTGTTCTCCATACATTTTTCGTGTTTTCACTAATTGATCCCACCATATACTCGCATAATCCGTGAATTCCATCGATATTAATTTGATCTTTTTCTTCTCAGTATAGTTATGACATTCAAACATATGTTCAACTTTTCTTTCCCATTCTATATAAAGTTCGGGATCACTTTTACCTTGAAAAGGAAGGATGATCGTTTTGATGTTGCTTAGATTTCCATCCTTACGGTTTGTTCTCGCATATCCCTCTCTTCTGTAATTGTCATCCTCGTAATCCAATTCCCTATAGTAATGCTCCATTGGTGATTTGCCCCTTTGTGCACGGTTATTGGAAGGTGACTTTATTCTTTCAGACCTCGTGTCTAAATTCTTAATTTGATCTTGTATAGCCTTCATGTATATCTCAAGATCAAAGTTAGCACGTCTTTCCTCACTACTCATAATTTCAAAAAAGAAAATAAAAATTATTAGTGAACAAAAAAAAAAGTAAGTAAATGGAACGCACTCACTCCCTCACGTGTTTACACTCGATTATATGTCTCTCCACTCGTGCTTCCCTCAAATAATGACTTTTATATGTAGTATCACCCTCTTGCCTTTTACCTCTCAATTTTCTCTTTAAGCTCTTTACATAAAAACCTAATCAAGAGAAAAATTCAACAAGCAAAAACAAGTAAGATCAAACTTTTTAACTCAAAATTCTAATTTTCAAAATCGGTTAGAATAAAAAAATTTAGAATAGGATATAGGCCTTCAAGAAAAGAAATTTTTCAAGAAAGGAAATTTTTTACGAAAGGAAAATTTTTACGAAATGAAACTTTTTAAGAAATGAAACTTTTCAAAAAAGGAAACTTTTCACGAAAGGAAATTTTTTACAAAAGAAAACTTTTCAAGAAAGAAAAATTTTCACGAAAAGAAACTTTTTACAAAATGAAACTTTTCAAGAAAAGAAACTTTTTATGAAAGGAAACTTTTTACGAAAGTAAACTTTTCAAGAAAAGAAAGAAAAAAAAAACTTTGATATCTCACAGAATATTGAATTAATGCTCAAATATTGTGAAAGCAAAATACGATTAATCAATACCTTTGAAGTCTCCACGAAAGTAGGATCAATAACTTGGAATAATTGAAACAATTAAAGAACAAAATTTGAATAATCACACCCAAGAACAAATATTGATACTTATAATGATGAAGACAAAATTGATATTTGAGATATTGATACCCAAAATATTGATATTTTTTTTTTTGAAAGAAGAAAACTTGAAAAGCAAAGAATCGTTGATTCAATGAATTTTTTTTTTTTAGAATTTCTGAATTGTTTTTTTTAGCATTTTAGGATTTATTTTTCTTCAAATTTCAATTTTTTTTTTTTAATTTTCAAATGAAGAAACTCTAGAAGACGAAGAAAAAAACAATAAAGAAGATAGACACTTGAATCTAGGAGCCAAAGCTCTGATACCAAATGATGAGAACCATGTGTATATCAAACCCAAGACCCTTCAACAACGCAGAATAGAAACTCAGGAACACATTTGAAAGAAGAAAACTTGGTAAGCAAAGAATCGTTGATTCAATGAATTTTTTTTTTTGGAATTTCTGAATTGTTTTTTTTTAGCATTTTAGAATTTTTTTTTCTTCAAATTTCAATTTTTTTTTTATTTTAATTTTCAAAGGAAGAAACTCTAGAAGACGAAGAAAAAGAAACAATAAAGAATATAGACACTTGAATCTAGGAGCCAAAACTCTGATACCAAATGATGAGAACCATTGATATATCAAACCCGAGACCCTTCAACAACGCAGAATAGAAACTCAGGAACACCTTTGAAATCAAATATAAGGAACTTGACCTCAATCGAACATTGCCGACGGAACCAAAGTTATCAAACAAGGAGCTTGACCCGTAACCGAACATCTTGGTTAGAACCACAGCTATCAAGTTGATCTTTCAAGTTTTGACTTGAAGAAGATCTAGTTCTTCTCAAATAACCAAAGAAAAAATTTTCATAAAGAGTAACTCAAAATCATGTATATTGCTTTATTAATGTTGCAAGGTTTATGCCTTTAAATAGCCTACAAACTATCCTAATTTAATAAGAAAGTAATTAAGAAACATCTAAATACTAGGAAATATCTAAAGATTAGAAAATTTAACAAATTAATAAAAAGAAACTCTGACTACGTAATAAAAGGAAACTTGGGCCAATTTGATTGATGAATTTCGTGGCCCTATGCTGAGTCCGTGTAACATTTAGGAATTCAAATGAAAAATTCCCAAATTCAATTCTAGGGTTTAATATTGAAATTTCCCAAATCAAAAACTATAACCTAATTTTGGGATAAAAATCAGATTTTATCAAAGTAAAATGCGGAATGAACCTAGCCCATATTTTGACCAAAAACAAAAGGAAATTGAAATTTCAGTGCACCAAATCAGGAAAGAATAGGATTTTCAGCAATCAGTGGGATTTCTCTCTGGAAATCCGATGCTGAACCGATTGCATATAGTCTGAAAAACGTCCAGATACAAAGGAGAGAACTAATTGGGCATCGCTAAGAATCCGAGCTAGAGGATTTGTAGCTCGGAAAAATCCGATCAGATTCGGATTTCTCGGATGGGCGTGGGGCTGATCCTCCTCTATAAATAGAGGCGTTCGGGTGAAGGAGAAATCACCCCACAGCTCTCCCTCTCGAGTTGTCAGTCATAAAACTTACCTCGATTCGCAACTCCGATCTCTGGCAGCCGAGCTCCAACGAAACCCCTCCTCCGATTGAAGTTGAGCTTTCCGACGAAGCCCTCTCGGCCTCCATCGACGACCTATCTCCGGAGTAAGTCTCCCTCTCTGACGCTCTCTGTCTCCCTCTTCCCCGATCTCTCTTCCCCTCGCTCGATCTCCCTCTCAGTTTCTCACTCCCTCTCACTCTACAGAAATCGCGACGACAGAAGGCACAAAGAAGAAGGTGGGTTCAGGTTTTTGTTTTAAAAACCTGAACCGGTTCACTTAAGTTGAACCGAACCAAATCAACAGTGAACCGAACCAAACCAACATTAAACCGAACCGGATCAATAGTGACCTAACCAAACCAACATTGAACCGAACCGGACCAACAGTGAACCGACCCGACTCGTACTGTTCACCTGACCCGATTTTCGACCCGATTCTAACCGAACCGATCGAAAATTTATCCAGAATGAATTTATTCCCAAATTCTTTTAAAGTTGGATTAAAATTAAGTGGGATTTTAATATTGTTATTTGAATTAGGCAGAAAATATTTTGGAACCGTCCGATTCGATCCAAATCGAATCAAACGATCCGATCTGACCCGACAACACACCGTAAGTAAATTCTGCTCAAATTACTTTGAAATTAGATTTATTAAGTAGGAACTTAAAATCAAAGATTTTATTTGAGCAGGGTATTATTTTGGAATTTTTGAAAAATCCTGTTAAACGCTAATTGCTCGGAATCCAGGTAAGTGAAATACAAGTTTTGGCTACGGCCCTACATCACAAAATTATTTTATAATTATTTTATTTTCAGTTACACGTTTTTAATGGTTGAGCACGTATGTTAGAATATCGACATAGAATAGTTTAAAAGATAAAATTGATAGGTTATTTTCATGTGTATAAAAAAGTAAAAGAAAATGCGAAAGCAAAAGCCTGAACGACAGTGAGATGGTGAGCTTGAGCATATGTTTTAACGTGATAGCAAAAGCCTGAACGACAGTGAGATGGTGAGCTTGATCGTTAAAATTAAAAGTAAAAGATGACTATGCCTGAACGACAATGAGATGGTTAAGTCTTAACAGGATTCGGTAAAAGTAAAAGTTGTACACATATTTCCACTTACTGAGTTTTTCTCACCTTTTGTTTTAAACTTGTGATGTAGGTGAGTTTTTGTCTGAGGAAGAAATTGCTGCAATTGAGAACCCTCCAGTGGCAAACGAGCATACAGATGAAGATCATATTGTGGATTTCGAAGAAAATGATTTAAATTAGTATGCTTTACTTTTTCAAACGATATTTAATGCTTTGTTTTAATTTAAGACTTTGAAAATTATGATGCAATTTTTATTATTAAATAAAGTTTCATTTATTGTTTTAATTATGCGTTGGTTTCAAGACTTCGACAAAATTTATTTTCAAAGCTTCCGCATTATTTAAGTTTCAATTAATATGTTTTAAATTTTAAAAATTATGGTCTTAACACTCGATTTCAAAATCAATTTGTGAAAAATTTTAGGGTTTTCAAATTAGGGTTTCAAAATTGGGGATTTTAAAATTGGGGTGTTACAGTCCGGCTACCCTGACGGTGGCGTCCGAGTTCGACGTGAGAAGTGACTGTGAGAGTGAGAGACTGAGATGAGAGTCTGAGAGGACTGAGGGTGAGCGAGTAGGCGAGGCGAGCACGATATGCAATTGGATTTGGCGTTAGAACTAGAACTCGAACAACAGAGCTTTTTAATTTCATCATCGGTCCGGTCCATGATTTTTTGAGATTTTGGCATCTGGACTGTGGATCGAATCGAGTCTCACGATAAATGTAGTAGGAGGACTGGTTCCGAACCAAGAACCGTGGATAATCGACCGAAACCTTCGGTCTGGTCCTGTTCTGCCCATGCCTACTTTGTATTCTCCAAAAAAGAAAGTACTTCAGCTCATCATTGTTAGTCTTTTGGGCATCTATATGATAATTCATAGTAATATATATATAATTAATATATATTTAATATCACTATTAAAATATTTATACGCCGCTCTAATTTTTTTGACTATAAAGTTTACAATACTATATTTAATGAGGGCGGCGTGGAGTCTTACCCTTTCCACCTCTAAATCAAATACAAAATATGGGATTGAAAATTCTGATGAATGATAATGGTTAAAGAGGTGCAAAAGGTAGATAAATAGACACATTTTATTCCACTGATTGGGGGATTCTTCAAACTTCCAACAGCACCGCTTTTGCACGTTTGCCGACAACCCACGACTCTCAATAATATCCCACATACGATTAAAATTTAGGAAATTACCAATTCAGACAACGAACTATGACTTTTTTCGTTTCAAACCATAAACTAGTTTTTTAACAATTCAAACCATAAACTATTAAATATGTGTCAAAAACGACCACGCCGGACGGACGCAAAAAAACAGCGTCCGTCTGGGGTATTGTTCACGGTTACTGTTCACGTGAACAGTAACCGTTTACGTTTTTTTTCCGCTGTTTTATAAATTAATTTTTAAAAAATACTAAACGATATTGGATTTACTTAAAATTTTTATCACATATTCACCACGTTATGAAAAGATAATCCAAAAATTTTCGTGATTTTACAATACTTACATGATTTATTATAATTTTTTTACCTATGTTTTATAAAATAATTCACTAAAATTACAATAAATCGTACAAATGTTAGAAAATCACGAAACTTTTCAGATTATCTTCTCATAACGTGGTGAATATTTGATAAAAATTTTAAGTAAATCCAATATCGTTTAGTTTTTTTTTTAAAATTAATTTATAAAACAGAAAAAAAAACATAATCCGGACGGACTCTATTTTTAGCGTCCGTCTGGGTACTGTTCACGTGAACAGTACCCGAATTATGTTTTTTTTTCTCTGTTTTATAAATTAATTTTTAAAAAATACTAAACAATATTGGATTTATTTAAAATTTTTATCAAATATTCATCACGTTATGAGAAGATAATCCGAAAAGTTTCGTGATTTTCTAACACTTGTACGATTTATTGTAATTTTAGTGAATTATTTTATAAAACATAGGTAAAAAAATTATAATAAATCATGTAGGTATTGTAAAATCACGAAAATTTTCAGATTATCTTCTCATAACGTTGTGAATATGTGATAAAAATTTTAAGTAAATCCAGTATTTTTTATTATTTTTTAAAAATTAATTTATAAAACAGCGGAAAAAAACGTAAACGGTTACTGTTCACGTGAACAGTACCCCGAACAGACACTGTTTTTTTGAGTCCGTCCGGCGTGGTTGTTTTTGGCACATATTTGATAGTTTATGGTTTGAATTTTTAAAAAAATTAGTTTGTGGTTTAAAACGAAAAAAATCGATAGTTGGTGGTCCGAATTGGTAATTTTCCTTAAAATTTAAATTTGTTTATTGGTGACTTGTAATATCATAGTCGCAGCCCTTGAAAGAAGGGTGGTGCGTGGTGAGTTCAATTTCTTGTTGAGAACGAGGGAGAATTTTAATGCAAATGAGGCACCTCAAGATCCACCGGCAAGCGGTACCCGGTACCCGGTACCATTTGAATTCCTATATTAATTAAGAAAACAGCTGTCTCCATCAGCGTTCCCATAACTTGATCTATTTGCATATGCGCTGTCACGTGAAGGCACGGGTCATTAATTTATAAGCTGATTCACACAACCCCAAGTCCCTACGCAATCACAGGCTAACAAGGTCAGCGGGCCCCACTTATCAGCACTCAACAGTCCGTGATTGGCTGGACTGCTTAGACCATCTCCCTTGTTTTGTTCTATATTAACTCTGTAAACTGAAATCACTGACAACTCACAACCCCTTCTTCCTTCTTTCTCTCCCGCACTGTCTACGTTTGAATTACATTTATCGAACGGAGCTCGCTCAATGAAGTAGAGAGAGGAGGAAGGAAGTTCTTTGTCAGGTTTGGGACTTTTTCCTTTTTGTTTTAGTGACTGGTTTCTACTAGAAGAGGCTGTCTTCTTGTAGATCTACCACACTAAAAATAAATCTTTCCAAGAGAGGAAAAAGAAGAAGGAGATGAGGTTTCATCTCATTCTTTTGCTCTTTCTTCTTGCTAATGGCGTTAATGGAGACAACCCTTATCGTTATTTCACGTGGAAAGTCACTTACGCTGATATTTATCCGCTTGGTGTTAAACAGCAGGTATCTTCTCTTCGTCTTTTCACGCTACTTGCTGCTTTTTTTCTGCTTTCTTGTCACATTGTAAAACTGCTAGCTTTCTGAGATAGTGAGCTACTCTTTCTGGAATCGTGTTTTGTCTGAACCACTGGCTAATCCAAGAAACGTGTGGTACAGGGGATTTTGATTAATGGGCAATTTCCGGGGCCTCAGATCGACGCTGTCACAAACGATAATTTGATCATAAACGTGTACAACTACTTGAGGGAACCGTTCCTCATTTCCTGGTATGTTTATACTGGCTCTCATTCCTTCATTTCAGCTTCCTTCTGGTTTGTTTGGCTGCCAAGAAAAATTGCATTTAAAACGAAGAAAGAACGATGAACAGAGAATACTGTTATGTTTAAAATAAATGCTGGGCCTGAACGGATTTGCTGTTTAAATAAATGCTGTTTCGTGAGGATTTGGAATTGTAGAAAAGATTACTAAATTATTGTGGGGAATTTTGCGTCGTTTACACCATTTGTTTTATGTTTGTTTATGAATGTGGCCTTTAGGACGGTCTACAGTCGTCTACAGTAGTAGCTGTAATGGCTGCTCTGTGTTAATGTTTCAGGAATGGGTTACAGCATAGAAAGAACTCGTGGCAAGATGGTACGCTAGGCACTAACTGTCCAATTCCTCCAGGGAAGAATTACACCTACATTATCCAGCCAAAGGACCAAATTGGCAGTTACTTCTACTTCGCTTCTTTGGGATTCCACAAAGCTGCTGGAGCCTTTGGCGGAATCCGAGTCTATAGTCGTCCTCAGATTCCCGTTCCTTTCCCTCCTCCTACTCGGGACTTCACGGTTCTTGCTGGGGACTGGTTCAAGACTAATCACTATGTGAGTCTGTGTCTTTGATTCTAAATTCTTTATTAGAAATAGCCTTATAGTTTGCTAAGTTTGTATTATCTTTATGCCGACTTTGAAAATTCTGCATCAAACAGTTGAGATTCTCTTATTTTGATATCCATGAGCAAATCAAAGATGGTCTAATAATGCTTATTTTCTTGGTATTTTGAGGAGTCAACAGTCCCTACATTATAAGACTTCCTTTTATATGTGTTTTTGAGAGCCGATTTGGCCGATGATGATGTAGATTTTAAGACGACTTTTGGACAATGGTGGCACCCTTCCATTTCCCGATGGGCTTCTCATCAATGGCCGTGGATGGAATGGTTATACATTCACTGTTGATCCAGGTGATAAACTGAAACTACTACACCCTTGACTATTTTTCCTTTTGTTTCTAAATCTTGGTTTTTGTTGGTGTAGGTAAAACATACAGATTCAGGATATCCAATGTCGGCCTCGCAACTTCGATCAACTTCAGAATTCAGGGCCATACAATGAAACTGGTGGAGGTAGAAGGATCTCACACTCTCCAGAACACCTACTCTTCTCTTGACATCCATCTCGGGCAGTCTTATTCTGTTCTTGTCACTGCCGATCAGCCAGCCAAGGACTATTATGTCGTGGTTTCTTCTCGATTTACATCTCGAATTCTCACCACAACAGCCGTTCTTCACTACAGCAATTCACGTCAGGGAGTTTCTGGTCCTGTTCCCGGGGGACCTACCACTGAGATAGCTTGGTCCCTCAACCAAGCCAGATCCTTGCGGTAACTCAGAAATTATCTATAGAATCAAATCCTGATTTACCGATATGGATATTCAATATTTGATTTATTTGGATATTTATTTTGTCTACAATCAGTCTGAACCTGACTGCAAGCGGGCCAAGGCCTAATCCACAAGGATCCTACCGTTATGGAGTGATCAAAACCAGCCGAACAATCACTCTTGCCAATTCCGCTCCTGTCATTAATGGAAAGCAACGGTATGCTGTCAATAGCCTTTCGTTCGTTCCTGCAGATACCCCCTTGAAACTTGCGGATTATTTCAAGATCCCAGGTGTCTTCAATCTTAACAACATCCCGACCAGTCCAACATGGGGAAATGGGTATCTCCAGACCTCTGTCATGGGTGCTAATTTTCGAGAGTACATTGAAATCGTATTCCAAAATTGGGAGGAAACTGTGCAATCGTGGCACATTGATGGATACTCTTTCTTCGTAGCGGGGTAAGAATTTTCCACATTTTGTTTCATTGAGTATTAAACTTTTCTAGGAAGTGTACATATTGATGGTAGGGATGATTAGGATGGACGGAGGGCAGTGGACGCCTTCAAGTAGAGCACGGTATAATTTGAGAGATACAGTATCTCGTTGCACGGTTCAGGTACGTAAAGAGATCACATTATCAATCAATTGTAGATGAAATGCGATTGAAGCTGACACAGTCGATCGAATGCAGGTGTATCCAAAGTCATGGACTGCCATCTTTATGGCTCTTGACAATGTTGGAATGTGGAACATAAGATCAGAAAATTGGGAGAGACAGTATCTCGGTCAGCAGCTCTATCTCAGGGTTTTTACGCCCTCTATTTCTTACAGAGATGAATATCCTATCCCGAGGAATGCTCTTCTCTGCGGCCGAGCAATTGGTCATTGGAAGAGATCGGTCTAGACTGGATTAAATTATCTTTGTCACGAGCGGGTGACATAGTTCCTTGTCAATTGGTTTAAGTTGTAGTTCTTAAGACAGCTCCGCTTGAGCTTAGAATAAAACTAGATCTAACTTTTTTCCACGATTGGAGCAATTCTTCTTCAACGAACTTGCATAATCATAGAAATGTTACAGCTCTCTTGTGAATAAAACAAGTTCAAATTTTGCTTCTCTAAAGTGTAAACCAGTGACGAAAATTTAAACCAAGAAACAAATTAGGCCAGTCTCTTAAAATATGCGTCCAGAGAATGTAACTTTCTTAAAGCCAACCAGGTTCTTAGATAGATCCAAAGGATTTGCAGACGCAAATCATGGTGGTGTTTTCTTTTGAAAAACCAAAATTAAGGGGGATCCAGAAAGAAATAGAGATTATTCACTTGTTAGACTTGTTGGAAAAAAATAATAAAGAAATCTCACAGGAATCTCATTTAAATAAATGGTAGCAGATGCAATCCAAAAAATATCAAGAATATTTTCCAACTGCCGTAAAATTATAACGGCCAAGATGTAAGAGAAATAATAGTCAAAATAAACACCGAGAATTTTACGTGGAAACTCAAATCAGGATAAAACCGCTAGGACCGAGTCCAGAAAGATCTCACTATGAAAAATAGGATTTACAATATTTTTCTAGATATCGAATATCTTAAAAAATATTCACTAAGAGAAATCACTACTCTTAGAATTCTCACTATGCACAAAAGCACCACACCTATTTTTCTCTCAGACTCTTTCTTTTCTCTCTCTCCAAAATAATCCTCACTATATTTCTCTTCCTCTTCACTCAAAAGTGATTTTTTCCGTCTCTCTTGAATAGAAGATTTCACTTTTTTTCAGATCCACTTAGTGTAACGCCCCCGAACCCACACTGGCTCGGTGCGCTACTTTGCTAACCAATCACACGTTAAAATATAATTTAAAATAAAATTGACAAAGTAGAATTAAAGCTAAGTCTCTCAAAACTCTCTTAAGTCATACCTAGCTGCCTAGACTCATTAATTTCCCTTAATTCTAACCGTTAAATATCACGGCGTCTTCCCCAAAAATTTGACAAAGTAACGCCTGAAAATGGCGCCTTCAAAATGCTAAATACCTGCATAAAATCCAATCCCAACCAGATTCAGAATACTCTACTCAACTATCTACTCAACTTTCTAGTATACGAAATCTCCAAATAGTAGCAAAGAGAAACTATAATACTAACATCCCTAAATGAAGAAAGTCCACAGTACAGGGTGATACATCACCCTTAACTATGACTATATACCACAAATACACATAGCTACACAACAACTATCAAAAACATCAACCAAAATGAGTTAAGCATTCCCATCATTTCTACAAACAGACATCTACAATAAACTACTAAAATGTAAAGTCTCACATTCTCCCGAAGACCATGGTCGTGACGCCCCGACAACTGCCTGCACCGGCATGCCCCGAACTCCTCCGACTGTGGCCTAGTTCTCGGCTGTCCCCTCTACCTCACCTGGATAATACTCGCTACCTACACCATAGAACACAAAACGTAAGCCTAATGCTTAGCAAGTAGGGAATAATGAATGAGACAACAACACAATGCAATCAACCTAACCATGCAGTTTCTACCACTCAGTTGTGTTTATTTGTTGTTCGTTGCTTTAATCATTTCATAAGCCGTGTGAATCGGGTAAGCTCACATCCTAAAATCAAGGACGACCCTTAGCTCACATCTCGTAATCGTACAGGACGGCTCTTAGCTCACATCCTATAATCGAGGACGGCCCTTCGCTCACATCCCGTAATCGTACAGGACGGCCCTTAGCTCACATCCCAAGGATGGCCATTCCCAGAACCACAATTACGTATTTTAGCCAGTCATCCTTCATAGAGTTCCTTTCGGGGTGCTACTACAAACACCGTATCCCGACAAGGCACACTAGTCCAGATTGCGTATTAGAGTTCCTTTCGGGGTGCTACTACCAACACCGTATCCCGACAAGGCACACTAAGCCGTGCAGTTTCCAACTATGGGCTGCTGCCACGTGGGTCCCCGTAGGGCGGTACACGTGTACTCACGGCTGCCACGTGGGTCCCCGTAGGGCGGTACACGTGGACACACTGCTGTCACGTTGGTCCCCGTAGGGCAGTACACGTGCACACACTGCTGTCACGTGGGTCCCTGTAGGGCAGTACACGTGCACACACTGCTGTCACGTGGGTCCCCGTAGGGCGGTACACGTGCACACACTATCTTCCCTCTCCACTCACAATGCCAAACACAATGCCAAACAATACAACCACTCATCTCTAGCGTAGCGTACTATAACTCACGATGCATGTGTCAACCAAGATATGTAATACAACACGAAACAAAACAACGAAACGCAACACGAAACAAATGAAACAGGTAAGCAAACAAACAAATAATTCCCTACCGTTCAATGGTGTAGGCCCGAAGGCAAAACACAAGCAATCCACTACTTGCCTGGTTGCTCGAAACTCAATTGTCCACTTTGTCCGATAATTCAATCACTCGATCACCTAAAATAACGAAACTTAATTTAGTAAACTCTAACGACATTCTTAAACCTAAACTAACTAAAACTAAAGACATTCTTAAACCTAAACTAACTAAAACTATAACACAATTCAACCTAAACATTCAAAACCCGGTTTTACGCCAATTTTACCGTCCAACTTCAAACTCCATTAAAACCAAGCCTACATTCACCAATTACTCCCAAACCACTATTTCTAGCTTAATCCAACTAAAATCTAACTAAACGGCCACTAATTTGGGTTCGGTAAAAACCGACCAGAAACTTCAAACGCGCGTAACTTTCGCATCGGTTATCGGCATCGAATGATTCCAGCGGCAACATACTCCTCTAATAACCTAGTTTAATCTGCCAAAAGGAAATTTAAAACAAATAACCCTAGCTAGGTCAAAACCTCCAAAAACAGAACCGGCCCTTTGGAGCTAAATCTCCCATTTTAGATTTTTCAACAATTCTCACCAAATCCCTCACTAATCTATCACATTCTACCCTATTAAGCATAAATTAACAAAAATCGAAGTTTCCCAAGTCAAAACCCAAACCACAACACCCTCCCCCCCTCGGCTTCCTCCCTGGAACAGGGGTATCACAGCCCCACCGAGAATCACCCATCACACACCACCAATTCCTCCTATTTCCGACACAAATCAACCACAAAAATCAGCCCAACACGCAGACCACTCCTCGGCCGAGCAACAGAGAGAAAATAGGGAGGAGAAGCTACCTGTTTACGGTCGGGTCTGGCACGAAAAAGTCGAACCATGCTCTGGCTTCAGCTCGTCGGAGTTTGTTTGTCTGAACGGTGGCCGAAGTCGTGTGGTCACCGTCGGAGTGGCGTCGCTCGCGCTCTTCTCTAGTCGGGAGGGCTCTGGCTGAAGAAGCAGAATGGCTTCTTCGCGAAGCCATTCTGTTTCTATATAAAAAAATAAATTTATTTTAATTTTTAAGCTAAATTACTAATTTGCCCTCACATATTTGAACTTTCGTATTTCCGTTAAGCTCGCGTCCACTCGACCAAAAATTTTAGAAATCCTTTTCCAAATAAAATTCCAAGTTTTTAATAAACTAAATAACTCGTTAAATTCTCATTCTTCGACCGTTAAATTTCTATACATTTACTCTTAAATCCTTCCTTTCTAATTTAGAAAATTCTAAGATCTATAAATTAATTAAATCTAAAGCCTCGGGTGTTACAATCCACCTTCCTTACAAAAATTTTGTCCTCAAAATTTGTGGCCTTGTTATTTTTCAACTTACTCATTCCAAGTTCCTCTCCTAAGTTTTGATTTGCAATACTCATATGTCCATTGACTTTAATCAAAACACTCATCACTAATACTCTCAAATCTCTTCTAAAATAATTTCAACTCTCAATTTTCCTTGAGCTAATTTCATTTTATTCCTCACTTTTCTAATCCAGTATCCATCAGACACCTACCTAACAATCTCAAATCTCCAAAGCCATCTCAATAGCATAACACTAAACCTACTAGTAAATTTCTTACTCTAAGTACTCAATTTCAATTTCTCTTCTACTCTATCATCTCCTTTCTAATTTATCATTCCCATTTCTTATACTAACTTACCTCGAGAAAGCAGACTACCTACTTACCTTGAGTAAACTCAATTTATCCAACTATTAGTTCAGTCAGTCATCACCAAACATTTTCAAAGCCTTAAATCTAAACTAACTCTTTCCTAACTTATTCCAATCCTCAAAGTATACGCACTCACATAACACCAAAAATCTGCCAAGTAGACCTCTTATCTAAGTCCTCAATTTAAAAAAAAAAATCCTTTTCTATTTTACTATCCCATTTCGAAATTATCACTTTAACCTCTTGCACCTATTTACCTCAAAGGATCACTACATTCCATTAATCAATCACACATTATCTAGGTCTTAAGTCTAAATTACCTCGTCTCTCACTCTTCACCCGACAACACAATTGATATACAATCTTTCAAATTCCATCCCACAACTTAAGAGTCTAACTTTCATAACTATTTACTCTCACCCATTTATTACCTTTAACTTATTCAATCATCACCTATACTTTCAAACTTTTATACTTAAATTCTCAGTATCCTATAAGTTCTTCAACTTCATACGAAATACTCAATTTTTAATGGCTAACTCTCTTATCCTAACTCTCTCTCATAGTTAACTAATCTCATCACTTCTTTCTTTCCTATGTCCATTCAAAATTTAGAATTTAATCTAATCGTTCTTCTAGCTTACATCTCTCAACCTCTATTTCCTCGTTCATCATCTACAAATACTCGAGTTCTCATTCACATCTCACTCTTAAGCCCGGCTATTTACGAAATTCGCACACTACTAATTCTTTACCAAGTTCTTCTTAATACTATTATAAATATCTAATTTCTCTCAAAATTCCCTCCAAGGTTTAATAACTAAATCTACTCTATTTTGCCCTTCCAACTCGCCCAGTCTCCTACCCGTTACATGTAGCACCCGGTTCCATCGAATCAAAAATTTAATCTATCATTAATGATGAACTTTTATAGAAGGGTTGGGGAGAGTTATTGATTAGGTTAATAAATGATCAGGCGAGGGCATGATGGTAATTAGAATTTTACATAGTGGATAACATATTTAAGGAAAAGTCCAGTGAGAGTAGCCGCCACTATCCCCTATTTTCCTCTTTTGGTGTTCAGCTCGAGCAGTAGAACTCTCTAAGCGATTCTCTCGCCCGATTCTCCTTTAGCCTAGGTAAGTCTGGTTTTCTTGCATTTTAGCGATTAGTTTACTGAAAGAATACAATGTGAAGATTTCGAGGTTTCTGTGATTGAGGGTGGGTTCAGGTTCTTGGTGATAAATGGGAATGTACGGGTAGTAGAGTTTCAAATCGATTTCCTCAAACATATTATTGAATTTTGGTAAGGTTTAGTAAGGATTGGATTAACGTACTGTCATGACCTTAGGTGAGCGAGTTCTGGAGCAGTTGTAACCGAGCATTTCCAGGAGAGCCAGGTAAGTAAAGTATGCATGTGCCTTCGGGCCTACATCACAAAACAGTAGGGTTATGCATGTTGTGAATGATTTTGTATGTCATGCATCATGTTTTTGAAAGATTACGAAAATGAATTTCCATGTAAGAATGGTGAGGTATGAATTGAATGTGACAGAACAGCTATTAAGGGAATTCATCCGCCCCTTAATCGAGTAAAGGATGTATGACATTGGGAGAATTGATCCCACTCCCAAGGGAACCGAGGGATCAGAACAGCTATTAAGGGAATTCATCCGCCCCTTAATCGAGTAGAGGATGTATGACATTGGGAGAATTGATCCCACTCCCAAAGGAACCGAGGGATCAAAACAGTTTATGAATATATGTGTATGCAACTGAGATGAGAAAGTAGAAATTGCATGTTTAGGAATTTATGTTTCAGCAATTCATTTCATTCCTGCTTTACTTACTTAGCATTAGGCTAATAGATGAGTTTTGTGATGTAGGTGTTGAGGATACTGCAGGTGAATTCTCTAAGTTCACTGAGGGATAGGCTGGTTGGAGGAGCACATTCATGTTTCGACCTGGTAAACTGATGAGGCGGGTTAACTGGTGTCAATAATCTGAAAGTTTAGTTGACAGTGTTCGATTTAAATTTGCTGAGTTTTCATGACAGTAGTGGTTTTCAATATTTCGAATATGTTTCTTTCTTGAGCTTGTTGATAATAGTATTTGGTTAGGTATAAATGTTGATTTTACAGAAATTGAGTAATGTAAGGATTTGAATGGTTCTAAATGGGTTCAGTGAAGTGAGCTCGTCCTTCTCGCAGCTAGAGATGTTTTTGTATGAAGTTTGATTAGTAGAAATATTGTCTACTTTCTGTTGAGTTTCCTGGGTTACTTAGATTCGGGGGCTTTTGAATGTCTTGAGTAAGTTTTTTTTTACAAATTCAACCATCGGTGAATGGAGTTTACCGGTGGATGTTGGGTGTTGTTCGCTGATAGACACTGGAGGATTGAATCATCCGGTTGACGTCACCGGATGATGTTGAGTATTCTACTCACCGGTGGATGTCGTGTGTTAATCCACCAGAAGATGTAGGAAATATTTTGTCGTTTAGTGACCGGTGGATGTCGTGTGTTAATCCACCGGAAGATGTAGAAAATGTTTTGTCGTTTTGTGACCGATGGATGTCGTGTGTTAATCTACCGGAAGATGTAGGAAATGTTTTGTCGTTTTGTGACCGGTGGATGCTGTATAGCGTCGATCATCCGGCTGACGTCACCGGAAGGTGTAGAGCGTATTTTGTCGTTTTGCCACCGGATGATGTCTTCTATTTTCTGCTTCAGCCCCTTTTTGTTGACTTTGTTCAGCGGGCGATGCGTTTGACTTTTGAAACTTATAAAGTGTTCTGCGATTTAATCCTTTATTCCTTTTGCCGATTATTCCCAATAATTCTAATTGAGTATTCAAGCATTGTACAATAAATTTGTTTAACTCCATTTTACTTAAATGATTTCCGCTGCAAGTTTTAAAAAAAAAAATATAATACGGTTGAAAATTTTAGTCATGTACGGGCATGGTGTGACGAACCGGGTTCAGATAACTCGGGGCGTTACAGTATGGTATCAGAGACATTCAGTTAAACCGTTCAAAAGATTACTCATCAGTACCAATCGTCGCATGGAAGTACTCCAACAACTGTAAGTGTTTATGTTAGTCTCAGTAATTAGATATTTATGAACGTAGTTAACCTTGTACAGGAAGTGAGTTTAATGGCTAGACGCCCAGGGAGATCTAGGATACCGAGGGAAATGCCAAACTTGAGGAGTGAGGAAGAACCTAGTGTTATTAGACAATTAACAGACTTGGTACGTTAGCAAACAGACTTAGTGCGTCAGCAGTCCGATCAGTTGGGGGTGTTACTGAACCGAGAGGTGCAGGGGAGTGCCAACTCAAGTTCTAGCAATGAGCATTCAGGAGACCGATTCCGAAAGCTTCAGCCGCCCACGTTTGATGGAAAATCATCTAACCCGATTGTTGCTGAAGAGGGGTTGAGGAAGATTGAAAGCATGCTCCGATGTGCCAACGTCGGAGAAGGAAACAAGGTCACCCTGGCGACCTTTCATTTTGCTGGAGACGCCCAGCTTTGGTGGGAGACAATTGAGACCACCACTGACATTCTGACTATGACTTGGTCACAGTTTAAGGACATCTTCTATGAGAAATATTTTAATAGCACAGTCCAGGCAGCAAAGAAGGTAGAGTTTTTTAACTTGAAGCAGACATGGTCTGTGGCTGAGTACGTTAGACAATTTGAGTCCCTGTCCAGATTCGCTGGACACTTTATTCACCGAAATGAAGATAAGGTGTTTCAATTCATGAATGGACTGAAACCAGAAATGTATAGAGGGGTCAAGTTTTCGGGTTATAAAGGTTTGCCCTTCAGTGATGTTGTGTCCACAGCATTGGAGGTGGAAGAAGCTGAATTGAAATGTACTGGACTAAAGGAAACCCCGAGGAAGTTTGTTCAACCACCGCCGCAGAGGGGAGTGAAGAGGTCCAATGAAGGCCAGCACAGCCAAGGGGTAGGAAAGAAGGCACCAGATACCAAGACGTTTCCTCAGTGCTCAAAGTGTTCAAAGAATCACTCGGGCGAGTGTAGATTTGGATCGGGTAAATGCTTCAACTGCGAAGAGGTTGGGCACTTGTACAAGGATTGCCCAAAGCCTCGGATCGTTCGATGCTTCCATTGCAACAAGGTTGGCCATGTCATCAGAGACTGCCCAGCTTTGAAGGGTGGCCCTGCCAGGATTAAGCCAAGAATATTCTCCATGATGGAGTCAGGTGATGAGGACCAGCCTGCTGTAGTGTCAGGTACTGTATTGATTAACTCTGTACCTGCTTTTACTTTGATAGATTCGGGTGCAACTCATTCTTTCATAGCCTCTGCATTTGCTGATAAGTTAGATGTACGGTTTACTCCTTCTGAGCATGTGTATAACGTAGCATTACCTTCTGGTGAGCACATGCACTACAGTCAAATGATGGCTGATAGTGTGGTGTTAGTAGGGGACATGAATTTGCCTGCTGATCTTATTGTTATGGACATAATGGGATTTGATGTGATCCTAGGAATGGATTGGTTGTTTAAGCATTATGCCACAATAGATTGTAGAACTGGAATTGTTAGTTTTCAACCCCCTAGTGGTTTAAACCATACCTTCCAAGCCCTGAAGAAGAGTAAGGAGATGACTGTAATGACTTCTGTTAGTTGTAGACCCTCCCCTTGCAGAGAGTATTTGTGCTTTTTGGCCAGTGTTTTAGACACACAAACAGTAGAAAAATCAAGCCCCAAAAATGTTTTAGTTGTCCAAAATTTTCCAGAAGTATTTCTAGATGACCTTCCTGGTCTGCCACCAGATAGGGAAATTGAATTTGTGGTAGATGTTTACCCGGCGCTGAGCCAGTATCTAAGAATCCATATAGACTAGCACCCACTGAACTTAAAGAGTTGAAGAAACAGTTAGAGGATTTGTTGGAGAAGGGGTTCATACGCCCTAGCTTTTCACCATGGGATGCACCTGTCCTTTTTTGTCAAAAAGAAGGATGGATCAATGCGTATGTGCATAGACTATAGAGAATTGAATAAGCTAACTGTCAAGAACAAGTATCCACTGCCGAGGATTGATGATTTATTTGATCAGCTTAAAGGTGCGAGAGTTTTCTCTAAAATTGACCTTAGGTCCTGTTATTACCAGTTGAAGGTTAAATCTGAAGATATCCCAAAGACTGCCTTTCGTACAAGGTATGGACATTATGAGTTTTTGGTTATGTCTTTTGGTTTGACAAATGCGCCAGCAGCCTTCATGGATCTCATGAATCGGGTGTTTCGCGAGTATTTGGACAAGTTTGTCATTGTATTCATAGATGACATTTAATCTATTCTAGAACTAGGGATGAGCATGCAGGACACCTAAACTTGGTGTTAGGATTGCTGAGGCAGCACCAACTTTATGCCAAATTTTCTAAATGTGAGTTTTGGTTGGACAGAGTTCACTTTCTTGGTCATGTGATCTCTGGAGATGGGATATCTGTTGATCCAGCCAAGGTTCAAGCTGTTAAGGAGTGGCCCCAACCGAAGAATGCTACAGATATCCGGAGTTTTCTTGGATTAGCAGGATATTATAGGAAATTCATCGAGGGATTTTCAAAGATTGCCACATCCCTTACTATGTTGACAAGGAAAAATGTGAAGTATAATTGGACTGATAAATGTGAATCCAGTTTCCAGACCTTGAAGCAGAAACTGACCAATGCCCCAATTTTAACCCTTCCTGTCGAAAATGGTAAATTCAGTATTTATTGTGATGCTTCCAAGGTTGGACTTGGTGGTGTTTTGATGCAAGATGGAAAGGTTATAGCTTATGCTTCTAGGCAGTTAAAGGTACACGAAAAGAATTACCCTATACATGACTTAGAATTAGCTGCTGTGGTTTTTGCATTAAAGATTTGGAGGCACTACCTGTATGGACAAACCTGTGAGATATTTTCGGATCATAAAAGTCTGAAATACATTTTCACGCAAAAGGAACTGAATATGAGGCAACGTAGGTGGTTAGAGTTCGTCAAAGATTATGATTTTGAGATTAAGTACCACCCTGGCAAGGCGAATGTAGTGGCTGATGCTTTGAGTAGAGTGACTCCTTCAGTCTCTGCATTGATTCTAGAAATACCAATAGCTTTAGAGACAGAATTCCAAAGATTTAACCTGGAAGCTGTGTCTAGTGTGTTAGCCATGCTTTCGATCATATCTTTGAGGCCAACTATTTTGGAGAAAATAAAGGAAGTTCAAATGAATGACGCTGAATGTAATAAGTATAAGTTGTGCATAGATTCTACTGATAAGTCGGATTTCAACTGCTCAGCTGATGGAATTCTCAAGTTTCGAAGTAGATGGTTTATTCCGGCTGATACTGAACTTAGAAAGGAAATCCTATCTGAGGCACATTCCTCCAGACTTTCTGTTCATCCTGGAGGTACGAAAATGTACAGAGATCTCAAGCAACATTATTGGTGGCCAGGTATGAAGAGAAGTGTGGCGGAGTATGTGGAGTCATGTCTGGTCTGCCAGCAAGTCAAAGCTGAACATCAGAGGCCTGCTGGAACATTGCAACCCTTACCAGTTCCCGAATGGAAATGGGAACAAATAACTATGGATTTTGTTATAAGATTACCTAGAACAGTAAAAGGTCACGATGCAATTTGGGTAGTAGTTGATCGTTTAACCAAATCAGCTCACTTTCTACCAATGAATATAACATACTCGATGGATCAATTGGCTGAGTTGTATGTGCACGAAGTTGTTAGACTGCATGGTGTTCCAAGCACCATAGTTTCAGACCGAGACTCCAGATTTACATCTAAGTTTTGGAAAAGTTTGCACAAGGCTATGGGGACACAACTTAGTTTTAGCACAGCCTTTCATCCTCAAACCGATGGACAATCCGAGAGAACTATCCAAACGTTGGAAGATATGCTTCGGGCTTGTGTGCTGGAATTTCAAGGTTCTTGGAGTAAGTATTTACCATTGGTTGAGTTTTCTTATAATAACAGTTTTCAGGCAACAATAGGCATGGCACCATACGAGGCATTGTATGGACGGAAGTGCAGATCTCCATTGTATTGGGATGAAGTTGGAGAAGCACAGTTGTTTGGTCCTGACATTTTGCAACAGACAGTGGAGAAGATTGCTCTTATCCGACAAAGAATCTTAACAGCTCAAAGCCGGCAGAAAAGCTATGCAGACAAAAGACGAAGAGAATTAGAATTTGATGTTGGTAATGAAGTTTTCCTTAAGGTGTCACCTTTCAAAGGAGTTGTGAGATTTGGGAAAAGAGGCAAGTTGAACCCCAGATACATTGGACCTTTCCAAATCGTGAAGAGAATTGGGAAGTCAGCATATCAACTTCAGTTACCAGCCTCTCTGGAGGGAGTTCATAATGTGTTTCATGTTTCCATGCTTAAGAAATGCGTTAGAGATCCTTCACAGATTATAGAACAGCAGAACATTGAAGTCCTTCCTACTCTTGCATTTGAGGAGAAACCAGTAAAAATCTTAGATTATGCAGTAAATGTATTACGCAACAAAGAAGTTCCACTGGTGAAAGTCTTATGGCATAACCAGAACATTGAGGAGACAACTTGGGAACGCCAACAGGACATGATGGACCAATATTCGGAACTATTCAGGTACTGAATTTTAAGGACAAAATTCTTTTAAGGGGGGTAGATTGTAGCACCCGGTTCCATCGAACCAAAAATTTAATCTATCATTAATGATGAACTTTTATAGAAGGGTTGGGGAGAGTTATTGATTAGGTTAATAAATGATCAGGCGAGGGCATGATGGTAATTAGAATTTTACATAGTGGATAACATATTTAAGGAAAAGTCCAGTGAGAGTAGCCGCCACTATCCCCTATTTTCCTCTTTTGGTGTTCAGCTCGAGCAGTAGAACTCTCTAAGCGATTCTCTCGCCCGATTCTCCTTCAGCCTAGGTAAGTCTGGTTTTCTTGCATTTTAGCGATTAGTTTACTGAAAGAATACAATGTGAAGATTTCGAGGTTTCTGTGATTGAGGGTAGGTTCAGGTTCTTGGTGATAAATGGGAATGTACGGGTAGTAGAGTTTCAAATCGATTTCCTCAAACATATTATTGATTTTTGGTAAGGTTTATTAAGGATTTGATTAACGTACTGTCATGACCTTAGGTGAGCGAGTTCTGGAGCAGTTGTAACCGAGCATTTCCAGGAGAGCCATATAAGTAAAGTATGCATGTGCCTTCGGGCCTACATCACAAAACAGTAGGGTTATGCATGTTGTGAATGATTTTGTATGTCATGCATCATGTTTTTGAAAGATTACGAAAATGAATTTCCATGTAAGAATGGTGAGGCATGAATTGAATGTGACAGAACAGCTATTAAGGGAATTCATCCGCCCCTTAATCGAATAGAGGATGTATGACATTGGGAGAATTGATCCCACTATCAAGGAAACCGAGGGATCAGAACAGCTATTAAGGGAATTTATCCGCCCCTTAATCGAGTAGAGGATGTATGACATTGGGAGAATTAATCCCACTCCCAAGGGAACCGAGGGATCAGAACAGTTTATGAATATATGTGTATGCAACTGAGATGAGAAAGTAGAAATTGCATGTTTAAGAATTTATGTTTCAGCAATTCATTTCATTCCTGCTTTACTTACTTAGCATTAGGCTAATAGATGAGTTTTCTGATGTAGGTGTTGAGGATACTGCAGGTGAATTCTCTGAGTTCACTGAGGGATAGGCTGGTTGGAGGAGCACATTCATGTTTCGACCTGGTAACTGATGAGGCGGGTTAACTGGTGTCAATAATCTGAAAGTTTAGTTGACAGTGTTCGATTTAAATTTGCTGAGTTTTCATGACAGTAGTGGTTTTCAATATTTCGAATATGTTTCTTTCTTGAACTTGTTGATAATAGTATTTGGTTAGGTATAAATGTTGATTTTACAGAAATTGAGTAATGTAAGGATTTGAATGGTTCTAAATGGGTTCAGTGAAGTGAGCTCGTCCTTCTCGCAGCTAGAGATGTTTTTGTATGAAGTTTGATTAGTAGAAATATTGTCTACTTTCTGTTGAGTTTCCTGGGTTACTTAGAGTCGGGGGCTTTTGAATGTCTTGAGTAAGTTTTTTTTTACAAATTCAACCATCGGTGAATGGAGTTTACCGGTGGATGTTGGGTGTTGTTCGCTGATAGACACTGGAGGATTGAATCATCCAGTTGACGTCACCGGATGATGTTGAGTATTCTACTCACCGGTGGATGTCGTGTGTTAATCCACCAAAAGATGTAGGAAATATTTTGTCGTTTAGTGACCGGTGGATGTCGTGTGTTAATCCACCGGAAGATGTAGAAAATGTTTTGTCGTTTTGTGACCGATGGATGTCGTGTGTTAATCTACCGGAAGATGTAGGAAATGTTTTGTCGTTTTGTGACCGGTGGATGCTGTATAGCGTCGATCATCCGGCTGACGTCACCGGAAGGTGTAGAGCGTATTTTGTCGTTTTGCCACCGGATGATGTCTTCTATTTTCTGCTTCAGCCCCTTTTTGTTGACTTTGTTCAGCGGGCGATGCGTTTGACTTTTGAAACTTATAAAGTGTTCTGCGATTTAATCCTTTATTCCTTTTGCCGATTATTCCCAATAATTCTAACTGAGTATTCAAGCATTGTACAATAGTTTTGTTTAACTCCATTTTACTTAAATGATTTCCGCTGCAAGTTTTAAAAAAAAAAATATAATACGGTTGAAAATTTTAGTCATGTACGGGCATGGTGTGACGAACCGGGTTCAGATAACTCGGGGCGTTACAGTATGGTATCAGAGACATTCAGTTAAACCGTTCAAAAGATTACTCATCAGTACCAATCGTCGCATGGAAGTACTCCAACAACTGTAAGTGTTTATGTTAGTCTCAGTAATTAGATATTTATGAACGTAGTTAACCTTGTACAGGAAGTGAGTTTAATGGCCAGACGCCCAGGGAGATCTAGGATACCGAGGGAAATGCCAAACTTGAGGAGTGAGGAAGAACCTAGTGTTATTAGACAATTAACAGACTTGGTACGTTAGCAAACAGACTTAGTGCGTCAGCAGTCCGATCAGTTGGGGGTGTTACTGAACCGAGAGGTGCAGGGGAGTGCCAACTCAAGTTCTAGCAATGAGCATTCAGGAGACCGATTCCGAAAGCTTCAGCCGCCCACGTTTGATGGAAAATCATCTAACCCGATTGTTGCTGAAGAGGGGTTGAGGAAGATTGAAAGCATGCTCCGATGTGCCAACGTCGGAGAAGGAAACAAGGTCACCCTGGCGACCTTTCATTTTGCTGGAGACGCCCAGCTTTGGTGGGAGACAATTGAGACCACCACTGACATTCTGACTATGACTTGGTCACAGTTTAAGGACATCTTCTATGAGAAATATTTTAATAGCACAGTCCAGGCAGCAAAGAAGGTAGAGTTTTTGAACTTGAAGCAGACATGGTCTGTGGCTGAGTACGTTAGACAATTTGAGTCCCTGTCCAGATTCGCTGGACACTTTATTCACCGAAATGAAGATAAGGTGTTTCAATTCATGAATGGACTGAAACCAGAAATGTATAGAGGGGTCAAGTTTTCGGGTTATAAAGGTTTTCCCTTCAGTGATGTTGTGTCCACAGCATTGGAGGTGGAAGAAGCTGAATTGAAATGTACTGGACTAAAGGAAACCCCGAGGAAGTTTGTTCAACCACCGCCGCAGAGGGGAGTGAAGAGGTCCAATGAAGGCCAGCACAGCCAAGGGGTAGGAAAGAAGGCACCAGATACCAAGACGTTTCCTCAGTGCTCAAAGTGTTCAAAGAATCACTCGGGCGAGTGTAGATTTGGATCGGGTAAATGCTTCAACTGCGAAGAGGTTGGACACTTGTACAAGGATTGCCCAAAGCCTCGGATCGTTCGATGCTTCCATTGCAACAAGGTTGGCCATGTCATCAGAGACTGCCCAGCTTTGAAGGGTGGCCCTGCCAGGATTAAGCCAAGAATATTCTCCATGATGGAGTCAGGTGATGAGGACCAGCCTGCTGTAGTGTCAGGTACTGTATTGATTAACTCTGTACCTGCTTTTACTTTGATAGATTCGGGTGCAACTCATTCTTTCATAGCCTCTGCATTTGCTGATAAGTTAGATGTACGGTTTACTCCTTCTGAGCATGTGTATAACGTAGCATTACCTTCTGGTGAGCACATGCACTACAGTCAAATGATGGCTGATAGTGTGGTGTTAGTAGGGGACATGAATTTGCCTGCTGATCTTATTGTTATGGACATAATGGGATTTGATGTGATCCTAGGAATGGATTGGTTGTTTAAGCATTATGCCACAATAGATTGTAGAACTGGAATTGTTAGTTTTCAACCCCCTAGTGGTTTAAACCATACCTTCCAAGCCCTGAAGAAGAGTAAGGAGATGACTGTAATGACTTCTGTTAGTTGTAGACCCTCCCCTTGCAGAGAGTATTTGTGCTTTTTGGCCAGTGTTTTAGACACACAAACAGTAGAAAAATCAAGCCCCAAAAATGTTTTAGTTGTCCAAAATTTTCCAGAAGTATTTCTAGATGACCTTCCTGGTCTGCCACCAGATAGGGAAATTGAATTTGTGGTAGATGTTTACCCGGCGCTGAGCCAGTATCTAAGAATCCATATAGACTAGCACCCACTGAACTTAAAGAGTTGAAGAAACAGTTAGAGGATTTGTTGGAGAAGGGGTTCATACGCCCTAGCTTTTCACCATGGGATGCACCTGTCCTTTTTTGTCAAAAAGAAGGATGGATCAATGCGTATGTGCATAGACTATAGAGAATTGAATAAGCTAACTGTCAAGAACAAGTATCCACTGCCGAGGATTGATGATTTATTTGATCAGCTTAAAGGTGCGAGAGTTTTCTCTAAAATTGACCTTAGGTCCTGTTATTACCAGTTGAAGGTTAAATCTGAAGATATCCCAAAGACTGCCTTTCGTACAAGGTATGGACATTATGAGTTTTTGGTTATGTCTTTTGGTTTGACAAATGCGCCAGCAGCCTTCATGGATCTCATGAATCGGGTGTTTCGCGAGTATTTGGACAAGTTTGTCATTGTATTCATAGATGACATTTTAATCTATTCTAGAACTAGGGATGAGCATGCAGGACACCTAAACTTGGTATTAGGATTGCTGAGGCAGCACCAACTTTATGCCAAATTTTCTAAATGTGAGTTTTGGTTGGACAGAGTTCACTTTCTTGGTCATGTGATCTCTGGAGATGGGATATCTGTTGATCCAGCCAAGGTTCAAGCTGTTAAGGAGTGGCCCCAACCGAAGAATGCTACAGATATCCGGAGTTTTCTTGGATTAGCAGGATATTATAGGAAATTCATCGAGGGATTTTCAAAGATTGCCACATCCCTTACTATGTTGACAAGGAAAAATGTGAAGTATAATTGGACTGATAAATGTGAATCCAGTTTCCAGACCTTGAAGCAGAAACTGACCAATGCCCCAATTTTAACCCTTCCTGTCGAAAATGGTAAATTCAGTATTTATTGTGATGCTTCCAAGGTTGGACTTGGTGGTGTTTTGATGCAAGATGGAAAGGTTATAGCTTATGCTTCTAGGCAGTTAAAGGTACACGAAAAGAATTACCCTATACATGACTTAGAATTAGCTGCTGTGGTTTTTGCATTAAAGATTTGGAGGCACTACCTGTATGGACAAACCTGTGAGATATTTTCGGATCATAAAAGTCTGAAATACATTTTCACGCAAAAGGAACTGAATATGAGGCAACGTAGGTGGTTAGAGTTCGTCAAAGATTATGATTTTGAGATTAAGTACCACCCTGGCAAGGCGAATGTAGTGGCTGATGCTTTGAGTAGAGTGACTCCTTCAGTCTCTGCATTGATTCTAGAAATACCAATAGCTTTAGAGACAGAATTCCAAAGATTTAACCTGGAAGCTGTGTCTAGTGTGTTAGCCATGCTTTCGATCATATCTTTGAGGCCAACTATTTTGGAGAAAATAAAGGAAGTTCAAATGAATGACGCTGAATGTAATAAGTATAAGTTGTGCATAGATTCTACTGATAAGTCGGATTTCAACTGCTCAGCTGATGGAATTCTCAAGTTTCGAAGTAGATGGTTTATTCCGGCTGATACTGAACTTAGAAAGGAAATCCTATCTGAGGCACATTCCTCCAGACTTTCTGTTCATCCTGGAGGTACGAAAATGTACAGAGATCTCAAGCAACATTATTGGTGGCCAGGTATGAAGAGAAGTGTGGCGGAGTATGTGGAGTCATGTCTGGTCTGCCAGCAAGTCAAAGCTGAACATCAGAGGCCTGCTGGAACATTGCAACCCTTACCAGTTCCCGAATGGAAATGGGAACAAATAACTATGGATTTTGTTATAAGATTACCTAGAACAGTAAAAGGTCACGATGCAATTTGGGTAGTAGTTGATCGTTTAACCAAATCAGCTCACTTTCTACCAATGAATATAACATACTCGATGGATCAATTGGCTGAGTTGTATGTGCACGAAGTTGTTAGACTGCATGGTGTTCCAAGCACCATAGTTTCAGACCGAGACTCCAGATTTACATCTAAGTTTTGGAAAAGTTTGCACAAGGCTATGGGGACACAACTTAGTTTTAGCACAGCCTTTCATCCTCAAACCGATGGACAATCCGAGAGAACTATCCAAACGTTGGAAGATATGCTTCGGGCTTGTGTGCTGGAATTTCAAGGTTCTTGGAGTAAGTATTTACCATTGGTTGAGTTTTCTTATAATAACAGTTTTCAGGCAACAATAGGCATGGCACCATACGAGGCATTGTATGGACGGAAGTGCAGATCTCCATTGTATTGGGATGAAGTTGGAGAAGCACAGTTGTTTGGTCCTGACATTTTGCAACAGACAGTGGAGAAGATTGCTCTTATCCGACAAAGAATCTTAACAGCTCAAAGCCGGCAGAAAAGCTATGCAGACAAAAGACGAAGAGAATTAGAATTTGATGTTGGTAATGAAGTTTTCCTTAAGGTGTCACCTTTCAAAGGAGTTGTGAGATTTGGGAAAAGAGGCAAGTTGAACCCCAGATACATTGGACCTTTCCAAATCGTGAAGAGAATTGGGAAGTCAGCATATCAACTTCAGTTACCAGCCTCTCTGGAGGGAGTTCATAATGTGTTTCATGTTTCCATGCTTAAGAAATGCGTTAGAGATCCTTCACAGATTATAGAACAGCAGAACATTGAAGTCCTTCCTACTCTTGCATTTGAGGAGAAACCAGTAAAAATCTTAGATTATGCAGTAAATGTATTACGCAACAAAGAAGTTCCACTGGTGAAAGTCTTATGGCATAACCAGAACATTGAGGAGACAACTTGGGAACGCCAACAGGACATGATGGACCAATATTCGGAACTATTCAGGTACTGAATTTTAAGGACAAAATTCTTTTAAGGGGGGTAGATTGTAGCACCCGGTTCCATCGAACCAAAATTTAATTTATCATTAATGATGAACTTTTATAGAAGGGTTGGGGAGAGTTATTGATTAGGTTAATAAATGATCAGGCGAGGGCATGATGGTAATTAGAATTTTACATAGTGGATAACATATTTAAGGAAAAGTCCAGTGAGAGTAGCCGCCACTATCCCCTATTTTCCTCTTTTGGTGTTCAGCTCGAGCAGTAGAACTCTCTAAGCGATTCTCTCGCCCGATTCTCCTTCAGCCTAGGTAAGTCTGGTTTTCTTGCATTTTAGCGATTAGTTTACTGAAAGAATACAATGTGAAGATTTCGAGGTTTCTGTGATTGAGGGTAGGTTTAGGTTCTTGGTGATAAATGGGAATGTACGGGTAGTAGAGTTTCAAATCGATTTCCTCAAACATATTATTGATTTTTGGTAAGGTTTAGTAAGGATTTGATTAACGTACTGTCATGACCTTAGGTGAGCGAGTTCTGGAGCAGTTGTAACCGAGCATTTCCAGGAGAGCCATATAAGTAAAGTATGCATGTGCCTTCGGGCCTACATCACAAAACAGTAGGGTTATGCATGTTGTGAATGATTTTGTATGTCATGCATCATGTTTTTGAAAGATTACGAAAATGAATTTCCATGTAAGAATGGTGAGGCATGAATTGAATGTGACAGAACAGCTATTAAGGGAATTCATCCGCCCCTTAATCGAATAGAGGATGTATGACATTGGGAGAATTGATCCCACTATCAAGGAAACCGAGGGATCAGAACAGCTATTAAGGGAATTCATCCGCCCCTTAATCGAGTAGAGGATGTATGACATTGGGAGAATTAATCCCACTCCCAAGGGAACCGAGGGATCAGAACAGTTTATGAATATATGTGTATGCAACTGAGATGAGAAAGTAGAAATTGCATGTTTAAGAATTTATGTTTCAGCAATTCATTTCATTCCTGCTTTACTTACTTAGCATTAGGCTAATAGATGAGTTTTCTGATGTAGGTGTTGAGGATACTGCAGGTGAATTCTCTGAGTTCACTGAGGGATAGGCTGGTTGGAGGAGCACATTCATGTTTCGACCTGGTAAACTGATGAGGCGGGTTAACTGGTGTCAATAATCTGAAAGTTTAGTTGACAGTGTTCGATTTAAATTTGCTGAGTTTTCATGACAGTAGTGGTTTTCAATATTTCGAATATGTTTCTTTCTTGAACTTGTTGATAATAGTATTTGGTTAGGTATAAATGTTGATTTTACAGAAATTGAGTAATGTAAGGATTTGAATGGTTCTAAATGGGTTCAGTGAAGTGAGCTCGTCCTTCTCGCAGCTAGAGATGTTTTTGTATGAAGTTTGATTAGTAGAAATATTGTCTACTTTCTGTTGAGTTTCCTGGGTTACTTAGAGTCGGGGGCTTTTGAATGTCTTGAGTAAGTTTTTTTTTACAAATTCAACCATCGGTGAATGGAGTTTACCGGTGGATGTTGGGTGTTGTTCGCTGATAGACACTGGAGGATTGAATCATCCAGTTGACGTCACCGGATGATGTTGAGTATTCTACTCACCGGTGGATGTCGTGTGTTAATCCACCAGAAGATGTAGGAAATATTTTGTCGTTTAGTGACTGGTGGATGTCGTGTGTTAATCCACCGGAAGATGTAGAAAATGTTTTGTCGTTTTGTGACCGATGGATGTCGTGTGTTAATCTACCGGAAGATGTAGGAAATGTTTTGTCGTTTTGTGACCGGTGGATGCTGTATAGCGTCGATCATCCGGCTGACGTCACTGGAAGATGTAGAGCGTATTTTGTCGTTTTGCCACCGGATGATGTCTTCTATTTTCTGCTTCAGCCCCTTTTTGTTGACTTTGTTCAGCGGGCGATGCGTTTGACTTTTGAAACTTATGAAGTGTTCTGTGATTTAATCCTTTATTCCTTTTGCCGATTATTCCCAATAATTCTAACTGAGTATTCAAGCATTGTACAATAGTTTTGTTTAACTCCATTTTACTTAAATGATTTCCGCTGCAAGTTTTAAAAAAAAATATAATACGGTTGAAAATTTTAGTCATGTACGGGCATGGTGTGACGAACCGGGTTCAGATAACTCGGGGCGTTACATTACATTTCTACAATGGTACTCACTCAGTCAAAATATACCTCTTAACACTCAATAGTTTATTCTATTGTTAACCTCACTTAATTTGACAACCAATCAAACTTATAACTTCCTCTCCTTTAGACTAGGCTCCCTCTTGGTTTTTCTTGCATAAAGTTCATCAAAATTTTCCCCTTAACAATTTACTTAAGCTAGGCACTTAAATACAATCTACATTTATATGTTTCTAATCTCCTATGATGGGCCACCAAATGTAACACCTGAGTTTTTAGGGTTTCCGCTCCAAGGCTATTTTCGTAAATAAGTAAATTAGGTCTGTTTTGCGAGCGGATAGTTTTATTAGGACCCTAGAAATTTATGGGGATTTGTAGAAGAATAAGTGAAATTTTAGAAACCCAAATCGAGAAGAGTAATGCTAGAGTTCCCGTTTTAGCCTTTTAATATATTAATTCGTAAAAATAGTAAATCAAGTCCGTTTTACGAAAAGAAAGTGTTATTAGGGTCCTAACGATTAATGTGAATTTGTGGAGATATACGGGATTTAACGGGATTTACGGAAGGCAAAACGGTATATTAATGTTTAATAGAATTAATATTAGAAATTATTATTATTATTATTATTAATAAAAACAAAAAAAAAACAATAAAAACAACAGAATTCTATTCTGTTGTTCGTCGAACACCCGAGCCCGAGCGCGAGGGGAGAGTGAGACGACGGCGACGCGACGCCGTTCACCGACGAACACCGGCCCTTTCCGACCAGACGCCGGCGACGAGGAGATTCCGGCCTGTCTCCGCGCACGAACCGACGGTATGGCTCGGTTTTCTCCTCTGTTTTAGTTCGGTTTTTGCCCTGTTTCGGGTCTGTGCGTGGCCATGGGTGGCGAACGGTGGCATAAAAGCCTTGGAACGGCTGCCGCGCCTGATTCGACTCATCATTATTATATTAGGCCTTCCTTTGAGCTTCGATCACCGGCCGTTTTCGGTCACTTCCGGCGTGGGTTTGCCAACCCTTGGGTCGGCTACGGTTAATTGGCCGCGAGGTGCTCAATTTGAGCAAAAATCTGAGAATCCCGAATTGGGGGATTTTGGTTTTCGGTGTGATGCCTCGGGATTTCGATTTGTTTAGGCTAATTGAGGCTAATTGGGGTTGATTGGTGAGGAAATTGATGTGAATTGGTGAAAAATCGAATTGGGGAAATTTCCCGGGTTAGGGCAGTTCGAGTTTTGCTGCAATTGACCTAGCTACGGTCGATTGTTTTAAAATTCCTTTTGGCAGGTTAAAATAGGTTATTAGAGGATTACGTAGCCGCTGGAATCGTTCGATTCCGATAACCGACGTGAAAGTTACGCGCGTTCGAAGTTTCGAGTCGGTTTTACCAAATCCGAATTCGTGGCCCGTTTAATTTAGTTTTAGTTGGAGTCGGCTATAAATAATAGTTTGAAAGTAAACTGGTGAATGTGGGCTTAATTTTAATGAAGTTTGAATATTTGTCGTAGGTCGAGCCGTAGGTGGGCAAGTAACCGAGTAGCCCCAGCGAGCTACAGAAGACAGGTAAGTCTCTCGTGATTTGTTTGGCCGATTGGCCTACACCATAAGATGTTATGTTGTTCGAGTAAATTGAAGAATAGAGGTTGTGTCGGGCGAATAGGTTGGGTAGTTAGTTTTAGTTAAGTGCTGTATGTTTATGTTAATTGTTTGTTTATCTTGATTATGTTATAGCATTGCACATGTTCATGCATCGTGGTTTCTAAAAAAAAGGTAATTGTAAAGGTAAAGGAAAAGGTAAAAGAAAACAAAAACGAAAACGAAAAAGGCTAAACGAAAAGGTAAACGAAAAGGTAAAGGAAAAGGTTAACGAAAAGGAAAATGTAAAGGTAAAGGAAAAGGTAAAGGAAAACGAAAACGAAAAAGGCTAAACGAAAAGGTAAACGAAAAGGTAAAGGAAAAGGTTAACGAAAAGGAAAATGTAAAGGTAAAGGAAAAGGTAAAGGAAAACGAAAACGAAAGGGTAAACGAAAAGGTAAAGGTAAAGAAAAGGTAAACGAAAAGGAAAACGAAAACGAAAAGGTAAACGAAAAGGTAAATGTAAAGGTAAAGGTAAAGGTAAAGGTAAAGGAAAACGAAAACGAAAAGGGTAACGAAAAAGGTAAACGAAAAGGTAAACGAAAAGGTAAAGGAAAACGAAAAGGTAAACGAAAAGGAAAATGTAAAGGTAAAGGTAAAGGAAAACGAAAAGGTAAACGAAAAGGTAAACGAAAAGGTAAACGAAAAGGTAAACGAAAAGGTAAACGAAAAGGTAAACGAAAAGGTTAACGAAAAGGAAAACGAAAAGGTAAACGAAAAGGTAACGAAAAAGGTAAGGAAAAGGTTAACGAAAAGGAAAATGTAAAGGTAAAGGTAAAGGAAAAGGTAAACGAAAAGGAAAACGAAAACGAAAAGGTAAACGAAAAGGTAAACGAAAAGGTAAACGAAAAGGTAAACGAAAAGGTAAACGAAAAGGTAAACGAAAAGGTTAACGAAAAGGAAAATGTAAAGGTAAAGGTAAAGGTAAAGGAAAAGGTAAAGGAAAACGAAAACGAAACGGGTAAACGAAAAGGTAAACGAAAAGGTAAAGGAAAAGGTTAACGAAAAGGAAAACGAAAAGGTAAACGAAAAGGTTAACGAAAAGGAAAACAAAAGGTCACGGTTTTATGAACTATATATGTATTGCATGCATTGTCATTCATGTAGATTTACTGAGCCTTTAGCTCACGGACTGTTATCTATGGTGTAGGTAACCTCGACATAGGTGAGGACGAGATCCCTTCACCTGAGGAGTGATGCAGTTGACGAAGGATGACCTGTGGTGGTGTGCTGGCGCAGTTGACGCTTACCTGACCCGTGGGGATGTATGTAAAGGTATTGAGAGATTTTGGGTTAATGATGGGTTGGTTAGATGAAACTGTATAGTTGAACATATTAGGATGTTTGGTTCTGATAGTTGATAGGTTATTTATTGATGGTTGTATAGAACATTTTAGGATGCTTGGTTCTGGATAGTTGATAGGTTTATATATTAATGTTTAAACGTTTTGGAACTGTTTTGTAATTTTAAAACAGGAGGATATGTTAAACTTTCAAACGGAACCACACAGTTTATTTTCATGAAAATGTACTTTGTTATAGTTGTATTGTGAAGTGTATGTCTGTGGTATAGATAGAATTGTGTTAGTGAAATGGTGAGGTTGTATTGTGTAGATGGTTGGGTAGGTATTGTTTTAAATAATTGGTTTTTAATTAAATGGTTTAAGTAATTGTTTTAATTCATTTATTTACTTGATTTTAAATTGTTTTATTTAACGTTTTCTTTTAGTTTGATAATTGATTTTTATTTCGATTTCGATTCCGTTTTAAGTATATTTTAAAGTTAAAAGTGTAAAGGATATAAAAATAGTACGGGAAATACGGGTACAGTATTAGGGTCGTGACACCAAATCCCTCAAGATTTACTAATTTATAATCGGAGTTTCGTTTCACCTCACAAATATACTCCAATCTTCTAACATCTCAAATTTGTCAGTTTCCTCTCCTATCTCTAAGTAAATCCCTATACTTTCATCCCAAATTTGTCAGTTTCCTCTCCTATCTCTAAGTAAATCCCTATACTTCCATCCTTGATCCTACTAAATTACTTCGTTCATATCTCCCAAAATTTCGTTCCTACTCTTAAGCTCTCCTATAACTCATCGCATCACAAACCTTCAAGGGTTTACTAAAGGCCCCCATTCTATCTATTCTAATCTTTTATCGCATAAGATGTAACTCTCTATGGGAAACCCATCCTATGTGTATCCTTCTTATGTTATACCTTGGTCATTTCACTTTTACCATAAATTCCTAGTTATTCGAACCATCGATTCACTGCGTCTATAAGTTGGCTAAGGGAATCCGCCGAGGTTATCTCGGTACTCTCGGGATTTTCGTTCTACTCCTAAACAAGGTTAAACAATCAATCTTAACTATAAACAACTAAAAGCAAAGAAATACTTACAGTCGGTGAAGCACGTTACATGGCGGCCGGCATTGTCGGGTAATCCTTTGAACGACTCGACCATTTATGCTCTGATACCATCTTGTAACGCCCCCGAACCCACCCTGGCTCGGTGCGCTACTTTGCTAACCAATCCCACGTTAAAATATAATTTAAAATAAAATTGACAAAGTAGAATTAAAGCTAAGTCTCTCAAAACTCTCTTAAGTCATACCTAGCTGCCTAGACTCATTAATTTCCCTTAATTCTAACCGTTAAATATCACGGCGTCTTCCCCAAAAATTTGACAAAGTAACGCCTGAAAATTGCGCCTCCAAAATATTACATACCTGCATAAAATCCAATCCAAACCAGATCCAGAATACTCTACTCAACTATCTACGCAACTTTCTAGTATACGAAATCTCCAAATAGTAGCAAAGAGAAACTATAATACTAACATCCCTAAATGAAGAAAGTCCACAGTACAGGGCGATACATCACCCTTAACTATGACTATATACCACAAATACACATAGCTACACCACAACTATCAAAAACATCAACCAAAATGAGTTAAGCATTCCCATCATTTCTACAAATAGACATCTACAATAAACTACTAAAATATAAAGTCCCACATTCTCCCGAAGACCATGGTCGTGACGCCCCGACAACTGCCTGCACCGGCATGCCCCGAACTCCTCCACTGCGGCCTAGTCCTCGGCTGTCCCCTCTACCTCACCTGGATAATACTCGCCACCTACACCATAGAACACAAAACGTAAGTCTAATGTTTAGCAAGTAGGGAATAATGAATGAGACAACAACACAATGCAATCAACCTAACCATGCAGTTTCTACCACTCAGTTGTGTTTATTTGTTGTTCGTTGCTTTAATCATTTCATAAGCCGTGTGAATCGGGTAAGCTCACATCCTAAAATCAAGGACGGCCCTTAGCTCACATCTCGTAATCGTACAGGACGGCCCTTAGCTCACATCCTATAATCGAGGACGGCCCTTAGCTCACATCCTGTAATCGTACAGGACGATCCTTAGCTCACATCCCAAGGATGGCCATTCCCAGAACCACAATTACGTATTTTAGCTAGTCATCCTTCATAGAGTTCCTTTCGGGGTGCTACTACCAACACCGTATCCCGACAAGGCACACTAGTCCAGATTGCGTATTAGAGTTCCTTTCGGGGTGCTACTACCAACACCGTATCCCGACAAGGCACACTAAGCCATGCAGTTCCCAACTATGGGTTGCTGCCACGTGGGTCCCCGTAGGGCGGTACACGTGTACTCACTGCTGCCACGTGGGTCCCCGTAAGGCGGTACACGTGGACACACTGCTGTCACGTGGGTCACCGTAGGGCAGTACACGTGCACACACTGCTGTCACGTGGGTCCCCGTAGGTCGGTACACGTGCACACACTAGTGTCACGTGGGTCCCCGTAGGGCGGTATACGTGCACACACTATCTTCCCTCTCCACTCACAATGCCAAACACAATGCCAAATAATGCAACCACTCATCTCTAGCGTAGCGTACTATAACTCACGATGCATGTGTCAACCAAGATATGCAATACAACACGAAACAAAACAACGAAACGCAACACTAAACAAAAGAAAAAGATAAGCAAACAAACAAATAATTCCCTACCATTCCATGGTGTAGGTCCGAAGGCAAAACACAAGCAATCCACTACTTGCCTGGTTGCTCGAAACTCAATTGTCCACTTTGTCCGATAATTCAATCACTCGATCACCTAAAATAACGAAACTTAATTTAGTAAACTCTAACGACATTCTTAAACCTAAACTAACTAAAACTAAAGACATTCTTAAACCTAAACTAACTAAAACTATAACACAGTTCAACTTAAACATTCAAAACCCGGTTTTACGCCAATTTTACCGTCCAACTTCAAACTCCATTAAAACCAAGCCTACATTCACCAATTACTCCCAAACCACTATTTCTAGCTTAATTCAACTAAAATCTAACTAAACGGCCACTAATTTGGGTTCGGTAAAAATCGACCCGAAACTTCAAACGCGCGTAACTTTCGCATCGGTTATCGGAATCGAACGATTCTAGCGGCCACGTACTCCTCTAATAACCTAGTTTAATCTACCAAAAGGAAATTTAAAACAAATAACCATAGATAGGTCTAAACCTCCAAAAACAGAACCGGCCCTTTGGAGCTAAATCTCCCATTTTCGATGTTTCAACAATTCTCAACAAATCCCTCACTAATCTATCACATTCTACCCTATTAAGCATAAATTAACAAAAAATGAAGTTTCCCAAGTCAAAACCCAAACCACAACACCCTCCCCCCCTCGGCTTCCTCCCTGGAACAGGGGTATCACAGCCCCACCGAGAATCACCCATCACACACCACCAATTCCCCCTATTTCCGACACAAAAATCGGCCCAACACGCAGACTACTCCTCAGCCGAGCAACAGAGGGAAAATAGGGAGGAGAAGCTACATGTTTACGGTCGGGTCTGTCGTGGAAAAGTCGAACCAAGCTTTGGCTTCACCTCGCCGGAGTTCGTTCGTCTGAACGGTGGCCGAAGTCGCGTGGTCACCGTTGGAGGGGCGTCGCTCGCGCTCTTCTCTCGTCTGGAGGGCTCGGGCCGAAGAAGCAGAATGGCTTCTTCGCAAAGCCATTCTGTTTCTATATAAAAAAATAAATTTATTTTAATTTTTAAGCTAAATTACTAATTTGCCCTCACATGTTTGAACTTTCGAATTTCCGTTAAACTCGCGTCCACTCGACAAAAAATTTTAGAAATCCTTTTCCAAATAAAATTTCAAGTTTTTAATAAACTAAATAACTCGTTAAATTCTCATTCTTCGACCATTAAATTTCTATACATTTACTCTTAAACCCTTCTTTTCTAATTTAGAAAATTCTAATATCTATAAATTAATTAAATCTAAAGCCTCGGGTGTTACATTTAGGATCTACATTTTTCTGGAAGAAGTTTCTGAATAGAAAAATTTCTCATAAGAGGACAAAATATCACATATCACGCGGTAGAAAGTTTTAATTTTTCTTCTTATTACTTGCAAAAGTAAAATTGAAATTTTTTTTCCACAAGACTCAACTCGGACAACCTCGTCAATTCATCTTTCCAACCAAACAAGGTGCAGATTACAATGGGTTGGAGCTCTGGAAAATTGGCGTTCTTCGGAATCGTACTGGAAGAACTTTCGTTTATTGAAACCAAGATTCTAGTCTTTAAAAGAAAAAAAAAAAGACTCGTATGTGTATATTTTAGGAATTCTAGTCCCATATATTCTTCCATCCCGCAGAAAACTCCCTATTCTGGTTACCATTAGAGTTTTGCTATTCTTTTCTGTCCCTAATAGATTTCAGTAATTGAAGTTTGCTTTGAAAAAAAAGAGTGGGAGGAGGATGGTTGATGAGAAAGTCTTGGTCGAGAATGAATCCAACAACGGAGAGAACATGAACAAAATTAAGGTTGACATACGAACATGGAATGATTATTCTTTTAGTGGGTGGGAGCTGGCCATGCAACTGTACATGCACGGACTACAGATGAAAGGATGAGGAAATTTTAAATCTTATCAACTGCTATTTCCCTCTCTTTAATCCTGAAATTCTATATATTCCCCATCCTGAACCCTGTCTTCCCACCACAATCATTCTTCTTGAGGATGACGACTGCCAAGGCTCTTCTGCTGCTGCTTCTTTCTGCAATTATTTGTGCAACTGATGCTCGAAAGTTGGCTGGCTATGGAGGAATGTTTGAAAATCAAAAAACAATTTACCACGGCATTCCTGCACTTGGTGGAATGATAGGCTTTGGCGGGAATGGCTTGGGAGGTGGTGGAGGATTCGGAAGCGGTGGCGGCGGAGGTGGCGGCGGCGGAGGCGGAGGACTTGGTATTGGATCTGGTTTCGGAGGAGGGGCTGGAGGTGGATTTGGATCGGGAATAGGAGGGCTTGGCAGTGGAGGAGGTGGTGGGTTTGGTGGAGGAGGCGGTGGTGGCAGTGGCTTAGGTGGTGGATATGGAGGAGGAGCTGGGGGAGGAATTGGAGGTGGACTTCCTTGACCTGAACAAATAAAATTTCTTTCTCATCACTGTGATGAAGTCAATGTTTATGGACTCTGATTATCATGTGAATGTCTTAATATTATGATGAATAAAATAATTTTCAGCTACTAAAAATAGTTCATGGCAAAATGGTATAATACACATGTCACGACCTAAATGATATCCGAGATTGAGAGAGAAACGATCCAACCCTAGATGTATAACGCAGCACAAGATGAGAATAAGCAAAAATAATCGTCAAATCCCAAAATAATGGACTAACCCAAAAGACAAATTATGACATTTAGATAGAATAATAGACACAAGACTGTGCAAAATAAAAGGTCATTTGTCGTAGACTAGTCCCGAGAGAAATTTCTGAATGATCGAATGACAGTAAATCATACCTCAACCGTGGCAGGCCACAACGATAGACAGAGGAAGCTCGGCGGTGTACCAAGCCTGAGACGTATATTTTTGGAACATAACATGCAATCGACAACACCTGAAAAAGCAGTAGACCATCACTGTAATCCATACACTTCATTGCAATAAACTAGTGTGTATCGATGGTTGACCTAAAGCTCAAAGAAATGATATTTGTCTATAAATAAAAGCAACATCCGCTATGTAAACCACCGAAACTTTGTGCATTCAATTTGAGACGCTCAAGCATTCAAGTTTTTAGGCTACTCAACTAACTAGGGGTGTGCAAAATCGAGCCAAAACTCAAGAACCGAACCGAACCGAACCGAGAGGTTTTGGCCCGGCTCGGATTGGTTCCTAAGCTATAGGAATTGGAATTCGGTTCAACTTTTCAAGAATTGAAAAAATTCAGTTTGGTTTCAGTTATAAAATCTAGGAACCGGACCGAGCCAAAAAATCGATTAAATTAAAATTAACTTGAAAAATTATTTAAATATTAAGAAATTATCCAATAAAACTTTAATTTTATGCTGTAAATTCAAATTTACAATTGTTTAAAATTAAATATTTGATTGTTATCTGAAAAAGTAATTGAATTATTAACTAATTAGCCATCAAATTATATTAATTAGTGATTAAATCATTAAATAATTACCTAATTAGTAATAAGATTATTGAATTATGCTAATTAGTAATTCAATTTGTAGATTATACCTAATTAGTGAATATGTTATTGAATTAGACTAATTAGTGATTAAGTTATTAGATTATCACCAAACTAGTATTTGATTATTTGATAAATTAATTAGTAGTTGAATTGTATTATTAAAAAATAAATTGACTAATTAATTGATTGAGTTATTCAATTGAATTTCCTAATCATTATTTATTTATCTAATTTGACATTTTTTAGATTCATTGTTAATGATTTTTGTATTTTTAAGAATATAATTTGTTTTAAAAAAAATTGGAACCAAACTGAAATGGAAACAGAACTAAACCAAAATTTTGGCTAAGTTCCGATTCGGTTTCCCTCCTTGGATGGTTCGATTTCGCTTCTAATTTTTAGGAACAAAAAAAATCAGTTCGGTTTCGGTTCAACTCTAAAACCGAACCAAACCACCTTTTGTTCACCCCTCCAGCTAACTTTCATTATTACTTCACTTAAGAGTTTGTAGCACCCGGTCCTATTAAACCAAATTTAATTTATCAAACTATGGTGAGCTAATTTTATGAAGAATTAGGAAAAAAAAGTGATTAGGTTAGTTAAAGTCTATTCAAGAGCAAAAGGGTAAATAGAAATTAAAAGTGGATAACGTATTTAAGGAAAGAGAATTTGGGGTTAAATGCACTGTAGCCGCCACCGTTCTGATTATCTTTTTCTCTCGGCCAACAGCTCTTCAGCAGACTCCCTCTAGGCGATTTCCCCTCCGATTTCATCCAACCAAGGTGAGTTTTGATTCAACCGCTTGCCGTTTTAGTGCCTAGGTAACTAAAGGATTTCAATGTATGCATTTTTGGAAATGCTGTGAATGCGGGATTTCGTTTGGGGTATAGTATGGGATCGGGAATGCTAGATAAACAAAAATGCCAAACTAGCTCCTTAGGTTTCTAGATAGTTTGGAAATGAAGTTTAATGCTCTGTTTGTGATTAGGTGAACAGAATCCCGAAGTAGCTCATAACCAGGAACTCTCGGGGAATCCAGGTAAGTGAAGTAATGTGTGCGTCTTCGGGCCTACATCACAAAACAATAGGTCTTTTTTTGCATGTTAAGTGTTTCTTGTATATCATGCATCATATTTTGAAAGAAATACGAAAAATGAATTTACATGGAATGAATGGTAGGCATGAACAGAACGTGTTGTGATAGCTATTAATGGAATTAATCCGCCCCTTAACTGATGTAGTGGATTTATTACATTGGGAGAATTGATCCCACTCCCAAGGGAACTGAGGGATCAGATCAGCTATTAAGGAAATTCATCCGCCCCTTAATCGAGTAGAGGATGTATAACATTGGGAGGATTGATCCCACTCCCAAGGGAAACAAGGGATCAGATCAGTTATGAATGAACGTGAATGCAACTGAGATGAGAAAAGAGAAACTGCATGTTTAGGAATTTATGTTTTAGCGTTTCAGCATTTCATTTCATAATGCTTCACTTATTTAGCATTAGGTTAATAGATGAGTTTTGTGATGTAGGTGCTGAGGTAACCACTGGAGAGTTCTCTGAATTTACTAAAGAATAGGTGAAGTTGTTGAAGCACATTCATGCCGCGCTTTGGTGTCATGATGAGGCGGTTTAACATTTGTCTGTAGGTGAAGTTTCAGTGGTTAAGTGGTTGTTTGATGAGTATTCCGGATTTAATGACATTAGCTATTTGATGTTTTATATCCTTGAGATTTTCTTCTCTGTCAAGGGAAACACGATTTTAATGTTGTCAGTGTCTAACCTTTTTGAAGAGTCTAGAATGTCTGAGTTGTTCCCTGTTATGAAAAATCCGACTTGATTTTATTACAATTTGTTGGTTTGGAATTTTATAGGTTCAGAATACAAATGTTGGTTTTAAATGGTCACTTGTTGGAATTCAGATGTTATTTAGGGTCAGGTTATTTCGGATGTTTTGAGTGAAATCTGTAAGTTCAACCATCGGCGAATGAAGTTAACTGGTGGATGTATGTTAAAGTCGATCGAATGAAGGAAATCATCCGGCTGACGTCAACGGTGGATGTATGTTAAAGTCGATCAGATGAAGGAAATCATCCGGCCTACGTCACCGGTGGATGTATGTTAAAGTCGATCGGATGAAGGAAATCATCCGGCTGACGTCACTAGTGGATGTATGTTAAAGTCGATCGGATGAAGGAAATCATTCGGCTGACGTCACCGGTGGATGTATGTTAAAGCCGATCGGATGATGGCTGACGTCACCGGTGGATGTAGGAAGTGTTTTGTCGTTTTGTGACCCGTTGATGGCTGACGTCACCGGTGGATGTAGGAAGTGTTCGTTGTTTAGTGACCGGATGATGTAGCCAAAGTTTTGTCGCTTTATCACCAGGGAAGCCTTCGGGTTCCTGTTTCGGCCCCCTTCCGTTGACTTCGCTCGGCGGTAGATATGTTTGACTTATGTAACTTTTCAAGTATTACACGATTTAAACCCTTACTTCCTTTGGCCGATTGTTTCTTAATATTCCAACCGATTATTCAAATATTTCTTTTATATAGTTTTGTTTAACTCAATTGTGCTTAAATGATTTCCGCTGCTAGTTTTTTTTTCAAAATATTTCGAGGTTTTAGAAAATATCAAATTTTAACTTTCGAGCGAAATTTTAGATTTGGTCCAAAGTTTCTTAGTTATATTCGGGTTATGAGTAGCGAACCGGGTTCAGAAAACTCGGGGCGCCACATTATGGTATCAGAGACATTTTGTTAAACCGTTCAAAAGATTACTCATCAGTGCCAACCAACGCATGGAAGTACTTCAACAATTGTAAGTGTTTATGTTAGCCTTAGTTATTAGATATTTATGAGAGTATTTAACCTTGTCTAGGAATATAGCAAAATGGCTAGACGACCAGGAAGACCAAGACTACCAAGAGAGATACCAACTCCGAGACAGGAGGAGGACTCTAGTGTAATTAGTCAGCTGACGGAATTGGTGCGCCAGCAGACTGACATAGTGCGACAACAGTCCGACTAGTTAGGAGTGTTATTGAACCGAGAAGCACAAGGAAGTGCCAACTCGGGCTATGGCAATGAGCATACGGGGGACAGATTCCGCAGACTGAAACCACCCACATTCGATGGAAAGTCGCCCAACCCGATAATTGCTGAGGAATGGCTGAGGAAGGTTGAGAGTATGTTTAGGTGTGCCAATGTTGGTGAAGGGGAAAAGGTCACGTTGACAACATTTCATCTGGCTGGTGATGCACAACTTTGGTGGGAGACAATTGAGACCACCACCGACGTTTTGGCGATGACTTGGTCGCAATTTAAGGACATTTTCTATGATAAATATTTTAGTAGCACTGTTCAAACCGCAAAGAAAATAGAGTTCATGCAGCTGAAGCAAACGAGGTCGGTGGCAGAGTACAGCAGACAATTCGAATCCTTGTCAAGATTTGCTGGACATCTTGTACATAGGAATGAAGATAAAGTGTTTCAGTTTATGCAAGGATTGAAGCCAGAGATGTACAGACGAGTTAAGTTTACAGGTATTAAAGGCTTGTCCTTCAGCGAGGTTGTGTCCACAGCCTTGGAGTTGGAGGAAGCTGAAATAAAATGTTTGGGACAGAAGGAAGCCCCGCGAAAGTTCGTCCAACCCCAACAACAGAGAGGAATGAAGAGGCCAAATGAAGGCCAGAGTAGCCAAGGATCAGGGAGTAAGGTACCGGATAACAAGAAGTATCCCAAGTGCCCGAAGTGTCTGAAAAGTCACCTGGGTGAATGCAGGTTGGGTTCGGGAAAGTGTTTCAATTGCGAAGAAGTTGGACACGCCTTCAGGGATTGCCCGAGGCCCAGGATCACACGGTGTTTCAACTGTGGCAAGGTTGGTCACCTTAACAGAGACTGCCCGGTCTTAAAGAGTAGCCCTGCTAAGATAAAGCCGAGGATATTCTCCATGGTGGAGTCGGGCGAGGATGAACAGCCTGCTGTTGTGTCAGGTACTATACTGGTCAACTCTTTACCCGCTTTTACATTGATAGACTCTGGTGCAACACATTCATTCATAGTATCGGCATTTGCCGATAAGTTAGATGTAAAGCTTACCCCTACTGAACATGTGTTTAATGTTGCTTTACCCTCTGGTAACGCCTGCACTCTAACCAAGTAATGCTTGATAGTGTTGTATTAGTAGGAAATATGAACTTGCCCGCCGATCTCATTATTATGGACATAATGGGATTTGATGTAATCCTAGGAATGGATTGGTTGTTTAAGCATTATGCCACAATAGATTGTAGGACTGGAATTGTTAGTTTTCAATCCCCTGGTGGTTTAAACCATACCTTCCAAGCTCTGAAGAAGAGTAAGGAAATGACTGTGATGACTTCTGTCGATCGTAGACCCTCCTCATGCAGAAAGTATTTTTGCTTTTTGGCTAATATCTTAGATATACAACTGGTAGAAAAATCAAGCCTCAAAAATGTTTTAGTTGTCCAAGATTTTCCAGAAGTATTTCTAGATGACCTTCCTAGTTTGCCACCAGATAGAGAAATTGAATTTGTTATATATGTATACCCCGGCGTCGAACCTATGTCTAAAAATCCATATAGACTAGCACCAACAGAACTTAAGGAATTGAAGAAGCAGTTAGAGGATTTGTTGGAGAAAGGGTTCATACGCCTTAGCTTTTCACCATGGGGTGCACCGGTCCTTTTTTTTTTCAAAAAGAAAGATGGATCAATGCGTATGTGCATAGACTATAGAGAATTGAATAAGCTAACTGTCAAGAACAAGTATCCACTGCCGAGGATTGATAATTTATTTGATCAGCTCAAGGGTGCACGGGTTTTCTCTAAGATTGACCTGAGGTCAGGTTACTACCAACTGAGAGTTAAGTTCGAAGATATTCCTAAGACAGCCTTTTGTACAAGATATGGACATTATGAGTTTTTGGTTATGTCCTTTGGATTGACAAATGCACCAGCAGCCTTTATGGATCTCATGAATAGAGTGTTTCATGAATATTTCGATAAGTTTGTCATAGTGTTTATTGATGATATTCTGATCTATTCACGTACTAAGGATGAGCATGCAAGGCACTTGAGCTTGGTGTTAGGAGTACTTAGACAGCACCAACTTTATGCTAAGTTTTCCAAGTGTGAGTTTTTGTTGGACAGGGTTCACTTTCTTGGTCATGTGATCTCTGGAGATGGAATATCTGTCGATCCAGCCAAGGTTCAGGCAGTTAAGGAGTGGCCCCAACCGAAGAGTGCTACAGATATTAAGAGTTTTCTTGGATTATCAGGATATTATAGGAAGTTCATTGAAGGATTCTCAAAGATTGCAACACCCGTTACTAGGTTAACAAGGAAAAATGTGAAGTATATATGGACTGATGAATGTGAGCATAGTCTCCAGACCTTGAAATAGAAACTGATCAATGCTCCAATTTTAACCCTTCCAGTTGAGGATGGTAAATTTACTATTTATTGTGATGCTTCCAAAACTGGTCTTGGTTGTGTGTTAATGCAGAATGGTAAAGTAATCGCTTATGCCTCTAGACAGTTAAAAATACATGAGAAGAATTACCCTACACATGACTTAGAATTAGCTGTTGTGGTATTTGCACTTAAGATTTGGAGGCATTACTTGTATGGACAAACTTGTGAGATATTTTCAGATCATAAAAGTCTGAAGTATATCTTTACATAGAAAGAGCTAAATATGAGACAACGTAGATGGTTAGAGTTTGTCAAAGACTACGATTTCGAGATTAAGTACCACCCTGGCAAGGCGAACGTAGTGGTTGATGCTTTAAGTAGAGTGACGACTTCAGTCTCTACATTGATTCTAGACATAACGATAGCTTTAGAGACAGAATTCCAAAGATTTAACTTGGAAGCTGTATCTAGTGTGTCCGCCATGATTTCAGCCATATCGTTAAGGCCTACTATTTTGGAGAAAATAAAGGAAGCCCAAATGATTGACACTGAATGCAATAAGTATAAGTTGTGCATGGACTCTACAGACAAGTCGGATTTCAATTGTTCTGTTGATGGAATTCTCAAGTTTCGGAATAGATGGTTTGTTCCGGCTGATACCGAACTTAGAAGGGAAATCCTATCTGAGGCACATACCTCTAGACTCTCTGTTCATCCAGGAAGCACGAAAATGTACAAAGATCTCAAGCAACATTATTGGTGGCTGAGTATGAAAAGAAGTGTGGCCGAGTATGTTGGATCGTGCTTGATATGTCAACAGATTAAAGCTGAACATCAGAGGCCTGCAGGAATATTACAACCCTTATCAATTCCCGAATAGAAATGGGAACAAATAACGATGGATTTTGTTATAGGATTACCTAGAACAGCAAAGGGTCACGATGCAATTTGGGTAATAGTTGATCGTTTAATCAAATCCGCTCACTTTCTGCCAATGAAGATAACATATTCGATGGATCAACTGGCTGAGTTGTATGCGCATGAAGTTGTTAGACTGCATGGAGTTCCAAACACCATAGTATCAGACCGAGACTCTAGATTTACTTCTAAGTTTTGGAAAAGTTTGCACAAGGCTATGGGAACACAACTTAGTTTTAGCACAGCTTTTCACCCTCAAACTGATGGACAGTCCGAAAGAACCATCCAAACATTAGAGGATATGCTCCGTGCATGTGTGTTAGACTTTCAAGGTTCATGGAGCAAATACTTGCCCTTGGTTGAATTTTCTTATAACAATAGTTTCCAGGCAACAATAGGCATGGCACCATACGAGACATTATATGGACGAAAGTGCAGATCTCCATTATATTGGGATGACGTTGGGAAGCACAATTGATTGGTCCTGACATTGTGCAGCAGACAGTGGAGAAGATTGCTCTTATCTGACAAAGAATCTTGACAGCTCAGAGCAGGCAGAAAAGCTATGCGGACAAGAGACGAAGAGAACTAGAATTTGATGTTGGTAATGAAGTTTTCCTTAAGGTGTCACCTTTCAAAGGAGTTGTGAGATTTGTTAGGAGGGGTAAGTTGAACCCCAGATATATTGGACCTTTCTCAATCTTGAGGAGAATTAGGAAGTCAGCTTATCAATTACTGTTACCAGCCTCTTTAGAGGGAATCCATAACGTGTTTCATGTTTCCATGCTGAAGAAGTGTGTTAGAGATCCATCTCAGATTGTGGAACAGCAGAGTATTGAAGTTCATCCTACCGTTACCTATGAGGAGAAACCAGTAAGGATCCTGGACTATGCCGTGAAGGTATTGCGTAACAAAGAGGTCCCACTGGTGAAAGTCTTATGGCATAACCAGAACATAGAGGAGACAACATGGGAGCGCCAGCAAGACATGATGGACCAATATCCAGAATTATTCAGGTACTGAATTTTGAGGACTAAATTCTTTTAAGGAGGGTAGATTATAGCACCTGGTCCCATTAAACAAAATTTAATTTATCAAACTATGGTGTGCTAATTTTATGAAGAATTAGGAGAAAAAGGTGATTAGGTTAGTTAAAGTCTATTCAAGGGAAAAAGGGTAAATAAAAATTAAAAGTGGATAACGTATTTAAGGAAAGAGAATTTTGGGTTAAATGCACTGTAGCCGCCACCGTTCTGATTATCTTTTTCTCTCGGCCAACAGCTCTTCAGCAGACTCCCTCTAGGTGATTTCCCCTTCGATTTCATCCAACCAAGGTGAGTTTTGATTCAACCGCTTGCCGTTTTAGTGCCTAGGTAACTAAAGGATTTCAATGTATGCATTTTTAGAAATGCTGTGAATGCGGGATTTCGTTTGGGGTATAGTATGGGATCGGGAATGCTAGATAAACAAAAATGCCAAACTAGCTCCTTAGGTTTCTAGACAGTTTGGAAATGAAGTTTAATGCTCTGTTTGTGATTAGGTGAACAGAATCCCGAAGTAGCTCATAACCAGGAACTCTCGGGGAATCCAGGTAAGTGAAGTAATGTGTGCGCCTTCGGGCCTACATCACAAAACAGTAGGTCTTTTTTTGCATGTTAAGTGTTTCCTGCATATCATGCATCATATTTTGAAAGAAATACGAAAAATGAATTTACATGGAATGAATGGTAAGGCATGAACAGAACGTGTTGTGATAGCTATTAATGGAATTAATCCGCCCCTTAACTGATGTAGTGGATTTATTACATTGGGAGAATTGATTCCATTTCCAAGGGAACTGAGGGATCAGATCAGCTATTAAGGAAATTCATCCGCCCCTTAATCGTGTAGAGAATGTATAACATTGGGAGGATTGATCCCACTCCCAAGGAAAACAAGGGATCAGATCAGTTATGAATGAACGTGAATGCAACTGAGATGAGAAAGTAGAAACTGCATGTTTAGGAATTTATGTTTTAGCGTTTCAGCATTTCATTTCATAATGCTTCACTTATTTAGCATTAGGCTAATAGATGAGTTTTGTAATGTAGGTGCTGAGGTAACCACTGGAGAGTTCTCTGAATTTACTAAAGAATAGGTGAAGTTGTTGAAGCACATTCATGCCGCGCTTTGGTGTCATGATGAGGCGGTTTAACATTTGTCTGTAGGTGAAGTTTCAGTGGTTAAGTGGTTGTTTGATGAGTATTCCGGATTTAATGACATTAGCTATTTGATGTTTTATATCCTTGGGATTTTCTTCTCTGTCAAGGGAAACGCGATTTTAATGTTGTCAGTGTCTAACCTTTTTGAAGAGTCTAGAATGTTTGAGTTGTTCCCTGTTATGAAAAATCCGACTTGATTTTATTACAATTTGTTGGTTTGGAATTTTATAGGTTCAAAATACAAATGTTGGTTTTAAATGGTCACTTGTTGGAATTCAGATGTTATTTAGGGTCAGGTTATTTCGGATGTTTTGAGTGAAATCTGTAAGTTCAACCATCGGCGAATGAAGTTAACCGGTGGATGTATGTTAAAGTCGATGGGATGAAGGAAATCATCCGGCTGACGTCACCGGTGGATGTATGTTAAAGTCGATCGGATGAAGGAAATCATCCGACTGACGTCACCGGTGGATGTATGTTAAAGTCGATCGAATGAAGGAAATCATTCGGCTAACGTCACCGGTGGATGTATGTTAAAGCCGATCGGATGATGGCTAACGTCACCGGTGGATGTAGGAAGTGTTTTGTCGTTTTGTGACCCGTTGATGGCTGACGTCACCGGTGGATGTAGGAAGTGTTTGTCGTTTAGTGACCGGATGATGTAGCCAAAGTTTTGTCGCTTTGTCACCAGGGAAGCCTTCGGGTTCCTGTTTCGGCCCCCTTCCGTTGACTTCGCTCGGCGGTAGATATGTTTGACTTCTGTAACTTTTCAAGTATTACACGATTTAAACTCTTACTTCCTTTGGCCGATTGTTTCTTAATATTCCAACCGATTATTCAAACATTTCTTTTATATAGTTTTGTTTAACTCAATTGTGCTTAAATGATTTCCGCTGCTAGTTTTTTTTTTAAAAATATTTCGAGGTTTTAGAAAATATCAAATTTTAACTTTCGAGCGAAATTTTAGATTTGGTCCAAAGTTTCTTAGTTATATTCGGGTTATGAGTAGTGAACCGAGTTCAGAAAACTCGGGGCGCCATAGAGTTACAATTTTTGGGAAAGTTTGTTGGCATATGAAACTCTACAATCTCATAATTGTTGAGAGAGAAAGTGTCAAGCTTTAGAAGTGTAAAGGTTCGATGGACTCACAAAAGTTCAATAAAGTGTAACCAAAATAGTTAAGTAAAGAGATCTTCATGGGGGAGCCTTAGAGTACATACATGAGTAGTTGAGCCAAACCGATTAACAATTGTGTTTACAATCTCTCTCTCTTGCTACTATGACTCATTGATTAATTTGTTTGCGTACATCATTGAGATTGAGAGAAATGTATCACTCTAGGATTGCAAATTAGTTAGAATTTTTATTAATGAAAAAGCTTAATAAGCTAATTTAGCATTCTTTAATAAGCTACAAATATTATCGTAGCTTGGTCTTTAGGTTTATTATGATATCAAGTAATTTTTTTTCTCAAAATCTACTTATGGTTTTTATTATGAATAACTCATGTTGAAGGGAAATATCTCTTTCTATACCACCATTCTTTGATGAAAATGACTACGTACATTGAAAATCAAGAATAAGAATTTAAAATAAAGCATGATAGTAATATCCATAAATTGCTTTTTGAGTATGATGATATTGATATGTTTAAATGATAAAAAAATAAATACTTTATATTGTGCATTAAATATGAATGAATTTAATAGTCAAAGGTTGTTTTAATGCTTTTGAAATTGGCGCTTGCTTGAAGTCAAGTACGATGGAACAAATCAAAGTTAAAAAAGTAAACTAAGTTTACTTGTGTATGAATATGAATTGTTTTCAATAGAAAAGAATGAAACTTTTAGTCAAATATTTACATGTTTCACTAATATTACTGATGGTTTGAAGGCTCTTGGCAAAACTTACCCCAATGAAGAGTTGGTTAAAAGAATTCTTAAATGTCTTCAAAGATCGTGAAAATCGACGTTGATGGCGATTCAAGAAGCGAGTAACCTCAAGGTGATAAATATGGAAGAGTTAATTGGATCTCTTATGGCCCACGAGTTCACAATGAAAGAAAATGAATGTGAAGGTTTAAAAGTACACGAAGTGTCCAAAAGAAAGAAAATTGCCCTTAAAACATCTTCAAGTAGTCAGGCTGAAATGGATAAAGAAGAAGATGATGAGTAGCTAGCCTTCATAACAAGAAATTTCAATAAATTCTTTCATAGGAGGAAATTACAAGGAAATAAGTTCTCAAGAGAAGATAGACCTCAAAAAGAAAATGAGTCTACACGTTTTGAGTGTAAAAAGCCAAGACACTTCAATGCTGAGTGTTCTCAAACAAAGAAGACTCGAAAAGTCTTAAAAAGAAGACAATGAAGGTTACATGAGATGATAGTGATGAAGACACTTTGTTCGAGGAAGAAAAAGTGGTGAACATGTGCTTTATGACCAAGAAAAATAATGTACTTGATTCCTTAGAGATTTAGAAGATGTGATAATAGTGAATTGTTAGAAGCTTTTGAAAATTACATGATCAATTTAGTATGCTTAAAACTAAGTTTAAGTCCTTGATAAAGTAATTAAAGATTTGAAAAGTAAGAATGATGAGTTGCATGCCACTGTACTTAGATTTACTAATAGTAATAAGAACTTTAAATATGCTTTTGGGTAAACTAAGAGTTATATTTGAGTAAAACTGGTTTGGGTTATGAACCAAATCAAGAGAAGAAAACATATAAAAATTTCTTTGTAGGGCCCTCTACATGTCATATGTGTAATAAAATTGGTCATAAATATTTTGTTTGCCCTTTTAAATTAATGGTAATAAATCATTCAATAACATGAAATGAGTTCCTAAAGAAATCAATACTAACACTTGAGAACTCAAGAAAATTTGGGTACTTAGGAAAAGTTCTTAAAATTTGACTGAGGTTCGAGGCTCTCCCACAAAGAATAAATTATATCTAGATAGTCAATCCTCTAGAGACATAACAGGATATTGTACAAAGTTTACCTCCATTTTAAAAAAGAAAAGACATTGAAAAGGGCAAAATAGTTGGTATTAGTAACATAGATAATGATTCATATCCCATTATTGGTGATGTTGTAACACCCGATTTTACGGGTTTTTGAATTTTGCGCGCGATGACATTTTTATAAATAATCAAAATATGTCAGTTTTGCGAATCGAGACTTTTAATGGAACCCTTATAATTAATATGAATTTTGGGAGAATTATGGGAATTTAAGGGAATCAAACCGAGATATAGTGCTTAAGTTTCCGGTTTTGACCCTATAGCGATTCAATTCGTAGAAATAGCAAATTAAATCCGTTTGACGAACGGAGAGTTTTGTTAGAGCCCTAATAATAAGTTGGAATTATTGGTGAAATAAGAAAATCTTAGAGAAAACGAACCGATAGTCGAACCATAGGACACACGGAGATTTAAGATGAAGGGCAATTTCGTAAATTGACTAGCCAAATTAACTTAAATGCCAAAAACCCTCTATTTCTACACATTTCACGTTTTCTCCTCTCCCTTTCTCCTCCTTCCCTGGCGACGCTTCTCCCTCCACGGTTCTTCTCCATTTACTTCAACGATTTCTCTTCCGTTCATCGAGATCCTTTACGTTTTTCTTCCCCTCGTGATTCTAGGTAAGTCTCAAACGTTTTTCGACCGTTTGTCTCGATTTTTAGCAAGGTAAATTGTTAGGGTTTTGTCGAATTTCGTTGAAAACAATCGGGTTAGGTTAGGGAAGGCTAGTTATTGCTTTATTGGCGATTAGTGAACGTTATTAGGTGAAACATTGGGTGTATTTCGCGTTTGTTTGGAAAAATCGATTATGGAGCTTGGTGAAATCTCCATTAATAGAGTTTAGGAACTTGCGAGCGTAAATTGCTCGATGAAATGCCCGAGAGAGATTTATTAGAATTTTAGGAAATTTCCTTTAGTTAGGAGTTTTGTAAATTCTCAAAACTTTATGTTTGAGCTCGGTTTTAACGAAGGACGCTATGGATTGATTTAGGTGATCAAGCTCGAGACGAGGAGCTCAGTGTGGACGGGACGCGAGGTAAGTTCTCGTGATCTACTGTGGCCGATTGGCCTACACCCTAAGTCAGAAATTGCGTTGAGGATTGTTTGATGCATTGTTTGTTTAATTGCTTTGGTTGGGTAGTTAGGATTTAGTTAGTTTATACGTAAGTATTGTGATGTTTTGATAGTGATTGTATGGTTTAGATGGTATGTTCGTCATATATGCTTTATTATTCATTGAATTGCTCATACATCATGTTTTTTTAAAATGTCATGAAAATGAATTTCGCATCGTTTTTATGAAAAAGGAAATGCATGTAAAGGCAAGTAAAGTATCACAGTAAACAACCATGGCATGGGGTTATCGGGGATGAGGTTCAGACCCGGCGTTCTGTGATGAGCGGGTTTTCCTCCCTTCAGATGGTGTGGGCTGTCTACCCGCTTGATGTGCCCTATCCATCTGTCGAGCGTTTCCGATAACCATAGACTGACACGTATTGATAAATGAAATGACATGGACGGCTTTCATTGCATACATGATCATGCATATACATTTACGTAGAACTTGCTGAGATTTTTATCTCATAAGTGTCTTTGTGGTGTAGGTGATTACGAGCAAGGTGAGGACGATGTCCCTCCACTCGACGAGCCTATAGCTTGAAGGAGAATGTTCGTGGGAGCAGCTGGCGTAGTTGATGCGAGCACAACCCGTGGGGAGCATAGGTTGTGTTTTGGGATTTTGGGTTGAAATGGGTTGATGGGTGACGATATTTGATGTTTGAGTAGAAACCCTTATTAGCATGCTTGGAATCTGGATAGGTTATAAATCGATATTTTGATGATTTTGATTAGTTTCCGCTACGTACAGGTGAATGTTGATGAAACAGAATGATTTTTGATGTTTAGAATGATTTTTGGGTGAAATAGAAATGAACGTTGTAATTCGGATGAGTTTTGATGTTTTGAAGGTAGTTTGAGGATTTAAGTTGGGAATTGATGTTTGGTGTTTGGTTTGGATGATTTTAGGTGAAATGTTCAGTTTTTAGAGCTATCCACGCGGTTGGTTTTCGTGAATTTTAAATATGTGTTCGGATACGTTGATGGGCTCCGTTTTAAGTCGGGATTTTGTGAGTTGAGGTATTTTATGTTTAGTAATGTTTGAAGTGAGTTATGGATGAAGAGTGGGTGAAAAATTGGAGAAAAATGGCAAAGGGGTAGAAAAGGAGGCATGTGGGCGCGGGGTGCGCTGGCTAGGCGCGCAGGCGCGCTGGCCGCGCGGGGCGCGCACTGGGAGCGCTGCGCGCTCACCCAGATGATGCACAGCGCAATCGATCGTGCCCGAGGCGCGATCGATTGGCGTTTGTGGTCGTTTTTAGTTGAAAATCCAGAGACGGCCCGATCGATCGGCCTTTGGTCGCGATCGATCGTGGTTGGCACGTTTTTGGCACGTGGGAGGCACCATACAGGCGCGCTGCCCAGGCGCTACGCGCGCGCACCCAGGGTGTTGCGCGCGCGCCACACTTGACCCCAACCCGAAATTTTTCGAAAATCGACTTTTCAAAACACATTTTAACCCAACCTTTTACGATACTTTTTAAACGTATTTTACGAGCGATCCCCAAGTATTTTAGAAAATTTTAAGGACCCAAAAACCGAGTCAACACTTTTCTGAAAGATGGTTTTAATCTCGTTTTAATGATTTAAACGTTGACGAACTTTATGCCCAACTTGTTAAAGCCTCTTTGATGATTCACGGCCCTAGACGAGTTATTTTGAGTATGTCTTAAGTTAGAGCCAAAATGTCGATAGATGTGGAATAAATGCTCGAGTCCGTTCTCCAACGAACGAATGAATAAAAATGAAGGAAAATGAATGAACAAAAAGGAAATGGAAATGATAAAAGAAGAGAAAAATTTTTTAAGTGAGAACGGGCGAGGGTAACACGTATGTATGTAGGTATGCACACACGACACATGTCGTGGCGGCACCGACACAGGGTCGGGGTCATCACAGATGTTTTATTAATTGATGGTTTGAATAATAACCTATTGATTATTAGTCATTTATGGAATGAGAAAATTCTTAATATTGTATTATAGGTCATTTGGATGCAAATGCTATATTTGTTAACACCAAGAACAATATAAGAAATTTTTATTCCAAAAGGGATTATGGAATACATCTAGAATAATCTTCAACTAGCAAAGCTTATAAAAAATTCAATAAAATGACTTTAGTTGTAAAGGAATCTATGTATACCATTTTCGATAAATCAATTCAATCCCCAAATGAAAGGGAGTCAAATGATGAGTTAGAAAAGAAGATGGAAATTCTTGACTTGGATGATAATAATAAAACAACGGGAACTTCTCAAGAAAATTCATTCATTGAATTGGAAATGACCCTAAATGAAGAAAATCATAAGAGTTTACTTAAAAATTGGAGATATTCTAAGAGTCATCCAATAGTCGATATTCTCGGTGATCCCACTTTAGATGTTAGGACTAGCTTATAGTTTAGAAGTTATTGTGCCGACATAACTTATCTCTTAAATTGAACCCAAAAAACTTTGACCAGGTTGAAATTGATGTAAATTGAATTGTGAGCATGCATGAAGAATTGAATAGATTTGAGAGAAACAAAGTATGAGAAATAGTTTCAAGACCTAAAGAAGACTCCATGGGTGTTTAATATAAGTTCGATTAAATTGACATAGTTGTGAGGAACAAAGCGCGATTAGTTTCAAAATGGTATAATAAAAAAGAAAGGATTCATTTTGAGAAGTTTTTGCACCGGTATCACGATTACAATCCATTCGAATGCTAATTGTTTTTCCTTGGTACAAAAACATCACGTTGTAACAAATGGATGTCAAAAGTACCTGCCTTCCTAAATGTATACATTGTAGAGAAAATTTATCATGTGTATTATCTTGACAAAGCATTTTATGGATTTAAACAAACTTCTAGAGCATGATTTGAGACATTAAGAAAATTTCTTATCGTAAGAGATTTTCAAAATAAAAAAAATATATTCAACATTATTCACAAAGTACATGTTAATTGTTAAAATATATGTTGATTGCATCGTCTTTAGTGCCGAAAATAAATCATTTTGTAAAGAGTTTGTGGAATTGATGTAAACCAAAATTGAGATGGACATGATGATGGAGTTAAGATTCTTTTTCAGTTTACAAATTACGCAATCTAAAGGAATATTCTTGAACTAAGAAAAGTACTTTAAAGAGCTCATCAAGAGATTTAGAATGGATATCTAAATCCAATCATACTCTTATGAGTACCTTTAAAAAATTGGATGAGGAAGAGAGTGATAAGAATATAGAAATAAAAATATATCAAGGTATGATTGAGTCATTAATATATTTAACACCAAGTAGATTCGATATCATTTTTAGTGTTTGTTTATGTGTTAGATTTCTAGCATGTTCAAAGGAATGTCACTTAAATGCCATAAAGAGGATACTCAAGTATTTATGAGGTTCGAGTGACTTAGAACTTTGGTATCTCAAGGGAACTATGTTTGATTTGGTGGGGTAAACCAACTCCGATTATACTTAGAGTCTAGTGGATTAAAAAGAGCAAGAGCAAGACTTGTCAATTCCTATTAGAGTCATTAGTTTCATGATTTTCTAAGAAAAAAACTCCGTCTCTCTTTCTACAATCACAAAGTGATTACATAGCCACCACTAGTTGTTGTGCTCAAATCCATTGGATGAAACAAACTTTAGAGGACTCTTGTCAAACTTGTGAGAAAGTCCAATTAAGTGTGACAATTTAAATGATACAAACATTTTAAAAAATTCTATCCAACATTCTTGTACCTAAAATATTGAGATACGGTATGACTTCATCCAAGATCATGACCAGAAAGGTGATGGGAAATCTCAACTTAGTGTCATTTGAAAATCTACTAGTTGATATCTTCATCCATTATGATGAATTAGGCTTCATTCAGTCTAAGATAGAAATAATCTAAAATTTGAGATTCTTAATCGACCTGCACTGATGCTAGGTCTTCTTCAGTGATTGCTTGTCTTAATTAAAACTAGCAAGGTTAACTGATCGAGCTACAGCACAATGGAGATTCATCATTCTCAGAACCATAGCTGCAAATTATCCGTTGCTTGTCAAAATCTACCTTTCTTACATTGGAAACATATTCCTCTCACTTTCTTTCTATTTTCCATCTCTAAATCTCTCAACTCATACATCACTATAAACCCTATCTTCCAAGGGTTCTTGGTTAAGTCGGCCACTCTGTAACGACCCGCCAGGCTCTCCCGATAGGCCGTGCAGTCCCAGCTCTCACAGGGCCCTGCCACGTGATTTTTCGAAGGCTGTCCCAGGTGCACTCACGGTCTTCCCCCACTACCTGGTAAATGGGGGTTTTTGCCTTCCTAGGGATTAGAACCCTGGCCCCCAGGTCTACATAACCAAGGGTTCACCATCCCAGGTACCACTTGAGCTAGCTCATGAACCAAGGAGGAGCTAGCTCAAGTGGTACCTAGGATAGTGAACCCTTGGTTATGTAGACCTGGGGGCCAGGGTTCTAATCCCAGGGAAGGTAAAAACCTCCATTTACTAGGTGGTGGGGGAAGATCGTGAATACACGTGGGACGGCCTTCGGGAAACCACGTGGCAGGACCCTGTGTGAGCCGGGATTGCACGACCTGTCGGGGGAGCCTGGCGGGTCGTTACACACTCAATGTCGTTGAAGTTTCCAAACCCTCCTTAAGATGATCTAAACTTTAAATATCTAATGGCCCTAACAGAATCTAGGGTAGCTTGAAAACACAAATTTAAGGGGAACCAAGGAGGAGCCTCCTGAACCTCACCATCAACAAAGTTCTACTTCTTACTCTTTAAGACTACATCATGCAAAGATTGGTATGTAAAGAATATTAAAATCCATTTTGCTGATTGCTCTAGGGGAGTTTTGATTTTGACTTTTGCTTGTTAGACATATTTAAAAGTATGAGGCTTAATGGATTATGTGATCTAAACATTCCATATTATTAGATACTCATTAGGCTATTTTATGCTAATATGATATTTCAACCACAACCTCTTGAGGTTAGGAGTTACATACCAGGCAAGAAAATTACTCTAATCTAAGCAAGAATTAATGAATTGATTGGTTTTAGAGTGAGTTACTCATTGCATGAATACTTCAACACTTCTAAGGATCCTAATTTTTTAAAACAGGATAAAGGGTTGGATTTCCTTAAAAAATTCACAAAGATCCCAATGTTATTGTCTACTATAAGCCAAAAGCAAAGGATTTAAATGTATGTGAAATGAGTTATTCATCATATTCTCATGTACAATCTTTTGCCACGAGATGGTCATCAAAATCTTGTGCACTGCATGGATTAATACCTATTGGAGAAGATTTACAATGACAATAATTTATTCCTAGATTGTTCATTTTGCAGCATATGATTGATGTTGGTGTAAATTGTGCAAAATTCCTTCCATTCAACATTCTGTTTACAAGGATATTTGAGGATAGCAAGATATTTATTCCACCCAATGATCTAGTTAAACCAATAATGGCGGTGAACATTTACAACAAACACATCTTAGCTCATATGGGAATGTAGAGAATGCTTGAGGTGCGTGGATATTCAAGGCAATTAATGTAAAAATTGATATTTCTAAGTTAATTAAATTCTACGTGTCAATGTTTTTTGTTATTGATGATCAACGTGTCATGGGTTGACTCAATTTGTGGCCATGGTTTTTTTCACTCAATTGGTCAAAATCATTAATTTGGAAAGTTACAGTGTGGTTAAATTTAAGAAAAATAAATATTGAGTAATCTGGAATTTATCTTGAGTAAGAATTTAGATAATGTTCAGAGTTTTCAAATGAGGATATAAATGATTTATTTACTTTAAATTAGATTAATTAAATAATGGAAATAAAAATTAAAAGAAAAGAAAATAGGATTTTTAAAGGGGAAACCCTATTTCTTCACCAGGTGTCGTGCAAAGAGAGGGCGAGAGGAGGAGAGAGAGGGGGATGCAGAGTCGTGTGCGAATCATTGAGCTTGGAAGCCAGAGTCGTGTTCATGGAACTTCAAGCATTAATTTTCATGAAGGAGTTTCGAGAGTTGGTAAATTTTTCTCTTTGTTTTAAGGTGTGAAAGTTAAGAGTTTTTTTTTCTTTGTTTTAAGGTTTGAAAGTTAGAGTTTTTATTGGATTTAGATTTTAAGCTTGAAAATTCAAATCCATAGGTTATTTGTGAATTATCTAAGTAGATTTATGTTTTATATATGTTGTTTGGTTGATTGGAGGTGACAAACGACGAAAAGAGATGATTTTTGCAACTTTTCGTTGTTGGAAATCACCTAAGTGTTGACCACTATAGAAAAGCAGTTGACCCTTTGAATGCTATTGCAGTAAACAGATGAAAATAGGTGTTGACCTCTTGGAGAGGTCAGTCAACACCAAGAAGGGTCAACACTTTGGTGAAAGTGTCAACTGCTAGCAAACTCAAGAAGAACAAGTGTCCATCGCTAGGTTCGGTGGTCAAAACCTGGGAAAACCCGAGAGGATTAAGAGTCGACCTTTGCTTAAAGTTGTTGATGTAACACCCGACTTTACGGAATTTAATTTATTCCAATATAAACGACACTTTTGTAATTATATCAGATTAAGCCTGTTTTCCAAACAGAAAGTTTTAACGAAGCCGTAATAATAAATTGGAATTTTGGGTGAAATATGAAGATTTGGGGAAAAACGAATCGTTATTTAAATAACGAAATAAGTAACGAAATAATAGAAATAAAAATGGAGGGCAAAAAGGTAATTGCCAAACCAATTTTTTTTATTAAATATCACAAACTCCTTCATTTCTTTAAACACTTCAACGAAAATCCCTTCTCCCCTCCCCTAGGCGATTCTTCTCCCTCGTGCGACCCTATTCTCCGGCGACGATTCTTCTTCTCCGGCGACTTGAGCCTTCACATTTCTTGGTCGTCTTCGCTCTTTAGGTAAGACTCTAAGCTTTTGGAACGATAGATTTCAGTTTCTAGGGTTTAAAACGATTAGGGTTCGTTAGGGTTTTAGTTCGAAACACGAAATAGAGTTTAAAGCTCGATGGGTTACTGTATTTATGGCTCTAAGGGGGCGTATTTATGGTTATTGGTTGAAGTTGTTGGAATTAAATGAAAGTTATTGAGGTTTTGGTGGTTGGAGAAATTAAAAACCTCATTGATGGGGGTTAGGAAAGTCACGAGCGCGAATTGCTCGATGAAATGCCTCAATGAGGTGCTTTAGAGTTTTAGGGAGTTTTCTTTAGTTAGGAGTTAGTAATTTTTGGAGTTTGAAGATTTAAACTCGATTTAATGTCGTATATTGTGAAATGTATAGGTGAACAAACGCTCGTGGACGGAGCTCGGTGTGCAACGACGCGAGGTAAGTCTCTGTGACTTGTTCGGCCGTCTTGGCCTACACCGTATGAATTGAGTCGATCGAGGAAATTGGAGATATGTTGTGTTTGGGTAGTTTAGAACGGGTAGCTAGAATTATGTTTTGTTAGGTCGTTGATTGTTAGTTTATTATTATATGTTTCTACTTGTTTTATCTCGTTCATAGCATGATATTTGTTCACGCATCATAGTTTTCGAACGGCATGAAAATGAGTCTCTATGCATATTTTCATGAAAAGGAAAATGATAACGAAAAGGTAATGAACGTAATGATGGTCACGTCAGAGGCGGTGGTTCAGACATGGCTGTCGGATGAAGCATGTCTTTCCCCCGGTTAGATACTAGGGGCTATCCAATCGCCAGATGTGCCGCTCCTATCTAATGAGAGAGAAGCCCCGGTGACGTATATGAAATGTATAGCGAAAAGGTAGGACGCATGGTTTTGACTGTACATGCATAGCATAGCATTCACGTGCATTCACTTAGATTTACTGAGCCTCTAGCTCACGTATTTAATTCTATGGTGTAGGTGATTTTGAGACAGGTGAGGAAGACGTCCCTCCACCTGAAGTATGAGCACGTTGAAGGAGGATGGCCCGTGAGAGTGCGCTGGCAGTCGGTGTGTGATTTTGAGCCGTGGGGACGTACATAGGTATTTTGGATAGAAATTGTTAGAACATTATAGGATGTTGGGATCTGGATAGTTAATAGAAAGTGTTTTTGGGAAATTGAAAGTATTTTGTAATGTTTTAGTGATTTAAAAAACAGGAGGAAATGTTAAACTTTTAAACGGAACCACGCGGTTCGTTTTTATGAAATTGATTATATTTGAGTCGGGGAATGGTTGAGTGATAGTATGTGTAATGTATGTGTGTAGAAGTGTGTGTTGTGATACGTAATGGTGTGTGATGAAAGAAATGTGTGAGGTGTGTGTGCAGTGCAGGGCGTGAAGGGTAACGAAGGAGGAAATGAAGAAGGGAGGAAGAGAGGAAGAGAAAGGGAGGGCAGCTCTCTGGAATTCATTCCAGAGAGTGTGCCGATCGATCGCCGAAAGGGGGCGATCGATCGGCACAATGATGGTAACTTCTCTGGATTTTCCAGAGAAGTTGCCGAGCGATCGCTGGGCGATCACTTGGCATGGAGGCAGATCGCCAGAGGGGCGATCTGCCAGGCAACTGATCGCCTGGCATGTGATCGCCTGTGGCGATCGGTCGCCCGATTTGGGCGATCGATCGCCCATGGCATTTTTGGGATAAAAGTCCCTTCGGCCCCTGAATTTGTCTTGTTTCGCTGGCCGATTGGTTTTATGATTTTAAATTGTTTTAAATTATTTTATTTAATTGTTTTAAGATTTATTTAAATTGTTTTAAGTTATTTAATTGATTTTTAAGAATTGTTTTTAATGGTTTTACGAACGACCTTAACGATTATGCAAAAGTTTTAATTCCGCTTAAACATTTTAAAGTTTATTTTTATAATTAAGGATTAAAAATGAAAAGGAAAAATTTTATACGGGAAATTAAGGGTACAGTACTAGGATCGTTACAGTTGACCCTTTCTTATAAGTGTTGACGGGGTTGTTGACGTGCTTCAACTTATATTAATTTTTGAGACAACACAAATGCTAGTGCACCTCGAATTTCCAACTGACAATCACCGAAGATCCCTAGATTCCAATGAGCACAACTATGACAATTTGGATCTATTGGTTATGAAATTTAAATAGAGGATTACTCCAGTGTGAATGAGATGTCCTTAAAATTTCAGATCCAAACCGTTATGGCCGAAAAGATATGCTTGAAAACAAAATCAATAAATCCGTTTGAATGGAAACAGCGAGGAGGCTAAAATTGGGTTTGATTCCCACTTGCACAAGTTCTTCAATAAGTAACCAAACAAGCGTAAATTTCAACACGTCCTAGCCTTATGAATGACTTAAACACCCGTAAAATTTCAAGGGTTAATTCGTTGCGGATGAAGAGATATGATTAAAGAGTCATTGTTGGTTCAATGAGGTGATAAGTTGGCACCTCTTGGGTTTTGTGATTCTTCATGATAGAGACCACTCCAACTTGCTAAAGGTGAGAGTTTATACTCCTTTTCTATGAATTTGTACCTATGGAGAAGGTAGAGAAAAAAGTAGTAATAAGAGCTCCCAATTTACTCACAAAATTGGAAGACAATTGTACAATACTCTCACGGATATCACTTACCATGTGGGCATCGAAATGAGGCTCAAAGAGCTTCAAAATTTAGAAGAAAACTTCAAGGTTTTTGATTCAAAAAAATTGTCTGCCAAACATCAGCCATAGGGGGGGGGGTTTAAATAGCCTCACAATTGGATCAAACATCAAACAAAGAAAAAGGAAAGAAATAAGGAAGGAAAGGATCGGTTCTTACCTAAAGGCCGAGAGGCCACTTGTGCGCGCAGCGCCCACTAGGCGCGCTTCTTCCTCTCCAACGACGCCAACCATAATCCTTTTCTAGTTTGCAGCCCTAGTTCTCTTCAAGGTGCAGCCAACTACGGTCTTTAATCAATAAGACCAAAGAGATCCTTTGTGTCGCGCCAACTTGGTGTTCTCCTTCTCTTTCTTTTAAATGTCTTTGACTTCAGCCCATCTTTCCTCTAAGTTGTAGTCTTTTTCCGCCCCCATACAATAAATAAGCCCAATACATAATAAACAAACAAAATACTAAAGTCTTTTAAAACGAAAATAAAGGTATGCTTGGCGGTTATAATATTTGTCAAAAAGAAAACAAATTCCTTCTTCTTTTATTGATCATGCCGAGGCTTGCACCCATGTTATTAAGTGACATGGCCTTTCCTTATCTTGTATGCTAGGTGTGATCTCCAATTGGTCTTCAAGAGTGTTTCCTACAAAACGAACATACGCTTTGACTTGGGCTCGAGTAATTGATCCTTGGGGCACATTTGCAGTCGACCCATGTTCAAACGGTTATGAACAATGGTCGACCATTACTCTGAAGTGTCATAACCTTGATTTTGTTTTAGGCTCGAACGAGTTTGTGGATTACAGGCCGAGAGATGAGATTGTTACTCCTGTTATCAAGAAGAGTAACAGTCGTCGAGGTAAGGATTTTATGTTTTCCACACTGCATTGTATATATGATGACCCAGATGTGTACGTGTGAGTACGATTGCGGGTCAAACCTCGGGTTACAGGGTGGATCCCGGACTCGAGTGTAAGCGAATCCCAGGTCATAAAAAGGGGGCCGTCATAATCCCACATTGCTTGGGGAGGTATATGGAAATGAAACATATGTAAGGAAACCCTCCTAAGATAGTAAGACGGATTTTGGAGCACAATTGACAACGGATCCCATAAGAACTCCCAAGTTAAAAGTGTTTCGGCTAGAGTAGTATCAGGTTGGGTGATCGACTTGAAAGTCCTCGCCAAACAAAGCCGTGAGGGAAGGATATTGGGCCACGACTCAATCCCCAGAGCGGAAAATATCTTACTGGGAAAGGGGGTCAATACAAATGGTATCAGAGCCTGTACCCAACTGGGAATGTGGCCAACGGGAACGTTGGGCCCCCGAGAGGGGGTGATTGTGATGACCCAGCTGTGTACGTGTGAGTACGATTGCAGCGCAAACCTCGGGTTGCGGGGTAGATCCCGGACTCGAGTGTAAGAGAATCTCGGGTCGTAAAAAGGGGGCTGTCACAATCCCACATCGCTTGAGGAGGTATGTGGAAATGAAACATACGTAAAGAAACTCTCCCAAAATAATAAGACGCGTTTTGGAGAACAATTGGCAACGGATCCCCTAAGAACTCCAAAGTTAAAAGTGCTTAGGCGAGAGTAGTACTAGGTTGGGTGACTGACTGGGAAGTCCTGTAACGCCCCGAACCCGCCCCGGCTCGGTGCGTCACAATCCAAACCCAACTCGAGTTTAAAACGATGATTAAAAGATTTTTCGGTGAAATTTTGACTCAGTTTTCGGGTTTTTCAAACCCTTGATTTTTTTGGGAAACGTGCCCAAAATACGTTTAAAATACGTCAAAAAATGTCGAGTCAAAATATAGTAGAAATAGGAAAAAAAATGAAAAATTTAAAAAAAAATTTCGTTGGGCACTGCTGGGAGCCGCGCGCGCAGCCCGCGCGCAGCGAGCCCAGCAAGCGCTTTTCGCGTGCCACGGGCGATCGTTCGCCACCCAACGGCGATCGATCGCCACCCTCTCTGTTTTTGACTTAAAAACACACCCCGGTGGCGATCGGTCGGTGCTCGGTGGCGATCGATCGCCACCTGTTCTGTCTTTTTGACCAAAAACGCCCAAAATGACCTTTTTTTCCGACTTCCACTACTTTCCTTCATATTTCTACTAGCAAAACACTTCCAAAAATCCTGAAATTTTTACCATACACTCCCGACACACAAATCTTCAAGTCCCGTAAAAATTGTGGAAAACCTATGTAACGCCCCCGAACCCGCCCCGGGTCCGGTGTGCTACTTTTCTAGCCAACCTCGCTTTTAAAACGTAATTTAAAATGATTTTTGTAAAATTTTCGAGTTTTGCGAACACTCAAAATCTGATGGGAAACGGGCCTAAAATACGTTTAAAATACCTCGAAAAATTTCGGGTTAAAATAATTTAGAAATAGGAAAAAAAAAAAAAAAAAATTATTTATTTATTTATTTATTTATTTATTTATTTTTACACTTGGGTACTGTTCACGCGCCCGAACGCAGCTTGTTACGCGTTCGAACGCAGAACTCTCGGGTGCTACAGTACCCAAGAGCTCTGGCGCGCGCCCGAACGCCTGCTGATGCGCGCCCGATCGCAGGCAATACGACCTACTTCACTTTTCCTTTAATCTTTCCCAGGCTAAACACTTCCAAAAATTCTGAAATTTTTACCACTCATTCCCGACACCCAAATGGTCATTACCCTTAAAAATCGCTGAAAACCGACTTAAAATGGATGACAAAAATATTTAGCAAAAATACCCGACATTATTGACTTTCTCTAAAAAAAACAACAATATAACGGCTAAAAGTTTCGAAATCCAAAACCTGAAAAACAATACGTTTAAAACCTCATTTAAACCAATTCAAGCCAGAATCAACGAGTTCTATATTCACCAAAACGAAATCCAACCAAATGAACATTAAAATCTAATCCCGACGACATCACATAAATCCACCAAAACTACTAAAACATAACCAAAACATTTCCATCCCCTTAACAACTAATACTAACCAATACTAACCAAACATATCCACAACACTAACCACAAAACCTCAAAACCTCCAATACAAGCCACACACCGAGAACTAGGTCGAAGCGCCCCGACAAATGGCATGCACATGGCGAGCTCAGTGGGTTCCCACTGATCCTATTCCTGACTCCTCCACTCTCGCAGGCTCACTGGAAACGCTCCGTCACCTCCACCATTTAAAAACAAAAACATAAGCTCTAATGCTTAGCTAAGTAGGGCATGACAAATGCTGACAACACGATCGCAATCAACCTTAACACATGCAGGTTTTGACTATCCCCTCAGTTTGTGCTTTCTTTGCTGTTCATTGCTTTTCCTCTTGCTTTAATCTTTCTTTAAGCCGTGTGGAACGAGTTGGCACCACATCCCAACCGTCTAGGATGGCCGCACTAGAACCACCATCCTTCATAGGTACCCCTCGGGGTGCTACTACCCAGCAACCTCATCCGGACAATGGCCCTATTCAGGATATATGTCTTAGCTAACCGTCTCTTACTAGAGTACCCCTCTGGGTTACTACTACCAGCAAACCTGCAATACAAGTTTTAACAGGCCCTCTCTCATAGGGTACCCCTCGGGGTGCTACTACCAGCAACCTCATCCCGACAAGGCACCTATTCGAGATGCATTAAAGTTTTCTTATCTGATTACATTCATACTCACAATGCCAACTATGCCAATGCTCGTACCTAACGTGCTATACAATGATGCATTCTTTAAATATGCAGTACCGAACAAAACAACCAACACAACGCCAAATGAAACAACCAACACAACGCCAAATGAACAACCAACACAACGCAACACGAAGTAAATAGCCCTACCGTTCTAGGTGTAGGCCCGAAGACGAAGAGAAAGCTACCATTACTTACCTGAATGCTCGTCCAAATCACTTGTCCAATTACCGTCTAAATCACTCGTCCGACGACCTAAAATCACGAAAACTCCAATCGATAAGCTTTCAATAAACTCTAAAAGATTTTCTAACTAAAACTAAAACTAAAACTAAAACTAACCAACAACTAAACAACCCTCACGTCTAAACACCTAAACCCGGTTTTTGTACAAATTACCGACGTCCAACTTTAAACGGCCATAACTTCCTCGTTTTTCAACGGATTTTGACGTGCCACCCCAACTCGGAAAGCTCTACACGTCTACTATCCATTGAAATGCTTAAATCAACCAAATAAATCACTTAACCAATCCAGATTGCACAAATACAGAATCGGCCATCAATGTATAAAATCGGGTTTTTACCAATTTACTTTCAAATCTTCAATCTAACCTCCTAACCACCTATTCTAACATATCTAAGGCTCACTAAGCAAAAAAGGAAGAGAAACCCCCATTTGGAACCCCAAAATTCGGGCTCATCCATCTAGGGTTTTCAAACTCTCATAAAAACCACCTAAAACACTTCCAAACTCCCACAAACTTCATCCACATGCATATAAAACAAAACCCATGTAAACTTACCTTGAAATCACTTGAAGAAATGAAGAATGAGGGAGAAGGATCGCCAACAATGGAGGATGAAGAAGAAGTCGATGAAAATGGAGAGAAAATGAGAAAGAACAACATTTAAACTATAACTTTCATTCACTTTTTAATTTCTCCCTCCAAGCTTTCAAAAATTAAACTTTTACCCCCACCTTTTACTTCATTAAAACCAACGCAAAAAGCATTAACAATTCACCAAAATTCCATCACACTTCTACCTTTATATTGGTCAACATACATATTGACAAAGTCAACTCAACTCTCCACCAATCATCTTGGAGTTTGACTTGTCAACTCTCAATTCTCATTTCACTTCTTCTAATACACTACAAAACATAACAACGCCCTTGTATAATTAAACTCTCCTAATACATCTAATCGTAGGCTACGCACGTAATAGGAAGTTCTCGGGTGTTACAACCTACTTCAAAAGGATAATTAAAAAAATAGCGAACGTAACCCGATATTATTTTGTTTAAAATAAAAACGGACGGCATAACGCCTAAAATCCGATAAACCAAATCCTGAAAATTTAAAACCAAAAACATACTAGTTCAATCCCCAAACACTTACGACCATTATCTAACAATCAAATAACACCAATAATTTGAAAACTTTCCAAACTAATTACGAAACCGTTATACAACAAAACCTTATCACATTTACAAAAACACGTTCACATTTTGTTCTAACTTACTTCCAAAGCACAAAACATTACAAACACTAAAACAAACCATTTATCCCATAGTTTTCACCTCCCACACTGCCCGAGGTATACAGTGGTCAAAACATCCCAACAATAGCCTACACCAGCGGACTCTGTACTCCTCTGACTTCGGCCTAATCCTCGGCGGTCTCGTCTACCTCACCTGTATAAAACTCGTCACCTACACCATAGAACACAAAAAGGTAAGCCTAACGCCTATCAAGTAGGGAAATAATGCACAATAACACACTAAATGTTCGACTCAACCCTAACACGCAGTTTCAACACACTCTGTTGTTTTCTTTTCATTTCAATTGCATTTATCTTTCACTTCAAGGTGAACCAAGTAGGCACACGCCCCCCACACAGTCCAGGATGACCACACCTTGATTCACGGAGCAAGACTGGAGGCACACGTCCTAACACAGTCCGGGACGGCCAACGCGAATCTCCCCCAATCGATCGTAGAATCCTCATTGTGCCTTCAAGCACGAACAGGTCGAGGCATTCATACTCACGACACATTACGTACATTAGCAGCATCTTGAATAAAATCCCTCGCGGGGTGCTCAACTGTAATACCCAGCTTGTACGGATTTCAGATATAATATATTATATTCATATTTTGTTATATAATGGCATTTTTGGTAATTATGTCAAATCAGGTCCGTTTCACGAAAAGAAAGTGTCATTACGATCCTAACGACTAATTGGAATTTTAAGGAATTTACGAGAATTTCCGAAATAATATAGCTATATTCCGAGTAATTCCCTCCATCGTAATATAAAGGATGTTTTAGTAAAAATAGTAAATGAGGTCCAAATTGAGAACGGACAGTTTTATTAAATCTCAAATAATAAGTTGGATATATTGGTGAAATAAGGAGATTTGGTGAAATCGAATAGCTGGATGATTAACTAACCGAGTGATGAAACTTATATAAAAATCAAAGAAGAGCATTTTAGTAATTTTTCAAATCAAAATTATAAAACTAACCTAAATCTATTTTCTTTCTTCATTCGTCCCTGCCTTCTTCGATTTCCAGAGAGCATTTCCTTTTCCTCCTTCGCGACTTCTCCTCTGGCCGCGACTAATCTCTCCGATCCGACCTCCGTTCGTTTCGTTTTCTTCGTGATTTCTCCTCTAATCGACGTTCTAGGTATGAGCCTACAATCTTAGAGCTTTTATTTCGATATTTACGGCGTTTTAGACAATTAGGGTTTCGATAGTTTTTCGTTAAAAACGCGAATTAGGGTTCGTAATTAATAGGTTAGCCGTGATTAAGTATGTATTGCACGTATTTGACGTTATTGGACGAAGTTAAATCAATTTATGAAAATGTTAAAAATTAGGGATTTTCGAGATTTTAGGAATAACTCGTAAATCGGAATTTGCGGTGCTGAGCGCGAATTGCTCGAGTTATAGCCCAATGAATTGGATTAGAGCTATAGGAAGTTTCCTTAGTTAAGGTTTTGTAAAATTGGACGATCGATAGCTTAAACTCGTTTTAACGTCGATATTGTGTTTTGCTTCAGACAAACAACGCTCGTGGACGGAGCTTAAGCTGCTTTGGACACGAGGTAAGTTCTCGTGATTCTTCTCTGGCCGATTGGCCTACACCGTACGTCGAATGTCGCTTCGAGGAGTTTGGTGACGCACTAGTTTATACTGTTTTGGTTGGGTAGTTAGGTTTAATTGTTTTATAGATTTTGTTTTACAGTCTTGATGGTATGTATGCTGAGTGTTTAAATTCTGTTATGAACTGTTCATGCATCACGTGTTTTAAAGAAAAGCATGAAAATGAGTTTCTGCACAATGTTTTAAAGATAAAGCAAAGAATAGAATGGGCCGTAAGGCATACAGTTAAAATGGGCCGAAAGGCATACAGGCCGAAAGGCATATAGGCCAAAAGGCATACAGTTTACAGGTCATGCGAGATGGGGCTCAGGCACGGCTGTACGTGTTGTAAGCGTGTACCCCCCTCTTCTAGCTGGAAAGAGTAGTCCAACCGCAGGATGTGCTCTCTCTGGTTAGGAGGTTGAGATCTCGGTGACACCCACAGAGTAAAGTAAAGAAAAATGCTGCATGATTTCTGAATTCACACGCATAGCATATAGTTACATTTACTAGAGCTTACTGAGATTTTTATCTCATAGTGTATTGTATGGTGTAGGTGATCTAGATATCGAGGAACCAGGTGAAGATGGGATTCCTCCTCCTGAGGCTTGAGTCCAGTTGACGGAGGATGGCCGTGGTGGCGTGCTGGCGCAGTCGAGGCTTATCTGACCCGTGGGGACAGTATGCATAGATTTTGGGATGTTTTAAGCTGATAGTGGTATAGAAATTATAGGATGTTTGGTACTGGTAGTTGATAGGTTACGTTTTAATATTTTTAAATGTTTTGGAACTGTTTTGGGTGACTTTAAAACAGGTGGGTTTGTTTAGATTTTAAACATATCCATGCAGTTCGTTTTCATGAAAATGTACATGGTTTTAAATACGTTTTGGTTGGTTGAGCTTAAGTTATAAATTGATGCGTTGACACGAGTAGGTTGAATTGTCTTGATTTGCTCTCTGGATTCCAGAGAGCACTTGTGAAAATAAAGGAAACAGAGAAGAGAAAACAGAATAGAATACAAAGAGAAAACAGAAGGGAAAACAGAAGGGATCGCATGGTTGGCCGATCGCTGCACTGCAGTGTGCAGCGATCGATCTCTGCAGCAATGCAGAGATCGATCGCTGCTTGCTGCAGCACATGCAGCGATCGATCTCTACAGCAATGCCGAGATCGATCGCTGCTTGCTGCAGCACATGCAGCGATCAGTCGCTCCATGTTGCAGCGACTGGTCGCTGCCCATTTTCGTCACGGCCGGACAGTTTTGCCCTCCCATTTTAATTAAAGATTATTAATAGTTTTATAGTTTTTAAAAGGTTTTATATTAATTGTTTTTAAGTTGTTTTAAATGTTTTTAAAGATAGATTTCAATTCCGATTTCGATTCTGGTTTCGATTTCGGTTTAGGTTCCGTTTAGAGTTTAATTAAAGATATTAGGTTAAAAAAAAATGGTACGGATATGGGGTACAGTATTAGGGTCGTTACATCAACGAGCCACTAGCCCGACGAAGCTATTCTACTCCGAGACCATGTTGCAATCAATTCTTATCTTTTCGTTTCATTCTCACCACTCAAGCATGCAAAACACGTGGTTTCGTAGTTTAGAAAACAATGATGCATTAAACACGATGCATGACACAAAGCAAAACAAGCAAAACAATCAAGCAAACAACCATTCCCTACCGTTCTATGATGTAGGCCCTAAAGCAACAAACACACATCCGCTACTTACCTGGTTGCTCCAAAGATGGTTCGTCACTTCGTCTCACCGAACGACACGCTCGCTTACCTAACCATTAAGGAAAACTTACTTAGTAACCAACTAAAGGATTCTAAAAATTCAACTAACTTCACTTTTAACCTAAAACTAACCAATACTCAAACAATCTCGCACTTAAAGATATAAACCCGATTTTTACCCAAAATTGACCGTCAAACTTCAAACGGTCATAACTTTCTCGTTTTTCAAGGGATTTTGACGTGCCACCCCAATTCGGAAACCTCTGCACGTCTACTATCCATTGAAACACTTGAATTAACCAAAAAAAAATCACTTGGCCAAGCTGAAATCCAGAAAACAGAACCGGCCCCCTTTGAGTTAAAAACCGATTTTTCCCAAACTCAACTCAAATCTTCAATCTCACTCCATAAATCACCTAAACTAAGTCATCTGACAACTAAATCATCAAAATTGAAAAGAAATCTAACATTTGAAGTTAAAATTCAGAATCCATCAATTAGGGTTTCCAAGCCCTACACAACATTCACCAAAACTACCCTAAAAACAACCACTTAACCTATAAAACTTAAAACCCTAACAAAACTAACCTTAAATCCCTTGAACTCACCTGATGAAATGAAGGAGATGGAGCTTCAATGTGACGACCCCAACCCGATCAGGGCCGCCACGGACTTGGTGTGACATAATCATTACCTAAGCCCTCGTATTTTTCGCATAAACTTTTTCATTTTTACTTTAAACATAACCCAAAACCCTTAAACAAACTAACCCTAACGTAACCTTAACTTTAAACTCTCGTAACCACGTAAATTTTTCTTTTTATATCACTCATAACGTTTCGACTTCTAAACCATTAAATTGAAGTCTCGGATTGTTGAAATCCCTTAAAATCACTCATTCCTCGATCATCAAAACATGACACTAATATAACCTACAATTTCAGACAAATTCAAGAAAACGAACTGCATGGATCGCTCTAAAAATCGAGCTTATCCTTACCTGTTAAAAATAACCCAAGCAGTTCCAGTATATTTCTAAAATTAAGACTCTACATTCTAAACAATCTACTACCACTACATATACATCAAAACTCGACTATTCATACATCTTTCTATCAAAACATTCAATCTACATACTTAAACACTTTGATGCTTTCACAAACAAAACCGACACATAGACCTACTAACGTAAAATTATCAAACAAAACCCAATCAAATCCTCAAAACATACATCGAGCATAAGCACTAAATTTCCTAAAACATCACCAAGGACATACATTAACAAATCATTCAAAATAGTACTACTTCAAACCTATATCCACTATAAAATTTCCTGAATATTAAACTTAAATACACACCCTAAAATCCATCACCTTTCTAACCAACAAAACTAACTCACATCCATTCGACATACATCATTCAAGCCATCGGATCATCAAGCCAAAACACACCCCGTCGCCACGAGCACCACCCATCGACCACCTATTCCTTGTCATCATGAGGAACTCTCACCTTCACACCTGTCACCTACATCATACAACATAAACAGTAAGCCTAATGCTTAGTAACAGAATGCTCTATGGATGACATATGCATGAATGAGTGACTTTTCATAAAACATGTTTATTTCCCGTGAAAGTCGTAACTTGCCCCGTGGTAACATTCATAACTTGCCCCGTGGTAACATTCATAACTTGCCCCGTGAAAGTCGTAACTTGCCCCGTGAAAGTCGTAACTTGCCCCGTGAAAGTCGTAACTTGCCCCGTGAAAGTCGTAACTTGCCCCGTGAAAGTCGTAACTTGCCCCGTGATAACATTCATAACTTGCCCCGTGAAAGTCGTAACTTGCCCCGTGATAACATTCATAACTTGCCCCGTGAAAGTCGTAACTTGCCCCGTGAAAGTCGTAACTTGCCCCGTGATAACATTCATAACTTGCCCCGTGATAACATTCATAACTTGCCCCGTGATAACATTCATAACTTGCCCCGTGGTAACATTCATAACTTGCCCCGTGATAACATTCATAACTTGCCCCGTGAAAGTCGTAACTTGCCCCGTGAAAGTCGTAACTTGCCCCGTGAAAGTCGTAACTTGCCCCGTGGTAACATTCATAACTTGCCCCGTGATAACATTCATAACTTGCCCCGTGGTAACATTCATAACTTGCCCCGTGAAAGTCGTAACTTGCCCCGTGATAACATTCATAACTTGCCCCGTGATAACATTCATAACTTGCCCCGTGATAACATTCATAACTTGCCCCGTGAAAGTCGTAACTTGCCCCGTGATAACATTCATAACTTGCCCCGTGATAACATTCATAACTTGCCCCGTGAAAGTCGTAACTTGCCCCGTGAAAGTCGTAACTTGCCCCGTGAAAGTCGTAACTTGCCCCGTGATAACATTCATAACTTGCCCCGTGATAACATTCATAACTTGCCCCGTGAAAGTCGTAACTTGCCCCGTGATAACATTCATAACTTGCCCCGTGATAACATTCATAACTTGCCCCGTGATAACATTCATAACTTGCCCCGTGATAACATTCATAACTTGCCCCGTGATAACATTCATAACTTGCCCCGTGGTAACATTCATAACTTGCCCCGTGATAACATTCATAACTTGCCCCGTGAAAGTCGTAACTTGCCCCGTGAAAGTCGTAACTTGCCCCGTGAAAGTCGTAACTTGCCCCGTGAAAGTCGTAACTTGCCCCGTGATAACATTCATAACTTGCCCCGTGAAAGTCGTAACTTGCCCCGTGGTAACATTCATAACTTGCCCCGTGGTAACATTCATAACTTGCCCCGTGAAAGTCGTAACTTGCCCCGTGGTAACATTCATAACTTGCCCCGTGATAACATTCATAACTTGCCCCGTGATAACATTCATAACTTGCCCCGTGAAAGTCGTAACTTGCCCCGTGAAAGTCGTAACTTGCCCCGTGATAACATTCATAACTTGCCCCGTGAAAGTCGTAACTTGCCCCGTGGTAACATTCATAACTTGCCCCGTGAAAGTCGTAACTTGCCCCGTGGTAACATTCATAACTTGCCCCATGGTAACATTCATAACTTGCCCCGTGGAAACATTCATAACTTGCCCCGTGATAACATTCATAACTTGCCCCGTGATAACATTCATAACTTGCCCTGTGATAACATTCATAACTTGCCCCGTAATAACATTCATAACTTGCCCCGTGATAACATACATGACTTGCCCCGTGAGAACATACATCATTCACTTGAGAAACATACATTATTCACTTGAGAAACATACATCATTCACTTGAGAAACATACATCATTCACGTGATCGTTCTTTACTTCAACGTTTCACATATCATCTTTAAATCATTATCGTTCAATTCATCGTAAAAACATGCTCGTAAATAGTTCGTATGCACCTTTTATAAAACATGATGCATGAGGAGTTCATAGACATACATAGACATATCATCAACCATTCACGACGTACATGGACAAGCTTTACTCATAACAAACTTAACAAACCACTAATAACTAACATTCTAGGCTACCCGACTCATTAAACCCACAGTCAGAAAATCATCATCGAAGACACAAAATCCTAACGTTGTCACAATGTAGGGCCTTAAGGGCCGGAAACCTAACATCCACTTACCTGGCGTCCGTAGTAAGCCGTGCACCGTCCAAAAGCCGTGTCCACCTAAGGCATTTCATAAATAAAGGACATTAAAATCGATCCTAAATAAACGAATCTCAAACTTAAACTAAGCTCCTAGCTAAAGCAATTTCTCCTAAAACTTTCATTTCCTCCATTCGGGCATTTCATCGAGCACGTGGTGCTCACAATTTACTTAACCTCCATTAATGGTTTTCCAATAATCTCTAATATCCAAACTTTAACCTAAATCCACCAATAATCATCAATTCATTTAATCTACCTAAATAACGACAAGTGTAATCACTAATAAGCCTAAAAGCATAATACCATCGATTTCTAACTAAAACTTAATTAAACGGCCACTAATTTGGGTTCGATAAAAACCGACCTGAAACTTCGAACGCGCGTAACTTTTGCGTTGGTAATCGGAATCGAACGATTCCAGCGGCCACGTACTCCTCTAATAACCTATTTTAATATGCCAAAAGGAATTTTAAAACAAATGACCGGAGCTAGGTCAATTTAGCAGAACCCCGATTCTGCCCCTTTTATCCAAAATTTCTCTTTTCCAATTTTTCATCAAATTCCACCTATTTCATCACCAATCGACCACATCTACCCTCAATTAGAATAATCTAACCAAAAATCGAAGTTTCCAATTAAGAAAACCCTAAGCCCTAATTTGGGTCCCCTGTTTCCAGCACAATCCGAGCACCATGCTGCTCGGCGACCTACGCCCGCATTAAGCTCGGCAATGCAACGTTGAAAGCAACCAAAAACGGCCGGCGATCGGAGCTCGTCACGCACAGCCTTAAACCGAACCGAAAGGAGGAGAACAACGAGCCATACCGGTTGGGTTTCGCGTGGAGATGGCCGGAAACGGCAGCCCTGGAGTCGCCGACGTCTTCTGGCCGGAAAACGTCGAGGTTGGACGTCAGAGGATAGCGCGTCTCCCTTCTCTCTCGGCGTCGGGAGCTCGGCAGGGGAATGGCTTCCTCGTGAAGCCATTCCATTGTTTTATAAAAATTATAAATAAAATTATAATTTTATTTACTTACCAAATTACTTAAATGCCCCTCCATCAATTTTATGCTTAACTCTTTAATTAGTCTATCAATTCGGTTTCTCTGCAATTTCCTTATTTCTCCAAATATTCCAATTTAATCTTAGAGTTCTAACAAAACTCACCGTTTCAAAAACGGACTTATTTTGCTATTTTTACGAATTAACATACTAAAAGGGTAAAACGGGAACTCTAGCATTACTCTTTTCGATTTGGGTTTCTAAAATTTCACTTATTCCTCTAAAAATTCCCGTAAATTTCTAGGGTCCTAATAAAACTATCCGCCTGCAAAACGGACATAATTTACTTATTTACGAAAATAGCCTTGGAGCGGAAACCCGAAAAAACTCGGGTGTTACATCATTCCCTCCTTAATTGGAATTTTTTCCCCAAAATTATTGCTTGGTTAACCTTCTAATTACTCACCCTCACATTATCTAAGTACAATGCTTGAAATACTAACCTCGACACCCCTATGGTCCTTCTCACCCTTCGGGTCTTCATAGTTTTCTTTATCTCCGAAGCTTTCAATCCGTCTAACTTCGCACTTCGTAAGTCAATTACTCATACATCCATCGACTTCAACTTAACCCTTCGTCGCCTAGACCTTCAAATTTCATTTAACTTAACTTCAACCCTAGTTTGTCTCTCAAGCTAAGTTCAATCAATTTCTAACTCTTCAAATTTCGTGACAACAACTCGTACTTAATCACTTCAAACCCTTAAAGCTTCTTCAATTCTATAACACTAAGGACCTGATACTTTGTAACGACCCTAATATTGTACCCGTATTTCCCTTAATTACCGTACAAATTTTTCATTTTATCCTAATATCTTTAATTAAACTCTAGGCGGAAACTAAACCGAAATCAAAACCGGAATCGAAATCGGAATTAAAATCTAACTTAAAACTCATTTTAAAATAAACATATAACAATTTAAATAAAACATTAAGTAAAATATATAAAACATTTAATAAAAGTGGGAGGGCAATTCTGGCCTTTCCGCCAGGGGAGAAGAAGCAACGACTGGTCGCTGACTAGCGACCAGTCTCAGCGCCCGATCGCTGAGCAGCTTAGGCTGCCCAGCGCTCGGTCGCTGGCTGCTGCCAGCGCTCGATCGCTGGCAGCCCCTCAGCTGCCAGCGATCGATCTCTGCATTTTGGCAGAGATCGATCGCTGCACTCCCTTGCAGCGATCCCACGCTTTTCTTTCAGCTTTTCCTTCCCAAATCACTCTCTAGAATCTAAATTCCAGAGAACAGAACACTTCAACAAATCCAAACCAAGAAATTCACACTTAACAGAAACCACATCCATGAGCTCTCTGGAATCGATTCCAGAGGGCTAATCATCAAATGCTATACACCAATTTCTCCTCTATAAACGCGATAACTTATAACATAACATCGTACGACTTACAGCGGACTTTGCGAAATCCAACTGCATGGGTAGTTCTAAAACTGAGCTATCCGTAACAACCTAAAACATTTCAAAACGATCAAATAAAAGCTTTAAACCAAAACGTTTTAAATACAATTTAAAACCAAACAGTTCCAGAATTTCAAAACGATAATCATCCTAAAATATCTATACAGTACTCAAACCCAAAATGTCCCAAAACGGGGCCCTCAAAAGCTATACATACGTCCCCACGGGTCAAGTGAGCCTCGACTGCGCCAGCACACCACCGCAGCCACCCTCGATCAACTGGACTCATGCCTCAGGTGGAGGGACATCGTCCTCACCCGGTACCTCGATGTCTAAGTCACCTACACCATACATAACACACTATGAGATAAAAATCTCAGTAAGCTCTAGTAAATGCAACTACATGCTATGCTATGCGTGTGAGTTCAGAAATCATGCAGCATTTTCTTTACTTATTCATTAGGGATCACCGAGATCTAATCCTCCTAACTAGAGAGAGCACATCCAGCGGGCGGACTACTCTTTCCAGTTAGAAGAGGGGGGTACACGCTTACAACACGTACAGCCGTGCCTGAGCCCCACCTCGCATAACCATCGTATGAGTGCATAATAAATGTGGTACTGTGACCAGCCCGTAGTCGGCCTCCACAGTAGGTCCCGCCCCTCTCCAGGCCACATTGTGAGTACATAATAGATGTGGTACTGTGACCAGCCCGTAATCGGCCTCCACAGTAGGTCCTGCCCCTCTCCAGGCCACATCGCCAAGTTAAAAACATCGTGCGGAAATTCATTTTCATGCTTTTCTTTTAAAACACGTGACGCATGAACAGTTCATAACATAATTTAAATACTCAGCATACGTACCATCAAGACTGTAAAAGGAAACCTAACCTACGAAACAATTAAACCTAACTACCCAACCGAAGCAATATAAACTAGCGCGTCATCAAAATCCTCGAAAACGACTTCGAAGCACGGTGTAGGCCAATCGGCCGGAAAGGAGTCACGAGAACTTATCTCGTGCACGCTGCAATCCAAGCTTCGTCCACGAGCACTGTTTGCCTAAGCAAATTCAGAACGTTTACCGTTAAAACGCATTTAAATTAACGATTGTCCAAATTTACAAAACCTTAACTACGGAAACTTCTTAAAGTTCTAATCCAATTTATCGAGCCATTTATTAGAGCAATTCACGCTCGACACTTCAATTCTCGATTTACGAAATTCCTCGAAAACTCGAAAATTCTCGGATTTTAAACTTCTTCACAAATTGATCCAACTTCGTCCAATAACGTCAAATACGTTTAATATATACTTAATTGCGGCTAACCTATTAATTACGAGTCCTAATTCGCGTTTTTAACGGAAAATTACCGAAACCCTAATTGTCTAAAACGTTACGAAATCAAAGATTTAACGTTCTAAAACCACAGAGACTTACCGAGAACGTCGATTGGAGGAAAAAACTACGAAGGAATCGAAACGATCGGAAAGAAAAACGGAGTCGGAATGCTGAGGATCGCCGCAGGCAGGGAAGGAGTTCTTCGCGAGGGCTCTCTGGAAACTGAAGAAGCAGAATGAAATGAAAAGAAAGGTTTAAGTGATTTTTATAAAATTTATTTGACAAAATTACTAAAATGCCCTTCCTTAGTTTTTCTTCCTTCGGTTCGTTAATCGTCCAGCCATTCGACTTTTCCTAATTTCCATATTTTGCCAATAACTCCTATTCATTGTTTGTGATTTATTAAAACTGTCCGTTTGCAATTTGGACCTCATTTACTATTTTTATTAAAACCCCATCCGTTTTACGAGAAACATAAATATTCGGAATATAGCATTACTATTCCGAAAATTCCCATAATTTCCTTAAAATTCTTATTACTCGTTAGGATTCTAATGATGCTTTCTTTTCGTAAAACGGACCTAGTTTGACATATTTACGAAAATGCCAATTTAAATATATTAAATAATTAAATAAATAGGATTCCGTACCTTCGGGTATTACATACTTAGATCTCTCATCCTAATCCTCTGTTTCGAACTCTTCTTTACACTACTATCTTCTTTCCAAATTATCAATCTCATTTTCTAAACCTACTTACCTTGGGCAATCATAGCATTTCCTTAGCTACTCTAATGCCATTCCTGTATACAGGGCTGTAATTATTAAATCTATTTCTTTACGCTTTCACGGTATCCACTAGGTTTCTATAATTATTTCCACTATGATCGTTTCATCAAATTCTTACATCGGTCTTTATTGATCACAAACAAATCTTAAGTCTAAACTAATTCTTTAATTTATTCACCCAACACCTTAAAGGGTATACTAACGAATCGACGTAACTTACGAGTCGAAACATCCCTAATACCTCCTGCTCTAACTTCACTTCTAAGCTCACTTGCACTGTCCTCGTGCAACCCTCTTCCTTTCATCCAATGAGCTCCTAATTTCATAACCTCCATTACTTGACTTATGAGTCAACCTCCCCTTTAATCTAAATAATTTTCTCACTTATCTCTATGACACTATTCGAAGCCCAAAGATCTACCTAACCGTCCATTTTATCTTACACCACATAGCCCTTATTTTCCTTAAGTTGTGATCTCATTCACGTTAGCTATTCCCAAAATCATTGGCTCCAACTTCGTTACATACAGGTTGGCCCTTTAAAATTCCTAATTTAATCTTATTCCTAATGTACTTGATAACTCACCAATCCCTTGATTCGCAAGACTTCACTTTCGGGCTTAACTCCAAATCTAAACCCTTTATTTAATTTAGATAATGTCCTGTACTTATTCTTAATATCCCACAAGGACTTCCTCGAAGTTACGATCTAGTCCACTATCTTTCATTCCTGCTAATCAGGTTCTAAATATTCTACTCGTCTTCTTCACAATAATTTGTCTAACAATTTTCTTGTTAGCAAACTTGTTGTAGGTAGATTTACAACCTTAACCCTAATCTTCTAAAATTCTTAAATCTTATCCTTCTATTTTCCCCACATTTCAAAAGCATCCATTACCTTTAATGGAACTAAGCTGCATCATACCACAAGCCCCATCAATCCTCCAATCTCCAAGCAAATAATAAAGTGATCGAGTTCACTTCCTTAAATTCTCATATGAATCGGCCTTCACTTAATCCCTTATAGGCCAAGCTTTCTAACTCACCTAATCTGATCTCATTCTTCATATTTCCTCAATTACTACTTAGGCGCTAAATTTTGACTGATCCATGGTTTTAACCACCTATTGAGTAATGACGATTTCTACATCCATCCCAGAAATAAGCCTCATATTCGGGGTTCTTAACTTAAACTATATTACTATAGACTCAACTCTTAACTCCGACGGTCATGACTCAAGGAATCTGAAATCTTTTATCTTTGTTATATTTCTTATAATTGATACTTACCCTTGCCAATTCACCAGCTCCTCTAACCTGAACGAGGTGTACTGGACCTCTAAACTTGACTTTCAATCTAAGGTGCTAAACCCTTCTTCAAAATTTTGTTACACTTCTTAGGCGTTTCCAATAATTTCTAACTCTCATACTTTGCCTTATATCCCTAGGTTAAGCAGCATCTAATTGTCTAACGCATCTTCTATTTATTGGTCACTCTTAACTTTACTAAGTCTTCTCTTCTATTTAGTGGCGGTCATAATCTTTTCACGCATCAATATTTGTCCTTCGTTGCTTAGTCCTCTAAGATGGTACCTATCTCCTAGAGAACGTCCAAATTATATAACTTGAGTATCATCTATCGTATAACCTTGATCATTTATTGTCTCTAAATTTATTAACTTACCAACTCCGCCTCAATATCTTTGTTCTCTTTACTAATATTTACTAAGTCAAATGCTCCTATTCGACAATTCACCTAAGCTAGACTTTTGGTTATTACCTTCATTTAAATACTCAGGGGATTCATCAAACCGTTAGATCTCTTAAGTCGTATCCCTCCAATGGTAATAAATTCTAAGTATGTGCACACTTGCACAATTATCCCAAGTTATTCATCTCAATGCGTAACTTTCTCTATTCACTATCCTCATTTTATCTAATATGCAAAAGTTACGTTTTAAACCCCTACTCTCATTACCCTTCTTCTGTAACGCTCCTTATATTATTAATCGTCACTGTATGAATATACCTAGAATAACCGATGGTTGAGCGGTTCCTTCATCCTCGATCAAGGTATACATCCTTGGAGGACAACACGGTGGTATCTTATTCGGTCCTAGACAATCTCTGGCCTTGTGCCCCACCTTGTCGCACCGAAAACATCGACCGGAATGCAACTTGCACTCCCACCAGATGACACATCGCATAAGAAACCTTATCTACCTCCTTCACCTTAATAATGTCAAACAATCTTTCCGTTGCTCGAACCTACTCCTCGGCCTGTATCGGATCTATAGCACATTCATCAAATATCGGAGGTCGAACTGCCTAGTTCGTTCACTACCCTGGTTCCATGAAGTACTATCTTGTCTATTACCATTTCCATCTCGGTCGAGTAAGATCTTTATTTGTTCTGACCATTGGTGCACTATTTCCATAAGCTGACTAATGGATTTCTCCTCGAGTTTTCTAGGTGCTTTTGGCATTTTCTTGTTCCTAGACACATAAAAAAAAAACACATACAAAATAAACAATTTAGAATCATACATAAACTTAAACACTTATAGTCGATGGAGAGTCCTCGTGCGGCGCTGTGTTTTTGGCAGGCATATCACAGAAGTCGCTTTTAAAACTCCGTCTCTCTGATACCATAACTGTGACGACCCCAACCCGATCAGGGCCGCCACGGACTTGGTGTGACATAATCATTACCTAAGCCCTCGTATTTTTCGCATAAACTTTTTCATTTTTACTTTAAACATAACCCAAAACCCTTAAACAAACTAACCCTAACGTAACCTTAACTTTAAACTCTCGTAACCACGTAAATTTTTCTTTTTATATCACTCATAACGTTTCGACTTCTAAACCATTAAATTGAAGTCTCGGATTGTTGAAATCCCTTAAAATCACTCATTCCTCGATCATCAAAACATGACACTAATATAACCTACAATTTCAGACAAATTCAAGAAAACGAACTGCATGGATCGCTCTAAAAATCGAGCTTATCCTTACCTGTTAAAAATAACCCAAGCAGTTCCAGTATATTCTAAAATTAGACTCTACATTCTAAACAATCTACTACCACTACATATACATCAAAACTCGACTATTCATACATCTTTCTATCAAAACATTCAATCTACATACTTAAACACTTTGATGCTTTCACAAACAAAACCGACACATAGACCTACTAACGGAAAATTATCAAACAAAACCCAATCAAATCCTCAAAACATACATCGAGCATAAACACTAAATTTCCTAAAACATCACCAAGGACATACATTAACAAATCATTCAAAATAGTACTTCAACCGTGATAACATTCATAACTTGCCCCGTGATAACATTCATAACTTGCCCCGTGATAACATTCATAACTTGCCCCGTGATAACATTCATAACTTGCCCCGTGATAACATTCATAACTTGCCCCGTGATAACATTCATAACTTGCCCCGTGATAACATTCATAACTTGCCCCGTGATAACATTCATAACTTGCCCCGTGATAACATTCATAACTTGCCCCGTGATAACATTCATAACTTGCCCCGTGATAACATTCATAACTTGCCCCGTGATAACATTCATAACTTGCCCCGTGATAACATTCATAACTTGCCCCGTGATAACATTCATAACTTGCCCCGTGATAACATTCATAACTTGCCCCGTGATAACATTCATAACTTGCCCCGTGATAACATTCATAACTTGCCCCGTGATAACATTCATAACTTGCCCCGTGATAACATTCATAACTTGCCCCGTGATAACATTCATAACTTGCCCCGTGATAACATTCATAACTTGCCCCGTGATAACATTCATAACTTGCCCCGTGATAACATTCATAACTTGCCCCGTGATAACATTCATAACTTGCCCCGTGATAACATTCATAACTTGCCCCGTGATAACATTCATAACTTGCCCCGTGATAACATTCATAACTTGCCCCGTGATAACATTCATAACTTGCCCCGTGATAACATTCATAACTTGCCCCGTGATAACATTCATAACTTGCCCCGTGATAACATTCATAACTTGCCCCGTGATAACATTCATAACTTGCCCCGTGATAACATTCATAACTTGCCCCGTGATAACATTCATAACTTGCCCCGTGATAACATTCATAACTTGCCCCGTGATAACATTCATAACTTGCCCCGTGATAACATTCATAACTTGCCCCGTGATAACATTCATAACTTGCCCCGTGATAACATTCATAACTTGCCCCGTGATAACATTCATAACTTGCCCCGTGATAACATTCATAACTTGCCCCATGGTAACATTCATAACTTGCCCCGTGGAAACATTCATAACTTGCCCCGTGATAACATTCATAACTTGCCCTGTGATAACATTCATAACTTGCCCCGTGATAACATTCATAACTTGCCCCGTGATAACATACATGACTTGCCCCGTGAGAACATACATCATTCACATGAGAAACATACATCATTCACTTGAGAAACATACATCATTCACTTGAGAAACATACATCATTCACTTGAGAAACATACATCATTCACGTGATCGTTTTTTACTTCAACGTTTCACATATCATCTTTAAATCATTATCGTTCAATTCATCGTAAAAACATGCTCGTAAATAGTTCGTATGCACCTTTTATAAAACATGATGCATGAGGAGTTCATAGACATACATAGACATATCATCAACCATTCACAACGTACATGGACAAGCTTTACTCATAACATACTTAACAAACCACTAATAACTAACATTCTAGGCTACCCGACTCATTAAACCCACAGTCAGAAAATCATCATCGAAGACACAAAATCCTAACGTTGTCACAATGTAGGGCCTTAAGGGCCGGAAACCTAACATCCACTTACCTGGCGTCCGTAGTAAGCCGTGCACCGTCCAAAAGCCGTGTCCACATAAGGCATTTCATAAATAAAGGACATTAAAATCGATCCTAAATAAACGAATCTCAAACTTAAACTAAGCTCCTAGCTAAAGCAATTTCTCCTAAAACTTTCATTTCCTCCATTCGGGCATTTCATCGAGCACGTGGTGCTCACAATTTACTTAACCTCCATTAATGGTTTTCCAATAATCTCTAATATCCAAACTTTAACCTAAATCCACCAATAATCATCAATTCATTTAATCTACCTAAATAACGACAAGTGTAATCACTAATAAGCCTAAAAGCATAATACCATCGATTTCTAACTAAAACTTAATTAAACGGCCACTAATTTGGGTTCGGTAAAAACCGACCCGAAACTTCGAACGCGCGTAACTTTTGCGTCGGTTATCAGAATCGAACGATTCCAGCGGCCACGTACTCCTCTAATAACCTATTTTAATATGCCGAAAGGAATTTTAAAACAAATGACTGGAGCTAGGTCAATTTAGCAGAAACCCGATTCTGCCCCTTTTACCCAAAATTTCTCTTTTCCAATTTTTCATCAAATTCCACCTATTTCATCACCAATCGACAACATCTACCCTCAATTAGAATAATCTAACCAAAAATCGAAGTTTCCAATTAAGAAAACCCTAAGCCCTAATTCGGGTCCCCTGTTTCCAGCACAATCCGAGCACCATGCTGCTCGGCGACCTACGCCGGCATTAAGCTCGGCAATGCAACGTTCAAAGCAACCAAAAACGGCCGGCGATCGGAGCTCGTCACGCACAGCCCTAAACCGAACCGAAAGGAGGAGAACAACGAGCCATACCGGTCGGGTTTCGCGTGGAGATGGCCGGAAACGGCAGCCCTGGAGTCGCCGACGTCTTCTGGCCGGAAAACGTCGAGGTTGGACGTCAGAGGATCGTGCGTCTCCCTTCTCTCTCGGCGTCGGGAGCTCGGCAGGGGAATGGCTTCCTCGTGAAGCCATTCCATTGTTTTATAAAAATTATAAATAAAATTATAATTTTATTTACTTACCAAATTACTTAAATGCCCCTCCATCAATTTTATGCTTAACTCTTTAATTAGTCTATCAATTCGGTTTCTCTGCAATTTCCTTATTTCTCCAAATATTTCAATTTAATCTTAGAGTTATAACAAAACTCACCGTTTCCAAAACGGACTTATTTTGCTATTTTTACGAATTAACATACTAAAAGGGTAAAACGGGAACTCTAGCATTACTCTTTTCGATTTGGGTTTCTAAAATTTCACTTATTCCTCTAAAAATTCCTGTAAATTTCTAGGGTCCTAATAAAACTATCCGCCTGCAAAACGGACCTAATTTACTTATTTACGAAAATAGCCTTGGAGCGGAAACCCGAAAAAACTCGTGTGTTACATCCTTCCCTCCTTAATTGGAATTTTGTCCCCAAAATTATTGCTTGGTTAACCTTCTAATTACTCACCCTCACATTATCTAAGTACAATGCTTGAAATACTAACCTCGACACCCCTATGGTCCTTCTCACCCTTCGGGTCTTCATAGTTTTCTATATCTCCGAAGCTTTCAATCCGTCTAACTTCGCACTTCGTAAGTCAATTACTCATACATCCATCGACTTCAACTTAACCCTTCGTCGCCTAGACCTTCAAATTTCATTTAACTTAACTTCAACCCTAGTTTGTCTCTCAAGCTAAGTTCAATCAATTTCTAACTCTTCAAATTTCGTGACAACAACTCGTACTTAATCACTTCAAACCCTTAAAGCTTCTTCAATTCTATAACACAAAGGACCTGATACTTAGATCTCTCATCCTAATCCTCTGTTTCGAATTCTTCTTTACACTACTATCTCCTTTCCAAATTATCAATCTCATTTTCTAAACCTACTTACCTTGGGCAATCATAGCATTTCCTTAGCTACTCTAATGCCATTCCTGTATACAGGGCTGTAATTATTAAATCTATTTCTTTACGCTTTCACGGTATCCACTTGGTTTCTATAATTATTTCCACTATGATCGTTTCATCAAATTCTTACATCGGTCTTTATTGATCACAAACAAATCTTAAGTCTAAACTAATTCTTTAATTTATTCACCCAACACCTTAAAGGGTATACTAACGAATCGACGTAACTTACGAGTCGAAACATCCCTAATACCTCCTGCTCTAACTTCACTTCTAAGCTCACTTGCACTGTCCTCGTGCAACCCTCTTCCTTTCATCCAATGAGCTCCTAATTTCATAACCTCCATTACTTGACTCATGAGTCAACCTCCCCTTTAGGAAAAAATTATAACACATGTGGATACATTGAGAAGGAGAAATATATATTTGCGTATGTTAAAAGAGAGGTAACATATTAAAGATTGATTAAATTTATCATTATAGAAAAGGGAGACTATAATATCTTTTGATTTTATATTTGTAAATTTTTCTAAGTCAATTATTTCGCATTATTTGAGTTTAACTTGTTTCGTATTGACTGAAATTATCTTGATTCTTTGGTATTTGGCCACGTGTAATCTTTCGGTTAAATTGATCAAACCAATAGTTTGGAAGTTTTATATGGTGGCTCGTGTTGGGTAAATTAATATTTTATTCTCAGGTTTGTTTGGAGGGATTTTATGTAGCATATGAGGTTGGGTCGTTGTAGAAGTTTTGTATCACAAACGTCAGGTGCGCGACCCGATTTCTTGGAGAGGAATCAACCACCTAGCCCAAGACTAGGTTAACAACTGACGACTTAAAATAAATTGAGTTTTAGCTCACAAAGAATGAGACAAAGTCCACATAATGATCACATAAAAATAAGATAACGCAAACTTAAATAAATCCAATAAGTCTTGTGCATGAAACAAAATACTAAACACGCACAAATTACACAAACCAGAACAAGGAAAATAAATAAATCAAAGAATTTCCTCACCAGAATAAGAATGACACTGAAGATAAAAGAGAGGAGAATCGAAAGTAAGAGCACTCCTTAGCGAGAGACATCAAGAACAACCTCCACGATCCTAACCTGGGAAATGGAGGGGATCTTTGAGGTTGGTGGCTAATGTACTTTGAGGACCCCTCGCGAGATCACGAGCCAAGAAACTTTCTAATTTGTTTACTCAATGTGCGGTTCATTGTAACGCTCCCGAACCCACCTCGGCTCGGTGCGCTACTTTGCTAACCAATCCCGCTTTTAAAACAACGTTTAAAATAATTTTTGATAAATTTTTGACTCGATTTTCGGGTTTTGCGAACCCTCGATTTTTGTTGGAAAACGTGCCCAAAATATGTTTAAAATATGTCAAAAAAGATCGGGTTAAAACATAGTAGAAATAGGAAAATTTAAAAAAAAAAAACCAAAAGTGGAGGTGCTGGGCGCCGCGCCCGCGCGCTCTGTTGCAGCGCGCCGCGCGTGCGCGCTCGTGGCCGATCGATCGGCACTGGTGGCCGATTGATCGGGCCCTCTCGGGTTTCTTCGGCCAAAATGCCATTTTTCCATTTTATTCACTTTTTCTTAAATTTCTTCAAACCACTCACCTCCAAACCACCCAAAACTTACCCAAAATATTTCTAGACATTTCTCATTTCCCGACACGAGAAAATCCCAAAAAAACCGACTCCAAAATCTTAGCAAAAACGTGAAAAACCATTGAAAACCGACGTCATTTGCTATACAAAAAATCGAGCAGCATAACGTTTAATTTTATAAATCCCAAAACATCAAACAAATATATATACAATAACTTTCAAAACATCAACCAAAAGAATTATAAAACTCCCATCATTTCCACAAATTGAAATCTAAACTAACTACCAAAATACCAAATCCCACATATATCCCGAAGACCATGGTTGAGACGCCCCGACAAGTGAAATCTAAACTAACTACCAAAATACCAAATCCCACATATATCTCGAAGACCATGGTTGAGACGCCCCGACAAGTGCCTGCACTGGCGTGCCTCGTAAATCACTGACTGCCCCTACTCCTGGGCTCCATCATCTAGCTCACCTGAACTCCTGTCGTTACCTACACCATAGAATACAAAACGTAAGCCTAATGCTTAGTAAGTAGGGAATAATGCATACCAAAAACATAATGCAACACAACCCCTAACACATGAAGTTTCTACTCCCTCAGTTGCTCTTGTTTCGTTTGCGTTTCATTGCTCACTCATAGAACGGAACTTATCGCAAGTGCTAAACTGCAACTCTAGTAGTCTCTCGCAGGTACCACCTTAAAGCGACTGGGAGACTCCACTAGAGTTCCTCGCAGGTGTTACCCTAACACGACTGGGTGACTCAAACCCTACTAGTCCCTCGCAGGTACCACCTTAACGCGACTGGAAAACTCTACTAGAGTTCCTCGCAGGTGCTACCCTAACGAGACTGGGTGACTCAAACTCTACTAGTCCCTCGCAGGTACCACCTTAACGCGACTAGGAAACTCTACTAGAGTTCCTCGCAGGTGCTACCCTAACGTGACTGGGTGACTCAAACTCTACTAGTCCCTCGCAGGTACCACCTTAACGCGACTGGGAAACTCTACTAGAGTTCCTCGCAGGTGCTACCCTAATGCGACTGGGTGACTCAAACTCTACTAGTCCCTCGCAGGTACCACCTTAACTTGACTGGGAAACTCTACTAGAGTTCCTCGCAGGTGCTACCCTAACGCGACTGGGTGACTCCAACACAACCACATTACGTTTCAACTCACACCACCCCTTACATTGCAAGCTCACCATTCAAAACCATGCTTCAAAACACGTTCATTCCGTAGTTTGAAAACAATGATGCGTGACACATACAATGCACAACACAAGACAAAAATAAAACAATCAGCAACAATTCCCTACCGTTCCATGATGTAGGCCCAAGGTAAAACACAAGCGATCCACTACTTACCTGAACTCCCTCACGTGTTTGGCTCACTCTGAGTATACAATCACTCGCTCGTTAACCTACACACATTAATGGAAAAATCACTTAAAAATCACCAAAACATAAACTAAAGGATATTTACATATTCACACACACCAAACTACTTTTCAAATAAAAACCCCCAACACCCGATTTTCCCAATTTCCACCATCTAACTTCAATCGGACTATAACTCCCTCGTTTTCATTGGATTTCGAACGTTCCACCCCATTCCGTAAACCTCGCTCGTTAACCTAGCACATTAATGGAAAAATCACTTAAATCACCAAAACATAAACTAAAGGATATTTACTATAATTCACACACAACCAAACTAACTTTTCAAAATAAAAACCCCAACACCCGATTTTTCCCCAATTTCCACCATCTAACTTCAATCGGCTATAACTCCCTCGTTTTTCATTGGATTTCGACGTTCCACCCCATTCCGTAAACCTCTCCATGTCTACTATTCAATGAAACACTCAATTTCATCAAGCAAAACAATTTGGCCAAACCGAAACACCCAAAACAGAACCGGTTGTACATTGACCAAAAACCGGTTTTGTACCAAAACTCACAATTTCTATAATCTAACCACATAATCAACCTAAACCATCCTAACCTAAGCTTAACCCACCAAATAACAAGAAACTTTCATCAAGAAATCACAAAAATTTGGAATCCCGCATTAGGGTTTCCTACACCTAAACAAAACTCACTTAAAACTCATTAAAAACACTCAAATCTTCGCTTAGGGTATCACCAACAAAACCCATAAAAACTTACTAGGAAATCTTGCAAAAATTGAAGGAAATGGAAGATGGAGAGCTTCATCCATGGCTGCCAATTCGTGGGATGAAGAAGAAGAGAATTAAGGGTTTTTGCCCTTTTAACACTTCACTTTATTGATTTTATAAAATCAATTTTTCTTCTTTTCATTTTTTTTCCACAACTTAAGGCAATTTGCAAACTAACCCTCCTTCACATTACACTCACTCTTCACGTGGAAGACAACCTCTTTTACACTCCCTTTTTCTTTAATTCTTTCATTTAGTCAAAGTCCTCTTCTACTAAGTCAAAGTCAAAACACTAAAACACTTTTCTACTTTTAAATTTTTGCCACCAACACTTGAATTTTGCAAAAACACCCCCACACCCTTCTCTACCATTAATCCAACGTGATTGTCTTCCAGTCTTCCATTTCATTATTGACTTTTCAACACTTTTCTCTTCCTTTATTCACTTTACAAATACCTCTCTTTTGCATTAATTCACAACTTTCTCACGTTGGAACCTTCCTCAACAATCACTCTTCTTTTCACTTTTTAATTCTTTTCATTAAATTAAATCATAACAATCATTAACCATTTCAACTTTAAAATTTTCTCACAATTTCCTATTCAATTTGCACTTTCTAATTCAACTTGCTAGGATAACATTAAGACTAACTTTAAACTCTTACGACATACCCTAACTAGGCTTACATACGTTATCAGAAATTTTTCGGGTGTTACATTCATCCTCACCATTTCTTCTTGTTTTTGACAAAAGATTATCTCACCAATAATTAGCATAATCTGTGAATTTCTTAGAGGCTAGTTTGGTTTTTTCCTTATCTGCATAATCACCACATGCAAAATATGCCTCCGCCATTTCCAATCAATCAAAATATTCATCACTTTCATTAGAACCTTTAAAAGGAGGAATGAATAACTTCTAATGATGATTCCTTGACTCTAGCACTTGTTGTTGAAAAATGGAAAGAATATTCCTATGCTCATCGACTTGTCCTTGCACAATAGAATTTTTTTCCTTCAAAAGTTGTGGTGCGTGCTCTTGACTGTTAGTGTTTGGGTTTTGGGAACCATTGGCTACTCTTCTTTCTATCATCACGGAGAAAATATAACATCAAATAAATGATGATAAAAGGAGCAAAACTCTGATACCAAATGATGTGCCACAGACGGAGGAAGAACTTGACTAGTGACTGTTTGGTCGAGAATGAGCAGTAACTTCCCACAAGCACAAAAAAGATCAACACTTGGGTTTTAGGCTTAAATTTGGAAAGCTTCTAGCTCTAGAAGTGAAAAAAACTTCCTCCAAATATTGTTGCCAAAAGCTTTGTAACTTGAAAGATATGATGAAAAGGGTGGAAGCTGTTGGAGGAACGTATCACAACTCTGGTCGAGAAAATGAAACTCCTTGAGGAAGGTATAACTCGGTGGATTAACGTCTTCTTGATGTGATTTTTTGATAGTATCTTGCTTTGTATGCATGGATGACTTCCTCCAAAAAAATCATGAATAGAAACATAGGAGCTGCAGTTGCACCTATCGAGTTCTTTGGTTTCCTTGGGAGAAAACTCTCCAGCTTACTTCTGTGAGAGTCTCTATACCTTTGCTAGGGACTTCCACCTCTAAGGCAAGAGAATGGAGAAAGATAGAGCAAAAGAAAATCCACCTACAGTGACAAAGGATGGATTCAATTTACACACACACACCGATCGTATGTTACTCACCTATTGGAGGAGGTGGCGCTTGAGAGATAACTCCAAGCTTTAAAGACAACTTCAACAATGTATTTTTTATTCAAAATTTGGACCCCTAGAGTAGCTCACAAGAGGGTTTCAAATACAACTCTTAGAGAAGAGTTAGGGTAACAACCCTAAAGCTCCTTTACAAAAGCAACTACCCAAAAAGGGAATGGAGTCTTGATTAAATAAGAAAGGACAAGTATCTTTTTGGCATCCCAATGCCTTTGACTCCAAAAACCCAAAAAGATGATACTCACCATCAATATTAATATTTAAACATTAGCCCTTAAACTCTAAAAATAAATGTTAAATAAAGTTGCATAAATGAGAATGGCAATATCCATGTGCTACCAAATGTGATGCATGATGGGTTGATAAATTGGCTTGAGAATCCTTGCTAGGTGCTTCATTGGAGCCCAACCTGGCTCTTCTTGGTGCTTCTTGAGCTACATTCTTCTTCAAACTTTCAAGGAGAGAGTAGCCTAAGTTGACCTCTTGAATGATGTTGCATGTTGAGACGATATTTGATGCAAATTCCATGTGAATGCTCCATTGATCCCATTGTTTTGGCTCCTCTTTGTTAGTTGAATTAATATTTTTCTCCAAGCTAGCTAAAAATTAGAGACCTATAAAATGAACAAAGAGGTTAGAATAGTTCTTGGCTCGAATTCTTGTGAGGAACCTTGTGGCACATCAACAATAGTATTCTTTCTCTCTAATGGTTATTTTGATTGGTAGGGACATCACTACCACTTTCTCAAGCTTTGTTTTCCATTTACAAGTGGATGATACTTGAAGATGATGTCAGCAATTCATGGTCATTGAATTAGATAAACAATATCTCTTCTCGTTACTCACATGTTGACGGGGCAGAGAGAGGATTCATGCTTCATGCTTGTCGGTGTTCTATAGAGGCTTTGGTAGTGGTGTTGGTTTGGTTTCACAATTCTCTATTTTTATGGTTCTCAATCTACAAAATCTCAAACTTTTTTTTGGTTTATTCTGTCTTTGCTTCCCTTGAGTTGAAAATTGATCGAAATTTGTTCTCGGCTCAAAAGCAGTCTCGTTCACTTTTAGATTATAACTAGTTTCTATTTAGGATCTTTTCTTTTGGAGACTTTTCATTCAAATTTTTATGGTTATTTGTTTTTTAAATGTTTTTGTCATTTATTAAAGGTAGACAAAATGTAATAAAAACTAAGATGATTGATGAAAATCATGAAAGATTATTTAAGTTTGAGTTTAAAAATGAGTTTAACATTGCTTGAAATATTAAAATTAAGTTAAAATGACTCGTTAAATAGAAAACGTAGTATACAAATATTTTATTTAATGGATAAATTAGTAGAAAGATTAAAATTTTGTTTGTCAGAAGAAAAACATTGACCGGTAAATTTGTAAATGATTATAGATTTTAGAATATAAATTGTATTTTACCTTGAAGTATAATTTAGTTTTTGATCATTGAGGTCATTTAGAGTTGGCATTCAATATTTTTCAATAAATTAACTTTTTAATCATTGCTAAATCATGTTTTCTATCTATATATTTATAACTATATATAAAAGTGTGGATGTTGTGATTTTGTTGTAACATTTTGATTTATTTTCTTTCTATTTTGTCAATAATTTTTTTGAGCTTAAAATATAATATATTAATATTATTGTACAAAAAATATATCGTAATAAAATTACAACAAGTGTACAGTGTCATGTTTTGTAGTATAATGATGAATAGAGTTGCCAAATCCACAGAAAATATGTAATTTATCAGATTTCACCAAGTATTGATCTAATCAATTCTAACTTTATTTGGACAATTAAAAATATAATTTTTGAAAACTAAAACAAAATAAACAAAACAAATCAAATAGCCAAGGAAAAACCTTTATTTCATAAAAGATCTGGATGATTGATTTCACTAATATTTAGCATACCAATATTCTATAGTTGAACAATTATTGTTAAATCAAAAATCTTAATTTGTTAAATTAACTCTTTCGAGTGTCAAGCCTACATTTATTCATAAAATCACAATTTAAATATTTCTATAAAAATAGTTCTTTTAGTTATTCAATAACATGCATTGGTTTTTTATTTGATTTTACAAAACTCTAATACTCTCTCAACTATTAAAACTTTATGTTGTAATATTCAGATCGTATTCAGAATTAACTCTCTCGAGTGTTAAAATCATTTAATATGTGGCCAGTAAATTGAAAGTTTTAATAATAGAATATCACAAATAAATAATAAATTCAACTAACAGAATAATGAACTATCAAAATAATACTCTAAATAAACGATCTATCTCTCCTCAAGAGGGAGAAAGTTAGTTCAACATAATTAAATGAAAAATAGTGGAAATAGTGTTGAACATAAGACTATAAAATAAAAGAAATAAATAGAAGAGAATATTTGTCTTCGAATGTCACCGTTATGGCATAACACGTGTGTTGGTCTTCTCGTCCGGGGTTGGAAATCTTCTTTGATCTCTCTAAAAAATTTGTCTCAAGGCTGTCAAAGGGTTCTCAAATCTTCTTAATAACGTCTATTTATAGAGCTGTGATTAGTTGTGACATTCAAAATGAATCATTGATTTCTTTATTTTACCTGTTTGATTATTTATCTGCATCGTAGTTTATATAATGGATTAAAATTTTTAGAAACTCAAAGACTCAACATCAAACTTTACTTAGAATGATGCAGATAATTCTTATTTCATAGTGTTATCAATTATATGATAAATTAGGTGGCAAACTAAATCTCTTCGTCTCACACTATATATCCTCTTATTTTTATTATTAATTTTTTTTACATTTTTTTTTCTGTCTCTCCACTTGCAGCTTTTTCACCTTCTTTTTATCTTCTTTGTCAGGAGACTTTTCATATTGTTTGTCTTTTCTTCTATAAATTATCATCTTTCCTCTGCTGTTTTTTTGCCACAACTCTCACTGTTCCATGACCACTTATCCATGGTTTTTATATTTATCTTGATGTTTGCATTTATTTATAGCCTCTTTATACTAAGACTAATTATGATGCCATTATTGGACGTGAATGTTTGTCAGTCTATAGTGACAGAGGTTTTTTTAATACTTTAATCTATTGTGACAAATGTAACATCCATTGGTATGTATGGTACAAACACATCTATTAAAAATTTAGTAATATGGGTTATTTTCCTATTATGAATTAAAAACAAAACTTTTCCTTTAATTTTTTTTACAGTTCTTTTATTTGTTTTCCAGATATTGCATGGATGTGTTGCCAAAAAGCTCTGATGAATATGTTATTTGGTTTTGTGTTGACTGTTAACCAACCAAATCCACTCTTGACAAATCTAACTCTAACGCTCTTACACCTGAAAAATATATTTTGAAAAATTCAAAAAAACAGCCATAGAGACAATCGTTAAAGAAATTTGATTCATCTAGAATCAAAGAAACTAGATTATTCGGGAAAACTTGTCATAGAAGGAAGGACATAGTAGATCACATGGCAGAGTTTGTTAGTAGTGGAAGAAAAGTCTGTTGGAGAGAGGAGATATAATTGCGTAGAAGGGTATCTTGAAGAGATATATATGACATTTGACTTGTGCTATTTTTGTTTAATTTTTCTGTTCTTGGACTGAAAAATGTTGTTTCCTTCTCTCTCTCTAAAAAAAATTTAATTGTTATTTTTAATAATTATTATTTTCTGGATAAAAGTTTTATCTCTTTCCATTTCCAATTTCTTTTATTTTAAAAATAAAAAAATAAGATTAGAGATTGTACCCATCGTTACACTAGATTACTCAAAATTTAAATAGAAATTCGCCCAGAGTTTTTGAAATGTAACAAACGGCTTTGATTTGATCAGGTAGACAAATCTGAAAGGTTTCATGGGCAGCACATATAAGAGAAAAGAAGCGAAGTGGGAAGGTTGTGAGGGGATTGAGGATGTGGCCATGGTAGCTTGGTATCAGGGCTCTAAATCAATTCTAAGTTAATGATTAGGGTACTATAGCTTGAGTGTTTAAAGATGTCTCTTACCTTTCATGGTATTGGTTGATCTGTTAATTAATATGAAACTTTTTTTATGTAATGTAGATGGAGAGTGTGGTGAACCATCTAACGGTATGAAGTAAGAGCGAAGAAATGATAGAAATAATGAGTGTCATGAGAGAAACAGTTGAATCTATGGGCAGAAGTGTAGCTCAAGGCGCTGCTGTAGAGAGGACTGAACCCATAGAGATGCAAATTAAGGGTGAATTCAAGAAAAGTAAACCCCCAATATTTTGAAGAGACCATTAGAGTTTAATGAAGGTGATCACATGTTTAAAAAATTATCGTCTCATTAAAGGGTGCAAAAATTTGAAAAGGGTGAGAAGTCAGCAACAAGCTGCATTGTTCCTTTCTGAATTTTGGAGCAAATTAGCGTAGTTGCTTATAAAATGGTATTACCACCTCAGTTGATTGATATACGTGATATTTTTCATGGATCAATGCTACGTCAGTATGAGCCAGATCCATCGCATGTGATTGATTGTAGAGAGCTAGACTTTCAGACATGTATGACAATAGAGAAAGAGCCTATAGTCATTCTTCACATGCAAAACTTGTTGCGAAAAATTCTACGAAAGTGATCGTGTCACACAAGTAATAAAGTTCGTAAGTACGAGTCGTTCCCACGAAGACTAGTTTCACTAATTATCAAACGAAATTAATTTCAATTTATAATGAATACAAAACTTTGATGATTTTGGATTTAATAAAATACAGCAAAATAATTTAATTAAATCGCAGAAATTAAATGATTTTGATAATATAATGAGAAAGTTCTAGGGTTTCTGATTTCACCAAAATTAATCATATTTAGTATTCCTAATCCAATTTATTATTTTCTATTTCTATGTGTTGATGGCAATTTCACAAAAGTATTTATCAATTTCTCTCGAGTAATGACAAACTTATCCAACTAACGAATTATTACCTCTCGGTCTCTAATATTGAGAATTAATTGAATACATTAAGAATGAGAAATTAAAATACCACATAAACGCATTAGCTATCTCTAGTCTAACATCCTTTTTATTGTAAATTATTCAGCGCACGATTATTTATTATCTATCGGTCTCAAAACAATCCTACAAACATGCTATTGTTGATCAGGCAATCGCAAGCTTTAAGAACAGGATAATTTACTCAACACAATATTAAAACAGAAAAGTAACAACTTGAATTAAAAGAAAAAATTAAATAATCATAATTCGACTACATCGTAGCCCTAGAAAAGAAAATTAGTACATGATAAAGTAAAGAAAAACATAATGAGAAATAAAAACAATCATAGTTTCAGAAAGGGAAAAGATGAAGAACAAAGAAAAACTCGGTTTGTCGCTTCCTCTATCCTCTGTCGTCGTCTCAAAATCTCTCTGCTCTCTATAATCTTCTTTCTCGCTGTTTTCTTTTTGTCGTCAATCTTTTTTTTGGTAATCCAATGAACGGCTGAGATTAACCTAAATTAGGTTAATCTCGTTTATTCTATATGGCCGATCGATCGGCTACTCTTCTGTTCGCATTCTTATCGTAGCTTGGCCGATCAATCGCCAAAATATCCGATTGATCGGCATCTTCTCTGGATTGCTCTTTTATCATCCCATTAGCCGATCGATCGCCAATATGGCCGATCGATCGGCATCTTCTCTGGATTTCTTCTTTTCTCATGCCATCAGCCGATCAATCGCCAAAATGGCCGATCAATCGGCATCTTCTCTAGATTTCTCCTTTTCTTCTAATCAATTGGCAATAGATACTGCTATACTTTTTCTTCCGAAGAACTGTAGTTCTCTAATTTGTCTACACACTTGCACCAAATATATATAAATCTTTCATATACTTAAGTAAAGCTCATCAATTCACGTATTAAAGAGTACAATAAAATGTGTAAAATACATACTTATCACACTCCCAAACTTGAATGAAAGTTTGTCCTTAAGCGAGTAAAACTAAACAAAAATCTCAACAGTTATATAATCCAACTCCATATAATATGCACAGTACAATATAATAGTAAAGCAATCCTCATCAAAATTGTTGATAATTCGTCTCAGCTTGAACAATTAATACTAAAACTAACAAGATCAATACTTTGCAAAAGAATTAACTTATATCAGCACATTGACATTCGCTTACTTAGAAATCCTCGTGTGTGTGTGTTTTCATTCTTATTTTTCTCTAATTGTTGAGTTAACTAATGTAGCTACAGGAAGAGAATACACTCACAGCTCACTTGGGATCACTCCATTCACTCTGATCGTTCATCGACTTTTCCCACCATCCAACTAAGAACAATTATCAATTAAACAAAATAAAAGTCGATAGGCCTTTAAAAGCTTGTAATGTAAGGTTGGGTTAAAAGGGTAGGAATTTTATGAATACAAACGAGTAATCAGAGCACAACCCATCCTTCCTTATTTCACCCACTCAATATTTTCTACTAAGCACTCGCTCACTTATTGAACTCGCTCAAGCTTTCTTTTGATCTCTCACCCCCAAACTTATTTCATTCAATATCACTCAGATTAACTCCTTTGTCATAATTACAAAGTAAAGAAAATACAAAAAGCCTGACAATAAATCTAAACTTTCGAACTTGCTCTTTTTTTTTTGTTTTTTTTAACTCATACTAATAACAAAAAAACATCATAAAAATAAATTAACAGATGACAAAAAAGTCTTTATTTATCCTCACCACTACATTCTCCTATTCTCCTTCAAATATATCAATAAACCCGTACTCTTTAGAAAAGGTAGAAAAATATATGTGGCTAGGGTAAAATAGGTACAATTGAACGGTTCATAATAGGCTCAAAAGGGTGACTATGAATGTCATTAAATGACACAATATGGTAGGCTAAGAAGGCTCAAACAGTCCAATAATAGCCCAGGTCATTCTCTTAATTTGGTAGAATTTCAAATCGCATTCATGGATGTTGGGCAAAACCAATAAAGATTTTTATCTTACTATCACTCGTTAAGTTTTTTCTGGAGCTACTCACTTACCGTGTTTAGGTTCTTTCACTCCCTTACTGTGTTTGGGTTTTGATATATGCAAACTACATAAGTATAACTCCAACAGAATCAAGTTAAACAAGAATGAAACGTGCTCATGATTTTAAGTGTAACTTCGTAAGATAACGTCAATGCTAACTACTACAAGTCATCTTCTACTTAGAGTTTATCTAGGAGCTAAAGCATAGATTTGTTCATAATTTAAATCATAGACACCTAAACCAAGATTTCAGATTACAGAACCAACATATAGCACAATATTAACGTACGCTAAAGTTACCCACAAACTTAAAATACACATTGTTCGCAATGAAACTAAAATGAATGGTAAGGAAAAGGAAACGTACCGCATGATGAGCCGGGCATATCATCATCCTTATTCTCCTGTGGAGGCTCATACGATTGAAGTAAATGTGCTGGATAAGTGGGAAATGGTGGACTTGAGTAGCCATGGTGAGTGTTGAGGGCGTGTATGTATTGTGTAGTAAATTGTGCATGCTCCTGTTGAGGAGGGATTTGTGCATTGACATCTTCCTCATCGATTATCTCGGGAGCTGCCATAGGGCCAATTGGCTATTCTTGAAATATTTGCAGAGCCATATACCATTTGCTGGATCCATGGCTCGTCAGTGGAGCTGATGGGGACATTCGCTGCTGCACAAAGGTGAGTGATAAGCACCGGATGGATGTGGCCGGCTGTGGACCGTTTACAATAGGCGAGAATTTTTTGGTGGATAATCTGTCCGACATTTATGGATCGCCCTATGAGAATGCAGTAGAGAAACACCGCTCGCTCTTTGTGTAACACCCGATTTTACTGAACCAATTTACTTAACCAACTTGTAGCGCACGTTTTATGGAATAAAATTGGGAGAATTAGTAATTAGGTTAATAAATGACTAAGTAATGACATAATGGTAAATAGGGGATTATAGTGATAACATATTTAAGGAAAGAGGTTTTATGATTAATACACCATAGCCGCCACTATTTTCCATACTTTCTTTCTCGGTATTCAGCTCAATCTCAGTAGAGCTCTCCAAACGATTCCCTTTCTGATTTTCCCCAAACTAGGTGAGTCTACTTCGATTTTGAGTTACATTGTAACTAGTGATGGTAGAGAGGATTATAGATGTGAGCTTTGGTGAATGCTGTAGGTAGGAGTTAGTTTCGGTTTTGTGGTGAATCGGGAATGCACCATGTATAGAGCTCCCAAACTAGATTCCTTAGATTTCTGAATAGGTTAGAATGATGTTTAGTAAAAATCTAATTGATATTCTGTTTATGACTTAGGTGAGCAAAAAACTTCCGAAGTAGTTCGAAACCGAGCATTTCCAGGAAGCCAAGTAAGTAGAGTATGTGTGTGCCTTCGGGCCTACATCACAAAACAGTAGGTTTATGCATGTTATGTATGTTTTCAGTTTGTCATGTATCATGTTTTAAAAGTATACGAAAATGAATTTAAATGTATGATGGCATGGTGAAGATTGAACCGATTGAAACAGATCAGTTATTAAGGGAACTAATCTTCCCCTTAATCAAGAGAGAGGATTTATAACTTTGGGAGGAGTGATCTAACTCCCAATTTCACAAGGGGATCAGAGTAGAAACGAATGCATATACAAATGAGATAAGAAAGTAGAAACTGCATGTCTAGGATTTATGTTTCAGCATTTTATTTTATTATTGCTTTACTTACTTAGTATTAGGCTAATAGATGAGTTTTGTGATGTAGGTGCTGAGGTTTCAACAGGTGAATTCTCTGAGTTTACTGAGGAATAGGTGAAGTTGGAGGAGCACTTTTATGCCACGATTTGGTACTCTGATGAGGCGGTTTAACTATTGTCTGTATGTGGAGTCTAACTTTTCAGACGTTCTGGCGAGGAGTGCATAGGGTTTTGATGATAGTAATAGTTGAAGGTTTTAGAATGTTTTGAGTTTTTCCTGATATGAAGACCTGATTTGGTTTTGTTATAGATTGCTAATTTGGGATTTTTATTGGATAAAGATACAATGTTGGTTTCAAATTGTTATTTGACGGATTTCAGAAGTTTCTTAGGGTCAGATTGTCTTGGATGTTTTCAGTAAAAATTTGCAAGTATTTTGTCTATCAGTGGATGTAGTCCACCGGTGGATGTCAAGTATTTTTTTCGTTTTGTGACCGGTAGATGTGAGAAAAAGATTTGTCGTTTTGTGATCGGTAGATGAGAGTAGCTGATGCGTCGTCGGCTGATGTGAGCGGAAGATGCGTGAAAATTGATGCATCGTTCGGCTGACGTGTGCGGTGGACGATAGAAGCAGAAGATGTCTTTTATTTCTGCCTCTTCCGCTGGTACTGTTTAGCGGTGGATATCGTTTGTATCCACTCCCACTACTGGTAACGTTCAGCGGTAGATGTGCCTTGAATTTCTTTTTTCTCAGTCAAACGTTTTAATATTTTATCTATTTTATAAATGTTACTTATACGAAAAGTTTTCTGCTGCAAAAGTTGAAGATTTAAAGATTTAATTTTATCGTCGAGTGAATTTTTTTAAAATTTCTTATTCCTATTCTATGTCATGAGTAGCGAACCGGTTCTGAAAACTCGGGGCGTTACAGTATAGTATCAGAGACATTTTGTTAAACCGTTCAAAAGATTACTCACCAGTACCGATCGTCGCATGGGAGTACTCCAACAACTGTAAGTGTTTATGTTAGCCTTAGTTAATAGATGTTTATGAGAGTGACTAACCCTGTGCAAGAATCTAGTAAGATGTCAAGACGACCAGGAAGACCAAGAGTACCAAGAGAGATACCAAATTCAGGATGTGAAGAAGATCCTAGCGTAATTAGGCAGCTGACAGATCTGGTGCGTCAACAAACAGACTTAGTGCGTCAGCAGTCCGATCAGTTAGGAGTGCTGTTGAATCGAGAAGTACAAGGAAGTGCCAACTCGAGTTCTAGCAATGAACATTCTGGAGATAGATTCAAGAGGCTACGACCACCCACGTTTGATGGACAGTCATCTGATCCGGTTATTGCTGAAGGATGGCTTAAGAAGATCGAGAGTATGTTTAGATGTGCCAACATTGGAGAAGGAGACAAGGTCACATTGGCAACATTTCATTTGGCTGGTGATGCTCAACTTTGGTGGGAAACAATAGAGACCACCACTGATATTTTGGCGATGCCTTGGTCATAATTCAGGGACATTTTCTATGAGAAGTATTTTACCAGCACTGTCCAAACCGCAAAGAAGTTGGAGTTTCTGAACTTGAAGCAGACAGGGTCTGTGGCTGAGTACAGTAAGCAATTCGAGTCCCTGTCCAGGTTTGCTGGACATTTTGCTTACAAGGACAAGGATAAGGTGTTCAAATTTGTGCATGGGCTGAAGCCAGAAATTTACAGAGGAGTTAAATTTTGTGGTATTAAAGGTTTGACATTCAGCGAAGTTGTGTCCAAAGCTTTGGAAGTGGAAGAAGCTAAAAGAATGTGTGCTGGACCAAAGGAAGTCCCACAAAAGTTTATCCAGCCACACCAACAGAGAGGAATGAAGAGGCCTAGTGAAGGCTAGAATAGCCAAGAAACAAGAAGGAAAATACAGAATACCAAGAAATTTTCCCAGTGTCCTAAGTGTTTGAAGAACCACCCGGGCGAGTGTAGATTGAACTTTGGGAAGTGTTTCAACTGTGATGAGGTTGGACACACGTTCAAAGAATGCCCGAAGCCTAGAATCACCAGATGCTACAATTGTAATAAAGTCGGCCATATTAGCAGAGACTGCCCAGCTCTTAAGAGTGGCCCTGATAAGATTAAACCGATGATATTCTCCATGATGGAGTTGGGTGAAGAACAGCCTGCTGTAGTGTCAGGTACAATATTGATCAACTCTATACCTGCTTTGGTGCAACGAATTCATTTATAGCATCTGCATTTGCTGTTAAGTTAGATGTATAACCTACGCTATCTGAACATGTGTTTAATGTCACGTTACCCTCTGACGAATGCATGCACTCTAGCCGAGTGACGCTTAATAGTATTGTGTTAGTAGGAAACAAGGATTTACCTGCTGATCTTATTATTATGGATATAATGGGATTTGATGTAATCCTAGGGATGGATTGGTTGTTCAAGCATTACGCCACAATTGATTGTAGGACTGGAGTAGTTAGTTTTCAACTTCCTAATGGTTTGAAACATACCTTTCAAGCCTTGAAGAAGAGTAAGAAAATGTCTGTGATGACTTCTATCAACACTAGACCTTCCTCATGTGGAGAGTATTTGTGCTTCTTAGCTAGTGTTTTAGACACACAACTTGTAGGAAAGCCAGGTCCTCAAAATGTCTTAGTTGTCCAAGACTTTCCAGAAGTATTTTTAGATGACCTTCCTGGCTTACCGCCAGATAGGGAAATTGAATTTGTTGTAGATGTTTACCCCGGCGTCGAGCCTGTGTCCAAAAATCCATATAGATTAGCACCAACCGAACTTAAAGAATTAAAAAAACAGTTGGAAGATCTATTGAAGAAAGGGTTCATACGCCCTAGCTTTTCACCATGGGGTGCACCAGTCCTTTTTGTCAAGAAGAAGGATGGATCAATGTGGATGTGCATCGATTATCGGGAGTTAAATAAGTTAACTATCAAGAATAAATATCCATTGCCAAGGATTGATGATTTATTTGACCAGCTTAATGGTGCGCGAGTTTTCTCTAAGATTGACATAAGGTCAGGTTACTATCAACTAAAAGTTAAATTTGAAGATATCCCAAAGACTGTCTTTCACACAAGGTATGGACATTATGAGTTTTTGGTCATGTCCTTTGGATTAACGAATGCACCAGTAGCCTTCATGGACCTAATGAATAGAGTGTTTCATGAGTATTTAGATAAATTTGTCATAGTATTTATTGATGATATCTTAATATACTCACGTACCAAGGATGAACATGCAAGGCATTTGAGTTTGGTGTTGGGAGAACTAAAACAGCACCAACTTTATGCTAAGTTTTCCAAATGTGAGTTTTGGTTGGCCAGAGTTCACTTTCTTGGTCACGTGATCTCTGGAGATGGAATATCTATCGATCCAGCCAAGGTTCAAACAGTCAAGGAGTGGCCCCAACCGAAGAGTGCTGCTGTAATACCCGGCTTTACGGGATATTAATATTTTAATGTTGATGACATTTTTGTAAATATGTCGAATTAGGTCGGTTTCGTGAAAAAAAGCGTTATTACGATCCTAATAATTAATAAGAATTTTATGAAAATTTTGAGAATTTTAGGAGTTTAACGCTAATTTTATGAGAATTACGTTTATCGTAATATAAAGGATACTTTGGTAAAAATAGTAAACGAGGTCCGAATTGCGAACGGACAGTTTTAATGGAACCATAGTAATAAGTTGGAGTTGTTGGCGAAATAAGAAAATTTGGAGAAACCAAATCGTTAGCTAATTAACGAAACAAAGGACGAAACAAATAGAAAATCAAAGGAAGGGCAAAAAGCTAATTTGCCAAGTCAATTTCTATTAATATTACATTTCTCTCTTCTTCTCCCTCATTTACTCTCTACCTCGCGAACCAGAAGCCTCCCCCTGCGATTTCATTTCTCCTCTTGGCATTCTCCCTCTCCGTCGACGATTCGTTCTCTGATCGTCCAGTTTTCTTCGTGTTTTCTCCTCCAAACAACACTCTAGGTAAGGTTCTACGCTTTTGGAGAGTTGATTCGTAGTTTTCGAATCGTTTAACAGTTAGGTTTTCGTTTAGAGTTTTGTGAAAAATGTGGTCTAAAGTTAAGAATCGGTAGGACTATCGTATTTGTGAGTATATTGAACGTATTAAGCGTTATTGGAAGAAATCTAGTGAGTATATGGTGTTTAGGTTGAAAACCGGATGTTTGGAGCTTGAAAATCTCCATCAATGGAGTTTAGAAATTTACGAGCGCGAGTTTCTCGGTAAAATGCCTCGTTGAGCTAAGTTAGAATTTTCAGAAATTTCCTTAGTTAAGATTTCGTTAAATTTGGACGTTTAACGGTTTAATCTCGTTTTAACGACAACTGTTGTGTTTTGCCCCAGACGAACGACGCTCGTGCACGAAGCTTGAAGTTCAGTGCGCACAAGGTAAGTTCTCGTGACTTACTTGGCTGAGTGGCCTACACCGTACCTCGATGTCGCGTTGAGGAATATTGGAGTTTATTTGTTTATACGCTTTGGTCGGGTAGATAGAGTTAGTTCTTTTATAGGTTATGCTCTTTATGGTCTTAATGGTATGTATGATGCTTGTTTACTTTATGTCTTTAACTGTTCATGCATCACGTATTTTAAAATAGCATGAAAAATGATTTCTGCACGTTTTATGAAAAGGAAATGGACTAATGCAAAGAAAATACGTAATCTGTTATCTGTTATCTGGTCATGGGAGGTGGGGCTCAAGCATGGCTGTTACGGATTAGTAAGCATATACCCCCCTCTCTAAGTGGAAAGTGTTGTCCAACCGCTGGAAAAACACTCTCCATTTAAGGGGATGAGACCTTAGTGGCATATCTGTATCTGTTATCGGAACGATCTGTAATGTTAAGTAATCTGCATGATTTCTGAACTTCATACGCACAGCATGCATTTGCATTTACGAAACTTACTAAGCCTTTAGCTCATAGTGTGTCTGTATGGTGTAGATGATATCGAAACAGGTGAGGACGATGTTCCTCCTCTTGAAGTATGAGACAAGTTGAAGAAGAATGATCGCGGGAGTGTGCTGGCGCAGTCGAGGCATTTCATGACCCGTGGGGATGTATGTAGGTATTTTGGGTTATTTTGGATAAAAAAGGATAGAACATTATAAGATGTTTGGAATCTGGATAGTGGATAGGCTTACGTTTTGAAGTTTTTTTTAAATGTTTTGGAAACTTGTTTTGTAACTAGTTGGTAATTTACTTTATAGGGATATGTTCGGTTTTTAAACATATCTACGCTGTTTGTTTTCATAAAGTCTTACCAAGTTTTAAAATACGTTTTGAGTCGTTAAACGAGGGATTAGTGAAGTGTGAATTGTACGTCGGGGGGGGGGGGAGTTGTTATGTTGAAGGTTGTTATGAATGAATAGAAGAGGAACGAAGAAAATGGTTAAGTGTTAAGTTGTTATGCAAGGAAAATGAAGGAAGAAAAGAAGAAAAGAGAGGGATGCAAGTCCTCTGGAAATTCGGATTCCAGAGAACTTGGCGATTGATCGCCAGGGAGGGCGATCGATCGCCCCCTTTTGGTCACCCCCTGGAAGAAATTTCAGGACATGTGCCCAGCGATCGCCTGGAGAGGCGATCACTGGGCAAAATATGTGATCGCCGAAGGGCGATCGATCGCCCCTCAGTTGTTTTCAACAGGCGATAGATCGCCTGTTTTGGGCGATCGATCGCCCCTGCATTTTAAGGACGATAGTCCCTTTTTGCCCCTGTTTTTGTCTGTTTCCACTACTTCATAGTTTTATATGTTTAATTTGTTTTATTTAATTGGTTTTAAGGTTTGTTTTAAAGGGTTTTCTAAACGACTATAACGATTTTGATTTCAATTCAAATTCCACTCGAATGTTTAAAAAAAATGATTTTCCGCTTGATCGTAAAAAAGTTTATCTAAGGATAAAAAAAAATAATACGAGAAAATAAAGGTACAGTGTTAGGGTCGCTACAGCTGCAGATATTCGAAGTTTCCTTGGATTAACAGGATATTACAGAAATTTATTGAAGGATTCTCAAAGATTGCAACACCCCTCACTCGGTTAACAAGGAAAAACATCAAGTATGCTTGGACAGAGGATTGTGAGTCCAGTTTCCAGACCTTGAAAAAGAAATTGACCAATGCCCCTATATTGACACTACCCAATGAGAATGGAAAGTTTAGAATTTATTGTGATGCTTCCAAGAGTGGTCTTGGTTATGTTTTGATGCAAGATGGGAAAGTGATAGCTCATGCCTCTAGACAGTTGAAAATACATGAGAAGAATTACCCCACACACGACTTAGAATTAGCCGCAGTGGTTTTTGCACTTAAGATTTGGAGGCATTACCTGTATGGACAACCTTGTGAGATATTTTCAGACCATAAAAGTCTGAAGTATATTTTCACACAGAAAGAGCTAAACATGAGACAATGTCGGTGGTTTGAGTTTGTCAAAGATTATGATTTTGAGATTAAATACCACCCCGACAAGGCGAATGTTGTGGCTGATGCATTGAGTAGAGTGACGATTTCAGCCTCAACCTTGATTCTTGACATGCCGTTAGCCTTAGAGTCAGAATTTCAAAGATTTAACTTAGAAGCTGTGTCCAGTGTGTCAACCATGCTTTCAGCCATGTCTTTGAAGCCTACACTTTTGGATAGGATAAAGGAAGCTCAGACAAATGATGTAGAGTGCAACAAGTAGAAATTAAGCATGGAGTCTACTGGTAAATCGGATTTCAACTATTCTGATGATGGAGTCCTTAAGTTTAGGAATGGATGGTTTGTTCCTGCCATTATAGAACTTCGGAAGGAGATTTTTTTGGAGGCACATTCTTCTAGACTCTCCGTCCATCCTGGAAGTACAAAAATATATAGAGACCTTAAACAACTCTATTGGTGGCCAAATATGAAAAGAAGTGTGGCAGAGTATGTAGGATTGTGTCTTGTTTGCTAGCGAGTTAAAGCTGAACATCAGAGACCTGCAGGAACATTACAACCTTTGCCAGTTCCCGAATGGAAATGGGAGCAAATAACGATGGACTTTGTGGTGGGATTGCCTAGAACAACTAGGGGATATGATGCAATTTGGGTGATAGTTGATCGTCTAACCAAATCTGGCCATTTTCTACCCATAAAGATGACTTACTCGATGGATCAGCTCGCCGAGTTGTATGTGCATGAGGTTGTTAGATTGCATGGAGTTCCTAGTACCATAGTTTCATACCGAGATTCTAGATTTACATCTAAGTTTTGGAAGAGTTTGCACACTGCTATAGGTACGCAGCTCAACTTTAGCACAACTTTTCACCCTCAAACCGATGGACTATCCAAAAGAACCATCCAAACGTTAGAAGATATGCTTCGTGCATGCACATTGGATTTTCAGGGTTCTTGGAGTAAGTACTTATCATTGGTGGAGTTTTCTTATAATAACAGTTTTCAGGCAACAATTGGAATGACACCTAATGAGGCATTGTATGGACGAAGATGTAGATCTCCTCTGTACTGGGATGAAGTTGGAGAGTCACGAATGATTGGTCCTGACATTGTGCAACAAACAGTTGAGAAGATTGCTCTCATCCGACAGAGAATCTTGACAGCTCAGAGCCGACAGAAAAATTATGCTGACTGCAGACGTAGAGAATTGGAATTCGAAGTAGGTGATGAAGTTTTTCTTAAGGTATCACCATTCAAAGGAGTTGTGAGATTTGGGAAAAGAGGCAAATTGAATCCCAGATTTATTGGACCTTTTCTAATCTTGAAAAGGATTGGGAAAACAGCATATCAGTTAGAGTTACCAACCTCTATGGAAGGAATCCACAATGTGTTCCATGTTTCTATGCTGAGGAAGTGTATGCAGGATCCAACTCAGATTGTGGAACAACAGAATATTGAAGTCCATCCTATTCTTACTTATGAGGAGAAACCAGCAAGGATCCTAGACTATGTTGTAAAGGTGTTGCGCAACAAAGAAGTTCCACTGGAAAAAGTCTTATGGCATAACCAGAACATAGAGCAGACAACCTGGGAGTGCCAGCAGGATATGATGGAGCAATATCCAGAATTATACAGGTAAAGAATTTTGAGGACAAAATTCTTTTAAGGAGGGTAGATTGTAACACCCGGTTTTATTGAACCAATTTACTTAACCAACTTGTAGCGCACGTTTTATGGAATAAAATTGGGAGAATTAGTGATTAGGTTAATAAATGACTAAGTAATGGCATAATGGTAAATATGAGATTATAGTGATAACATATTTAAGGAAAGAGGTTTTATGATTAATACACCATAGCCGCCACTATTTTCCATACTTTCTTTCTCAATATTCAGCTCAAGCTCAGCAGAGCTCTCCAGACGATTCCCTCTCCGATTTTGCCCCAAACTAGGTGAGTCTACTTCGATTTCAGGTTATATTGTAACTAGTGATGGTAGAGATGATTATAGATGTGAGCTTTGGTGAATGCTGTAGGTGGGAGTTAGTTTCGGTTTTATGGTGAATCGGGAATGCACCATGTATAGAGCTCCCAAACTAGATTCCTTAGATTTCTGAATAGGTTAGAATAAGGTTTAGTAAAAATCTAATTGATATTCTGTTTATAACTTAGGTGAGCAAAAAACTTCCGAAGTAGTTCGAAACCGAGCATTTCCAAGAAGCCAAATAAGTAGAGTATGTGTGTGCCTTCGGGCCTACATCACAAAACAATAGGTTTATGCATGTTATGTATGTTTTCAGTTTGTCATGTATCATGTTTTAAAGTATACAAAAATGAATTTAAATGTATGATGGCATGGTGAGGATTGAACCGATTGAAACAGATCAGTTATTAAGGGAACTAATCTGCCCCTTAATTAAGAAAGAGGATGTATGAATTTAGGAGGAGTGATCCAACTCTCAATTTTACAGGGGGATCAGAGCAGAAACGAATGCATATGCAACTGAGATGTGAAAGTAGAAACTGCATGTCTAGGATTTATGTTTCAGCATTTCATTTCATTATTGCTTTACTTACTTAGCATTAGGCTAATAGATGAGTATTGTGATGTAGGTGCTGAGGTTTCAACAGGTGAATTCTCTGAGTTTACTGAGGAATAGGTAAAGTTAGAGGAGCACTTTTATGCCACGGTTTGGTACTCTGATGAGGTGGTTTAACTATTGTCTGTATGTGGAGTCTAACTTTTCAGACGTTCTGACGAGGAGTGCAGAGGGTTTTGATGATAGTAATAGTTGAAGGTTTTAGAATGTTTTGAGTTTTTCCTGATATGAAGACCTGATTTGGTTTTGTTATGGATTGCTAATTTGGGATTTTTATTGGATAAAGATACAATATTGGTTTCAAATTGTTATTTGACGGATTTCAGAAGTTTCTTAGGGTCAGATTGTCTTGGATGTTTTCAGTAAAAATTTGCAAGTATTTTGTCTATCGGTGGATGTAGTCCATTGGTGGATGTCAAGTTTTTTTGTCGTTTTGTGATCGGTAGATGTGATAAGAAGATTTGTCGTTTTGTGACCGGTAGAAGAGAGTAGCCGACGCGTCGTCGGCAGATGGGAGCGGAAGATGCGTGAAAATCGACGCATCGTTCGGCTGACATGAGCGGTGGACGATAGAAGCAGAAGGTGTCTTCTGTTTCTGCCTCTTCCGCTGGTTCTGTTTAGCAGTGGTTATCGTTTGTATCCACTCCCACCGCTGGTAACGTTCAGCGGTAGATGTGCCTTGAATTTCTTTTCTCTCAGTTAAACGTTTTAATATTTTGTCTATTTTATAAATGTTACTTATACAAAAAGTTTTCCGCTACAAGTTTTGAAGATTTAAAGATTTAATTTTATCGTCGAGTGAATTTTTTTAAAATTTCTTAGTCCTGTTCGATGTCATGAGTAGCAAACCGGTTTTGAAAACTCGGGCGTTACACTTTGGTCAGCTCAGATTTCTGAGATGTGGGCATCAAATTTCCCCGAATGAGTTTGCACTACGCTTGAGCGTAGCGATTGAGGCAGCTGGAAATGAGGTGTAACGGTTAAGCGGGGTTGATTGAAAAATAAATCCATGTTGGACCACGGTGGCCCATCTCTCGTAAAATCATGTTGTAATCCAGCCCGGCATCCATCATGGTTTGATACTGTAACACCCGGTTTTACGAGATTAGAATATTTTAACAAATAATGGCATTTTTGTAAATATGTCAAATTAAGCCCGTTTTGCGAACGGAAAGTTTTAATGGGGCCTTAATAATAAATTAGAATTTGTGATGAAATGTGAGAATTTGAAGAGACCAAATCGTTGGATGAATAAAAAAATAAGTGGACGATTAAATAGAAAATCAAAAGGAAGGGCAAAAAGGTAATCTGCCAAGTAAAATTTATTAAAAACAACAAATCTCTCCCTCCCTCGACACTTAACGTTTTCTCCCAACGATTTTCCCCTCCCAGGCGACTTTTTTCTCTCGTGCAACCCTCCTCTCCGGCGACTCAAGTTTTCCTCCCATCGAATTTCGTTATTCGCGTTTTCTCCTTCAATCGACACTCTAGGTAAGATTCTATGGTTTTGGAAAGTTTATTGGTAGTTTTCGGGTTGTAAAACGATTAGGGTTCGTTTAGGGTTTCGTAAAAAACGTGGATTAGGGTTTAAAATCGGTAGATTTACCCTTATTACAACTCTATTAGGTGTATTTATAGTTATTGGAGAATGTTTGTTAGAATTAATGAGGGTTGTTGAGTTTTGGGTGGTTGGAAGTTTTAAAAACCCCATTAATGGGGGTTAAGAAGTTCACGAGCATGAATTGCTTGATAAAATGCCTCAAAAAGCAGGAATAGAGTTTTAAGAAATTTCCTTTAGCTAGAAGTTTATAGTTTTCGTAACTTCAAAGGTTTAGACTCGATTTTAACGACTATTATTTTGAATTGTCATAAGTGAACAATGCTCGTGGACGAGGCTAGAATTGCTACGGACGTGAGGTAAGTCTTCGTGACTTGTTTGGCCAATTTGCCCTACACCAGAAGATTTTGTCGATCGAGGAATTAGAGATGCTTGTTGGAGAGAAAATAAAATGAAAAGAAAATTGTTTAATAAATAGGTTATTTTAATTAGTTTAAAAGAAAAGTGAAGTTTCTAATTTAAGTTCGGGTCCTAGTGAAATTAAGCCGGGGGTTATAATTTAAGAATGAGATTTAATGAAATTTGAAATGGTCGAAAGTACGGAAGGGCAAAATGGTATTATTGTTATTAATGTTATTATTATTATTATTATTATTATTATTATTATTATTATTTTATAAAAATAAAATCAACAGAATAGCCGAAGCTATTCTGTCGAGCCCCGAACGCGAGGAGCAGGGGAGAGGAGAGGGAAACGACGGCGACGAGCGACGTCCCTCCTCTGACGAACACCGGCGACTCCGGCGTTCTCCGGCCAGACGACGGCGACGAGAGGTTCCGGCCTGTCTCCGCGCGCGAACCGACGGTAAGGCTCGGTTTTCTCCCCTGTTTGGTTCTGTTCAAGGCCGACGGTGATGAGCCGAAATTAGCTCCGATCACCGGCCGTTTTCGGGCGATTTTGGCCTGAGATTGTCGGGTAGTGGGCTGGCAATAATCGCCTGGCCGTGAGGAGCCCCATTTGGGCGAAAATCAGTAATCCCTCTTTGGGCATTTCGGGTTTTAGTGTGTATAGCTCGGGATTTTGGTTAGATTATTCAAATTGAAGGTGTGGGTGGTCGATTGGTGAGGAATTGGGTGGAATTTGATGGAAAATCGGAAAAGGGGGATTTTCCGGTAAAGGGGCAGTTCGAGTTTTCTGATTTTTGACCTAGCTAGAGTTATTTGTTTTAAAATTCCTTTTGACAGGTTAAAATAGGTTATTAGAGGAGTACGTGGCCGCTGGAATCAGTCGATTCTGATAACCGACGCGAAAGTTATGCACGTTTGAAGTTTGGGTCGGTTTTTACCGAACCAAATTAGTGGCCCGTTTAGTTAGGTTTTAGTTGGATTAGGTTAGAAATAGTAGTTTGAGAGTAATTGGTGGATGTAGGCTTGATTTTAATAAAGTTTGAATATTTGTCGTAGGTCGAGCCGTAGGTGGACAGGTAACCGAATATCCTCAGCGAGCTAGGACGCCAGGTAAGTAGTGTGAATTCCTTTCGCCTTCGGGCCTACACCATAGAACGGTAGGGTTATTTATTTCGTGTTGTGTTGTGTTGGTTGTTTTGTGTTGCGTTGTGTTGATTGTTTCGTGTAGTGTTGCATATTTGAAGCATGCATCATGGTATAGCACGTTAGGTACGCCTAGTGGCATTGTTTGGCATTGTGAGCATGAACGTAATCAGATAAAGTAAATTGTAAATGCATCTCGAATAGGGTAACTTGTCGGGCTGAGGTTGCTGGTGTGTAGCACCCTGAAGGGTACTCTATGAGAGATGACCGACTAAAACACATATTGCATTTCGAATAGTGTGCATTGTCGGGCTGAGGTTGCTGGTGTGTAGCACCCCGAAGGGTACGGGGTACTCTATGAGAGATGACCGGCTAAAACACATATTGCATTTCGAATAGTGTGCGTTGTCGGGCTGAGGTTGTGGTGTCGAAGGGTACTCTATGAGAGTATGAACGGCTTAAAACATGTAATCCTGAATAGTGTGCCCTTGTCGGGTGAGGTGCTGGTGTGTAACACCCGAGGGGACCTCTATGAATGATGGTGGTTCTGAGTGTTGCCATCCTAGACGGTTATGGGATGTGTGCCAACTCGTTCCACATGGCTTATGAAAGATTAAAGCAAGATTAAAGCAACGAACAGCAAATAAGTACAACTGAGTGATAGAAACTGCATGTGTTAGGGTGATTGCATTGTGTAGTGTCGCATTCGTATTCCCTACTTGCTAAGCATTAGGCTTATGTTTTGTGTTCTATGGTGTAGGTGACGGAGCGTTTCCAGGTGAGCTCGAGAGTGAGGAGCAGGATTAGGAGCTGTCGGGGATCCACGGAGCTTGCCGGTGCAGGCTATTTGTCGGGGCGTCTCGACCATGGTCTTCGGAAAGACGTGGGTGGAACCGTACTTTTGGGGTCGTGTATAATTTACAATTATTTTGGTGGTTTGTAGAGTTGTCTTTTTGGTTGATGTTGTTTTTAGAGTTATTGCATTGTAGCACCCGGTTCCATTGAACCAAAAATTTAATTCATTATTTATGATGTACTTTTATAGAAGGGTTGGGGGAGTTATTGATTAGGTTAATAAATGTTCAGGCGAGGGCATGATGGTAATTAGAATTTTTACATAGTGGATAACGTATTTAAGGAAGAGTCCAGTGTGAGTAGCCGCCACTGTTTCATTTCTTTTTACCTCTCAGCTCGACGGATTCCCCCTAGGCGATTCCCCTCCAACCAAGGTGAGTTTTGATTCGATTACTTACTGTTTTTAGTGTCTAGATAACTGGTGGATGGCTATGTTGTGCATTTTGGAAGTACAGAGAGTGAGAGATGAGATTTGGGGTTTTAGCGATGAATCGGGAATGGCGAAGAACAGAACCCTTAGAACTAGCCTTGAGATTTCCTAATGTTTAGAATGAAGTTTAGTAATGCTGTGTTTATGTTTTAGGTGAGCCAGCTCTTGGAATATCCTACCACCAGGAACTCTCGGTGAAGCCAGGTAAGTGAAGTATTGTGTGTGCCCTCGGGCCTACATCACAAAACAGTAGGTTTTTCTATGTTCGAGTATTTTCTGTATGTTATGCATCATGTTTTTGAAAGAATACGAAAATGAACTTTCATGCATCATTATGGAAAGGCAAGTGCAGATCTAAACGCATTGGCGGTTAAGGGAACTAATCCACCCCTTAACTGATGAAGAGGATTTATGACATTGGGAGAACTGATCCCACTCCCAAGGGAACTGAGGGATCAGAACAGCTATTAAGGGACTTCATCCACCCCTTAACTGATGAAGAGGATGTATGACATTGGGAGAATTGATCTCACTCCCAAGGGAATCAAGGGATCTGATCAGTAAACAAACGATGTGCAACTGAGATGAGAAAGTAGAAACTGCATATTCATGATTTAAGTTTCAGCATATCATTTCATTATTGCTTTGCTTACTTAGCATTAGGCTAATAGATGAGTTTTGTGATGTAGGTGTTGAGGATACTGCAGGTGAATTCCCTGAGTTTACTGACGAATAGATGGGGTTGGAGGAGCACTTCTCTGTCTCGAACTGGTATACTGATGAGGCGGATTAACTGATGTCTGTTGGTGTGAAAGTTTAGTTGACAGTGTTTCAATTTAAGTATATTGAGTTTTCATGACAGTAGTGATTTCAATGTTTTGAATACAATATCGAGATTTTCCTGTTAATAGTATTCTGTTGGGATTTAACGTTGGAACTCACTGAATTTTTAGTATTGTAATGGTTTGAAATGTTTTTGAATAGTTTCAGTGAAGTGAGTAAATTCCTTTCTGTGGTTAGAGTCGTGTTTGTATACCAAGGAGTAGATGAGATGTGATTCTGTTCTTTATCGTTAGAGGAAGTCTATCGGCAGAGGTTGAGTTGTTGTTCTATTGTCTATCGGAAGATGTCTTCAGTGGAAGCCCTCGGATGATGTAGAACGAAATATGTCATTTAGTGATCGGTATGTGTAGTTTGTTTTATCGGAAGATGTTGTTTTGTTCACTATCGGTAGATGAAGTCTATCTATAGATGTCGGGTTATAGTTATGTGCCTATCGGAAGATATAAGTAGAGAGTTTGTTGTTTAGTGATCGGCGTATGCAGTCTACTCAATCGGAAGGTGTAGGTTTAAGTCTATCGGATGATGTCTCAGTAAACTCATCGGCAGATGCGTGCTGACGTCGTCGGTAGGTGTAGGAAGACTCTTGTCGTTTAGTCATCGGTGGATGTAGAACAAAGTCGATCGGATGAAGGAAATCATCTGGCTGACGTCATCGGAAGATGTAGTGTGTATTTTCTCGTTTAGTCACCGGTAGATACAGTCTACGGAGAGATATCCTTTGTTTTTCATTTGGCTGACGTCATCGGCAGAAGCCTTCTGCTGACGTCATCGACAGAAGCCTTCTATTTTCTGTTTCTGCTTCTTCCGTTGACTTTATTAATCGGCAGATCCGTTTGACCTCTGTGATACCTCAAGTATTTCAATTTAAACTTCTATTTCCTATTGGCCGATTACTTCTTAATATTTCCAACGATTATGTTAACATTGTTTTTATGGCTTCGTTTAATTCTATTTTTGCTTAAATGATTTCCGCTGCAAGTTTTTTTTTTAAAAAAATTACGTTTGAGATTTTTAGTCATGTACGGGCATTGTGTGACGAACCGGGTTCAGATAACTCGGGGCGTTATAGTGTGGTATCAGAGACATTCAGTTAAACCGTTCAAAAGATTACTCATCAGTGCCAATCGTCGCATGGAAGTACTCCAACAACTGTAAGTGTTTATGTTAGCCTCAGTAATTAGATATTTATGAACATAGTTAACCTTGTACAGGAAGTCAGTTTAATGGCCAGACGCCCAGGAAGACCTAGGATACCGAGGGAAATGCCAAACTTGAGGAGTGAGGAGGAACCTAGTGTTATTAGACAACTAACAGACTTGGTACGTCAACAAACAGACTTAGTGCGTCAGTAGTCCGATCAGTTGGGAGTGTTGCTGAACCGAGAGGTTCAAGGGAGTGCCAACTCAGGTTCTAGCAATGAGCATTCAGGAGACCGATTCCGAAGACTTCAGCCACCTACATTTGATGGAAAGTCATCCAATCCGATTGTCGCTGAGGAGTGGCTTAGGAAAATTGAGAGTATGTTCAGGTGTGCCAATGTTGGTGAAGGAGACAAAGTCACGTTGGCCACGTTCCATTTTTCCGGTGATGCTCAACTTTGGTGGGAGACAATCGAGACCACCACCGATGTCTCAGTGATGTCTTGGTCGCAGTTCAAGGACACCTTCTGTGAGAAATATTTTAATAGCACAGTCCAGGCAGCAAAGAAGGTAGAGTTTTTGAACTTGAAGCAGACAGGGTCTGTCGCAGAATACGTTAGACAATTCGAGTCTCTGTCCAGGTTCGCTGGACACCTTGTTCACCGAAATGAAGATAAGGTGTTTCAATTCATGAATGGACTGAAACCGGAAATGTACAGAGGGGTCAAGTTTTCGGGTTATAAAGGTTTACCCTTCAGTGATGTTGTGTCCACAGCATTGGAGGTGGAAGAAGCTGAATTGAAATGTGCTGGACTAAAGGAAACCCCGAGAAAATTTGTTCAACCACCGCCGCAGAGAGGGGTGAAGAGGTCCAATGAAGGCCAGCACAACCAAGGGATAGGAAAGAAGGTACCAGACACCAAGACGTTCCCTCAGTGCCCAAAGTGTTCGAAGAATCACCCGGGCGAGTGTAGATTTGGATCGGGTAAGTGCTTCATCTGCGAAGAGGTTGGACACTTGTACAAGGATTGCCCAAAGCCCCGGGTCGTTCGATGTTTCCATTGCAACAAGGTTTGCCATACCAACAGAGATTGCCCAGCTTTGAAGGGTGGCCCTGCCAGGATTAAGCCAAGAATATTCTCCATGATGGAGTCCGGTGATGAGGACCAGTCTGCTGTAGTGTCAGGTACTATATTGGTTAACTCTATACTTGCTTTTACTTTGATAGATTTGTGTGCAACTCATTCTTTTATAGCCTCTGCATTTGCGAATAAGTTAGATGTACGGTTTACTCCTTCTGAGCATGTGTTTAACGTAGCATTACCTTCTGGTGAGCACATGCACTCTAATCAAATGATGCCTGATAGTGTGGTGTTAGTAGGGAACATGAATTTGCCTGCTGATCTCATTGTTATGGACATAACAGGATTTGATGTGATCTTAGGAATGGATTGGTTGTTTAAGCATTACGCCACAATAGATTGTAGGACTGGGATTGTTAGTTTTCACCCCCTAGTGGTTTAAACCATACCTTCCAGGCTGTGAAGAAGAGTAAGGAAATGACTGTGATGACTTCTGTCGATTGTAGACCCTCCCCATGCAGAGAGTATTTGTGCTTTTTGGCCAATGTCTTAGACACGCAGCTAGTAGAAAAATCAAGTCCCAAAAATGTTTTAATTGTCCAAGACTTTCCAGAAGTATTTCTAGATGACCTTCCTGGCTTGCCACTAGATAGGGAAATTGAGTTTGTGGTAGATGTTTACCCCGGCGCCGAGCCTGTGTCTAAAAATCCATATAGACTAGCACCAACAGAACTTAAAGAATTGAAGAAACAATTAGAGGATTTGTTGGAGAAGGGGTTCATACGCCCTAGCTTTTCACCATGGGGTGCACCTGTCCTTTTTGTCAAAAAGAAAGATGGATCAATGCGTATGTGCATAGACTATAGGGAATTGAATAAGCTAACTGTCAAGAACAAATATCCACTGCCGAGGATTGACGATTTATTTAATCAGCTTAAGGGTGCAAGAGTTTTCTCTAAAATTGACCTTAGGTCCGGTTATTACCAGTTGAAGGTTAAATCTGAAGATATCCCAAAGACTGCTTTTCGCACAAGGTATGGGCATTATGAGTTTTTGGTTATGTCTTTTGGTTTGACAAATGCGCCAGCAGCCTTCATGGATCTCATGAATAGGGTGTTTCACGAGTATTTGGACAAGTTTGTCATTGTATTCATAGATGACATTCTAATCTATTCTAAAACTAAGGAGGAGCATGCAGGACACCTAAACTTGGTGTTAGGATTGCTGAGGCAGCACCAACTTTATGCCAAATTTTCTAAGTGTGAGTTTTGGTTTGACAGAGTTCACTTTCTTGGTCATGTGATCTCTGGAGATGGGATATCTGTTGATCCAGCCAAGGTTCAAGCAGTTAAGGAATGACCCCAATCGAAGAATGCTACTGATATTAGGAGTTTTCTTGGATTAGCAGGATATTATAGAAAATTCATCGAGGGATTTTCGAAGATTGCTTACTATGTTAACAAGGAAAAATGTGAAGTATAATTGGACGGATAAATGTGAATCCAGTTTCCAGACCTTGAAGCAGAAACTAACCAATGCTCCAATTCTGACCCTTCCTGTTGTTAATGGTAAGTTGAGTATATATTGTGATGCATCCAAAGTTGGACTTGGTTGTGTTTTGATGCAAGATGGAAAGGTTATAGCTTATGCTTCTAGGCAGTTAAAAGTGCATGAGAAGAATTACCCTACACATGACTTAGAATTAGCTGCTGTGGTCTTTGCATTAAAGATTTGGAGGCACTACCTGTATGGACAAACCTGTGAGATATTTTCGGAATCATAAAAGTCTGAAATACATTTTTACGCAAAAGGAATTGAATATGAGGCAACGTAGGTGGCTAGAGTTTGTCAAAGATTATAATTTCGAGATTAAGTACCACCCTGGCAAGGCGAATGTAGTGGCTGATGCTTTGAGTAGAGTGACTCCTTCAGTCTCTGCATTGATTCTAGAAATACCGATAGCTTTAGAGACAGAATTCCAAAGATTTAACCTGGAAGCGGTGTCTAATGTGCCAGCCATGCTTTCGGCCATATCTTTGAGGCCAACTATTTTGGAGAAAATAAAGGAAGTTCAAATGAATAACACCGAATGCAATAAATATAAGTTGTGCATAGATTCTACTGATGAGTCGGATTTCAACTGCTCAGCTGATGGAATTCTCAAGTTTCGAAATAGATGGTTTGTTCCGGCTGATACCGAACTTAGAAAAGAAATCCTATCTGAGGCACATTCCTCCAGACTTTCTGTTCATCCTAGAGGTACGAAAATGTACAGAGACCTCAAGCAACATTATTGGTTGCCAGTTATGAAGAGAAGTGTGGCGGAGTACGTGGAGTCATGTCTAGTATGCCAGCAAATCAAGGCTGAACATCAGAGGCCTGCTGGAACATTGCAACCTTTACCAGTTCCCGAATGGAAATGGGAACAAATAACTATGGATTTTGTTATAGGATTACCTAGAACAGCAATAGGTCACGATGCAATTTGGGTAATAGTTGATCGTTTAACCAAATCAGCTCACTTTCTGCCAATGAAGATAACATACTCGATGGATCAATTGGCTGAGTTGTATGTGCACGAAGTTGTTAGACTGCATGGAGTTCCAAGCACCATAGTTTCAGACCGAGACTCCAGATTTACATCTAAGTTTTGGAAAAGTTTGCACAAGGCTATGGGAACACAGCTTAGTTCTAGCACAGCCTTTCATCCTCAAACTGATGGACAATCCGAGAGAACTATCCAAACGTTGGAGGATATGCTTCGTGCATGTGTACTGGAATTTCAGGGTTCTTGGAGTAAGAATTTACCATTGGTTGAATTCTCTTATAATAACAGTTTTCAAGCAACAATAGGGATGGCACCATACGAGGCATTATATGGACGAAAGTGCAGATCTCCATTATATTGGGATGAGGTTGGAGAAGCACAACAGATTGGTCCTGACATTGTGCAGCAGACAGTGGAGAAGATTGCTCTTATCCGACAAAGAATCTTAACAGCTCAAAGCCGGCAGAAAAGCTATGCAGACAAAAGATGAAGAGAACTGGAATTTGAAGTAGGTACTGAAGTTTTTCTTAAGGTGTCACCTTTCAAAGGAGTTGTGAGATTTGGGAAAAGAGGCAAGTTGAACCTCAGATATATTGGACCTTTCCAAATCGTGAAGAGGATTTGGAAGTCAACATACCAACTTCAGTTACCAGCCTCTCTGGAGGGAATTGATAATGTGTTTCATGTTTCCATGCTAAAGAAGTCTGTTAGAGATCCTTCACAGATGGTGGAACAGCAGAGCATCGAAGTTCTTCCTACTCTTATTTATGAGGAGAAACCAGTAAAAATCTTAGACTATGCAGTAAAGGTATTACGCAACAAAGAAGTTCCCCTGGTAAAAGTCTTATGGCATAACCAGAACATTGAGGAGACAACCTGGGAGTGCCAGCAGGACATGATGGACCAATATCCAGAACTATTCAGGTACTGAATTTTTAGGACAAAATTCTTTTAAGGAGGGTAGATTGTAGCACCCGGTTCCATTGAACCAAAAGTTTAATTCATTATTTATGATGTACTTTTATAGAAGGGTTGGGGGAGTTATTGATTAGGTTAATAAATGTTCAGGCGAGGGCATGATGGTAATTAGAATTTTTACATAGTGGATAACGTATTTAAGGAAGAGTCCAGTGTGAGTAGCCGCCACTGTTTCATTTCTTTTTACCTCTCAGCTCGACGGATTCCCCCTAGGCGATTCCCCTCCAACCAAGGTGAGTTTTGATTCGATTACTTACTGTTTTTAGTGTCTAGATAACTGGTGGATGGCTATGTTGTGCATTTTGGAAGTACAGAGAGTGAGGGATGAGATTTGGGGTTTTAGCGATGAATCGGGAATGGCGAAGAACAGAACCCTTAGAACTAGCCCTGAGATTTCCTAATGTTTAGAATGAAGTTTAGTAATGCTGTGTTTATGTTTTAGGTGAGCCAGCTCTTGGAATATCCTACCACCAGGAACTCTCGGTGAAGCCAGGTAAGTGAAGTATTGTGTGTGCCCTCGGGCCTACATCACAAAACAGTAGGTTTTTCTATGTTCGAGTATTTTCTGTATGTTATGCATCATGTTTTTGAAAGAATACAAAAATGAACTTTCATGCATCATTATGGAAAGGCAAGTGCAGATCTAAACGCATTGGCGGTTAAGGGAACTAATCCACCCCTTAACTGATGAAGAGGATTTATGACATTGGGAGAACTGATCCCACTCCCAAGGGAACTGAGGGATCAGAACAGCCATTAAGGGACTTCATCCACCCCTTAACTGATGAAGAGGATGTATGACGTTGGGAGAATTAATCCCTCTCCCAAGGAAATCAAGGGATCTGATCAGTAAACAAATGATGTGCAACTAAGATGAGAAAGTAGAAACTGCATATTAAGGATTTAAGTTTCAGCATATCATTTCATTATTGCTTTGCTTACTTAGCATTAGGCTAATAGATGAGTTTTGTGATGTAGGTGTTGAGGATACTGCAGGTGAATTCCCTGAGTTTACTGACGAAAAGATGGGGTTGGAGGAGCACTTCTCTGTCTCGAACTGGTATACTGATGAGGCAGATTAACTGATGTTTGTTGGTGTGAAAGTTTAGTTGACAGTGTTTCAATTTAAGTATATTGAGTTTTCATGACAGTAGTGATTTCAATGTTTTGAATACAATATCGAGATTTTCATGTTAATAGTATTCTGTTGAGATTTAATGTTTGCACTCACTGAATTTTTTGTATTGTAATGGTTTGAAATGTTTTTGAATGGTTTCAGTGAAGTGAGTAAATTCCTTTCTGTGGTTTGAGTCGTGTTTGTATACCAAGGAGTAGATGAGATGTGATTCTTTTCTTTATCGTTAGATGAAGTCTATCGGCAGAGGTTGAGTTGTTGTTCTGTTGTCTATCGGAAGATGTCTTCAGTGGAAGCCATCGGATAATGTAGAACGAAATATGTCGTTTAGTGATCGGTATGTGTAGTTTGTTTTATCGGAAGATGTTGTTTTGTTCACTATCGGTAGATGAAGTCTATCGATAGATGTCGGGTTATAGTTATGTGCCTATCGGAAGATATAAGTAGAGAGTTTGTCGTTTAGTGATCGGCGTATGCAGTCTACTCAATCGGAAGGTGTAGGTTTAAGTTTATCGGATGATGTCTCAGTAAACTCATCGGCAGATGCGTGCTGACGTCGTCGGTAGGTGTAGGAGGACTCTTGCGTTTAGTCACCGGTGGATGTAAATCAAAGTCGATCGGATGAAGGAAATCATCTGGCTGACGTCATCGGAAGATGTAAAGTGTATTTTGTCGTTTAGTCACCGATAGATACAGTCTACCGAGAGATGTCCTTTGTTTTTCATTTGGCTGACGTCATCGGCAGAAGCCTTCTGCTGACGTCATCGGCAGAAGCCTTCTATTTTTTGTTTTTGCTTCTTCCGCTGACTTTATTAATCGGCAGATCCGTTTGACCTCTGTGATACCTCAAGTATTTCAATTTAAACTTCTATTTCCTATTGGCCGATTACTTCTTAATATTTCCAACGATTATGTTAACATTGTTTTTATGGCTTCGTCTAATTCTATTTTTGCTTAAATGATTTCCGCTGTAAGTTTTTTTTTAAAAAAACATACGTTGAGATTTTTAGTCATGTACGGGCATTCTGTGACGAACCGGGTTCAGATAACTCGGGGCGTTACATGCATTGCATAACTATTTGTATTTGGTGTATATAGTCATAGTTAAGGGTGACGTGTCGCTCTGTACTGTGGACTTTCTTCAGTTAGAGATGTTAGTATTTTAGTTTTCCTCTTTACTGCTATTTGGAGATTTCGTAGGTTGGTTAGATGGTTAGGAATATTCTGGATTGGTTGGGTTTTATTCGTTTGCAGGTACCTAGCATTTTGGAGGCGCCATTTACAGGCGTTACTTTGCCGAAATTTTCGGGAAAGACGTCGTGGTGCTTAATGGTTAGGAATAAAGGAATTAGTGAGACTAGGCAGCTAGGTATGACGTAAGAGAGTTTTGAGAGAGTTAGTTTTAAATTCAGCTGTGTCAGTTTAGTTTTATGTTTTGGGGTTTAAGAAAATTATGTTTTAATGCGGGACTGGTTAGCAAAGTAGCGCACCGAGCCAGAGTGGGTTCGGGGGCGTTACAAGATGGTATCAGAGCATAAATGGTCTAGTCGTTCAAAGGATTACCCGACAGTGCCGGCTGCCATGCAACGTGCTTCACCGACTATAAGTATTTCTTTGCTTTTAGTTGTTTATAGCTAAGATTGATTGCTTAACCTTGTTTAGGAGTAGAACGAAACTCCCGAGAGTACCAAGACAACCTCGGCGGATTCCCTTAGCCAACTTATAGACACAGTGAATCGATGGTTCGAATAGCTAGGAATTTATGGTAAATGCAAAACGGACAAGGTATAACATAAGAAGGATACACATAGGATGAGTTTCTGTTTCCCTTAGAGTTACATCTTATGCGATAATGTCCTAAACCATTGAGAGACCCTTAGAGAGACCCTTAGCACGTACGTTATGTGGATAAGACGAGAGAGCACGGTGGGATATTTAGAGTTACGTACAATGAATCTAAAAGTGGATAGATAGAAAGTTGACTCTAGTTAGCAAACCCTTGGAGTTCTAGCATACGAGTAACCAGACAAGAGTTGAAGTTGGAAATGAAGTTACTGGGAGACACCCTAAACTATTGTAAATGTAGATTGCATTTGAGCGTCTGGTTTAAGTAAATTGTGATGATCACTTTTAGAGGATGTGATTGTTTGAGGTAAGAGGGTGATTATGAAATCTGAGGAATCATGTAGGAGTGTTCATATTACTTAGATCGAGGATAGAAATAGGAAGAAATTTATTTCAAGTTAGAAAGTCATTAGACCTTGAGATATTAGAGGGTCAAACTATTGGGTATTGAGAGATATAGTTAGAATGATGTATACGATGTTAGTGAACTTGGAAGTAAGTTGCATTTGAGAGATGTATGAAAGCTTTGATTCTTAAGAAATGGGATAGTAAAATAGAAAGGATTTTTAAAATTAAGGACTTAGATAAAAGGTTTACTCGGCAGATTTTAGTCTTATGTGAGTGAGTATACTTTGAGGATTGGAAGAAGTTGGGAACGAGTTAGTTTAGACCTCATGATTAGCACCGAAGTAGTAGTTGGCTAAATTGAGTTTAGTGATCATAAGTTTGAGAGTTTATATTATACTTTGAAAGGTTAGTTAATAATTTAAGTAGTGAGAGCTATACATGGATAGTGTTAGGGTGATTAATGAAATATCGTGATTGTTCGAGGTAATTAGGTGTGAGAGATAGAGCGATAAATTAGGCGAGTAGAAATGAAGTTAAAGCTTAAGGATTTTGGGTAAGATGTTTATGTACTGAGTTCTTAGTGTTATGGTATTAAGATATCTTAAGAGAAATGAGGTTAAGATAGTATGTATATGTTGATGGATATGAGATTAGAAAAATAATTAAGTAAACGTGTGAGTATTCGGGTTAGAGCGTAACCGATAGATGAGTAAGGATATTGGGTAGGTGAGATGAGATGAGTACATTGAGAAATAACAAGGTCACAAATTTTGAGGACAAAATTTTTGTAAGGAGGGTGGATTGTAACACCCGAGATTTTTTAAGAAGGAAAAATTGGAGAGAAAATAAAATGATAAGGAAATTGTTTAATAAATAGGTTATTTTAATTAGTTTAAAAGAAAAGTGAAGTTTCTAATTTAAGTTCGGGTCCTAGTGAAATTAAGCCGGGGGTTATAATTTAAGAATGAGATTTAATGAAATTTGAAATGGTCGAAAGTACGGAAGGGCAAAATGGTATTATTGTTATTAATGTTGTTATTATTATTATTATTATTATTATTATTATTATTATTATTATTATTTTATAAAAATAAAATCAACAGAATAGCTGAAGCTATTCTGTCGAGCCCCGAACGCGAGGAGCAGGGGAGAGGAGAGGGAGACGACGGCGACGAGCGACGTCCCTCCTCCGACGAACACTGGCTACTCTGGCGTTCTCCGGCCAGACGACGGCGACGAGAGGTTCCGGCCGGTCTGCGCGTACGAACCAACGGTAAGGCTCGGTTTTCTCCCCTGTTTCGGTTCTGTTCAAGCCCGACGGTGACGAGCCAGAATTGGCTCCGATCACCGGCCGTTTTCGGGCGATTTTGGCCTGATATTGTCGGGTAGTGGGCTGGCAATAATCGCCTGGCCGTGAGGAGCCCCATTTGGGCGAAAATAAGTAAGCCCTCTTTGGGCATTTCGGGTTTTGGTGTGTATAGCTCGGGATTTTGGTTAGATTATTCAAATTGAAGGTGTGGGTGGTCGATTGGTGAGGAATTGGGTGGAATTTGATAGAAAATCGGAAAAGGAGGATTTTCCGGTAAAGGGGCAGTTCGGGTTTTCTGATTTTTGACCTAGCTAGAGTTATTTGTTTTAAAATTCCTTTTGACAGGTTAAAATAGGTTAGTAGAGAAGTACGTGGCCGCTAGAATCGTTTGATTTCGATAACCGACGCGAAAGTTATGCACGTTTGAAGTTCGGGTCGGTTTTTACCGAACCCAAATTAGTGGCCCGTTTAGTTAGGTTTTAGTTGGATTAGGTTAGAAATAGTAGTTTGAGAGTAATTGGTGGATGTAGGCTTGATTTTAATAAAGTTTGAATATTTGTCGTAGGTCGAGCCGTAGGTGGACAGGTAACCGAATATCCTCAGCGAGCTAGGACGCTAGGTAAGTAGTGTGAATTCCTTTCGCTTTCGGGCCTACACCATAGAACGGTAGGGTTATTTATTTCGTTTTGTGTTGTGTTGGTTGTTTCGTGTTGTGTTGTGTTGATTGTTTCGTGTAGTGTTGCATATTTGAAGCATGCATCATGGTATAGCACGTTAGGTACGCCTAGTGGCATTGTTTAGCATTGTGAGCATGAACGTAATAAGATAAAGTAAATTGTAAATGCATCTCGAATAGGGTAACTTGTCGGGCTGAGGTTGCTGGTGTGTAGCACCCCGAAGGGTACTCTATGAGAGATGACTGGCTAAAACACATATTGCATTTCGAATAGTGTGCATTGTCGGGCTGAGGTTGCTGGTGTGTAGCACCCCGAAGGGTACGGGGTACTCTATGAGAGATGACCGGCTAAAACACATATTGCATTTCAAATAGTGTGCCTTGTCAGGCTGAGGTTGCTGGTGTGTAGCACCCCGAAGGGTACTCTATGAGAGATGAACAGCTAAAACATGTAATCCCGAATAGTGTGCCTTGTCGGGCTGAGGTGCTGGTATGTAGCACCCCGAGGGGACCTCTATGAAGGATGGTGGTTCTGAGTGTGGCCATCCTAGACGGTTATGGGATGTGTGCCAACTCGTTCCACACGGCTTAGGAAAGATTAAAGCAAGATTAAAGCAACGAACAGCAAATAAGTACAACTGAGTGATAGAAACTGCATGTGTTAGGGTGATTGCATTGTGTAGTGTCGCATTCGTATTCCCTACTTGCTAAGCATTAGGCTTATGTTTTGTGTTCTATGGTGTAGGTGACGGAGCGTTTCCAGGTGAGCTCGAGAGTGAGGAGCAGGATTAGGAGCAGTCGGGGATCCACGGAGCTCGCTGGTGTAGGCTATTTGTCGGGGCGTCTCGACCATGGTCTTCGGAAAGAAGTGGGTGGAACCGTACTTTTGGGGTCGTGTATAATTTACAATTATTTTGGTGGTTTGTAGAGTTGTCTTTTTTGTTGATGTTGTTTTTAGAGTTATTGCATTGCATAACTATTTGTATTTGGTGTATATAGTCATAGTTAAGGGTGACGTGTCGCCCTGTACTGTGGACTTTCTTCAGTTAGAGATGTTAGTATTTTAGTTTTCCTCTTTACTGCTATTTGGAGATTTCGTAGGTTGGTTAGATGGTTAGGAATATTTTGGATTGGTTGGGTTTTATTCGTTTACAGGTACCTAGCATTTTGGAGGCGCCATTTACAAGCGTTACTTTGCCAAAATTTTCGGGAAGGACGTCGTGGTGCTTAATGGTTAGGAATAAAGGAATTAGTGAGACTAGGCAGCTAGGTATAACGTAAGAGAGTTTTGAGAGAGTTAGTTTTAAATTCAGCTGTGTCAGTTTAGTTTTATGTTTTGGGGTTTAAGAAAATTATGTTTTAACGCGGGACTGGTTAGCAAAGTAGCGCACCGAGCCAGGGTGGGTTCGGAGGCGTTACAAACTCCTTCTTCCAAGATCAATGGCTTGCTCTTGAAGAAAAATAGCAAAAGCCCCAAGTTTTCGCTCTTCTTCTTTTTCTCCTTTCTTCTCCTTCTCCCTCATTTTTCTTTTCTTTCTTTTTCGCCTCTTCTATAACTTTTCTCCACGTAGAAATGGCTGAACTCCAGCCATTTCTCAAGTCTTCTAGAGAATTCAAGAGGTAAAATTTCTATTTTACCCTTGCTTTTACACTTTTTAGCCTAATTTACCCCTTTTTCCCATGGTTTATCACAAATTTACCATGATTATTTATTCTTACTCTTGTTTAACTTTTGCTAATCCCTTAGATTCGTGTTAATTTAATTCGGTTGTTCCTTAGATATATATATATATATATATATATCTATTTCCAAATTGCATAAAATTTCACAAAATCTTCAATGCAACTTCTACCAACTATAAATAAATACACGTCGTTCACTAACAAAATCTCAAAATATACACGATACCACTTTACAAATCGATTTTACATCAGTGTTTTAAAATTTGAACCATTACATTCTTTCTCCCTTAAAGAAATTTCATCCCGAAATTTAATTATATCTTAATTCCTAAAAAGTTGAGGGTATTTTTTTTTTTTCATCTCGCTTTCCAGCTACCAGGTAGCTTCTTCTGCTCCTCTTCTCTTCCAAAAGACTTTCACAATCGGAATCATTTTATTCCTCAGCACTTTATCTTTTGTATCGAGAATAGAAACTGGTTCTTCCACTACTGTCATATCTGGTTGTAATTCCAAGTCTTCCCAATTCATTACATGTGAGGGATCTGGTTCATATTTTATTAACATGGAAACATGAAATACGTCATGTACTCCCACCAACTGAGGAGGTAACGCCACTATATGCAAGGGGTTCAATCTTTTGCACTAATGGAAAAGGGCCTACAAATCGTGGTGCTAGTTTACCACTTTTTTCGAATTTGCTTATACTCCAGTGAGACCTCACTTTAACAAATACTTGGTCGCCTTCATTAAACTCAAGAGGCCTTCTACGTCTATCAGCATAACTCTTTTGACGACTTTGAGTGATTATCAATCTTTGCCTGATAAGTTTAATCTTTTCATTGGTTTCATTCACCAGATCTGGTCCCAATAAAACTGTCTCTTCTATTTCAGTCCAGCATAATGGAGATCTGCAAGGTCTTCCATATAACGCTTCGAATGGTGCCACACCAATATTGGCTTTATAGCTGTTGTTATAGGTGAATTCCACCAAATGAACATAGTCTTCCCAAATACTTCAGAAATCCATTACACAGGCCCATGGCATATTTTCTAGAATTTGAATTGTTCTTTCTGGTTAACCATCGGTTTGTGGATGATAAGCTGTACTGAGATCCAGCCTCGTATCCATCGCTTTCTGTAACTCTTGCCAGAACTTTGAGGTGAATCTCGGATCTCTATCTGAAACTATAGAAATGGGTATACTCTGTAATCTAACAATTTCTTTCAAATATAGTTTACTAAGTTGTTCCACCGTATGAGTACTACGCATGGGTAGGAAGTGACTTGATTTTGTAAGTCGATCAACGATTACCTAAATAGTATCATTTTCCTTTAAAGATCTGGGTAATCCCGTAACAAAATCCATCATTACGTTCTCCCACTTCCATTCAGCTACCGGTAATGGAACAAGTAATCCCGCTGGTTTTTTATGCTAAGCTTTGATCCATTGACAAGTCATACATTTGGAAACAAACTGGGCTATGCCAACCTTCATTCCCCTCCACCAATATTGTTTCTTCATATTCTGATACATTTTGTTGTTTCCTGGATGAATGGAAAATCTCGAACAGTGATTTTCTCGTAATATTTCCTCTTTCAAATCTTGGTTATCAGGAATTACCAAACGACCTTGGTATCTAATGTAGCGACCCTTAATACTGTACCCTTAATTTCCCGTATAAATTTTTCTTGTTATAACATTAGTCAAAGTCTAAATTGTTGGAAATCGTTTTAAAAACCTTGAAAACCAATGAAAAAAACACATTAAAATAAAAGAAAAGCAATCGGCCAATTGAACCAAGGGCAAAAAGGGCAATTATGCCCAAATTGCATGGCCGATCGATCGGCCATTTCAGCTGATCGATCGGCTGTTGCCAAAAATGCAGGGGCGATCGATCACCCCCATAACAGGCGATCGATTGCCCTTGGTGATCTATCACCAGTCGAGCAATCACCCCTTTTTGGGCGATCGGTCGACTACCTCTCTGGAATTAACGAGAGAGACGCCTTACATATTGCCGATCGATCGCCCCCCTTGGCGATCGATCGGCAACCTCTCTGGAATCCTAATTTCCAGAGAGTTGCCTCTTTCTTTCTTTCACGCCCTGCACATTTTGCACACACTTCACAAATTTTCCTTCATCAATTCACCTCTAAACAATACATACATCACAACAATGCATTTTATCATAAATTCACTCGACACTCGCACATCCTTCATAATCTCGCTCAAAAACCGACTCGAGACGTATTTAAAAACGAAGTAAGTTTTTACGAAAATGAACTGCGTGGATCCATTTGAAAACTAAACGAAATCCCTACAAAGTTTAACAACCAAGCAGTTCCAGTATAACCTCTATAAAAGACTTAACTAAAACAATTCATAAATGTGTTTCCAAAACATGTAAGTTTTCTAGCTAAACACCCATCAGCCCAACTAAACATCCCTATACATTTATCGACGTTTCTAACTATCAAAATCCCAAAATACTTATGTGATGTCCCCACGGGTCAAAATACGCGTCGACTGCCCATCGCACTACCACGGGCTATTCTCCATCGAACTGCTCATACATCGGGTGGAGGGACGTCTTACTCACCTGTGTCGAAATCACCTACACCACAGAGATAACCTATGAGTTAAAGGGCTCAGTAAATCTACGTAAATGCAAATGCATGCTATGCGTGCGGGGTTTGTAAAAACATGCATTTCCTTTTCATTATTTAGTTACATAACGGGAGGTGTCACCGGGGGTTAACTCACCAGATAGAGAGAGCACATCTCGCGGTTAGATAGCTCTTTCCATCTGCAAGGGGAGAAAACATGCTCCTCCTCTCAGGACAGCCATGTCTGAACCCCACCCCAACGTGACCGGGATTACATGCATTTCATATCTTTTTATTAGGCGTTTCTTTTCATGAAAACATATGCAGAAATTCATTTTTCGTGCCGGTTCATAAAACATGATGCATGAACATGAATTTGAGCATAAACGTAAAGAAAAACACAAACAATACATAGAACCTAATAAAAAAACGTTCTAACATACAATTATTCTAACTACCCTTCCAACCTACAATAAATAAGAATTTCTTCAATTATCCTCGATCAACAAAGCTCATCCAAGGTGTAGGCCGGATCGGCCAAACAAGTCACGAAGACTTACCTCGTGTCCGTTGCAATTTAAGCTCCGTCCACGAGCGTTGTTCACCTATGGCAATTCACAACAATCGTCATTAAAATCGAGTCTAAACCGTTGAGTTTCGAAAACTACAAAACTCCTAGCTAAAGGAAATTTCCTAAAACTCTAATTTAACTCGTTGAGGCATTTTATTGAGCAATTTGTGCTCGTGAATCCTTAATCTGTATTAATGGAGTTTTTAAAACCTCTAACCACCAAACTCTCAACAACCCTCATTAATCCAACTAACTCTCACCAATAATTATAAATATACCCATTAGAGCCATAATCACGATAAACCTATCGATTTCAAACTTTAATCCACGTTTTTTAACAAAAACCTTAAATGAACCCTAATCGTTTAAACCCTAGAAATCAAAATCTAACGTTCCAAAAGCACAAAGTCTTACCTAAGGAGCCAAGATAGAGAAGAAGCATGAAGAACGAAATGCTGGAAATGGAACACCGGTTGTCGGAAGAGAGAATCGCGTGCGAGAGGAAGAGGTAATCGCCAGGCTCTCTGAATGGAATTGCAGAATGAGAAATCGTGGGTGGGTGGAGGGAATTTGTGATGTTTTAATTAATTTACCTTATCAAAATTACTGTTTTGCTCTTAACGTTGAGTTTCGAAAACTACAAAACTCCTAGCTAAAGGAAATTTCCTAAAACTCTAATTTAACTCGTTGAGGCATTTTATTGAGCAATTTGTGCTCGTGAATCCTTAATCTGTATTAATGGAGTTTTTAAAACCTCTAACCACCAAACTCTCAACAACCCTCATTAATCCAACTAACTCTCACCAATAATTATAAATATACCCATTAGAGCCATAATCACGATAAACCTATCGATTTCAAACTTTAATCCACGTTTTTAACAAAAACCTTAAATGAACCCTAATCGTTTTAACCCTAGAAATCAAAATCTAACGTTCCAAAAGCACAAAGTCTTACCTAAGGAGCCAAGATAGAGAAGAAGCATGAAGAACGAAATGCTGGAAATGGAACACCGGTTGTCGGAAGAGAGAATCGCGTGAGAGAGGAGAGGAATCGCCAAGGCTCTCTTGAATGGAATTGCAGAATGAGAAATCGTGGGTGGGGGGAGGGAATTTGTGATGTTTTAATTAATTTTACCTTATCAAATTACTGTTTTGCTCTTCCTTTGATTTTATATTAGTTTCATTCTTTTTTTCGTTATTTAGCTAACGGTTTCATTTTTTCCAAATTTCCTTATTTCACCATTAATTCCAACTTATTATTAAGGCTCTATTAAAACTTTCTATTCGCAAAACGAACTTAATTTGATATATTTACGAAAATGCCATTATTTATTAGAATATTATTATCCCGTAAGCCGGGTGTTATATTCCATCCACCTTAATTAAAATTTTGTCCTCAAAATTTGAATATACAAACAGTTCATGATACTTCGACATCATATCCTGCTGCCTCTCCCAAGTAGTTTCCTCTACATCGTGATTCCGCCATACGATCTTTACAAGCGGGATCTCCTTATTACACAACACCTTGATAGATGACTCTAAAATCGGTACCGGCTTTTCCACGTAGGTTAGCGTTGGTTGCACCTCGATCTCTCTTGTCTCAATGACGTGTGATGGATCACGCACATATTTTCTGAGCATGGACACGTGAAAAACATCGTGAATGCCTTCCATGGATGCCGGAAGCCGTAACCTGTATGCCATAGTCTTGATCTTCTTCAAAATAGGAAAGGGCCCCACATAACGAGGGTTCAACTTGCCTCTTCTTTCGAACCGCATAATGCCCTTAAATGGAGAAATTTTAAGATAAACCTAATCACCATCATTGAACTCCAAGTCCCTCCGTCTAGTGTCAGCATAGCTCTTTGGGTGGCTCTGTGCTACCTCGATACGTTGTCTGATAACAGCGATCTTCTCCGCTGTTTGCTGTAAAATATCTGGGCCGACTACGCTAGCTTCGCCTACCTCATCCCAATATAGCAGAGACCTGCATTTTTGACCACACAACGCCTCGTACGGAGCCATGCCAATTGTAGCCTAAAAGCTGTTGTTGTACGAGAACTCAATCAAGGGCAAATATTGACTCCACGAGCCCTGGAATTCCAGCATGCAAGCTCTGAGCATATCCTCAAGAATCTGATTTGTTCTTTCTGTCTCTCCGTCAGTCTGAGGATGAAACGCTATGCTGAAATTTACCTGAGTTCCCATCGCCTTATGCAGACTCTTCCAGAATTTTGAAGTAAACCTGGTATTTCTGTCGGAGACAATCGAAATGGGTACTCCGTGTAATCTGATGATCCCTTGCACATATAGCTCGGCAAGTTGATCCATAGAATAGGTCATCTTCACTGATAGAAAGTGGGCCGACTTCGTCAAACAGTCCACTATCACCCAGATGCCATCGTGCCCTTTCGTCGTTCTCGGAAGTCCAACTATGAAATCCATGGAGATCTGCTCCCATTTTCACTCCAGAATCGACAGTGGCTGTAAGGTTCTGGATGGCCTTTGGTGTTTCGCCTTAACCTGTTGACAAACCAGGCAGGTTTCTACATACCTGGCAATCTCTCTCTTCATATTCGACCACCAGAAGTGTTGTCTTAGGTCTCTATACATTTTTGTGCTCCCTAGATGCACTGAGTATGCCGAGGAGTGTGCCTCGATTAAGATCTCTCTCTTCAGCGCCTCATCGTTAGGCACGTACCACCTATGCCTGAACTTTAGTACGCCATCATCTGACAGGCTGAAATCGGACGGGTCTTCAGACATCATACTCGACCGATATCTCTCACACTCCAAGTCTTTCTTCTGAGCTTCTCGGAGTTTGTCAATTATTGTCAGTCTAAGAGAAATGTTCGTGAGCATAGTGGACAACCCAGCCACAATCTCCACATCAAACCTCTCAATCTCAGACCTCAGCATTACCGACATTGATGCAAGCGAAGGCTGACTCGTAGCAGGCATTCGGCTCAAGGCATCAGTGACTTTGTTTGCCTTCCCTAGGTGGTATTTAATCACAAAGTCATAATCTTTAACGAACTCCAACCACCTTCTTTGTCGCATGTTCAACTCTTTCTGAGTAAACAGATACTTTAAGCTCCTGTGATCTGAGAACACCTCGCATTGTTTCCCATACAGATAGTGTCTCTAGATTTTTAAAGCAAAGACAACCGTTGCAAGCTCAAGATCGTGTGTCGGATAATTTTGTTGATACGGCTTCAACTGCCGAGAAGCATAAGCAATGACTCTACCTTCTTGCATCAATACACACCCAAGTCTGATCCTTGAAGCATCACAGTAAATACTGAACTTATCGCCCTTAACTGGCAATGTTAAAACTGGTGCCGTAGTCAGCTTCTGTTTCAGCTCACTAAAGCTCTTTTCGCACGCAGCCGACCATACATATTTTTCATTCTTCCTTGTCAATCGGGATAGAGGGACTGCTATCTTTAAAAACCCCTCAATGAACTTCTTGTAATACCCAGCCAATCCAAGAAATCCATGTACCTCTCGCATGTTTCTAGGCTGCGGCCAATCCCTGACAACTTCATTCTTAGTTGGATCCACCGAAATTCCCTCCTGAGATACGATATGGCCAAGAAAACTAATTTGATCCAGCCAAAACTCGCATTTAGAGAACTTTGGGTACAATTGGTGCTGACATAGAATCCTCAGAACAATTCGCAAGTGCTCCTCGTGCTCCTCTTTTGTCTTTTAATAGATCAAGATGTCATCAATGAAGACGACGACAAACTTGTCTAAATAATCCTTAAAAATACGGTTCATCAAATCCATAAAAGCTGCAGGAGCATTCGTAAGTCCAAAAGACATCACAAGAAATTCGTAATGCCCATACCTCGTTCGGAATGCAGTCTTTTGAATAACTTCTCTTCGGACCTTCAACTGATAATAACCCAAGCGTAAGTCAATCCTCGAAAGCACTTGGGCACCCTGCAGTTGGTCAAACAGGTCATCAATCTGGGGCAGTGGATTTATTCTTCATCGTTAGCTTATTCAACTCTCTGTAATCGATGCACATCCGGAGAGTTCCGTCCTTCTTCTTAACAAACAGAACTGGCGCACCCCAAGGAGAGAAACTAGGTAGAATGAACCCCTTGTCTAACAACTCTTCTAACTGAGTGTTTTCGAGTTGTTAGACAAGGGGTTCATTCGACCCAATTTCTCTCCTTGAGGTGCGCCAGTTCTGTTTGTTAAAAAGAAGGACGGAATAGGAAGTAGGCGACCCACTCGACCTATTCATTGCCTGATATGAAAACTCTTCAGGTGCCAGTCTGTACGGATTCTTTGATACAGGCCTAGAGCCTGGATAAACATCAATAGTAAACTCAATCTCTCTATCCGGCGGTAATCCAGGAAGATCGTCGAGGAAGATCTCAGAAAATTCTCTAACCACCGAAAGGTCTTCTGGCTTTACCCCGTTAAGCAATGTAGTATTAACCACTGTAGCCAGAAAAACTGAGCATTCGCCACTAAACTGCTTTCGGACCTTCATGGAATAGAAAGTAGGCGACCCACTCGACCTATTCATTGCCTGATATGAAAACTCTTCTTTATCTGGGGCCAAAAAGTTACTAACCCGGATCGGCAGTCACTGGTAGTGAAATGGCATGACAGCCAGTCCATTCCCAAAGTCAGATCATACCGCTCTATGCCCATAACTATCAACCGGGCGTAGAGTGTGTTATTCCCCACCGAGACGACATTGCCCTGGAAAACATGATCAGGCTGCATATACGCTCCCGAAAGCAGCATTACTCTATACTCGAACTCTGCTAACTCCGGCACTAACCCCAATCTAGACACACATACAGTCGAAATAAAGGAGTGCGTAGCTCCCGTGTCTATCAATGAAAATACTAGTACACCCATGACTAAGATAGTACCTGCTATAACAGATGGCTGAGTCTCGTCGTCGACGTCACCAGGCTTTACAAAGGAGAAGATCCTTGGCATAACTCTCCTCTGATCTCTGCCTGACTGTTGTCAGCCCGGCTTCGGGCAATCTTTAATATAATGGCCTGTCTCTCCACACCAGAAACATCTATCTGTGCCCAATCGGCATTCACCGCTATGCTCCTTCTCGCATTTAGGGCACCAAGGCATTTGAGTAGTTCCCTGTACCTGTTTTCCTTTTCCTCGGTCGTTACCTCCTTCATATGGTCTCTTGACACCCCTTTGTTGTTGTACTGGTGGCTGTCCTTTTTGTTGCCAACTTATATTCCGTGATTGAGGATGAATTTCGTGAAAGAAGCCCCTAGTAGGCTCCTTTGGTTTCACACAAGTCAATTCCGTACCCTCAAACTCCAAGGCTCTCGCCACGATGTCCTCATAGGGCACATCTAAAATGCCAAATACTATGATATTCTTTTGAATCTCCAGATTTAGTCAATCCATAAATTGTTGCACCTTGTCTTCATTATCACTTACTAAGGGCGGTGCAAACCGGGATAAAGCCTCAAACTTCCTAATATATTCTGCAACTGTACTGGTCTGCTTCAGCTGTATGAACTCCGCCCTTTTTGTTGCCCTCACTATACGGCTGAAGTATTTATCAAAGAATACGGTCTTAAACCGTTCCCACTTCATCAGTGTCACATCCGTAGTCACCTTAATAGAATCCCACCAAAATCGGGCATCCAATGCCAGGTGAAAAGTGACGCATGTGAACTTCTCAGCATTCTCCACTTTAGCATAAGCCAACATATCCTTCATCGTTCGAACCCACTCCTCAGCAATAGAGTGGTCCGTAGATTGTCCGTTGAATACTGAGGCCATAGCTTTTGGAACCTCTCCATGCCGTGATTGTCCGGTACTACTATATCCTGGGCTCTCTAATTTTCTCGGTTCACTAGGCTCTCGATCTGTTGTGTTTGTCTGTCCATATGTTGGGTCTGACGATCCAGCAAATCAGTAAGTCTATCCAGGGCTTCGTCCCTGGCGTCTCTACCTTGAACCATTGTTTTATAACTCCTATAAAAGTAAAAACATATAATCCTAAGAAAATCAAATCAAATAAAGCATTTAAACTTAATTACAGTTGAGGAAGGATGTCCGCGTAGTGGCTGTGCAGTCGAGCAGTCTACAAAATCTATTTTAAAACCTGAGGTCTCTGATACCATAACTGTAGCTACCCTTAATATTGTACCCTTAATTTCCTGTATAAATTTTTCTTTTAATAACATTAGTCAAAGTCTAAATTGTTGGAAATTGTTTTAAAAACCTTGAAAACCAATGAAGAAAACACATTAAAATAAAAGAAAAGCAGTCGGCCAATTGAACCGAGGCAAAAAGGGCAATTGTGCCCGAATTGCATGGCCAATTGATCGGCCATTTCAGCCGATCGATCGGCTGTTGCCAAAAATGCGGGGGCGATCATTCGCCCCCATAACAAGAGATCGATCGCCCCTTTTAGGGTGATAGGTCGGCTACCTCTCTGGAATTAACCAGAGAGGCGCCTTACATATTGCCGATCGATCGCCCCCCTTGGCGATCGATCAGCAACCTCTCTAGAATCCTAATTTCTAGAGAGTTGCCTCTTTCTTTCTTTCACGCTTGCACATTTTGCACACACTTCAAAATTTTCCCTTCATCAATTCACCTCTAAACATTACATACATCACAACAATGTATTTCATCATAAATTCACTCGACACTCGTACATCCCTCATAATCTCGCTTAAAAACCGACTCGAGACGTATTTAAAAACGAAGTAAGTTTTCACAAAAACGAACTGCGTAGATCCGTTTGAAAACTAAACAAAGTCCCTACAAAGTTTAACAACCAAACAGTTCCAGTATAACCTCTATAAAAGACTTAACCAAAAGAATTCATAAACGGGTTTCCAAAACATCAAAACATGTAAGTTTTCTAGCTAATCACCCATCAGCCCAACTAAACATCCTTATACATTTATCGACGTTTCTAACTATCAAAATCTCAAAATACCTACGTGATGTCCCCACGAGTTAAAATACGCGTCAATTGCCCAGCGCACTACCACGGGACATTCTCCATCAACCTACTCATACATCGGGTGGAGGCACGTCATCCTCACCTATGTCGAAATCACCTACACCACAGAGATAACCTATGAGCTAAAGGGCTCAGTAAATCTACGTAAATGCAAATGCATGCTATGCGTGCGTTGTAAAAACATGAATTTCCTTTTCATTATTTAGTTACATAACGGGAGGTGTCACCGGGGGTTGACTCACCAGATAGAGAGGGCACATCTCGCGGTTAGATAGCTCTTTCCATCTGCAAGGGGGAAAGCATGCTCCTCCTTTCAGGACAGCCATGTCTGAACCCCACCCCAACGTGACCGGGATTACATGCATTTCATATCTTTTTATTAGGCATTTCTTTTCATGAAAACATATGCGGAAATTCATTTTTCGTGCCGGTTCATAAAACATGATGTATGAACATGAATTTGAGCATAAACGTAAAGAAAAACATAAACAATACATAGAACCTAATAAAAAAACGTTCTAACATACAATTATCCTAACTACCCTTCTAACCTACACTAAACAAGAATTTCTCCAATTATCCTCGATCAACAAAGCTCATCCAAGGTGTAGGCCGGATCGGCCAAACAAGTCACGAAGACTTACCTCGCGTCCGTTGCAATTTAAGCTCCGTCTACGAGCGTTGTTCACCTATGGCAATTCACAACAATCGTCGTTAAAATCAAGTCTAAACCATTGTGTTTCGAAAACTACAAAACTCCTAGCTAAAGGAAATTTCCAAAAACTATAATTTAACTCGTTGAGGCATTTTATCGAGCAATTCGTACTCGTGAATCCTTAACCTCCATTAATGGAGTTTTTAAAACCTCCAAGCACCAAACTCTCAACAACCCTCATTAATCCAATTAACTCTCACCAATAATAATAAATACGCCCATTAGAGCCATAATCACGGTAAACCTATCGATTTCAAACCTTAATCTACATTTTTTAACAAAAAACCTAAACGAACCATAAGCGTTTAAACCCTAAAAATCGAAATCTAACGTTCCAAAAGCACAAGGTCTTACCTAAGGAGCGAAGATGGAGGAGAAGCGTGAAGAACGAAATGCCAGAAATGGAACGCCGGTTGTCGAAAGAGAGAATCGCGTGAGAGAGGAGATGAATCGCCAAGACTCTCTGGATTGGAATTGCAAAATGAGAAATCGTGGGAGGGGGGAGGGGATTTGTGATGTTTTTATTAATATTGGCTTTTCAAATTACTATTTTGCCCTTCCTTTGATTTTATATTAGTTTCATCCTTTGTTTCGTTATTTAGCTAACGGTGCGCTTTCTCCAAATTTCCTTATTTCACCATTTATTCAAACTTATTATCAAGGCTCCATTAAAACTTTTCCTTCGCAAAACAGACTTAATTTGATATATTTACGAAAATGACATTATTTATTAGAATATTATTATCCCGTAAAGCCGGGTGTTACATCTAACTCCCGAGTCAATATCAATGGAGAACTGTTCAAGTTCTTTTGCTTCAATTTTAGCTTTCCACTCAGCTATTTCAATACTGTTACTCTGTGCTTCCAAAATTCTTTGCACTAAATTGAGTCTAACGTTAATATTCTGAAGATAGATCTGTCCATTGCCTTCTCTCAGTTGCAGATTATACTTGTCGATTTCAGACCACATTTCATATTGTTTGATGCCGATACTAGCTGCCATTAATCTAGATTTTCTGCTCAAGGCATCTACAACCTTCTTGGCTTTCCCTTGATAATACTGCAGTGTAAAATCATAATCCTGTAGAAATTCCATCCAGCGTTTCTACCTTTGATTCAACTCCTTTTGTGTAAACAAATATTTCAAACTTTTGTTATATGAAAATACTTCAAATGTTTCACCATATAAATAATATCTTCAGTGCTTTAGAGCGAATACCATTGCAGCAAGCTCCAAATCGTGAACTGGATAAGTCTATTCATGTGGTTTTAATTGCCTTGAAGCATAGGCAACTACTTTGTCATCCTGCATCAAAACACATCCCAAGCCATTTAAGGATGCATCACAATAAACCACGTACCCCTTATTTCTTTCTGGAATTATTAAAATCGGTGGGGACACTAACTTCTTCTTTAGCAACTGAAAATCCACTTCACATTTGTCGTCCCATTCATACTTTACTTCTTTTTGAGTTAACCGATTCAATGGCTTTGCAATTCTAGAAAAATCCTCCATAAATTTTTTGTAATATCCCGCCAATCCCAGAAAACTTCTTATCTCTGAAACTGATTTAGGTTGTTTCTGTTCTGTACTGCTTCAGTCTTTGAAGAATCGATTGCAATACCATTCTTGGAAATTACATATCCCAGAAATTTTATTTATTCAAGCCAAAATTCACATTTGCTCAGCTTGGCATACAACTGATGCTGCCTCAATAGACTCAAAACACAATGCAGATGTTGTTCATGATCTGCCTTTGAAGAGGAATATACCAGGATATCGTCGATGAATACTATCACAAAACTGTCCAGATATGGTCTGAACACTCTGTTCATTAGATCCATAAATGTGACAGGTGCATTGGTTAAACCAAACAACATCACTAGAAACTCGTAATGACCATAACGAGTTTTGAAAGCAGTTTTTTGAACATTCTCTGGTATGCGGATCTCAAATCAAATTTCGAGAACTAGCATGATCCTCTTAATTGATCAAATAAGTCATCAATTCGGGGAAGTAGATACTTATTCTTTACTGTTACGTGGTTCAGTTGCCTATAATCGATGCACATTCTCAATGTGCCATCTTTCTCCTTGACAAATAATACTAGAACACCCCCAAGGTGACGTGCTAGGTCTTATAAATCCTCTTTCCAACTGTAGCGACCCTTAAACTATTCCTAGAATTTCCCGTAAAAATTTTTCTTTTTAAGCCTAAGTAATCTTTATTACGTTACATCGGAATTTAAATCGTTGAATCGTTCTAAGAATTAAAAACTATTGAAAACTATTTAAGAAAACACTTAAATAAAGACCATTAAAATAAGGAAGGAATCGGCCAAACAATTGAAGGGGCAAAAGGGGCACTTCGCCCCTAAAAGCATGTGCCGATCGATCGGCCATTTCAGCATATCGATCGGCTGTGTTGCAAAACATGGGGGTGATCGATCGTGTAACGACCCCGAACCCACCCTGGCTCGGTGCGCTACATTGCTAACCAATCTCACGTTAAAACATAATTTAAATTAAATCTAAGTCTCTCAAAACTCTCTTATGTTATACCTAACTGCTCAGACTCACTAATTTCTCTTAATCCTAACCTTTAAGCACCACGGCGTCCTTCCCGAAAATTTCGGCAAAGTAACGCCTGAAAATGGTGCCTTCAAAATGCTAGGTACCTGCATAAAATCCAATCCCAACCAAACCAGAATATTCCAACCATCTAACCAACCTACGAAATCTCTAAATAACAGTAAAGAGGGAAACGAAAATACAAACATACCTAAGTGAAGAAAGTCCACAGTATAGGGCGACACATCACCCTTAACTATGACTATATACAACAATTACCAAAAACTAACCCATAACTCTCAAAACATCAACTAAAGGAAAGCTACACATTCCCATCATTACTACAAATGAACATTTACAATAAACTACTAAATCATAAAGCCCACATTCCCGACGACCATGGTCGAGGCGCCCCGACAATAGCCCTCACCAGCATACCACTTGCATCATCGACTACGTCCCAATCCTAGCTTTCCTCGCAGCTCTAACCTGTACTCCTGTCGTCACCTACACCACAGAACACACACACACGTAAGCTTACGCTTAGCAAGTAGGGAATAGCAAATATAAACAAGCACAATGCACAACCCACACAACCCTAACACATGCTATTTCTAGTCGCTCGGTTTCGCTCAATCCATTCTCATTTACCGAATCGTAGACGTACGTCTCTTGTAGAATTCCATTCTACTCGAGACACCCAATGTACAGCTCACACCATACACCCAAAGCGTACATCCATCAACAATTCCCAAACAAAACAAAGTAATCAACTAACAATGCTTAACTCAACCCTAACATGCAGTTTCTACACACTCCGTTGTTTTCCTTTTTGTTCTGATTGCATTTGTCTCTAGTAAAATCCCTCTCGGGGTGCTCAACGAGCCACGTGCCCGACGAGGCCATTCTACTTCAGACCATTACTAGTAAAATCCCTCGCGGGGTGCTCAACGAGCCACGTGCCCGACGAGGCTATTCTACAGTAACATCCCTTGCAGGGTGCTCAGCGAGCCACGTGCCCGACAAGGCTATTCTACACTAGGCCATCTCTAGTAAAATCCCTCGTGGGGTGCTCAACGAGCCACGTGCCCGACGAGGCGATTCTACAGTAAAATCCCTTGTGGGGTGCTCAGCGAGCCACGTGCCCGACAAGGCTATTCTATACTAGGCCATCTCTAGTAAAATCCCTCTCGGGGTGCTCAGCGAGCCACGTGCTTGACGAGGTAATTCTACAGTAAAATCCCTTGCGGGGTGCTCAATGAGCCACGTGCCTGACAAGGCGATTCTACACTAGGCCATCTCTAGTAAAATCCCTCGCGAGGTGCTCAGCGAGCCACGTGCCCGACGAGGCGATTCTACAGTAAAATCCCTTACGGGGTGCTCAGCGAGCCACATGCCCGACAAGGCGATTCCACTCTAGGCCAAGTTGCCTATAAATTTTCTTGTCTTTCCATTCATCCCCACCACTCAAACATGTAAAACATGTGGTTTCGTAGTTAGAAAACGACGATGCATGACACACGACACAATTAAAACATAGCAAATAAACGAACATATCAAACAAATAACCAAACAAGCATTCCCTACCGTTCTACACAACACTCAAACACCAAACCTACTTACACAACGCTCAAACACCGAACACAACCAAGAATTTCATCACATAACACTCAAACATCAAATAATAACAACCCAGCAATTTATCAAACAATACTCAAACACTAACAATACACTAACAAACAATAAATCCTACCGTTCTGTGGTGTAGGCCCGAAGGCGACAAAACACACAATCCATTACTTACCTGCGTCCTAGCTCGCTGGGTTTGGCACATCACGTCACCTAAGGCTCGACCTACGACAAATATTCAAACTTTATTAAAATCAATCCTACATCCACCAATTACTCTCAAACTACTATTTCTAGCATAATCCAACTAAAACCTAACTAAACGGGCCACTAATTTGGGTTCGGTAAAAACCGACCAGAAACTTCAAACACGCGTAACTTTTGCGTCGGTTATCAGAATCGAACTATTCCAGCGGCCACGTACTCCTCCAATAACCTATTTTAACCTGCCAAAAGGAATTTTAAAACAAACGACCGTAGCTAGGTCAAAACTGGCGAAACCCGAACTGCCCTTCACCCGGAAATTTCCCCTTTTCTGATTTTCCATCAAATTCCACCCAATTCCTCACCAATCGACCACCCTTACCTTCAATTTGAATAATCTAACTATAATCCCGAGCTATACACACTAAAACCGAAATGCCCCAAAACATAGCCTGCTGTTTTTTGCCCAAAACGGACTCATCACGACCAGGCGACCAAAACCGGTCCAAGGGTCGGCAAACCCACGCCGGAGAGGACCAAAATTGGCCAGTGATCGGAGTCAAAACCGGCTCGTTACTCACAGCCTCAAACGAACCGAAAAACAGGGAGAAAACCGAGCCTTACCATCGGTTCGTGCGCGGAGTCTGGCCAGAAACCACTCGTCGCCGCCGTCTGGCCGGAGAGCATCGAAAATCGGTGGTGAACGGCCGTCGATCGTCGCTTGCGTCGTGCGTCTCCCTCTCCCCTGCCTTCGGTCTTCGCGAACGACAGAATGGCTTCGGCCATTCTGTCGATTTATTATTTATTTATTTTTATAATAAATAATAATAATAATAATAATAACAATTATAATTCCATTTTTATCAAAACATTTTACCGTTTTGCCCTCCCGTGTTTTCAACCATTTTAAATTTCGTTAAATCTCGTTCTTAAATTATAACCCCGGGCTTAATCTCACTGGAAATACCCGAACCTAAATAAAACCATTAGTTCCACCAAAATTTATTAACGTTTCTTTTTACAACATTTTCTATAAAAATCCCGGGTGTTACAATCCACCCTCCTTACAAAAATTTTGTCCTCAAAATTTGTGGCCTTGTTATTTTTCAAAGTCCTCATCTCGTCTCACCTACCCAAACCTGAATACTTACACGTTCGCTTGCTGTCATTTAATCTATATCCCCAACATTTTCAACTCAATCTTTTTCTCTAGCTAAGTTCATCTTTTTCTACTTCTTTGTCTACTAAACATGTACGAATCGCTACGACTCTCTATGCTACCAAAATCAAGTAATCCTAAGATACTCCTCAAGTTTTACTAACTTTTATAAATTCATAGATCAGGACTAACTCATTCCTAACTCTTCACACAATACTCTAAATGGTGTACAACATATCCTTAATGCCCATTGTCTTCAACCCCTTGAAGACTCTCAACTTAAATCCTATGAGGAAACATCATTTGGCTGAAATACCTATCGTGTAATCCACAGCCCTAATCTTTCTAACTGAATTCTCACCTCTAGCCTTTCCTCGAGCTCCGTTTATCTAGATCTTACTTGTCTTAAGTTAATGTCCATCAAACACTTACATAACTTTCTCAATTCAAAGTCTTTTATCCCAAATCCAAAAATGAAATTCTCCTCTATTTACCAATTTACTAATTCCTACCACTTTCCCTTATTTATTTTGACATTACATTGATTATTCTAACACTCTACTCATACTCCAAAGTTTCCCATACAAATCGCACCTAAGTTTTCATCATTCTTCACCATTCATCAACTACATTTCATTTGTCCAACTTCTACCTCAATTATCATCAAATACTCGCAAATCATTAGGTCCAAACTAAATATTCTTTGACTTACACGTAAAATTTCTGTGTGACCCCTTTCCACATTTGATACCTTCTAGCTTCCCCGGCTACATTCCACGTTTATGCTTATTATTTCTTACTTGAACTATTTTCCTTAACCACGAAATCTTACAACAGTTTAGAGTATCTTCCGATAAATGCCACTCCTAACTTCAACTTTGACTCTAATATCACAATCTATTAGCTTCCTAACTCTACGTAGATCTTTAAACTTTCATTCTCAATCACTAACCTAGTTTGTTACGGTGGAGAAACTTCTTTCATCTTATTAATTTAAATCTCTTAACTAACAGCCCTACACCTCCTTTCAGTTATACTTCTACATTTACGAAAATCCTATCGATAGCTCGCCAAAGTCAATACCCAGCCAACCTTATATTTATACTACTTGAGTTCTAACTTACATCTTACTCTTAAGCCCACCAACCGTAGCCTAATTTAGTTATTCATTACTTAGACCATTAACTATCGCCAATTGGCACACTACCAGATACCTAACGTCACAATCTAATTTCCTCCAAATTCTCTCTACCATAACTAATCCACTCTCTCTTACTCTTCACTCCTTTTACTCTCTTAACTCCTTTTACAACAATCCACCTACTCCCAGAGTTTACTCTTAAAATTTCTATGTGAGACCTTTCTTTCCTTCTTATTCTTTATTCTCTAAAGTTTAATAATTAAATCTACTCTCTTTTGCTCTTCTTACTCGCTAAGTCTCCTACCCGTTACCTTTCTACAATGGTACTCCCTCTCACTGATTTACCATACCTCTTAACATCGCGTACATTATTCTAAATCTCCTAATATCATCTTAATCCAAGAGGCTCTACTTAATCAAGGCAATTAAATTTCTAATCATTCTAACCTCATACTCTAACACTCAATCATTCATGTATTCATTGAATACATCCTTTGTTTGATTCTTCACTTTACTAATTAGGTACCTTTATCATTTACTTTTATCATATACTCTAATAAAACCTATACCGAAGTGACATCTCAATGATTCATCGATGAGGATTTCTTTATCCACTTACTCTACCACTAATCCTCATTGTAGCATTCACGATCCTTACTCTCCTAGTTTGGGCCATTCTAACTATACCTTTGTACCCCATAGTCCTTAATTGAGTAAACCGCTAAGTTGGTACTTATTCCCTAAGGAGCAACCATGTTTATAATTTGAGTATCACCTTGCATCTAACCTTGACCCCCTAATACCTCAAAATCTTTGATCCATACCTCAAGGGCTTTCTAACTCGAAACAAATTTCTCATTTTTCCATCCTCGATACTCACTAACATAAACATTCTTATTTTTCCATCCTCGATACTCACTAACATAAACATTCCTACATGATCACTCAGATTCTACAAGTACCAATTTGCCTCAATCAATCTCATCTCTAAAAGTGCTAAAAAATGCTTTACTTAGATTAGACGTTCAAACATAATCCACATCTAAATACTTCCACTATATGTAAATCTAACTAGTCTACATTTTGCTATTTCCATTTATTCACTTACGCTACTAATGGTACCTCGACGATCTAAGGTATCTCCCGATAAATTTCATTTCCAACTTCACACTCTTATCTAGTGCATCGTATCCTAAAATTTCAAGGGTTTGTTAAATATGGTCAAACTTCTATCTATTCAAATCTTATTATTATATATTGTATCTCCTTATGGTTAACACTCCTAGGCGTATCACCCTAAGTTATCTATATCTTCTATCTCCCTCATTCTAAAGTCTATTTTGCGTTACACTTAACTCATCGTGTTCTCACCCTTTTCACGCTAGAGCGTAACTCACATCTCTCCTAACAACTCTCACTTCTACCTGGCTAACGCTTACACTCCACTCATACCAACCCTACCTCTTTCCTCACATTCATTGGTTATCAAACTTACATTTACATCATAATATTCTCTAAGCTTTATATTCTCAATCCAACTTTTATCTATGCTATGCATGTTATCTTGTCTGATCCCTTGGGAAATAACTTTCTAATTATTTGAACTATCGGTTCTTTACGTCTATAAATTGGCTTAAAGAATCCCCCGAGATTGTCTCGGTACTCTCGGGATTTTCTACTCCATTATAATCATAAAACAAACAGAGGTTAAACAAAAAAAAAACAGTTAAACTAACTAAACGTAAAGAAATACTTACAGTCGGTAAAGCATGTTGCATGGCAGCCGGCATTGTCGGGTAATCCTTTGAACAACTCGACCCTTTATGCTCTGATACCATCTTGTAACGGCCCCGAACCCACCCTTGCTCGGTGCGCTACATTGCTAACCAATCTCACGTTAAAACATAATCTAAATTAAATCTAAGTCTCTCAAAACTCTCTTATGTTATACCTAACTGCCTAGACTCACTAATTTCCCTTAATCCTAACCTTTAAGCACCACGGCGTCCTTCCCGAAAATTTCGACAAAGTAACGCCTGAAAATGGCGCCTCCAAAATGCTAGGTACCTGCATAAAATCCAATCCCAACCAAACCAAAATATTCCAACAATCTAACCAACCTACGAAATCTCCAAATAACAGTAAAGAGGGAAACGAAAATACAAACATACCTAAGTGAAGAAAGTCCACAGTATAGGGCGACACATCACCCTTAACTATGACTATATACAACAATTACCAAAAACTATCCCATAACTCTCAAAACATCAACTAAAAGAAAGCTACACATTCCCATCATTACTACAAATGAACATTTACAATAAACTACTAAATCATAAATCCCACATTCCCGACGACCATGGTCGAGGCGCCCCAACAATAGCCCGCACCGGCATACCACATGCATCATCGACTACGTCCCAGTCCTAGCTTTCCTCGCAGCTCTAACCTGTACTCCTGTCGTCACCTACACCACAGAACACACACACACGTAAGCTTACGCTTAGCAAGTAGGGAATAGCAAATATAAACAAGCACAATGCACAACCCACAAAACCCTAACACATGCTATTTCTAGTCGCTCGGTTTCGCTCAATCCATTCTCATTTACCGAATCGTAGACGTACGTCTCTTGTAGAATTCCATTCTACTCGAGACACCCAGCGTACAGCTCACACCATACACCCAAAGCGTACATCAATCAACAATTCCCAAACAAAACAAAGTAATCAACCAACAATGCTTAACTCAACCCTAACATGCAGTTTCTACACACTCCGTTGTTTTCCTTTTTGTTCTGATTGCATTTGTCTCTAGTAAAATCCCTCTCGGGGTGCTCAACGAGCCACGTGCCCGATGAGGCTATTCTACTTCATACCATTACTAGTAAAATCCCTCGGTGGGTGCTCAACGAGCCACGTGCCCAACGAGGCTATTCTACAGTAAAATCCCTTGCGAGGTGCTCAGCGAGCCAAGTGCCCGACAAGGCGATTCTACACTAGGCCATCTCTAGTAAAATCCCTCGCGGGGTGCTCAACGAGCCACGTGCCCGACGAGGCGATTCTACAGTAAAATCCCTTGCGGGGTGCTCAGCGAGCCACGTGCCTGACAAGGCGATTCCACTTTAGGCCAAGTTGCCTATAAATTTTCTTATCTTTCCATTCATCCCCACCACTCAAACATGTAAAAAACGTGGTTTCGTAGTTAGAAAACGACGATGCATGACACACGACACAATTAAAACATAGCAAATAAACGAACATATCAAACAAACAAACAAACAAGCATTCCCTACCGTTCTACACAACACTCAAACACCAAACCTACTTACACAACGCTCAAACACCGAACAACAACCAAGAATTTCATCACATAACACTCAAACATCAAATAATAACAACCCAGCAATTTATCAAACAATACTCAAACACTAACAATACACTAACAAACAATAAATCCTATCGTTCTGTGGTGTAGGCCCGAAGGCGACAAAATACACAATCCATTACTTACCTGCGTCCTAGATCGCTGGGTTTGGCACATCACGTCACCTATGGCTCGACCTACGACAAATAGTCAAACTTTATTAAAATCAATCCTACATCCACCAATTACTCTCAAACTACTATTTCTAGCATAATCCAACTAAAACCTAACTAAACGGGCCACTAATTTGGGTTCGGTAAAAACCGACAAGAAACTTCAAAAACGCGTAACTTTTGCGTCGGTTATCGGAATCAAACGATTCCAGCGGCCACGTACTCCTCTAATAACCTATTTTAACCTGCCAAAAAGAATTTTAAAACAAACGACCGTAGCTAGGTCAAAACTAGCAAAACCCGAAATGCCCTTCACCCGGAAATTTCCCCCTTTCCGATTTTCCATTAAATTCCACCCAATTCCTCACCAATCGATCACCCATACCTTCAATTTGAATAATCTAACCAAAATCCCGAGCTATACACACTAAAACCGAAATGCCCCAAAATATAGCCTGTTGTTTTTCGCCCAAAACGGGCTCATCACGGCCAGGCGACCAAAACCGGTCCAAGGGTCGGCAAACCCACGCCGGAGGGAACCAAAATTGGCCGGTGATCGGAGTCAAAACCGGCTCGTTACTCACAGCCTCAAACGAACCGAAAAACAGGGAGAAAACCGAGCCTTACCATCAGTTCGTGCGCGGAGTCTTGCCTGAAACCACTCGTCGCCGCCGTCTGGCCGGAGAGCATCGAAAATCGGTGGTGAACGGCCGTCGATCGTCGCTCGCGTCGTGCGTCTCCCTCTCCCCTGCCTTCGGCCTTCGCGAACGACAGAATGGCTTCGGCCATTTTGTCGATTTATTATTTATTTATTTTTTTATAATAAATAATAATAATAATAATAATAATAACAATTATAATTCCATTTCTATCAAAACATTTTACCGTTTTGCCCTCCCGTGTTTTCAACCATTTTAAATTTCGTTAAATCTCGTTCTTAACATATAACCCCCGACTTAATCTCACTGGGAATACCCGAACCTAAATAAAACCATTAGTTCCACCAAAATTTATTAACGTTTCTTTTTACAACATTTTCTATAAAAATCCCGGGTGTTACAGATCGCCCCACACATCAGGCGATCGATCGCCCCTACGATCGATCACCAGCCGATCGATCGCCACTTTGGGCAATCGATCAGCACACTCTCTGGATTTTCCAGAGAGTGTCGACTCTTCTTGCCGATCGATCGCCTCCTTAGACGATCGATCGGCATGCTCTTTGGAATCCGAAAATTTCCAGAGAGCATATTTCTCTCTTTTCTCATTTTCTTCCCCCCTGCACACTTAACAATTTTTTTTTAACCCTCAACGTCTATACTTCAATTAACATAATAAACCCTTAACATAACCCCACTCTTATCCTCATTCATTTCTCACTTCACCAATTAAGCGACTCAAAACGTATACTAAAACCCAATTAACACGAGATAAACTCTACGAAATCCAACTGCGTTGATAGCTCTAAAACTCGAGCATATCCGTACTTAACCTAAAACATCTCCAAACATTACTATAAAAATCCATATAAAAACTTACTAAAACGTTTTATAAAACAAGTTTACCCAAACATCAAAAGATCGTTTTATCGACTATCCAGAACCAAGCATCCTAAAATGTTCTCTCTATACACTTTCCTACGTTTCTATCTATCCAATCATCAAACGTTTACTTACGTCCTCACGGGTCAAAATGCACACCGACTGCCCAGTACACTCCCACGGGCCATCTTTCTTCAACTGCTCATTCCTCGAGTTGAGGGATCTCGTCCTCACCTGTATCGAAATCACCTACACCATACAAACAACTATGAGCTAAAGGCTCAGCAAGCTTCGTAAATGCAGATGCATACTGTGCATATAAGTTTTAGAAATCATGCAGATTACTTAACAGAACAGATCATTATAGATAACAGAGATGTCACCGAGGTCTACTCTCACCAGATAGAGAGGGCACGTCCGGCGGTTGGACAACTCTTTCCATCTACCGGGGGGAAGACATGCTTACATCTGTAAACAGCCATGCCTGAACCCCACATCGCCATGACCAGATAACAGATTACGTAGATTCGTTTCATTAATTCATTTCATTTCCGTAAACTCGTGCAGAAATTCATTTTCATGCTATTTTAAAATACGTGATGCATGAACAGTTAAATGCATAAAGTAAACATACAACATGCGTACCTTCAAGACGATAAAAGCATAACCTATAAAAGAACTAATCCTAACTACCCAACAAAAGCAGTTAAACAAAGAATTCACCAATACTCCTCAACACGACTTCGACATACAGTGTAGACCAATCGGCCATAGTAAGTCACGAGAACTTACCTCGCATCCTTTGAAATTCGAGCTCCATCCACGAGCGTCGTTCACCTAAGGCAAATTCACAACAATCGTCGTTAAAACGCATTTAAACCATTAAACGTCCAAACTAACGAAACTCTTAACTAAAGAAATTTCCAAAAACTCTAATTTAACTCATTGAGGCATTTTGTCGAGCAATTCATGCTCGACACCTCAAAACGTCCATTAATGGAGTTTTCCAAAGCTCCAATTTCTCCAAAAACCCTAACATTCACCAATAAATCGTCTAACTTCATCCAATAACGCCCAATACGTCCATTATACTCACATATACAGTAAACTTATCAATTTCAAACTATAAATCACGTTTTTAACAAAAACCCTAAACGCCTAATCGTTTAAACTCTAGAAATCAAAATCTAACGTTCGAAAACTATAGAATCTTACCTATAACGTTGATCGGAGGAGAAAACATGAAGAGTCGGAGTCTATCGAAGGAGGAATCGCCGTTGGAAGAGAGAACGTGAGGGAGAGCTTCGTCTGGAGATGAAAAACCGCCAGAGGAAAGAAATTTGCGTGGAGTGCTGGAGAAGAAGAAGAAATTTGTGATTTTTAATAGATTTTACTTGATAAATTACCTTTTTGCCCTTCCTTTTGATTTTTCTATTTGTTTATCCACTTATTCCGTTATTTATCCAACGATTCGGTTTCTCTAATTTTTCATATTTTACCAATAAATTCCAATTTATCACTAGGGTTCTATTAAAACTGTCTGCTCGCAAAACGGACCTCGTTTACTATTTTTACCACAATGTCCTTTATATTAAAGAGAAACACAAAACTCGTAATTTAGCGTTACTATTCCAAAAGTTCTTGAATTTCTCCTAAAATCCATATTAATTATTAGGACCTTAATAACGCTTTTTGTTAACAAAACGGACTTAATCTAACATATTTACAAAAATACCGTTATATATTGGAATATTAAAAATCCCGACAAAACCGGGTGTTACACCAACAGTTCATCTAGTTGCACCTTCAGCTCTTTTAATTATGCCGGTGCCATTCGATAAGGAGGAATGGAAATTGGATTTGTCCCTGGATATACTTCGATCACAAATTCTACTTCTCTTGTTGGAGGCAATCCGGGTAACTTTTCTTGGAAGACATCCATATATTCTTGCACTACTTCAATGGCTTCCACCATTGTCTCACTGTCTTCCTCAATTAAAAGATTAGCTATCCATCCTATAAATTCAAAGGAATTCTGAGGAAAATGAAATTTGATTGCGTTTTTCTCTCCATAGAATGAAAAGGTAGCTCCATATGGAAGGCATACCGTTATTTTTTTCCTGTAACAATCGATAATCACTTTATATTTAGATAACCAATCTATTCCAAGGATAATATCAAACCAGTCCAACTCCGCAACTATCAGGTCTACCATAAATTCGTGATCCCTAATCCTGACTATACAAGATTTGCAAATTTGATCTATAGCCACATTTGTACCCAAAGGTGATTCTACCCTCAAAGCATAAGGTAAAGGTGTGACTTCTAATTCCAAAGCATGCATAATAGTAGATCACACAAATGAATGCGCTGCTCCAGAATCAAATAAAATTCATACTTTAGAATTATAAAGCAGGAAAATACCTTCAATCACCGCATTGTCTGCATGTTCCTCGAAGGTACCAAAAGCATGTACTCTGCACTGTGAACTGGCAGCCTGTGAAGTATTCCCTCTTGACTGTCTCGATAATTGTTGACTTGGTCTGGTATTTATACGAGGACTTGCTACTGGAAATTGGGTTTGCTGGCTCTCTCGCTGAACTTGAGGATGATAAGCCATCCATTTTCTATAATTTTTCTTCATATGCCCTTCTTTACCACAATAAAAGCAGGTTATATTCCACTGATTAGTTGGTCGGAACCTGTCACCTTCACTTTTGGCCGATCCACTCTGGTGAGAAGTTTGGCTCTGAGGTTGAGAAGAAGTGAATCTCGGTTTCTTTGATCGTGTATCCCCTTCACTGACTATTTTTAGATTTTTTTCCCTTGGTCCTTCTCCTGGATTCCCATTCATATTTTCCGACCACCAATTTCTGTTCAACTAACATGGCCCTCTCCACCATATCTAATACGACTCAATTTTCAAAGCAACGAGCCTATTAGAAATTCCAGATCTGAGGCCCTGTTCAAACCTCTGGGCTTTAGCAGCATCGTCAGGAATAAACTGCCCGGCGTACTTTGCTAATTCCTCAAATTTAGCTTGATAATCTGAGACACTCATTTCTCGTTGAACCAGCTCCAAGAATTTCTTGGCTTTTGCTTGTCTCATGTATTTAGGAAAGAACCGTTCCAGGAAAATATACTCAAACAGTTTCCAGTCAATTTGGCTACCTAAGGTTATCTTGGTCTGATCCCATCCTTTGTCGGCCTTGTCATTTAACTGATTCACAGCAAACTTAACTTTGAACTGCTCTGGAATTCCCACCATCTCAAACTTATTCTTTATCTGCTTCAGCCATTCTTCTTCTATGGATGGATCACTTTCCCCCTTAAATAGTGGAGGTCTTGACTTCCGAAACCTTTCTAGCAATTTCACTTCCAGGGTATCAGTATTTTCCTCCCTTTCAGTTCTTTGTTGGATAACATTCTTATTCACAATATCTGCTAAGGGTATTATAGCTCTCCGCATCTCTGTAATTTCATCATCACGGTTTTCACCTCTACTAGTAGATCCTCTTTCTTCATCCAACTACAATAAACAATTTCATTTTTTATCAGATAACGTTCACCATCACGACAACCAAAAGGCATTCTAATATAGTTACTAACTTTCCATTAAAAGTTAGAACTATTATGTATAGCTCTAATACCAATTCTGTCAGGACCCGTTCCAGCCCCAACAGGTTATGGACTCCCAAAAGTGGGAAAACAAATAAAAAATTTTGACTTTCTAAATTGCATGGATACATTTATATTTTGACTAACTCGGCCTTCAGGTACCTGTTATCTTCAAAACAGTTTATAATTTCACAAGCAAATCACATTATTCAAAATGTATTCAAAATATTTTTTATCCATTTTTATTTACCTAAATCAGTTTATACATAATTACCAAAATACATCGGAAGCGTACTAAAATATATAAGTCACTACGTGTGACTTTACAAAATGATGTACCCAAAATAACCCAACACCCAATCTAAATCCACACTGACGTCTACCTCGACGATCTGCTATGCCTCTGAACCAACTTAGGTTGCCTTTAATTTACCCTCCCCGTGAACTTTATCGTTATCTGAAAAATGTAAATAATCCACATAATGAGCTTTTAAGCCCAGTAAATAAATCCAGCAAATAGAATACTCAATTTAACAAATACACATGATTTAAAACTTTCTCTCATTTCAGGCTACCACAATTAATTAGAAGTTAAAGTGGAAAACATCACTTTAATTAAAATAAAATATGCTATTGTCATAAAAATATATGTTAGAAATCGATAGTTAATAAATCACTTTCGATAATTAAAATTCAATGCAATGATGTTAGAAATTGCATTAAAATTTTTATTTGATTTAAAATCTGATGCGTTATTTAACAATTAATGATATTTGTTAAAAATGCCCAAAACCTGCTCAATTCAACCCAACATGTATAACTATAGCAAATCCCTACAGATTCCTAAGCTTTCACCGGCTGGACTGTAGTACCCCGAGCCTGCTATCATCGCGAGATTTAGGTGTAACACCCTGAAAATGCATCCGGGTTCCCGGTGCGCACAGGGACTACTCTGGTCTAAACGACTTTCTCTTTAGTACCATCTCATCAACATGAACTGATTTCCTTAATCAACTACATACTCCTAATCCCATTTGTTAGGCACCACGGCATCCTCCCCAAAAATTTCAGAAAGTGACGCTTGAAAATTGCGCCCCCAAAATGCTAAGTACATGCATAACACCAATCCAGAATATCCCAATCCATCTAACCAATCTACGAAATCTCCAAACAATCATCATAACAGAACGAAAATCCTATCGACCAAAATGAAGAAAGTCCACAGTATAGGGTGACATATCACCCTGATCTATGACTACATACAACTAATAATCAATGCCCCAAAACAAATAAAAGAAATCTTAATCCCTATCATCACTATGCCACAGCTCCATGGGTCGGGTCGCCCTAACACTACCATCAGCCGGGGCCCTGGTCACACAACACCAACCACGCATCTACTCCTGAGCAGGCTCTCGATACTCACACTCCTCCTGTACGGTACCTACACTACAGAAAACACGGTAAGCTCAAAGCTTAGTAAATAGAGTGCTGAAAGTAAATATGAAGTATGAAAATAAGTTATGCAATTCTAACACATGTACGTCTCTACACACGTTGTCATCACCTCACCGCATCGTATCTCACCGAGCTTTGGAATGTAACCGCACCGGGCAGTTAGTCCGTACACCGCACTGTTTACCGGCATGTCACTGCCATCCCGGTTCCTCCAAGAACGAGGTCCATAAGTCACACCCAAAACCCCTGTCCCGACTTGAAATGTAACCGCCCGAGACAGTCGGACGATACACCGCACTGCCATCAGAATGTCTCCACCACTCCAGCTCGTCCCGGAAGCGGGGCCCACAGGTCACATTCCAGCCACTGTCTCGGCTCGAAGTGCAACTGTCTAGGGTAGTCGACCAATACACCGCACTACCACCAGCACGTCGCCACCGCTCCAGCTCGTCCCGGAAGTGGGGCCCACAGTCACACTCCAGCCCACTGTCGCCTGTCCACACCGTACTTCACATCCACAACTCTCCCTCCGTGCTTAAAAACATGCTCAAAACATTTTGCGTAGCTTTTAAAAACATGATGCATGCTGACCATAACCAACTAACTACGACTCCACATGAGCATCACATCACAAACTTACCTACGACCCACAACATGCACAAGACTCACAACATACATACAATTGTGGTGTAGGCCCTTCTGGGCAACTCTCAAGCATTTACAACCACACTACTACATACCTGGCGTCCTAGCTCGCTCGGGTTTGGCACGTAGCGTCACCTACAGTTTCACCTAGCATAATTAAAAATCCTCATTAATACTTTGCCTTAAACTCGCCAATTCAACCTGAAACTAATATTTCTAACTTAACCCGACTCATAACCAACTAAACGAGTCACTAACTTGGTTTGGTTAAAAACCAGGCCAAAACTTCAAACGTGCGTAACTTTTTCTACGCTTATCAAAATGACTCAGTTTTGGCGGCCACGTTCTCCCCTAACAACCTAGTTTAACATACCAGAAGAGAATTTAAAACGAATAATCATAGCCAGGTCAAAACTCTTAAAAATAGAACCAGTTTTTAGGAATTCCAATTTTCCATTTTTGTTTTTTCAACAAACTTATTCAATCCATCACCAATTGATTACATTCTAACCTATTAAGCATAATTTAACCAAATTTAAGGTTTCCAAATTCAGAACCCGAACCACAGCCCCCCTCCCTTTCCTCTCGGCTTCACCCCTGAAACAAGGGTATTCCAGCCCACTGAGGATCGCTCATCGCACACCCCAATTCCCCCTTATTTTTGTCGCCAAAACAACAAGAAAAACTCGGCCAACATGCTCCATCAATCAGACCACACCTCGACCGCGCATAAGAGAGGAAACAGGGAGAAGAACTCACCTCTTTTCGTCCAATTCGTGCACAAAATTGAAGGGGAAGAGTGGGGTTTCAGTTCACCGGAGTTCGCTCGTCGAAATGGTGGCCGAAACGTTGGGGTTGCCGAAGGAAAACGCCGGACTCTCTCTTTCTCTCTCACCAAGGCTCGGGTTGCAAACAAACTGAATGGCTTCTTCACAAAGCCATTCAGTTTAAAATGTATTTTTTTTTTCTAATTTACTACATTGCCCTCGTGTGTTTGAACTTTTGTATTTCCATTAAGTTCGCTCTCTCTCGACCTAATCTTTTGCAAAATTCTCTTCCAAATAAATTCCTAAGCTAATCTTTCATGGAACTCTAACAGGACTTTAAATTTATTTAGTAAATTTTCTGGGTTATACATCCACCCACCTTATAGAAATTTTGTCTCCAAAATTTACGTAGCGAATAGCTCAGGAAACTCCTGTTCCATGTCTTGCCGTCGCTCCCAAGTGGTCTCCACCATGTTATTGCTGTGCCACAACACTTTGACCAAGGGAATCTCCTTGTTACGCAATGTCTTGATGGTCGACCCCAAAATCCGAACTGGCCTTTCCTCATAAGCCAAGGTCTGCTAGATCTCTATCTCCTCTTGAGTCACCACCTGAGTAGAATCACGAATGCACTTCCTCAGCATAGAAACATGGAAGACATCGTGAATGGCACTCATAGACGCAGGCAACTGTAGCCAGTAAGCGGTACTCCCGACTCTCTCCAATACAGGGAATGGTCCAACAAATCGAGGGTTGAGCTTCCCCCGCTTCCCAAACCTGACCACCCCCTTGAATGGAGAGATCTTCAGAAACACTAGATCCCCCACGCTGAACTCTAACTCTCACAACCTCTAATCTGCATAACTCTTCTGACGACTCTAAGCTGCCCCAATTCTCCTCTAAATGATAGCCACTTTGTCTACTGTCTGCTGCAAAATCTCAGGGACTAGCAATCTCGCCTCACCAACCTCGTCCCAATATAGAGGCGATCGACACTTCCTCCCATATAGAGCCTCATAAGGCGCCATACCAATGGTAGACTGGTAGCAGTTATTACACGAAAATTCCACCAAAGGCAAGAACCTGTTCCAAGATGTCTGAAACTCTAGCACACAAGCCCTCAGCATATCTTCTAAAATCTGTATAGTCCGCTCCGACTGTCCGTCAGTCTGAGGATGAAAGGCCGTACTAAAATCCAACCAGGTACCCATGGCCTTCTGCAGGCTCCTCCAAAACTTAGAGGTAAATCTGGGGTCTCGATTCGACACTATCGACACCGGAACCCCATGCAACTGGACTATCTCCTGAACATAAATCTGGGCAAACTGGTCCATAGAATAAGTCATCCTCAACGACAGAAAGTGAGATGACTTTGTCAGCCTATCCACAACCACCCAGATTGTATCATGGCCCTTCACTGTCTTGGGTAATCCTGTCACAAAATCCATAGTGATCTTCTCCTACTTCCACTCTGGTATTGGTAGTGGCTGAAGCATACCCGATGGTCTCTGGTGCTCTGCCTTCACCTGCTGGCATACTACACAAGCTTTCAGATACATGGCCACTTCACGCTTCATATTGGGCCACCAATAATGATGTCTCAGGTCCCTGAACATCTTAGTGCTCCCAGAATGCACAGAGAAAGGAGAAGAACGAGCCTCTACCAATATATCCTTCCTTAGCTCCTCATCCTTCGGAACGTACCACCTGTCCCGAAATTTCAGAATCCCATCCTCCGAAATGCTGAGTTCGGATCTCGCACCGGTCTCCATACCTGCCCTAAGTTCACCACACTCAGAATCGCCTCCTTAAGCCAGTTTGATCCTTTCCAGGATGGTTGGCCTCAATGATATAGCCGAAAGAGTAGCTGCAAGGTTAGAAACTACCTCCACACCAAATCTCTGCAGCTCAACTCCCAACTCGGCCGACACCGTAGTCCTCACACCGAATACTAAAACTTGAACTGCCACCCGACTTAAAGCATCTGTCACCACATTCGCTTTCCCCGGGTGATACTTGAATTCCAAATCATAGTCTTACACCAGCTCGAGCCACCTCCTCTGCCTCAGGTTCAGTTCCTTCTGCGTAAAAATATACTTCAAGCTCTGGTGGTCGGAGAATACCTCACACTGCTGCCCATATAGATAATGCTGTCAAATCTTCAGTGCAAAGACCACCGCTGCTAGCTCCAAGTCATGAGTGGGATAAATCTGCTCATACGCCTTCAGCTGCCTAGAAGCATAAACAATAACCTTCACATTCTGCATCAATACACACCCCAAACCAATCCTGGATGCGTCGCAATAAATACTGAACCTCTCACCCTCCACCGGTAGCACCAGTAACGGAGCTGAGGTAAACTTCTGCTTCAGAATCTGAAAGCTGCTTTCACAATCATCAGACCAATAGTACTCCGCATTCTTTCTGGTCAACCGAGTCATCGAGGCTGCAATCTTGGAGAATCCCTCAACAAATCTCTGATAATAGCCTGCTAATCCAAGAAAACTACGAATCTCACTAGCACTAGTAGCATCGACCTGTCTTCGGACACTCTCTCGCAATATGGCCCGCCTCATTACACTTGAAGCATCTATTAAAAAATGCTAGGCACTCACCAAAACGGTTCCTCTTACACTTAGGGCATAGTGGCATAATACTCGACTCCTGAGGCCGTTTGCTGCTCTCTTGACTGCTCCCCTGGCTCTTACTGGGCCTCTTTTGGCCCCTCTGCTGCAGTTGCGGCGTGCCCCCCGATGACTGAGGCACTAAACCTTTGAAGAGACATCGTGGCGGCTTCTTAGGTTGATCTCTATAGCTAGGAAGCTTCATGCTAGCCTCCTCAATATACAGTGTCTTGGCAACCACCATATCATAAGGCACATTATGTGTTCCAGCTATCCTGACACCCATATATATTTTCGGCTTCAGCCCTTGAACAAACGGGTACACCTTGTTCTATTTTAGGCTCACCAGGTGACTGGCAAATCTCGATAAGGCTTCAAACTGCCGCACATAACCCGCCACTATACCAGTCTGCTTCAATTAAGTAAACTCAACCATCTTCGTGGTTTTGACCGAGTGGTTCAAGTATTTGCCAAAGAACACAGCCCGAAACTCCTCCCACGCCATCCTACTCACATCGGCGGTGGCCTTCACTGTGTCCCACTAGAATCGGGCGTCCCCTGCCAAGTGGAAAACTGCACTGGAGACCCTGTCCCAATCATCCACCTTGGCATAACCCATCATGTCTTCCATTCTTTGAATCCATTCCTCAGCAATGAGTGGGTCCGAAGATGATCCGTCAAAGACTAGGGGCGGCAACCTGTGAAACCTATCCCCCTCGCGGCCCGTTGCAGCAGCGCTACCACTAGACTGCCTCTGATCCTCCCTGCTTAAAAATTGCTCTAACTGCTGGGACTGGTACTCTAACTGCTGAGACTAGCGGGTGACCAACTCTGTCAACTGCCTGATAGCGTCATCTCTCCCGTCTGTCTCTCACTGTGGCTGTCCCCCATTCTCAGCCTGGTCATCTACCCCCCTCCGAGGTCGTCCACGTACTCTACGCCCTCCCGGCATATCTCTATATCCCTGAACAATTTAACACTATGATAAGCAAAATATACAAAGGTTGTAAGAAATACTTACAGTTGGCAGAGCGCTCCCAAGCAACGGCTGACGGTGTTAGGTAATCCACTGAACGACGTCGACCCCATGGCTCTAATACCATAACTGTAACGCCCTGAAAACCCATCTGGGTTCCTGGTGCGCACAGAGACTACTCTGGTCTAAACGACTCTCTCTTTAGTACTATCTCATCCACATGAACTGATTTCCTTAATCCATTACATACTCCTAATCCCATTTGTTAGTGTAACACCCGGTTTCATTGAACTATTTATTTTACTAACTTGCAGTGAATGTTTTATAGATGATATTGGGAGAAATTACTGATTAGGTTAATGAAGGAATAAGTAAGGGCATTTTAGTAATTATAAATTAGTAGTGGATAACCTATTTAAAGAAGAATTTTATGAGGTTTAGCCACCACTGTTTATTCTCACTCTCGGTTTTCAGCTCAACTTAGAAGAGCTCCCCAAGCGACTTTCTTCCCGATTCCTTTCTCCAATCTAGATGAGTTCTACCTTGATTTCTTACTGATTTAGTGACTAAGGATGATTGAGTGGAGATTGTGGATACGTATTTGGTGATTTGCCATGAATGAGAGTAGATTTGGGTTTAGTGTAGAATTTGGGAATGCTCAGTGAATAGAACTCCCAACTGTCCACTTAGGTTTTCTGAATGCTTTAGAATGAGGATTAGTAAGGATTGGCTTAATGATCTGTTTATGGTTCTAGGTGAGCAATTCCGAAGCAACTCCTAACAGAGTATCCACCAGGAATCCAGGTAAGTGAAGTATGCTTATGCCTTCGGGTCTACATCACAAAACATTAGGATTTTGTTTACTTGAATGTGTCTGTATGTCATGCATCATATTTTAAAAGTATACGAAAATGAATTTGAATGCATGTTGGCATAGTAAGGAATGAACATAATGAAACAGCTATATGAATCAGATTTACTGTTAAGGGAAATAATCCGCCCCTTAATGAGACAGTGGATATTTAGACTTTGGAAAACTTGATCTGCTTCCCATCGAACAGAGGGATCAGAAACAGCTATGTGAATCAGATTTACTGTTAAGGGAATTAATCCGCCCCTTAATGAGTCAGTGGATATTTACACTTTGAGAGAAGTGATCCAACTCCCAATTTCACAGGGGGATCAGATCAGAAACGATGCATATGTGCCACACCCCAAACACTATTCCTAATTTCCCGTACGAAATTCTTCTTTTTCTTTTATACTTAGCGTTTAAGTGTAAAACAATTTAATAAAAACAATTTAAAAGTAATTAAATAAATAAATTAAATCAATTACAAAACGATTATCTAAACCAATACTCCTACAGCTCTATAATCTCGCTCAAAACAACTAGTGACATATTTAAACAAAACACATTTCCATGAAAACGAACTGCATGGTTCCGTTTAAAAGTTTAACATTTCCTCCTGTTTCAAAGAAAATACCAAGCAGTTCCAAAACGTTTAAAACATTAATATATAACCTATCAACTCTCCAGATTCCAAACATCCTATAATTTCTATACAACCATCATTTAAATGTAAATCTATCCACTAACCAGATTCCAAACATCCTATAATTTCTATACAATTTACTATTAGCTCAAAACATCCCAAAACCCTCAAAACATCTATACATACTTCCCCACGGGTCAGGTAAGCATCGACTGCGCCAGCACACCACCGCAGCCATCCTCCGTCAACTGGATCATGCCTCAGGTGGAGGGACATCGTCCTCACCTGGTATCTCGAAGTCTATGTCACCTACACCATACATATACACTATGAGATGAAATCCCAGTAAGCTCTACGTAAATGCGATGCATGCTGTGCTATGAATTTAATAAACCATGCTTTATTTTATCTTTCTATGCAATGCTCTATGGTTGCCACCGAGATCCTATCCCTCTAACCGGAGAGAGCTCATCCAGCGGGCGGACTACTCTTTCCAGCTAGAGGCGGGGGGTGCACGCTTACAACACGTACAGCCGTGCCTGAGCCCCACCTCGCGTGACCTCTGTGCCTTTCGGCCTCTGTGCCTTTCGGCCTGTATGCCTTTCGGCCTCTGTGCCTTTCGGCCTGTATGCCTTTCGCATCTGTGCCTTTCGGCCTCTGTGCTTTCGG